>CAMZMU010000052.1:155019830-156219830 GCA_947311845.1 Poa pratensis
TTCTTTTTGATAATTGCTTGCACAATCTTGATAAAGTTTTGCAGAGATGTGAAGAACTAATCTTGTTCTTAATTGGGAGAAATGCCACTTTATGGTCAATGAAGGAATTGTTCTTGGACATAAAATTTCTGAAAGAGGCATTGAAGTTGACCGAGCTAAAGTTGAGGCAATTGAGAAGATGCCTTGTCCCAGAGATGTCAAAGGTATTCGTAGTATTCTCGGTCATGCTGGTTTCTATAGAAGGTTTATTAAAGATTTCTCTAAATTTCAAAGCCTCTTACTAATCTTCTCAAAAAGATGTACCTTTTGTTTTTGATGATGATTGTAAGGAAGCTTTTGAAACTTGAAAAACTTTAATTACTGCTCCTATAGTTGAACCACCTGATTGGAATTTACCTTTTGAAATTATGTGTGATGCTAGTGATTTTGCTGTGGTGCTGTTCTTGGACAGCGAATAGATAAGAAGTTGAATGTTATTCATATGCTAGTAAGACTCTTGATTCGCTCAAAAGAATTATGCTACTACTGAAAAGAGTTCTAGCTGTAGTTTTTGCTTGTGACAAATTTAGACCTTATATTGTTGATTCGAAAGTCACTATTCATACTGATCATGCTGCTATTAGACCTTATGGAAAAGAAAGATGCTAAGCCTAGGCTTATTAGATGGGTACTTCTTTTGCAAGAGTTTGATTTGCATATTGTAGATAGGAAAGGTGCTGAAAATCCTGTTGCTGATAATTTGTCTAGATTGGAAAACATTCTTATGATCCTATTCCTGTTAATGATAGTTTTCCAAGAACAGTTGGCTGCAATAAGGGTAAGTTCGCGAGATAGTCCTTGGTATGCTGATTATGCTAACTTTATTGTTTCCAAGTACTTGCCTCCAACCTTTTCAGCTCAGCAAAGAAGGAAATTCTTTTATGACTTGAGGCATTATTTTTGGGATGACCCACACTTTATAAAGAAGGAGTGGATGGCATTATGCGAAGATGTGTTCCAGAACATGAACAACGAGAGATATTGAGAAAATGCCATGGTAGTGCTTATGGAGGACATCATGCTGGAGATAGAACTGCACAAAAGGTTCTACAATCAGGTTTTTATTGGCCTACCCTCTTTAAGATGCAAGAAAGTTTATTTTATCTTGTGATGAATGTCAAAGAGTTGGTAATATCTCTAGACGCAATGAAATGCCTATGAATTATTCTCTTGTTATTGAACCATTTGATTGTTGGGGATTCGACTTCATGGGTCCTTTTCCTCCTTCAGAAGGTAATACTCATATACTTGTTGCTGTTGATTATGTTACTAAGTGGGTAGAAGCTATACCTACAAAAAGTGCTGATGGTGAGACCTCTTTAAAAATGCTTCAAGATGTTATTTTTCCTAGGTTTGGTGTGCCTAGATATCTTATGACTGATGGAGGTTCTCATTTTATTCATGGTGGTTTTAGAAAGACCCTTGCTAAATATGGTGTTAATCATAGAATTGCTTCAGCTTATCATCCCCAAACTAGTGGGCAAGTAGAATTATCAAATAGAGAGATTAAATCTATCTTGCAAAAGACTGTTAATAAATCTAGAAAAATTGGGCTAGTAAGTTAAATGATGCTTTATGGGCTTATAGAACTGCTTATAAAAACCCTATGGGTATGTCTCCTTATAAAATGGTTTATGGTAAAGCTTGTCACTTGCCTTTAGAATTAGAACACAAAGCTTATTGGGCAGTGAGAGAACTTAATAGAGACTTTAAACTTGCTGGTGAAAAAGGTTGCTTCATTTGAGTTCTTTAGATGAATGGAGAAGTGAGCTTATGAAAATGCTAGACTTTTAAAGAGAAAGTTAAGAAATGGCATGATAGGAGAATTCTTAAAAGAGAGTTTAATGTTGGTGAGAAAGTTCTATTGTATAGGTCTCGTCTCAGATTTTTTGCAGGAAAATTACTCTCAAAATGGGAAGGACCTTTTGTTATTGTGGAGGTGTATCGTTCAGGTGCAATAAAGATTGCTTCACTCAAAGATAACTCTACACAAGTGGTGAATGGTCAAAGACTCAAACATTATATTTCTGGAGATTCTTATATGAAGATGTTGATACTATTCAAGTGGTGACTCCGGAAGTTTTCATTGAAAAGCAAATTCAGGGGACTGCAGAGTCTGTTTTCGAATAGGTAACAGTTTCGGTAAGAAAAAGTTCGCGTTTAACCTTCCAATAGATATTTTCATTTTTATTAAATATGGAAAAATAGAGACCAAACCGGATGGAGACGGTGCCAGGGCACCTCACCATGTGGCGGGCGGGCCCACCCCTGGCCGCCACCGTATGGTGAGGGCGCCTCGGAGCCCGTCTCCGACCAGGTTTCCTCCTACCTTCCTTTTGTTGTAAAACTTTTTGCTATATAATCCCCGGAACCCCCGAGGTCGTATATCGCCTTTTCGTCGTGTTTTGTTTCATCTGTTTCTGTCCAGATGTCGTCTCAAGGTTCATCCTCAAACTACGTGCTGCGTCGTAAATGTGAGCTTCTCCAAGACCTTGATCAAGGAACTTTCGTCGGATGGGCGAAGAGGAAAGAGTCACGGCAAGGCGCAAGGACATGGATGAAGCATCAAGAGGAAGTGAAGAAGATGTCATCAACCAGAAGAGACAACAGCTGCAGGATTAAAGGCTAGAAAGCCCACCTTTGTGGGATGGTTAACACTCAACGTGCTTTTTCTCATAACCACCTATTCCAGATTTAGCTCTTTCCCGGCGGTGACTGAAGCATTTCGAGTTACCGATGAGTTCTGTGATCAGTATCGAGCCCTAAGGATGGAGGTGGAAATACTCCAAGATGAGAACATCAGGCTTCGAATGTTGGAGCGGTTTCTCACCCCACTCCAAGTCATCCCACCACCGCCGAAGGAGTAATTCATCATTGGTATTGGCATCCCCTTGGCTTGTTCCAAGCTTGGGGGAGTGCCGCGGTATCACACCATTATCTTTACCTTTTACCTTTCAATAGTCATATCGTGAGTAGGGAAGTTATCTTATAGGATGGTTTGCAGTGTGGAAGTATCTCTCTTTTAGTTGGTTATCTATGTATCCCTTGGTGTGAGTTGCCGTTATGGAATATTAATGAGAAGTTTCATCATTTACTTTCTGCATACTTTATTTTAGTTTGCAATTTCTTTCATGTTGATAATCTTGTCATTAGTATTGGTACCACTTTGGGAGCATCAAGTATATCTTTTTGGTTTTGGCAAACTTAGCATTGGTCAGTAGTTACAATACTTTGAGGCTTAAGTAGAGAGAGGGAAGTGCATGTAGATAAATTATTCCATGATCTTTCTTTCTTGTTGGCTCATAAGCTTAGTATTCTCAAGTTAAAATTATTTGTGCTTCCAAGGAAGATTGCATGATTGTTCTTACTACATATATTTTTTTATCCCTCAACTCTTATGCTTGCTACATAACCTTGCTAGCCAAAAACCTGTATTGAGAGGGAATGCTTCTCATACATCCAAACCTTGAGCCAAACCATTGCCATTTGTGTCCACCATAACTACCTATTATGTGGTATTTCCTGCCACTCCAAGTAAATACTTCATGTGCTACCTTTAATTATTCAAAAACTATTATCTCTCATTTGTGTCACTGTTTATTAGCTCATGAGGAAGTATGTGGGTTGTTCTCTATTTAACTTGTCAGACAGACTTTCACCAATGGACTAGTGGCATATACATCCGCTTATCCAATAACTTTGCAAAAAGAGCTGGCAAATGGGGTGCCCAGTCCCAATTAATTACAACTATAACTTTAATTCTCTTCACATGTTTTGCCAATGATTTATCAAAAGCAAATTCAAAATGTTAAACTTATCAAATAGGCACTCCTCCATGGTATGTGATTGTTGGAAGGCACCCGAGGATTCGGTTAGCCATGGCTTGTGTAAGCAAAGGTTGGGAGGAGTGTCATACCAATTTATAAATATGCATGTGTAAACAAAAGAGAAGAGGGATGATCTACCCTTGGGTAGAAATAACGTCCTTCATGGGAGCCGCTCTTGAAAGTCTGGTTGACAAGGGGATAGAGTACCCACTGCCATTCGTTGACAACGACATACATAGCTTAAAAACTTATTTTATACTCTCTATATGATTTCAAAACTTAAAAGCTCTAGCACATGATTTCATCCCTGCTTCCCTCTGCGAAGGGCCTATCTTTTACTTTCATGTTGAGTCAGTAAACCTATTCCCTTCTATCTCAAGCAAGCATTTGAGTTGTTGTGATTCAACCATCTATATGTTGATATTTTCAATCATGTCTTTTATGTTTCCTTGTGTAGCACAAAGCTTTTATCTGAATGAATATAACTTTGAAAGTTATCAATGACTGTAAGGAGATTGTTATGATTGAGCATGTAAGTTCTGCAATATAAGCTCTAGTATAAAGACTCTGCTCGAAAGATAAGTACAATCTGTTAATTGTTCTCTGACCAAGAACAAAGTTTGCCATCACCAATTATGATTTTCTCTATGCACCTTATTGTGACTCCCTTTACTTGTTTCAAGTTAAGTTATATGAAGGGAAGTTGCTGTCTAGAATGACTTGTGTATTAATAAATGTGATGCTTCTTGTCCGTATTTTGTTTATCGACACTTCGCTCCATAAACCTGTGGTCTTGTTTACCGAGCTCAGTTTTCGCTTGGGGACAAGCGAGGTCTAAGCTTGGGGGAGTTGATACGTCCATTTTGCATCACTATTTTATATCATAATTTACTGTTATTCATTGATATATTTCATATTTAGAGATGATACTTATGTTATTTACCTATTTTGCATGTTTGATGATTATTGGAGAATTAAACACCGGAGTCAGATTTCTGCTGGAAAAAGGACCGTCAAGATACATATTTCTGAAGATCAATAATTCGAGGAAATATCCAGAAGCTCCTATTTTTCAGATGCCGGAGGCAGCCAAAAGGGGAGGCCAAGGTGGGCCACCATGGGCCCTCACCATGTGGTGGCGCGGCCCACCTTGCCCCCGCGCCGCCACGTGGTGAGGAGCCCTGGCCCACCTCAGCCATCCCCCTTTCGCGTACATCATCCCCAGAAACCCTAAGCCTAGGGGGACGTCGAGGAAATATTCCGCCGCCTCCACGAGGCGGAAAACACCAGAGAGAGAAAAGCTCTCCGGCAGGGAGAAATCTGCCGGGGAAATTCCTTCCCGGAGGGGGGAAATCGCCATCGTCACCGTCATCGAGCTGGACTTCATTGGGATCATCATCATCATCTCCACCGCCAGCACCATCATCTCTGCCGCTCCACTCCGTTCCGCTGTAACATCTAGGGTTGAATCTTGTCTAGTTCATAGGGGAAGCTTTCCCGGTGTTAATTACTCCTTGTGGTTGATGCTATTGAGTGAAACCGTTGAATTAAGGTTTATGTCCAGATTGTTATTCATCATTATATCACCTCTGATCATGTTCCATATGATGTCTTGTGAGTAGTTCGTTTAGTTCTTGAGGACATGGGAGAAGTCTTGATGTTAGTAGTGAATTATGTTGAGTAATATTTAATGGTTTGATATTTAAGTTGTGGTGTTATTCTTCTAGTGGTGTCATGTGAACGTCGACTACATGACACTTCACCTTTATGGGCCTAGGGGAATGCATTGTGTATTCGTTGCCAATTGTGGGGTTGCCGGAGTGACAGAAACCTAAACCCCCGTTGGTATATCGATGCATGAGGGATAGCAGGATCTCAGAGTTTAAGGCTGTGGTTAGATTTATCTTAATTACTTTCTTGTATTTGCGGATGCTTGCAAGGGGTTAATCACAAGTATGTATTAGTCCTAGGAAGGGCGGTGCATTAGCATAGGTTCACCCACACAACACTTATCAAAACAATGAAGATTAATCAACTATATGAAGCGAAAGCACTTGACGAATTCCCGTGTGTCCTCAAGAACGTTTGGTCATCATAAGTAAACCTACCGGCTTGTCCTTTGCTGTAGAAAGGATTGGGCCACTCGCTGCAATTATTATTACCATTTTACTTACTTGTACTTTTATTTATCTGCTATATCAAAAACCCTAAAAACTTGTCTGTGAGCATTTACAGTGAATCCTTCATCAAAACTGCTTGTCAACACCTTCTGCTCCTCGTTGGGTTCGACACTCTTATTTATCGAAAGTACTACGATACACCCCCTATACTTGTGGGTCATCAGTGTTCATCAACGCAAGGTTGACTTGCATTTACTGATTGAGAGAATTTATCCTCAATTCCCTTGTTGCTTTGCAAAAAGCTGGATCCTGGTTAGAAGCCGTACTACTCCCCCTCTTTTTATAAAACAGGGAGTTGAGTGGTTTTTATTGGTACCTCCACTCTTTCGGACGCATTTCTAGCCGGATAAGGAGTTTGTAACACCTTTGAGATCAGTAAATGAATTTGGCAAGCTATTTGCATGTGATGCAAATTTGTGAATCCGATCGTAGAGTCGAGATTCTTGAGTATGTGGGTATGAGGAGGAACGTGAAGTCCCAATTGATTTCCTGGCATTCGATGTGGTACTTGAGATCTCCCCCTAATGCCTGGAAATAATCCTCCTTAAATATAAGCAATCAACGTACTGGGCTATGAATACATCCCTTATGAGGGGTTCAAGGTACTTGGTTATAGACGGATATCTGTACCCCACATAGATCCCTCATATGTGGGCCAATGATGTACGTTGTGGTGGTGAGATCGGTACGCGTGAAGCGCTTCCGAACTTACGCAGATGGGAAATGCTCGGAGGATTTCCACGTATCAATTGCAGAGGGGAAATACTGCTATAACGAGTTAGTCAGTAGCAGCGTGTAAAAACTGCGTGACTCCAACATGAAGTTGGTAAATTGCAATTCATTAACATGTGTCGTGCAATGAGAAAATCCTTTTGATTAGAGATGGAGCCAAAAATAATTTTGTATGAACACATAGGACATTGTGCTCAACTTCGATCCTCAGAGCCATGCACTAAAGGTGGAGTCATGTGAAGAGAATTCTGCAACAATATTTGTCCATTCGAATTGATTGAATTCGATCTTTAGTCCAAACGATGGTTGGTTGGGACCACAAATATCACCTTTGAATGCGTTCAAGGGACTGAAGTGATCCTTTGGCACAGTATGTGCACACAACATCTCATGACTTAGAAAGTTTAGCTCATGCAAAACATGACCGATGGAATTGCATTATATACAACATGTGCTACGAGTTGGATGTACGTGTAGTACAATCTAGACAATAGAGTGGGTACATTTTCATATACTGATCCACATCCATCGGATTGGCACTGATAGAAATCTATATATAGAATTGAAGAAGTTCCAATATGAAAATCTTTATCATATATATAGAATGTATACAATCTTTCATACCAGAGTGCTGATATAGTATTTACGACAATACAGATGGATATTAATAAAGCGACCACAAGGAGATAGCCGGACTAGACGAAGTCTCCAAACATGTCGGTTGAGGCGTACTCAACCATCATGTCCTTCGTTACTGTAGGTCCTATGACGGCTGGAGAGTTACGGTGTTGCGAGGTCCAGAAGGAACGTCTCACGAACAATGAGCACCATCGGTGCCATCTGGATGAAGGTTGAAGTTGGCTTCAAACCTTTTCCGTCAAGGTGTGTTGCGTCCATGGGATTGGTGGTAGTGTTAGCGGCATGACTCCAGCCAGGGTTAGAACATCCGGAGCTTGGATTGCACGCGTTAATCTAGAGGATGCAAGGGCGATCTTGATGTCCATGACCCATATAAGATAGTTGTGGCCGTTGAGAGCCAGTACATCAAACTCTCGAGCCATCGTTTACTTATACGAGTAGATCAGAGAATATTATTTTTCATTTCGTAAATTAAAATCCATCATGATTATGTCGTAATGAAATATGCAAAATAAATGAGATTTCAAGAAATTGCCTTGAACTCGTTAGTGTGAACCTCAAATTATTAAGTATGACACGTTGTAGATAATCTCCAAAAGAAATTATGGAGTAGATCTAGCCGCATTAGCGGAGTATAGATACTCAACACTTCGAATGCTTTATGTCATAACTTAATTAAAATGTATGAGAGAGCACATTGGCAATCATAATGTCAAAGATGACAAAATGTAGGCTTAAACAGTAGAGGTAGATAAATCTACACACCACATCATGATCCCAAAACATCAATTCGAGAAAATCTGAATTTTGCATCTATATTTGCAAGAAACTAAAAATCTCAATTGCAAAGACATGTTAATCTCGACATGTGTCAAACATGGAAATATATACATGTCTTAAATGGATTTCGGAATACATCGTACTCGACAGAGAAACAGTACTATGAAGGTATTGAATTTATATTTGCAAGAAATTAAACTTTTCAATTGCAAACGGACATCTCGACACGTAAAAAACGTGGAAATATATTACGTCAAATTAGGATCTGGAATATATCTATACTCAACAGGAAACAGTACTGAAATGCATGTACTATGATTAACATGTCTAAAACAGATTTTATACTGCTAGAACTATGTTAGGATACTAATTTGCTGAAAGCTAAACTAGTTTAGAGAAACAATTAAGGAAATAGCAAAGCTGCTCGTGCCTTAAGCTCTTCCGGCGGACGGGGCTTGCCTGCTCCCATCTGTGCTCCCAGGATACGTGGCGAGCATCGGACGCTTCCCCTCGCGAGCTGTTTTCTTTGGCGAAAAAAAATTAACGGAGATACCCACCCTAATACGTATCGATTCCGTAGTACTCGCCCGGCTTAAAACAAGAAAAAGAAGACTGGAGGGAAACCATGGACGGGGCACACCATTAATCAAGCAGATCAGCACACCACAAAGATCAGCACGTCGTGATAAACTCCCCAGCAACACTAGATTCGTGTTCAGCACCAGGATGACTCCATGGCACATCTGCAGCCTCCGCGCCTGCCGCCTTGCGGTACCTGGGAACGAGGAACTGCTTCCTACGGGTTTGGGCTTCAGCCTCGAGCCGGTCTAGGCAGTTGCGCCCTCCCAGACAACACCATGATCCGGCGCTTCCAGGTCCGGTGTGCCAAGCTCGAGCCGGTGAGGTCGGTGATCAGCTTCTTCTTCGGCGAGACAAAGGGGCCAAAACCAGCGACAACAAGAGACTGCAGTCTGTGAAGAGAAAGGTGGGCAGGGCAGGACGAACGGAGAGGCGGCGCAGGACATCCCGATTTCATCCCCACCGGCGTCCATGCTCTTCTCCAATCTTCCACAGGAGAAACTCAAAGTACCGGCAAGCGCAAACGTTGATACGATGGGGGGGATGGGGACGACCGTGTCGTACTCGTACGAGTGGATTCGTATTCTGATCTGTATCCCGATAAAAAAATTGGTAGAGAAAACAACCGCTTGAGGGGAAGCGTCCGATGCTCGCCACGTACCCCGGGAGTACAGATGGGAGCACGAGCGGGGAGCAGGCAAGCCCCGTCCCTTCCCGGCCGCATGCACAAGGCCACGTGAGGCTGCCAGCCTGGTCAAGCGAGCAGATAAGGAGAGACAAGGGAAATAAATCCCCAATTACTCGATCCCTATTCTCACGAGACTGAACAGGCGGAGACCTCCATGGCCGGTCGACGCCACCTCCACGCTCGTGACCGCGGCGGCACGGCGTTCACCGGCGGCGAGATGCGCGCGTGCACGGTGCGACGCCGTTGGAGGCGTCGTTCGCAAGCCCGAGGGCGGCCGGGCTCCAAGACCCCACGCGCGCGGCGTGGTGGCTGTCGGGGTTGGCAGGCGATTCGTCGCTCGCGGCCGCTCTATGGCTGTCTCGCACACGAGACGCCGAGGGGCGCGGTGAAGGCGGAGGGGGTCGGGGAAGCCGCAGCCCGCGGAGGAAGGCGTGCGTGGTTATCCCGGCGGCACGGCGCGTCCTCGACTGTGGGCGTTGGCGACGGGAGGCGCGGCGGCGGCGACCTCAACGACCGCTGGGGACGGAGATGGCAGCGGCGCGGTGGCCTCGAAACGGTAGCGACGGCCGTCGTCGCGAAGAAGATGAAGAAACAGGGAAATAAAATCCCCAGGCATTGTAGTTCTTTCTTACCTTTTGCCTGCTGTTTTTCTGCCGATCTTGTTCTATTCCGGCGAGTTCGCCGGTGTGTTCTTCATGAAGAAGTGGAACAAAACGACGATAGGATTCCCCAGGCAATTTTTCTTACCGATTTGCCTGTTGTTTTCCTGTCAATTTTGTTTTCTTCCCTGCACTGTTCTTCTTTGAGCGACAGAGGCGCACGCCCTGTGCTGCTCTTTGTTCCTCTGTTGTTTTTCTCTTTTCCGATTCTCAGCGCTGGAGTCGAAGGAATTGCTCGTGGTCGAGCGTGCTGATAACATGTTGGAATTGATTGAGAGCAAACGAGAGCAAGAGCAAATGAATCGAACAGATGGTTTCATTGATAGAACATCGGGTATATATACCCTGGTACAAAGGCGGTTTACAAGGATGCGGTTGCTAAAATGGAACCGACATAAGCAGTGATTTAACCCATTAATTAAACTAATTAATTAATTCCTAACAAAATTGACTGCACGGAACAGATACCGGAAACAGATACCAGAAACTAGTATTGGATATTCAAATTAATTTTATCCGCGCTAGATTTCAACTACATATAGTTGGTTCACGCGATTGTAGTCTGGACTCTACTCAAAATCAGTCGACGGCTGCTCGTAGTAGTTGACGTACAACTTCACGCCGGCTTGTGGTCGACTAGTGTAACTTCGTAGTGGCGTTGAGCAGTACCGGTTTTCGTCCCTCGCTCGACATCTTTGAGTGTCGCGTCAGTTTTGTGGCACCGCTTGATGTGGAGGAAGACGACAAACCCATCCCACTCGGGTCCGCACACCTCCTTATCGACTATCGCCTTCCTCGTCATTGTCGTGTCGACCACCGACCGGAAGCCCTCGCCTCGGCGTCATGCGAACCGATTACTGCCGCGGCTCTCCTCATCCTCGACCGGCAGCCCACGACCTCCGCCGCACCTGCACTGTTCGCCACTGCCGCTTATGGAGGTGTCAGCCGTCGATCTGCCTTCATGGGGTGTGGGGGGGGGGGGGGGGGAGATCTACCCTAATTAGACTAATTGCTCGCGCAGTTAGACTAGCCTAGCAGTGGAGAGAGAGGGGGGGGGGGGGGGGGGGGGAAGCGGTGGAGCTATCTGTGCGTCAAACCCTAAATAGCCCCGGTACCGTTGATATATTGCCCAAGCCGCCACGTGTGCGGAGGTTCGATAAAATTATCAGGCCTAGTCCGATATGCGGTATGTGTTCGGTCCGGAAAAATGTCCAACTCACATATTTATCGGAATTTTCTGGATTCAGACTTACCGGGGATCCGCTAGGGAAGCTCTTATTATAACAATCGATCGGCCACGTTGTTTTTGTCTGTTTGTTTTCGCTAGCGCGACGAAATGACGTGACATTCTTTTGCACTGGACCCCTGACATGGAACTGCACTGCAGTTCACGTGCACTGGACTCCATGATAAAAGACAAGGCAACCCGTGACTGACCGTTAATTTCTGTTTGATTTGATTTCATTCTACCGGTACCAGAAAAAGTTTGTTTGGTTGGGCTTTCTCTGTGTCGAGTGTCGTCGTCATCGGAGCGTGCCGTATTCTGGAACGTACGTACAAATACAAACACACACGTCGTCGCTTGCGTGGAAGAGCTTTGGTAGTTAGGGTGAAAACGGCCGGATCGTCGTGGATGATGAGACGGGAGGTGGCTGTTGTCGTTGCCGTCGGCCGATGTTGTGGCTGTTGGGTTGGGTGGGAGCGGCCAGTGCCAATGCCGACATTCTCTGAGATAAGTTTGATTAACCCATAGTATAATTCCCTGGCAGTACATTAAGAAAAGGAAAAGGAATGAGGGGGGTATTAACAAGAACACTCTTTTTTCCTTCCGATTTTCAAGAACGCTCTTTGTGAGAGCAGGTCCACACGACAACAAATACTACAAAGAAACCGAGCTAATCAGAGTACAAGTATAGTTAGGTTGATGTTGACGCTCTGATGACAGTGCTACATTTAGTACAAACTGAAATGTGTGTCACCTTGATTTCCATGTTTAGTAAGATACACAAATATTTCTCTCAGGATCATTCACGCATTTGTATAGAGCGGATAATACCGAGCATATTACAGGCTATCGTATTAGACAATCAAACCGTATTTACGCAAAATCAATATATATTAAATTTATTTATTCCTAAAGGATCACTATTAGCAATAATAATACCAAGACACATCATGCACACAGTATGAACTCATTAATATACCCACTGTAACTTGAAGGACATATTAGCCCATAAAATAAGTGTAAAAGTCATGCCAACATTCAAACGCTAAAAATTTCTATTAATATGCTTACCAGATCATACACTAAAACCCTTTATTAAGATATTTGTTGTACCATATGGTATAGATATCTCTACCATCTATATGTGTAAAGTATATAGTTTACAAAATTATCTTAAATTAGTTGACAAATAAAGTTATGCTATAATATAATTTTAATTTATCATACTGCAATTGTATTTCTCAATTATATGCATTACCATTGTATTAAAAATGATACAACTCACATTTAAAATTCAATAAATTATAATCTCTAAGACAGTAGAATGGTGAAAATAGGTATAATAGTTTAATATAAATCCCCGATTCAAAATATGCTTGTACCAGGCCTAGCGGCGCAAACAGTCCACCTGGATTTTAATGAAAGATCTGCAACTGTTAGATTATTTGACTCGTTACACCGTGTTGTCACATATTTTGAAATGCATTTTTTACTACTTAGCTAGAGAGAACGACGAAAGAACAACAATTGATTGTTTAAAGATATGACAGTGTAAGAGACATATTACTTAATCTACATATTTAGTCTCACCTCGTGTTGGTTTCGGCCGGAAGGACAAATGACATGGGTGTTTAGACCATCTAGTGACATTGAGACATTAATTTCCAATACGAACGAACCAGGCTAGCTTGCACAAAATGAGCATCCATCCGTTCGCTTAGAGCACGTGGATTCAATCCCGTGCTTTCCTTCAGATTTCAATCCGCGAGCACTTTTCTGCGAGAGCGAGTTGTGGGCTCACCACCATGTCTTCATGGTAAAAAATTTCCCGTAGTCTGACCTGACCATCACGACCGTGCATTCTCGTTGGCGCGGCTCCTATTCGTGGGTGATCTATGTCAACCAGCTCCTTGGTGACAAAGTCGTAAACCTTCTTCCGAGAAAGGCAATGTTGTCGGGGTCGAAGACGTTGCACCATGATTCTTGCTAGAGCGGTCACTAATTTATCAATGTCTATGTACCATCTTTGGCTCTGTGCTCCTCGTTGATTTGGGACTCGGCCTGCGGGTCACCCTCAAGCTCCTCATACATGTGGTATTCTTCTCTGTCAGCATCGTACATGGCAGATGTTCTTCTATTGGTGAAGCAACATCTCGATAGGAGGACACTAGCAGTCAGTGTGGCGATGCCGATCAACTCAGGTTCTAGCTTTTTCCACGCAAGCCGGAGAGAGTGTGGTGTTGAGTGGCCTGGTCGTGTCGTCGGAGTATAACAAGGCATGCTGCAGTAAAAAAGGAACACATATTTGAAAAGAGGTGGCTTTTACCACGCCCTAATTTCATAGTAGAAGATCCTTCTTTCATGGATAAAACTACTTTTACGGTGACGTGGTACTGACGAAATAGGCCGTAGCCCGCTATATAAATATATCAACCAACCGATACAATCGACAATCTCGAGAAGCTGGGGCGGCAGCTGACAAACACCCAAAGACAAGAAAATAAAAAATTAAATGGAGACATAGGTGGATAGACCAAGATGGTGACCCGCAATCGTTGCACCCTCTCCGAAGAAGTACCACCACGCTCCTAGCTAGCCGAATCGACGAGTACCAAGCAGCACCTTCAAGAAGGAAAGCAACGCAACCCGGACCAGCATAGGTCCTAGGGTTTCCCCCGGCACAGGGAAGCGGGCGCATGGTAGCCACGACGCCCTTCAGGAAGGAAAGATGCCACCTCGAGGCGGCATCGCGTCGGTGTCAGACGAACCGATAAGGATTTCTTCCGAAAAACCCCATCCACAACCCGGTCGATCCGTAGCACAGGAACCCCACGAGGATGAGCCTCGACTCCACCAGACTAGCCGCCCACCACCATGCGCCAACGAATCCGAAGTCACCATCATCATCTCACCAAAGTAGCAATCATGAGGTCTACAAGACGAGTGCGAGGAGAAAGATGAACCGGGGTCAGCGGTACCGCAACCGTGCGGGAGGGAACAACCTCCACCGCCGAGGACGGTAGTCGACCGGCCGCGGCCGCGAGCACACCAGTCCCCCTCAGGTCCGGCCAAGCCCTAGGGCCCGTAAAGCCCCAGCGGGGCACACCGGTCCTAATAGGGTCCGGCCGAGCCCAAACGGGCCCGTGAAGCTCGCCGCCACGATTAACACGGTTCTAGGGGTGACGTGGTACTAGCGGCGTGGCTGAACAATTAACACGGTTCGAAACATTTGTGTGAGATGGTTCAGATATCACCCACACAAAAACTCTCATGATAGATGCATACAATGAAGACCCCGAACTGATTAGAGATTTGGCATCTGTTGGAGATGTTTTTTTTTACCCAAACTCTATGGGCGCGTTTGGTAGCCTGCATGGCTTTCTCACCTGCGTCGGGGCAGGCTGGGGAGGGCAGTGCTGGGCTACAACGCGATTTGGGCCATGTTGGGCTAGTTGTTTGGTTGCCTGCATCAGAAAACGAGCCACATTTGGCCCAATGTTTGGTTGCACTGTTTTTCCGATTTTGGCTCTGCAAATCCGACCTCCCCTTGTTTGGCAGCGTAAAGAACACACAGAAAGAGTGATAGAGTCACCCTATTCAAATTTGCTGAGGTTACCAGGCAATGCAAAGTAAGAAAGGAGGCAGAAATCATGTACTTAACACTGACTAACCATTGATTTCGTCAGGGGAACACACCCACTGACCCAAAATAGGGTTCCATACTTACACCCCACAAGCTTAACTACAGCTAGGGTTAAAGAGTTTGGTTACAGGTGCATCTATGCACCTGATAAGTACTTACACCAGGGGAACACTCCCCTGGCATCAAAACATGAAGAGCATACAAAACAATTGCTCTTCAAGCAAGTCACAGTGAACTAAGAACTCACTTGCCATGAACTGGACAGACGAAGACCTCCTCAGTAGAGCTGATGAACCTGAAGAGCTTCACCTTGAAGCTGTCGCCGACGAACTTGAAGACGAGGACATCTCCGGTGTCCAACTTGATCTCCTTGGCGAAGTCTTCCCATCCTTTGAAGATGACAAGGTGGTCCACCTGAGCTGGACGAAGTACTCACAGCACCTGGTGGTGCGGAGTGGAATGCAAAGCTTTGGCTCCTTGCCTTCCTTCACCTTGGGCTTCTTTAGCTTCCACTTCTCCACCACCAGCTTCTGGATGTCAGGCGAGAAGACGATCGACTGAAGATCATCATGCTTCACCTCCAGGAAGAAACACCGGGGAACGACACCATCAGAACAGTATCCCAGCTTTGGTGCACGACCCATGCCCCGTTCCCCTTTGAGCTTCTTGTCCTTCATCTCCTTCACCGCCAAGGCCAGACCTGACACATGAGGCCTTGCCACATTTTGGTGGACGATGCAGTCAGTTAGAGGAGATGGAGGCTCCACTGTTTTCCTGCATTGGGTGTGCCAGTCCTGCAATGCAAGATCATAAAGTTCAGGCAATGCAATGCACATTCACATGGACATGGACATGGACATGGACATGGACATGGACATGGACATGAGCTAATGTGCAATGCAACTTCATGAAGTGCAGGCAATGGACATGAACATGGACAATGTGCAATGCAACTTCATGAAGTGCAGGCAATGCACATGAACATGGACAATGTGCAATGCAAAATGATACATCAAAGGATGGCAAGTGAGATCATGGACATGGACATGGACATGGACATGGACATGGACATGGACATGGACATGGACATGGACATGGACATGAACAAGTACTATGTGCAATGAAACTTCATGAAGTGGAGGCAATGCACATGAACATGGACAGAAAGTCTTAACCCTAGCTGATGAACCTGATGAACCAGAAACATGGACAGAACCTGATGAACTCACTTGCCAAGCTTGATGAAGTGGAGGCAATGCACATGAAAATGAACATGGATTGCAGATTCACAAAGAAATTGACTAAGGTACAACACATCCGCAGAACAATGAACATGCAGAACATCTACAATGCTGAGATGTAAACAGATCTGCAATACGATTGACAAGGGATTGCATATTGACAAGGGGTGGTACCACTTTTACCGAAGGGCTCTTCGAGGGGCCGGCGCGGTTGCCGAAGGTGGAGTGACGGTTGCCGGTGGTGGAGGACGCACGACGGTTCGTCGTGGAGGACGAGCGACGGTTGCCGGTGGAGCATCGGTTGCTGGAGGAGGAGGAGGTCTTGGCGCCGCGAAGCTTGGCAGCGGGTACTGGTTCGCCGGAATCTGTACCAGAAGGGGGAACCCAGGCGGCGGCCCAAGAGGCGGCGATGCTGGGACTCGAGGAGGACGAGTCGGCGGTGGCCTCACCGTGGCGAAGCTATGCGGGGCGTCCTGGACCAGATTGGGGAATCCAATCGCTGGACCCCCGACCATCGTCACGGCGGCTGCATGCTCCGCCGCTTGGATTGCCCTTGCAGATTCGGCGATCCTCCGCATCTCCGAAGCCGCCATCACTGCCGGGCTTGGCCGATGCGAAATCGGCGAAGGCCGTTTCATGGGCGGGAGAGAGCGGGGTCAATCTGCGCCGCCGAACTCCGACGACCGCCGGCGGCCCCCTGCTCGAACTCCCGCACGGCTCTCGCCACCGAGCTGCAGGATGCGCTATGGCCGACGGACCGCGGGCCGGCGATTTGGGAGGAGGAGGCGGAGGAGCCGCTGCCATTGGGGTTTTCTTGGGCGGTGAGAGAGAGGCGATGGGACGTGAGAGAGCGGTGACAGTCAGATGCGTGGGTACCGGGGGGGGGGGGGGGGGGGGGGGGGGGGGGGGGTTATGGCGCGTCTCACGCGCTTCTCCACGCGTGCAGCCGTTGCCACGTTCCTTCTCCTTGTGGCCTGGCTAGCTGGAAACGGCCGATTCGGCCGTTCCTATGAGGCCTGGCCCAAGGGTGCTTTAAACGCCGTGCGGGTCCGTCTCCAGAAAAACGGAAATCAAACAGCAGGCATGTTTCTGGCTGGCTGCAGGCTACCAAACGCGCCCTATATAAGACGTTTTTTTAGACAGTTTTCCCATGTACGGCGTTGCTCTCGTGCAAGAGCTTTTGGGGTTCGGTAGTTAGGATGAAAGAGATCATCGGTTAAGTATGCCACATCTGCAGAGGTCGTCGTGTGGTCCATGTCGACGAAACGGAAGAGACGACGTGTTGCTTTTGTTGCCGTGGCTATTTGCGACATCTACTTGATTGGAGGAATAGCGATTCCCTGGAAATACTGCTATCTGGTATTCTGGTTCCATTAATTCAGGATGGAGAAAGAAAATTAGATTGCTCAACCGACGGAGGAAAACAAACAAACAAAGTGTAGATAGACAGATCGATAAAGGCCATGTGATCGGGCGCGTTCTGGGGCCGGGGACGAGGCAACGGCGGCCACCTCCACCAGATGTGCCTCCGCCTTTGGCTCTACCGCCTACGTACGTCCCGCTGGCTTTGTGATCGATCCATGGAGCTTACCTACATATTCTTCCTATTCGTTGGCCTTTTATCTTGTCTCGGGTCCGTTCAGTGTCCGGGTAGCAAAGGAAGATCAAGATGGAATTATGATTTACCAAGTGTTGGCCTTTGCTTGCTATACATTTACCAAGTCCCCGGTCCGTTTGGTGTCCAGGGAGCAAAGGAAGGTCAAGATGGAGTTGCGATCCTGATTTTGACGTGATTGCAAAGGAGAAAAGAGATAAAATATAAGAATCAGAAAGGAATACAGAGTGACTAAAAATATTTAGTTCTGGATTTATGTTGGGTGGAATCAGGAAAAAATTGCAGATATATCTTAGGTGACAGTGCGAGCAATCAACATGCCAAGCTAGCGGAATTCTTCGCAGGGAAACAACATCTTTAACTTGGGAATGATCGTTTCAACGAACACTGTTTTTTTTTTAGGTTTGAGAACTGTATATTTACATCAACTACTGTTCTTTGACCAGCATAGGGTGATCCTTTTCTTGAGCTTTCGAATCCACAAGTACCTGCGGAGGACCAGAAAACCACCCGACGGAGCTTAGTTCAAGCCAGGGGGCCTTTGCCCCCTCCCCTCCCAACTTTGGACAAATTGTGAAAAAAATGGGGAGGGTTTAGATGGGAAAGCATTTGTCTTTCGCCCGTAAGCTATTTCTGTCAAGTTCCACCACTGAGTCAAGTACTGAAGGAGCATACAACTGTTTTCATTTGACTTCTTGCCATGGATGCCGACACTAGAGAGCAAATTGGGCACACCACATGTAAGTTTGGATCAACCGTTACGAATGCTCGCCATGCAAGCACTGGAAATGATGGCACTTGAGAGTTAGCATAACATTTGTTGATGACATATGAGTATATAATAACTAGAAGGACACCTAGCGCAAATGCAACAGGGATATCTTTAGAAACTAGTATATTGTGTAAACAAAATGATATCATTGGTATGATACATTATGTTGTCTAAAGGTATATGGAAAATTCAGCTGATCATAGTTATATACTAAATTTAATAGACATGAGAGGAGTTTGTATTCTAAGCTATTAATGTGAATAACTGGATGGTTTGGATGATGTGTAGTATATTGATTAAAATATTAGTACATATGACATTTTTTTTGGATAAAGGGCTTTTATTACTTAAAAGGATTAAGCGTTTACACCCGGCCTCTGCATAACTAAGATGCACACAGCCACCAGTTCACCATAGGACCAAAGGCAACAAAAAAGGAAAAAAATGCGAATTACATATCAAAATGAGAAATTGTAGATCCGCCTAAGCTGCTGGTAGGTCTATCCGGAGACTATGTTGCCACCCATGCCGGGAGAGTAACTCCCTGGCCGCAGCCTCTAGTCTCGACGCCACCTCCAAAAATAAGTCTCGGTGTTCCACACGCTGCAGGGGTGACCATGCTCGTAGCGTCGCTGTGCACCGGTAAATAACCTGCATAAGAGAAGCATTTTTATCATTAAAAACCTTGTCATTTCTACATAGCCATAGCGACCACATAACAGCAATCGCGCCCACCCTACTGAATAGTTTGAACCTAGGATCCGCTCCATTTAACCAATTGCCAAAAATGTTGGCAATACAAGTAGGTGGATGTAAGGTAGAACCTATCTGGATGGCTGGCCATATAGACCTAGCGAATTCGCACTGAAAGAATAAGTGTGTAATGGTCTCGTCGTGTTGACAGAAGACACACTTTTTACTTCCGTACCAATTGCGTTTGGCAAGGTTATCTTTGGTAAGAATAACTCCTCGACGTAAATACCACGCAAACACTTTAGTTTTTAGTGGTATCTTCATCTTCCAAAGTTTGTTGCTATTGGAACTATCGACTGGAATTTCGGGTAGAATTAGTGCTCTATACATAGAATCAACCGAGAATTTACCATTCTTCGTGAGATTCCATTGAAATTTATCTGGACCTTCCGACAGTTGGGTTGACTCCAAACGGATGAGCAGAGCATTCTAAGATGCTTGTCTTGTTCCAATTAAACTTTTTCTGAACGAAACATTTGGTGGGAAAGTATCCAACACCTTCGCGATTGTGTCACTTTTGTTTCGAACAATAGAATATAGAGCCGGATATTGTTCTTTGAGGGTAGCTTGGCCTAGCCAAATATCCTCCCAGAAACGAATTTCCGATCCATCCCTTATTGGGAAAGATCCATGTGGAAAAAAGAACTTCTTTGTAGCCATGAGGCCTGCCCAGAAGTGTGAATCCCCAGGTTTCCAAAAAACCTGGGAAACAGCTTGATCTCCAACATATTTTCTCCTAAGGAGGGTCTGCCAAACTCCATCTTCAGAAAGGAGTTTAAATAGCCATTTACCTAGTAGCGCTCTATTCTTGACCTCAAGGTCATGAACTCCGAGCCCTCCTTGGTCTTTAGGGCAGTAAACCACATTCCATTTAGTCAGTCGATATTTTTTCTTCTCACAATCCCCTTGCCAAAAGAATCTAGACCGGAAATAATCCAATCGTTTTAAGACCCCTTTAGGCAATTGGAAGAATGAAATCATATACAGTACCATGTTAGTTAGTACCGAGTTTATGAGAACCAATCTTCCACCCAGGGATAGGAGTTTGCCTTTCCAACTATTAAGACGTAGTTGAAGCCTTTCATCCACCCTTTTCCATTCAGCATTTGTAAGTTTCCGATAATGAATCGGAATGCAATAATAGTTGATAGGAAATTGTCCTTGCTCGCAGCCGAAAAGTTCAGCATACAAGGCAGCATTCTCTTGGGCCTCACCAAAGAAAAACAACTCACTTTTATGGAAATTGATCTTAAGACCCGATAGTTGCTCGAAAGCTGATAAAATCAACTTTAGGTTACGAGTTTTTTCGATGTCATGCTCCATAAAAAGAATTGTATCGTCGGCATATTGAAGAATCGATAGTCCGCCATCGACAAGATGTGGAATCACTTCTTCAATTTGACCCTCATATTTAGCGCGTTCGATCAGGATAGCCAGCATATCCGCCACTATATTAAATAGTAAAGGCGATAATGGGTCACCCTGACGGAGGCCTTTTTTCGTTTGGAAATATCTGCCAGTGTCATCGTTGACCTTAATGGCAACACTTCCTCCGGACACAAAGCTATTAATTAACGCGCGCCACTGGGAGGAAAAACCTTTCATCCTTAGGGATTGCTGGATGAAAGACCATTTCACTTTATCATAAGCTTTTTCGAAATCAATTTTCAGAATTTATTGCGACCTTGCATAAAAGCCGTCTGAGACGGTCGAACCACATGATCCGCCACATTGTTCAGTCGAATCGTCGCAACTTTGGTGAATATTTTGAAACTAACGTTAAGGAGGCATATGGGTCTAAATTGTTGGATCCTTTCTGCCTCGTTAACCTTAGGTAACAAAATTATCTCACCAAAATTTAGCCGAAACAACTCTAATTGTCCATTGTGAAGACAGGTGAACAACTAGAGCAGATCATCCTTGATAACATCCCAAAAGTTCTGGTAGAACTCAGCAGGGAATCCATCAGGACCAGGAGCTGAATTGTGTTTCATTTGGAAAACTGCCCTTCTCACTTCCTCCTCTGAATAGGGTTTAGTGAGGAGGCTGTTTTCCTCCTCTGAAACCTGGGGTATATCCTCCGTTCGGGACTCATTCAAGGTGAAATTCCCTCCTCTGAGTCACCGAACAGGCCTTTATAGTAATTTGTAATATACGACTTTAGTTATTCCTGGCCCTCAATCGTTCCTTCATCCTGTACCAGAGAATGAATACGCTTTTTCCTATGTCTGCCATTGGCAATACTATGGAAATAGCGAGTATTCGAGTCCCCTTCTAGAATGAATTGAGCTTTAGAACGTTGATACCATTTTAACTCCTCCTCACGCAGTAGTTTCGCTATCTGTGCATTTGATTGGCTCTTTAGCTCAATTTCTTGCGCGGATAGTAATCGAACTTCTGCTAATGCTTCTAAAGCATCGATTATCGAGGAAAGTCGTATCTTCTCTTTCTTAAGTAAACCAGTAGTATGGCGTGCCCAACCAACGATGTGAGAACGTAAAGCACGTATCTTATTGTTCCATCGCTGGATAGGCGTATCACCCGCTACCGGTAAATCCCAGATTCTTTTGACCATGTCATGGAAACCCTCGCGGTGTAACCAACCGAGCTCGAACTTGAACCGTGGTTTGCACTGCGGTCTAGGCACTCCAGTGGTCAATAGAATGAGAGCATGATCCGACAAACCCTCAATACGTTCTAGAGCACGTACCGACACCAATGGGAACCTAGCTTCCCAATCGGAATCCATTAATACACGGTCTAGTTTCTCGTAAGTGGGTTCAGGGAGGGAATTAGCCCAGGTGAACTGTCTTCCCACCATCGTAATCTCTCTTAAATTCAAGCTGTCAATGACTGCATTGAATAAAAGAGGCCAACGGTTGTCGAATCGACCCTTACTTTTCTCGAACGGAAACCTTAGCAGGTTGAAATCCCCACCAATGATAATAGGATGGGGGTTATCTTTTGCTAGGTTTACCAACTCAACGAGAAAGGAAGACTTAGACGCTTCCTGAGCCGGCCCATACACGGCGACAAGACTCCAAATGAAATTATCGGATTTATTACGGATGTGCATTTTGATATGAAAATTGCCTTCCGTAACCTCCAATACTTCCATGGTATCAGTCCTGACGCCAAGTAAGATGCCCCCAGAGCATCCATGAGGAGGTCGCGAGTACCATTCAAACTCTATACCGCCCGATAGTCGGTTTAAAAGAGATTGTGGAAAATCACGACGTCCCGTCTCATAAATAGCTAAGAAATCCAAATTATGATCCCGAATACAATCAGCGAAGTGCAAGTGTTTAGCCAAGTCACCAAGACCTCTGCTATTTTTGAACATGCCATTCATCGAGAAACCGTGGGGGATTTGGATAACTTGGACCGTTTCCGGGACTTGTTGGCTGTAGATTTAGATTTCCGAGCGGATTCTTTTAGCTCATATAATGAGCTCAAGCCGTCGTCATCCAAACCACCATCCAACACTTCACCAATTAGATGTGAAAGAAGCTGACCATCTGATGTGGCAATCGCTTCATCCTCATCATCATAGGTGGCAGTTAACCCAGTCGAGACTTTAGGACTAACCGTAAGACGGTCGAATTCCATATGTCTCAAGACCTTAGTTGAAACAAGAACTTGAGATTGACTATTACCAAGATTAAAACCTACACTACCCAGTTTTGAATGAATAGATTGCGGAGAAAAGGAAAGAAAAGATTTCGATTCCATACCAGAAAAATCCAAGTTACGCGTCGCCTTGCGACGCATGGCCCTCGTCATGGAGTCCTCATCCGTGACGGAAGCACCGTCCAAATCCACCCTGAACCTATCGCTGCGGTGAGCCGTAGGGGTGGATGGCGGGACGGAGCCTCCGTCCACACGTGTCACCGTCGGAGTGGTAATGGCATGGGCCGGCCTGGACGAAGAAGCAGCCTTCCCAGCCATCACCGCGGCGTCGACTGGAGTCGCGTGGGGCGAGTGAGCCAGAGTCGTAGTCGAGGCCTCACTCGTCGGAGCAGCGATCGAAATCAGTACATATGACATGCGCAATTGATTGGCTAAAAGAATGAATGATATGGATATGCATGCTGAGATAAAAAAAAAATCATTGGTGCATCTAAATGTGATTTTACTGTATAAAAGATATAGATAAGTAGATATGGCCCCGTCAACATTTGATTCGCACTCAGGAGACCTGCCACATGTGCTTTGCAGATCCAATAGTCCCTATGTTCTAAATTATAAGATGCTTTGAATATTTCAATACATATTACATACAAACTGAAATAAGTGAAATCTAAATAGTAAAACATCTGGATCAGAAAAAGGCAACACAACTATATTTCAGAGCCCGCTGTGAAGCACGTTTGAAACCGTAGTGCCAAGTGTCACGGTTTTGTTCGCGACTTATCTCAAACATCCAACAAAATAATGATTGTTACGATTAAACATATATGCGCTCGACGGTGACCACACCTGTTGTCGGCGAGTCGTTGTCCTCTGACCAACATACTCGGGCACAGTTAGCAGTCCCCGGCATGGGCGGACCCATCGGGTGGGCCGGGTGGGCCGTGGCCCACCCAGAGTTTTGGAAAATTGTTTGACTACCCATAGTCTTTTGACCATCGCTACTGCTTCCAGTAGTTCATGCGTGAAACTGTGGCTCCTATACAACTCGTAGCGCTGCTTGTTGACCTTACGCGTATCCCATGACAACAACACTCGTTCATGGGCTTGGCCCAGTCCAATGGTTTACTCGTAGCTAGGTACGCACTCTCCTCCTGCATCAGTTGTTTTTTCTTTGTTCGCCTTTTACTGGTCAATGTTTCAAGAATTAAAAAACCACAAAAAATGTTATAAATTTGGAAACGGTTCAATTTTCTTAAAAATGTTCATTAGTTTCAAAATGGATCATGATTTTTTAATGAATTAAAAAATGTTTCATAAACTTTTATAAAATAGAATTTAAAAAATTCCCAAAAATGTTCATGAACCACATTCTCAGGCTGAGCAATTTATTTGATTGGGCGAGTGAAGCAAGCGAATTGAATTATTTATTTGATTGGAGTGGGGTGGACAATGAGGTCAAAATCATCTGGTGTGGGGCGGGATAGGGGTAATTTTTAACCCATTCTCAGTCTAAATCACATGAGATTAGTGAAATTATCTTGCATGAAAAAAATAGCTTATATATGTTGTTTACAAATTAAAAATTTCAGTGGGATGCAGCAACATAGAGTTATCAAAAATCCTAGTGATGTTATTTTATGCTTATGTTATATTTCATCATGTAGGACTTTGTTTGTGTTTTTAAGTATTTGTATTAGAATCATGCACATATGGAACATACGTATTGATTTAAAATTTTGTGAATCGATTGCCTATTTATACTACTAGTTTGGCCAAAAAAATCTGTGGTGCGAATAATGTTTTGTAGTGTGCCCACCCTCTAATTTTTGCTGGATCCCACTGGTCCCTGGTTGCACCAGCAGTAGAGTAATCAGGCCACGATCTCGATCATATCGTTCTTGTCGTCCACCAGTAGCTTTCTTCTAAGCTACTTGACGAGGTGTGGACTCGGCAAATCCCTGGGTTATACACCCCGGGTTGATTGAGGGGGAGAGAGTTGAGCGCTGGTGATCACGACGGCTGACAAGCGAGGCGTTTTACCCAGGTTCAGGCTCCCGGAGGATAACACCCTACTTCCTGCTTGTCTGGTTATTGATGGCGAATTGTGGCTACAATGGTGAGATGGCGATCTCGCTAGGGTTTGTGGTGGCGGCTATGAGCGTACCCTAGAACGAGGGACCCTCCTAGCCTTTATATGGTAGGCTAGGTCTCGGGTGAACGGTGCTGATGGCACTTACAAGATAGGTATGAACCTCACGACCTAGTCGACTAACTTGGGTCGTACGTGTCCTTGCTGAGCTTTCCTTGGGCTTTTATAGTCTTAACGTGACCCAGGTACCTTCACCGTGGGATAGCCGAAGGGTAGCCCCACGACACTACTGTACTATTTTATTCTGGTTTTGTAGAAGTTTGTTGTTAACGATTGCTAGCTAGTGCACCATGCGGGGAGAAAATGCCAAGTGTCCACACGGTGCTACTAGCATATTGGTATTAAGCAGGTAGATGCCCACGTCAACACTCTATTAACTCAGCACACACTGCTGCGTGTGCCTTTCTAACCAATATAATCAGGGACGGAGCAACCAATATAAATATATAATGGCCTTGATTAACAAACAAAGCTAGTACGTAGTACAAGCATATTATATACACTGTGCGCCAACTCAATGATGTTGGGAATAGGAGAAGCACCTGTTTCCTTCTTCGCTCAGAGTTTTCCTTTTTGTTTAATTTTTGAAATGGTGTAAGCATGCGTGGAGCTCGAGCAGTTGTTCTGAGGTGATCCACGTTCACCACACGGCGGCACGAAAACTATCGCGCTGCGTACGTGTAGCGGTTCCGCACTGTTCCCATGTTATCTAGGTAGGATTAATGGTCATCTTTTTGGCCCAAAAAGGAGCGCGTAAGAAGTTGTAGACAAGTATGGAATTCTCTGTCCTTTGGGAGAATGAAAGGTTGGGTCCAGTCACTCTCGAATCATCGATTGATATAATATGACCCATGTTATGCAATTATCTCTCCAGATAGAGGAACTCAAATACTAATTGACAGGCTATACGTACTACAAATTATCAATCATGTGTAATCAAGTGAGGCGTCCGCTCAGGTTTCTTGTATTCTATCGCAACAACAACACACACACACGTCGCCTAATAGCGCTTCCAATCTATCGGGTGCAAGCACTAAATTTTTCCCCACCGACGCGCCCACTAACTCAAAATTTGTCAGACGGCCCCAAGTCAGCATCCAAAAATCTCGTTTCGCGTCGTGTTCCTATGGAGGCAAGTGGGTGCGTCGACAACATTGGCAACACACTTGGCGATCATCACTTGTGTTCTTTAGTTTGCTATGCGAGATCAGTGTCACTCGTAGGATTGGAGGTTCGAAGCGCCGGAGGAGGACCGGTGTGATGTGGACGCCACAGTCGGCGCGTACGATTAGGAACGGTTCTACCACGGTGGTTAGGCCAAGTTTAGGGTTAGGTTTACATTAAATTTTGTCTGTTTTCTAAAAAAACTACCAAGTTTGACTGAATTCCTTGGTTTCATTTTCTTTGAAAAAAGTCAATTTGGAGCGTCGGTGCGGGAGGTTCTTCCAAGGAGGCTGTAACATGTGCCGACGCTTACTAAAATTTGTCCAGCACACTTGCCCGGAAGATGTACACTCTCCGGAAGATGTATTGGAGTGGAGATGGTCTTACGTACCTTCTCCGGGGTGCAATCGAGAGCCCAAGATTCATCCATTATCTGTCGGAAATCAGATGAAGTGGACCTGGCTCTGCTTGCCTGCGGGCCGAGGCCCATATTTCTGGCCCTGCGCTGCTAAAATAAAAGGCTAGCGTGCGACCCATCCACGCGAGCCCCCATGGCCGGAAGACGCCGCCGCCGCAGCGGAACAGCGCGGTCGCCACAGCAGGGCGCCGAACCGTCTCCGCTGGCAGACGCTGCTCTCGCCTGCAGGTCTTTACCCTCTTCCTTCCGTGCTCCTCTATCTTTTCTATCCGCTTCGTAATGGTGGCATATTTATTTACTGACTGGATGGCGGTACGTGCAAACTAGAATCGGGAGAGAGAAAGCTACCACGCATAGATCAATCAGTATTCTGGTGAATTAGTAAGGGTGTTTCGACTTTGGATGAATTGGCAGCGGAAAAGTAGTGTCTTTTGGTGAACTAGTAGTGTTTATTCCTGAACTGGCCTCCCCAAAACTTGGATCTACAAGGCTGTATATAGGGTGTCTCAGTTTGGTAATTCTATGATTTAGTTGTCTGCATTTAACAGTTTAATTTGGACCAAGTCCATTCAGATCTTTTGTTCATAACTTTACTTTCTCTCGTCAGCGAGATAGTGTAGGTAGATAGAGGAATGTTAGAGTTTTGAGTACTGTGGGTTTTGTCTCGGTCATGCTGCTGCCTTGAACTATGCCCACTGCTTGGTTAGTGATGAAGTGAAACTCAACTTCAAATGTGATTTGATGGATACTTTTATCGTGACACTGATTATTGACAATGGGAAAACCTGAAAATTCCTAGATATTTCAGTTTTATTAGTCAACACTAGGTTCTGGCCAGATGGAACTGCATAGTGCAATATCTTTATCAGTTGCAACAAGCTCAGTTGACAGATGAAGATCACAGGAGACCACACCGCACCTGTGTTGGCTGTGGTTGAATTAGATTCAATACTTGCACCTATCTTGCCATGCTCTTTTGCCAAAAAATGTGGTGACGATCGTGTTCCTTGGCTCTTAACTTTTGATGGATTCCTGTTAATAAAAACATTATGCGAATATCAGCATTAACAAAAAACAAGATAAATAACAAAATTATAAAAAAACAGCTAAACACACCCTTTTACATTTATACATAAAATATCAATAAAAAATATACCTCTTTGGGCGTGGCTTTCCTTGCTTTTTTGTTAACATCTGCATTAGCAATACCGCTGCGTGCCCTTTCTGATATCACATTATCTTCCATTTTTCTCTTTTTAAACCCGGTAGAGATAGCACCACCTGATTGTTCTATGACTGTGACCTTTTCCTTTACTAGGAGATGATCTTCACTGAGAACACAACTACCATGTTGTTTGAGCAACGAGAATATCAGAAAGCTTAGACCTTTCTTAATGACATCGTTTGCTCAGACCTTTCTTAGCTGTCTGATGCTCAACATGTTAGTTGTGTTCTTGGTGAAGATCATCTCCTAGTAAAGGAAAATGTCACAGTCATAGGCAGATGGTGCTATCTCTACCGGGCTTAAAAAGAGGAAAAATAGAAGATAATGTGATATCAGAAAGGGCAAGCACCGATGTTGGTGATGCAGATGTTAACAAAAAAAGCAAGTAAGAGAAGGGTGGTTGTACCCCCAGCCCACCTGAGTTCAAACCTCAGGTTTGACGTTGGTGTTTCTCATTTAGACGGAATATTCTTCAGTGGGAGGCGACGTTCCCGTCGACGGCGAGGCGCCCGTGGTGATTTCGTCAATCTCAAGACTCGACCCGCCGGCTCGGTATTACGGAGGTGCTCATAGGGGTAGGGTGTGCATGTGTGCGTTCATAGAGATGAGTGTGTGCACGTGTATGTGAGCGTCTGTGTTGTACTGTGTTTCTCAAAAAAAAAAAACAAAAAAAGCAAGTAAAGCCACGCCCAAGAGGTATATTTTTTATTAATATTTTCTGTATGAATGTAAAAAGGGGTGTGTTTAGCTGTTTTCAATAATTTTGTTATTTATGTTGTTTTTTGTTAATGCTGATATTCCCAGAATGTTTTTATTAACAGGAATCTATCAAAAATTAAGAGCCAAGAAATAAAATCGTCACCACATTTTTTGGCGAAGCAGCATGGCAAAATAGGTGTAAGAATTTAATCTATTTCAACCACAACCAGCACAGGTGACGGTGTGGTCTCCTGTGATGTTAATGTGTCCGCTGAGCTTGTTGCAAATGATGGCAATAATAAGATATTACACTATGCAGTCAAAAAAGGGTTGAAAACCGTGGCAGGCTGGATGACAGCATCCCCCCAACAGGATTGCATGAGGGCCCGACGGAACCTGCAGCTGCCTATGATGCAGTACGAGCAGAAACTCAAACCGGAGGGTTGTCCGCTACAGGTCCGCGAGAGCGCCACGCCACAGCCGGATGGAGCAAGCTCCGCCTCTCCGACGGTGGATCGGAGGATGTGGAGGATGTTGCCAATGGTGGGTCGAGGAAGCGCCGTGATGCAGTCTAGACTGATGGCGGCTTGGGAAACCGGCAAGACGCCGTCGTCGCTGGCGGGTCGAGTAAGCGCCAAGAACGTCTCTGCCTCTACCGGAACGAATAAGGCCTGATCTCTAAACTTTTATTTTTCTCTGTCTTACGAATTTTCAATTTCGTTGCCAGATTGAAATAATATGACGTGGTTGTCCCAAATAATATGACGTGTTTGTCAACACATTACTAACAAAAAAATTGTAAATATCAGTTTTAGGAAATCCTACATATATTTGGCAAAATCTGAAATTTGAGTACATCATGATTAACATTGATTAATAAAGGCCGCATGCATCAATCGATGCAGAGGCCGGGACTGCCCCTTTTCTAAAAAAAAAATCATGATTAACATTGTAAATAATACTGACTGGATGGCGGTACGTGCAAACTAGAATCGGGAGAGAAACAGCTACCACGCATAGATCAATCAGTAGTCTCGAATCAGTTAAATGGTACTGGGATTTCGAGTATTTTGGTGAATAAGTAAGGGTGTTTGGACTTTGGATGAATTGGGAGCGGAAAAGTAGTGTCTTTTGGTGAACTTACTGAACTGGCCTCCCCAAAACTTGCAATCTACAAGGCTGTATATAGGATGTCTCAGTTTGGTAATACTATGATTTAGTGCGGCTGCATTCATAACAGTTTCGCGTGGACAAAGTCCATTCAGATCAGTTGTTGATAACTTTATTTTATCTGGTCAGCGAAATAGTAGGTAGGTGAGTGTTACAGTTTTGAGTACTGTCGGTTTGGTCTCGTTCATGCTGCTGCCTTGAAGTCTTGAACTATGCCCACTGCTTGGTTTAGTCATGAAGTGAAACTCAACTTCAAATGTGATTCGACGGATACTTTTATTGTGACATTGCTTATTGACAAGGGAAAAACCTGAAATTATCTACATATTTCAGTTGTGTTAGTGCCTAAGTTGGATCCAAAGTTGAATTGAGAAAGAGAGACTCTTGTTTCATCAGCCACTTTTCTCGTGCCTGTTTGGTCTTCCTCAGGGCCATGCCGCTGCCATGAACAATGCTGACTTCTGTTTAGCGACCAGGTGAATTATAGATAAGAAAATGATCACATACAAGTGGTCTAGGTAAGAAGAGGAGCATTTTATTGCGCCTTTTTGTGTCAAGCAAAATCATTGCTTATTGCTGTTTAGTTTGCGAATACTCTACAAAGCACGACCTCTGCCATGATTTGAAAATATACCATTGTACGTACGGTTGGCACACCAAAAAGAGTCTACTTGTGCTATAGTGTTACAGCGGAAAATTTCAAGCTCTAGGTGGTTCTTATTCTGCCTTTTCTGATTGAAGTTTAGCATGTCCAAATAGACACCCTATTTGCCTTATGGTTCAGTAAAACCCTCTACTGCATTTCCTACCTTGTATTAACTCCTGCAATATAACTATATCAAACCTTTTTGTGTTTTCTCACAAAGTCTGTTACGTTTCAGTTCTTATTCTGATCCATTATTCTTAAATTTCTATGTGGCAGAGAGGTTACCATTGTGGAGAGGCCCTCTAAGAACACCTGCTACGCCTCAGGCTCTACCTCATCGATTTCATCTGCACCTCATGTTTTTGCAGATCTCTTGGACAGCCTGCTTCACGAAATCACTGCTCTCTTTAACTCATGCCATGACTTCCTTGCTTTCATTGGCACTTGCCGCTCTTAGCGTGTTGCAGTCTCCTCCGTCCCTTCTGTGCATATCTCAGCTTCCCACCTCTCCACCTTAAACCGGATTGTCCTTATGTTCTTCCCCATACAGGCGATATCAAGCCCATGTTTTTATCTGATTGCAAATGGCAGCTCATTGATCCTAGCAAGAATAACATATCTCTTCGCTGTTCAGTACCTCAAAATACTCCAAATACCATGCACTACTTGGGCTGCTCATATGGGTATCTTATCTTCTCCTACGAGGAGCACTGCCTCCTTGTCAATGTGTTGACTGGTACCAAGGTGATGCCCCCCAAACTCCCACCCAACAACAACCTCGGGTACTTTTGTGGCATAGGCATTCTTACGGCTGCAATTAGTTCACCCAACTCATCCCTCCTCCTCTGCTCAGAAACCTCTATATTCGAGTGGTGGGTTGGAACAAACTCATGGTCAGAGCAACGTCTTGCTATTCGTGGAGAACGCATCCATCAGATGCTGCTCTTCAATGGTGATATCTTTGCCTTAGATAATCATCGGAGGCTCCACACTATACTCTTGGTACCTGAATTCAGCTTGCAAGAAGTAGCAACGATGTGGGAGTCCATGCTTATTAACCCATGGTTGGTGGTCTCTGGTGGCAATCTTCTCATGGTTGACATCTGGGCTGGATTTGACGAGTTGAATGATGAGCCATATAGCATATTTGAGATCTTTCGACTCGACTTCTCGGTGAAGCCAGCTAAGAGGGTGAAGATGGAGAAGTTGGAGAACCAAGCTGTGTTTGTTAGTCTTGATCCGAGGAATCCTACGTTTTCCTGCAAGAACCCTGAGAGATGGGGAGGAAAGAGTAACTGCGTTTATGTTGCCAAGCTTTTTCCTGATGAGACTTGGACCGTGGTGGAGCTTGGTCAGCCGCTGCGAAGAAACATCTCTCGCTGTCTGTATTACGGTTGCGCATTCCCTCCCGACTGCAGCCTACTGAGTAGCCTCTGGGCTTTCCCCAGTACAAATTATGGTTTGGGCTAGCTAGTAATCTTGTCGTGGGGTTTGGCAGTTTTGCAAAAGCCCTGGTGAGTTATTTTAGTTAGCAACTAGGTTCTGTAATAACAACGGTTTTCTTGATTCGGCACCAATGTTGTATGTTCATTTAGTAAAAATAATTCCGTATTTTGAAGCATGCATGCTTTGGAACGCAATCTTGGATAATCCAGTGTTGCACGGAATGCTGTACCTGTGATTGTAGCTGATGGTTTTATGTCCCTTTCATGTGTACGATCTGCTTATTAGTGGAACAAGAGAGCTTTTTACTCTGCTACCAACAGCCTTATGGTCTTTGTGCCTCCATGAATTTTCCACATACCTGAGTTCTCTTAAGCATTGCCTTGTGTATTCTTTACTATGCTCGTCGTGTGTTTCTAACATATTTTGTACTCTCTCCGTTCACAAACCTAGCTCAAATTTGCATGTAAATCACAGGTAGGTTGAAACATCCTTTTGTGAGCGGAGGGAGTAGAACTTTAATCGTTATACTATGTGTTGGTTGTCACAGATTCAAGCTGGACGGCACATAGTCAAAAGTCTGAGCGCCTGTCTCTTCATTTTGGAACAAAAATGAGAAGGTTTTGACATATTGTTTTCTCTCTGAAGATGGTGGAAGAAAAAAAAATCCATCGATATACCTGATCTGAACTTCAAGTTAGAGGCGCAAGGGCCACCTAGTGAGCTGCCAAACTGTAAAAGAACAGAAATGATGTAATCATAGAGTACTGTCTTGGTGGCACCTTGTGGGGACCCCGGACTAACTGTCCGAAATACCCTTATGCCTACATATCAGCGATCCCATGATCAGTGCGTCGCTGAAGCACAATTAAACTTGGTAACCAAAGAACATCCATACATACCGAATTTATTTACTTACGTGATTGTGATCAGCTTCATCAGGTACTTGCAGCGGAATCACCAAACAACGTGGAGCCCAAGTCATTCGCCTTAACCCTACAGGCAGCTGACTGGGAAGCGCCCTAGTTCACAAGGACGTCAGTGAACTCCTCTTCTTCGAACTGCTTCTTCTTCCAAATCTGGCTAAGACAATAGCCAGGGACGAAACCAATATGAGTACATTTGATTGTACTCGCAAACTACCCCAACTTGAGTAAGCACTAGTTTAGTTTTATTTCTTAAACTTTTAATTGAAAACTCTCAAATCTTTACTGAAAAGGGTGAGACGAAGTTTATAACTATCCTTTAAGAAAACATCATTTTATCTGTTTCTCCGGAACTCCTCCGGTATCCAACCATATCCCAATCATGGTTCCCAAACCCGTCACCACCTCGTACCAACTCATTGGTACAGGTGGGAAATATCCTTTCCATTTCAATTTCCTCAACACAAATCCAGAGTTTGCAAAACTTTGCACATGGCCTTAGTAGTTCTTCCCAACTGTCCATATCCGAGGACTCGGCTATTCGAATAGTTTTACCCTCTGCAGAGGTAGCACGCTTTTCCCACACCCATCCGGTCACTCATCGTGTCAGCCACGTCCCGCCATACCAGAGGTATGCGAAGTTGAGTTCCCGGCCATAGCCTGTCCTTTGCTCATGCTAGTATAGGACCCTGCCTCTACGACACTTTCCATCTACACTTAAATCCTCAGAAACTAAGTGTGAGGACTCGTAGTTCTGCCCGGCGGACCCAAGGGAGCCCTTCAATCCTCTTTCTTCTTTACTCTCATACCGGCTTCCGGTAGACTTCTATTAAGAGGACCCAGGTCAGGGGGTTATCCTCGTTATTGAGGCATCCAGTACTAACACGAGCAAATTATATGACTACGCCCTTGCCCATATGTGGGTAAATGTGGTCGCACAGATTTTTGGCTGGGGATGTAAGTACAAGGACACAATGTGCATTTTTCTTCCAAAAACAACACCATTCTCTGTTCTCACCTTCATACCGACATTTCGGTACTTCAACTCATTCAAGTATTTTCAAGGGAGTTTTGAATACTATTGTTTTTCCCATCCTATAGTTTTATATAAATAACTGATATCTCTACATAGAGTGACAAAATAGTTTTTCATAAACTTTTGAAAAGGTTTTCACGATCATTTCCAATTTTCTTAGCAAAATACTTTTAACCAAAACTTGGGTGGTTCGTAATCCCACCAAAAAGATTTTTCACAGAAGGTTTTGGAGTAAAACAAATTCATTTCGAAATCATTGTATACCACTGACACCTCTATATCGGGTGTCTTAATAATATACTTGTAATTTGGAAAAGGGTTTTCAAAATCATAGCTTTCGTGGCAAACACCACGTAAATCATTATGCTAATTATAAGTAAAACAGGTAAATCAAAATAGATGTATATAGTATAGTGCAAGCTCAGTGAAGTAGCTTGCCTGATTTCAGCATAATGTCCCTGGTCTTCTTCTCACTGATTAAAGAAATAAACTCCGACCTTCTTCAATAAATCCTTTCCAGCGATCCCCCGGTAACGTTTATATCTAGCGTCGCAAAAAGAAAAGAACACAATCAACACACAGTAGGACACTCCAACAACAGCATCAAGCAATACTAACAAACACAATCAAGAGGGAAGACTATCATTTAACAAACAAGTTGGGCAATCACCACGCTACTCATGCTTATAAGGATATGGTTAAAGTTGTAATTAAGCATCTTTATTTAAATAGGAAAATACTTCAGACAAAAGTTATCTGTAAACCAAAATATCTCACCAAGTGAAGGTGAAGACATTAACATGAACAAGCAATACCTACAACTACTAAACTACTCAATCAAGCATCACAACAACTCTCAAGCATCACACACAGCTACTGCACACACAAAGCAACACAATTTGATTTCAATCTAATTGAATTGACTATTATTTAATTAGGCCTTAAATATGGCAGAAATTAGTGGTGCATGTTTAATTGCATAACTTGGGTTCTGTTGGTCACAAAAATACAAACTAAATTTCCACAGAAAGCTACTGATGTGTAGAAGACCACACAATTGGGTTTGATTCATTTGGAGTTATTAAACTCCCTACACAATTGTTTTATTACAGAAACTATTTAATCAAGTTTTTGCTACAACTCAAGTTATTTTTATCCAAAATTCAAACCCTTTTAGGGGCATCTAACCTTGACTAAATGTGACCTAACAAAATTGGTCCTAACCCATTTGGATTAACCATTATTTTTTTATAATTGTTTTAGTCCAGAAAGGTTTTCTAATATTTAATCTAATGCCAATTAATTAATAATGATCACTTAATTCTACCAAAATTAGGGGAGCTAATTTATCATCATACTAAGCTAACAAAATTGGTTTCATGTCATTTGGACCAATATAACTCCAGAAACAATTCATATGGTGTTTTAAACCCCTTGTGGCATTTTAAAGAGGGTACTTTTATTATTAACCTAAATAAGATGAAACCACTTATGTTGGATTAACAATTTCCTAAGTTTTCCAGAACATTTTAGTTTGATTTATTTGGGACACATGAATCTTGAGATATGGAATTATTTAGTGTTAAAGATACTCTTTATAAGATTCATTCTAGCCATATTTAAAAATGTATTCACACAAAACTAATCTAACAACAAAATAAACAATCATAGCACAGGTTACTATCAGTACTAACATATTTTAACATATTAAGGATCAGTAACACACAAGTGGCAGTACCACAACAATCAACAATAAGCACAACCCACAATTTCCTAACTAAAAGCAATTTATCTAATTCATTTTTATTAGTGGCAGAACAGCACTTTTACTAAAAATTGCACCTAGGGAGTTCTGTACATCAAACAATCATGCCAACTTGGGTTTGTGTTCTCTGTTGCAATTAGGAACTACTCCAAGTGAGTTTGATCCAAAAAGTTATTTACATAATTTATTAAAAATGCACAAAGTGCTTGCTGGCCTAAACTAGAAATGCATGCAACTTTTGTTCTGAGCATCCAAAACACATGAGACCAATTTCTACTGAAAGGTAATGTGAAGAGCTTTCTAAAACCAATGGGTTCATAAATTTTAGATCATCCTAACTCAATCTATGACTAAAAGAGTGATTTTGACCAGTGGCAAATCAGGAATTTCCATGGTCACATAATTTAATATTTTTCAGATCTGTAAGTTAGATATGACTCCAAACTTATCAGGCTACTTGTGTGATTTTTGGTTTGGTCAAATTTGCACTTAAACTGTTTTAAAACGATTTAAACTAAAGGTCCAGAAACAAATCTACAAACAATTAATAAAACAACCTAAGAAAAGATCAACGGGCTGGATCCGAAGCTGGATCTGGATGGATCTGGGCCGCGCAGTGAGGAGAGAGGCCCAGCTCGCGGCCCACGCGAGGGAGCGAAATGGTACGGGCCAGCATCTTCTTCCTCGACACGAACAGAGGAGGCGAGGCACAGCAGTGGAGCACGGTGGCGACGGCGAGGCAGCTCCGGTGGTCCCTGAGCAAGAAGGAATAGTGCGTGAGAGGGAGCGGAGCAAGGGGGTCTCAGGGATGTAACAATGGCGAAGAATGGTGGACTGTGGCCATCGCGAGCTCGATCGACAAGCAGCGGCCGGGGAGGACGAAGTTGAGGACGGCAACGGCGATCCCGGGCGTCTCTTCTCGATTCCTTGCACGAGGTGGAAGAGGGCGACACGGTAAGGCTTTTGGTGGGCTTGGATTTGGACGGGGAGGTCTCTATCGACGGTGGTGCGTGTCGGCGGCTTTGGCCGTGGTTCGTCTCGTGGTAGAAATGGGAGAGAGGGAGTGAGGGAGCAAATGGGGGAGCAGAGGAGCAAAGAGACAGTGGAGTGCTTCTTATCGTCTTCGCAGGGCAGCGCAGAGGAGAGGGGTCCAGGCGGTGTCGACATGCCGGGGAGAGCACGGCGTCGTCGGCGAGGGAGCACGGCATCGGCGGCGTGTGGCGTTGGAGCTACAGGAAGTCAATGCAGATTTTGCAAAACGCCCCTTGACAAATAGTTTTCCCTCACAGATAGGTCCTTCTTCCTATTTCGTTTATTTCTTTTTAAAACCAGTAGGTTTCAGTGATTTAATTGGGGTGCTTAAACATTTTACAAAAATTTGAGAAAATTCAGGTAGCCTCCCATATATATGGGGAAGCTCCACAAAAATTGGCTTTTGAAAATAAAATGTTTTGAACCATTTTTATTCATAGGTTTTAAATAGGTCATTTTTGGTAATTACTAAATTACATTTCTTTAATAATTTGAAACAAGTGATAAAATATTGTGTTGAACTCTTGGAAATGCTTTGACAAATATGATGACTTCAAATAAGTTATATTGTCATAGAGAAATTAATTATTTGAAGAAATAGGGAATTAGGAAGTGGAATTGATTTATTTAGAGCATTTTTACTTATGACTTTAATTTCCTCTGGTGGAATAATTTGAGAGGTGGATTTTAATTTGAAAATTATGTTTACTTGAGGAGGGAGTGAGATGGGGTTGAGATGATTATCAATTCATCTCATTCCTAGAATAAGGAAGTTCTGAATGTTTCCATAAAATAAAGGAATAGACAGGGAGGGAACTTTTATCAAAGTTATTTCCCAACTTAGGAATTTAACTTAGGTGTGGATAATTCTAAAGGGTTTGTGTTTGTTCAAATCACATTCCAATATTGTTGTCAGGGGTGGTTTATCTTAATGTTAAGCATAGTTGAGGAATTTATCCTCACAAGCAAACAACACACAATATCAACAACACCACAAGATCAAGATCACAGCAATCACAAGGATGATGCATTCAAAACAAACAAGTTACATACACAACGTACCAGTCAACACAAGTCACACAAGGTCAAACATAGCAATATAAAGGAAAACACAATCATTAGTGAAATAATTCAAAAAGTTTTTGTTGGTTCTGAATTTTGGGTCTTGTTAATTCTTATTATTAATTTGGGATGTTACACACCTTAAAAACACTGATAAAGCATTGGAACATGGAAATACACTTGAAAATGTAGTTCCTCAAGCCTTGCCTTGTGTATTCTTTGCTGCACCTGTACATTTTGCTTCGAGGCACAGCAGAGCAATGCCATTGATGTCATGCTAACCGGAAGAGCAAAAGAAACAAACAAAGTCTATACAAAGTTAGCATGCGGTGCACCTATACAAAGTGTGAGGAAAATTGGGGGAAAATCATTACTTTACAACTTGGGAGTACAACTTGGGAGTACTTGAAAACATAGTTCCAAAAGTAAATGAATGGGAAGATTAAAATGAATGATTGAGTTACACAAATTACTACTGTAACTGATTACAACGTGGTCCCCCAGTAGTTAAATTCTTTATGATCCAAAAATATTCAGTAAAGCAAATCCCAGGCATATTTGCAAAGTCTTTCATAATCTGCAAGAAATATGAAAGTCTCTTCTTACCTGCGGGCCAAGGCCCATTCGCCATACCTCCAAAGCTAGGGCTCTGCTACCCATCCACGCGACGCCGGCGGCGGAGCTACTGGTAGGTAGTGGTGTGCCCCCATGGCCGGAAGCCGCCGCCGTCGCCGCGGAGGAGCGCGGTCGCCGCAGCAGGGCGCCGAACCGTCGCCGCTGACAGACCTCGCTCTCACCTCCAGGTCGTCCTTGCTCGTCTACCTTCCCTTTCCCGAACTGACATCCACCCCTGTCGATAAGCTGTCTCAGTTGTGGTAATGTTCTGATTTGGTGTGTTTACATTAGCAACTTAACATTGAACAAGTTCGTTCGGAGAACAATTTCGCGATATTCGGATGAATGTAATATGGAGCCATAAACCTGTATGACAATTGTGGTTGCATGAATAATGGAACCTGGGGGAGACCCTTTTTTTCTATAAAAAAAAAATTGCGCGATATTCTGATTTAGTGTGTTTGCCATGAACAGTTTAACATGTACCAAGTTCATTCAGATTCACTTTGCCCACTGGATAATTTGGATCCAAAGGTGAATCAAGAAACTGAGCCTCTTGTTTCCTCAGCCAGTGTGCTGCCATAAACAATGCTCACTTATGTTTAGCGCCAGTCGAATAGTAGATAAGAAAATGATCACATAAAAGTTGTCTAGATAAGAAGAGGAGAATATTATTGTGCTTTTCTGTCGAGAAAAATCATCACCCGTTGCTATTTACTTGCGGATACTAAACAAAGCATGCCCTCTACCGTTATTTTAAAATGTACCCTTGTACTTACGGTTGGCGCACTAAAGAGATTCTAGTTATGTTATAGTGGAAGATTTCAAGCTCTAGATGATTCTGATGCTGCTTGTTCTGATTGAAGTTTCGCATGTCCAAGTAGACACCATGTTTGTCTTATTGTTCAGTTAAATCCTACTCCATTTCCTACAGTGTATTCGTACAGTATAACCCTAAAACCTTTTTGTGTTTTCTCAAAAACTATATTATGTTTCAGCTCTTATTCTGATCCCTTATTCTTAAATTTCTATGTGGCAGAGAGGTTACCATTGTGGAGAGGCCCTCTAAGAACGCCTGCCACGCCTCAGGCTCTACCTCCTCGCTTTCGTCTGGACCTCATGTTTTTGCAGATCTCCTGGACAGCCTGCTTCATGAAATCATTGCTCTCTTTGACTCATGCCATGATTTCCTTGCTTTCATTGGCACCTGCCGCTCTTGGCGCACTGTAGTCTCTTCCTTCCCCTCTGAGCATATGTTCAGCTTCCCGCCACTCCACCTCATACCAGATGGTCATCGTGTTCGTCCCCATAAACACAGTTTCAAGCCCATGCTTTTATCTGATTGCAAATGGAAGCTCAGTGATCCTAACAAGAAAAACATATCCCTTCGCTGTTCAGTGGCTCAGAATACTCCAAATACCATGCACTACTTGGGATGCTCACATGGATATCTTATCTTCTCCGACGAGGAGCACTGTCTCCTTGTCAATGCTCTGACTGGTACCAAGGTGAATCCCCCAAAAGTCCCACCCAACAACGAACTTGGGTACGTTTGTGACATAGGCATTCTTACAACTGCAATTAGCTCACCCAACTCACGCCTACTCCTATTCTCAGAAACCTCCATGTTCGACTGGCGGGTTGGAGCAAACTCCTGGTCACAGCACCTTCTTGCTATTCATGGAGAACGCATCCATCAGATTGTGCTCTTCAATGGTGATATCTTTGCCATAGATACTCTCTTCAGGCTCCACACTATACACTTTGCACCTGAATTCAGCATGCAAGAAGTAGCCATATTGTGGGAGTCTATTCCTTGTAACTCTTGGTTGGTGGTCTCTGGTGACAATCTTCTCATGATTGACCTCGGGTTTAGCTCCGACGAGTTGAATGACGAGTCATGTAGCATCTTTAAGGCCTCTCGTCTCAACTTCTCAGTCAAGCCAGCCAAGTGGGTGAAGATGGACAAGTTGGAGAATCAAGCTCTGTTTCTTGGCCTTGATCCGAGAAATCCTACGTTTTCCTGCACACGTCCCGAGAGATGGGGAGGAAAGAGTAACTGCATCTATTTTTCCAGGCTATTTGTCGGTCCTGATGAAGCTTGGACTGTGGTCGAGCTTGGTCAGCCAGTGCACAAGAACATATGTCACTGCCTATATTATTGTGGTGCATTCCGCCCAGACTGCAGTCTACTAAGTAGCCTCTGGGTTTTCCCCAGTTCAATGTATGGTTCTGGCTAGCTAGTTATCTTGTCGCGGGAGTTTCGCTAGCCCTGCACCCTGGTGAGTTATTTTAGTTAGCAACTAGGTTCTGTAACTGTGATGGTTCACCACCAATGTACTGTGTTCCAAGTAAAATTAACTCCGTATTGGTGTGATGCCAGGTTTACGCCTGGATGTAATGTGTTGAACGAGTAGACATCGTAACTGCACTTGTCTTCTGACATGCGGAAGTAGATACCACCTGGCCTGGTTTGCAACGATTTTTTCCATATTATATTTGGCTTTACCTCACTTTTTTGCATGCCAGCTTGTATCATCCAGTGTTGGATGATGTACCTCTGAGTGTATATTGAGTTTCTCTAAACCTACCCTTGTGCATTCTTTATTATTGCTCGCTCTAGGTTTCTAACATAATTTTGTTCGACTTTAAGCTCACAGAAAGCCCATGCTACTCAGCTCCAGTTGTATGTCTATACACCAATATGGATTGAATCATCAATGTGAAGTTGCTGATTGCTTGTGAGTTTGTAAGGCAGGCGATTGCTCTCACCGGCTTGTAAAATTGAAGATGTACATTGGGGCGCATAGTCAAGCCTGAGCTCGTTTTTTTCTTTTTGGCAAAAAGTTGAGATAGTTTGACATAATGATTGCCATCTGAAAATGGTGGAAGAAAAGTTCCATCGCTCTACTTGGTCTTAACTTCAAATGAGGCGCAGTGGCCACCTAGTGAGCTGCCAATATGTAAAATAACAGAAGTGATGTAATCACTCAGTACTTGAAAATGAAGTTCTCTAAGCCTTGCCTTGTGTATTCTACTATCATTGCCGTGCGTTCCTAAGATATATAGTTTTGTACAACTTCAAACATTGTGATATGTTGGTCGCCACAGGAAATCCATGCTATTCAGCTCCAGTTGTATATTTATACACCCATGGTGACGTGCAAGTTTTCAACCAAATCAGCCAGTGTAGAATGAAACTGAGAAGTCGACTGTGTGGTTGGTTTTCAGCTAACTAACGCACCCCTTCGGTACATAAGAGCTTCAGAATCTGGGATAATTAGCTAGCTAATGACGAACTAACTAATGAAACACCATGCTCACTAAGGCAAACATTACTTTAGACGTGCAAGTTTCAATCAAATGAGGATGCAATCGACTGGGCTAACACGAGCTCATGCGCCATAGTTCTCTATGTTTTAACCAATGACCGGGACAACGATGAATACTGACTGTGCAAACTGTCGAACATTTATACCTCCCAGTTCTTTTGCTGGCTTAATCCATAAGCCGCCCCTCCCCCAGCTTATTCCATAAGCCGAACAGCTTTTTACTTGCAGATTCCAGATTATTTATGAGATGATTATTTTAGAAGCCCCAAGAAATAAGCCGGTCGGCTTATGAGAGAAGCTGGGGAGGGGCAGGTTATTTTTTAAGCCAGGAAAAGAACTAAGCCTATTCAAGTTCAGTCACACATATGCTATAAAAGGCATCAAAGGCCATACATTCAGCGGACTGGCTGGGTTGCATGAGCACTGCAAGTTGCAGACGTACAGAAAATCAAGTAAACTACATTCACTCTTTATCCTTTCCTCCACGATAAGTATTAGCTATGACTCTTCCAAAAACAACAAAAGGGTGACCCATTCAGGGAAAGTCGATCCTGTTCTCCAACCTCCTGTCGTGGTCAACATCAATGTTCTCTTGCAAGGCTCGGCTCACTGTACTGCATATGAATGCAAGGTCCTCAATTACTAGATAAAGATGTAGAAATGCAATATGTACCTTGTATACTTTTTAGGGGCTGTAGCAACGTTGTTATCATTGCTGGAGGAGAATGAAACAGCTGTCAAATACACATGCTCATCGCACATGACCGATAAATCATCATACCCGGCTTGTCGACTATGCTTCCTCATTGCTAATGTCATCATCAATAATGTCCGATCCTTGAAGCATACTGATAACCTTTCTTATTGGAGGCCTTTTCTTGCGGTCATGGTTCACACAAATTAGACCTATCTGGATACATCTTTTTATTTGTTCACAATCTGCTTCTAGGGATCGTGAACATGAGGTCACGGGTTCACATCTTGAAAACAACCACTTGAAATGCAGGGAAATGCTGCCTACTAAAGACCCAAAGTAGCCGGACCCTTCCCTGGACCCTGCGGAAGGCTGCCCTTTACAATCTGTTTCTAGAGACCCATACTCTGGTAGTCTTTGCAACACATCTCTCCATTTTTTAAGTGCCTGTACAAACATCTACAATGTTAGAATCAAATGTAAAATGCACCATGGTCTTTGTGAAAAAAAGATTACCATTTTCTGAATATGATATAAAGTTTCCTTACAAGCTCAATATAGTTATCTGAAGATTCTCTAGTAACGTCTGGGTAGTCTCGGTGCCCCGTTATTACCTCCATGATTATTACACCCAAACTAAATATGTCTGACTTGGGTGTAATTGTACCTCGATGCAAGAACTCTGGTGCCATGTAACCACTGAATCACAACATCAAAATACTTTGAAGTGTTAAATAGACAACAATCTTGTGTGTAAATAAAAAGTAACAGATTAAGAAGGGGCATTTACTCACAATGTTCCATCATAAGTTGAAGTGGAAATAGTTTGCAGTTGATCAAGTTGTCTTGATAGACCGAAGTCCGTAATTTTTGGTACGAAACCATCATCGAGCAATATGTTCGCTGGTTTCAGGTCCAAGTGAATAATAGGCTGACCAATTTTCTCGTGAAGGTACAATAAACCATAGCAAATGCCCTCGATAATTGTGTATCGTGTGCTCCAATCAAACCCAGAAGATTCATCTGTAATTGTAAACGAAAGAATATCATAATGAGACATACATTACGTGAGATTATGTCTACTGGATGCAACCGTTTGCTGACCCTCACTCAGGATATGTATAACCAGGCTAGCTGTCCGTATACCAACAGACAACAAAAAGTATAGATGATACGCTATTGATCTTTTTCCTAGGATTGACTCATGTATCGACCATATGTGATTTTTGATCTGTAACACTTTAATGATGAACTTCGTAATAAGAAAGAATATGTCTATTGATTGTTGAGAGGCCGAATATATACTCTACTTAAAAAATAAGTTAATACATGAAAGGGTCACAAAATTGTACTGTAGGCTCTCATTTCTCATTTATATACTCGTATTAGCCCCGCATGTTGGTTAAATATAGCACGTAGTATGTGTTAACTGAACATAGATTTTTGGGTCTATGCTCAAAGTTCCCCAGACAAGAAGCTCTGCTTAAACCTCAAGAGTACAATACCCAACAGATGTCAAATCGGAGAACAAACATCACAAAATGGATTGAATGACGTACCTGATAAATACTTATCCAGGCTTCTTTTGGGCAGATACTCCAAGCAAAGTAGCTTCTCTGCCATTTCTGCAAAAACGTATTTCCCATTGTACTCTACACATGCATTCTTTATCTCGTAGCAGTATCCTAGACACCGTACTATATTGTGGTGCTTAAGCGTCATGAGATGATAGACCTCATTCTCAAATTTCTTCTGTAGGCCTGGCATCAGCGACGACATGATCTTTTTCACAGCAATGATGTCACCGTTTTGGAACAGTCCCTGTTTAAAGTCTCACCGTATTATTGCGGACATGCATGGGGTTTTTGGATCAAATATACAAGAAATAAATGCATGCAGCCTCTCTCAAGGGAATGATTGATTACCTTATATACCACACCAAAACCACCTTTGCCCAGTATTCGCTCTTCGGAGAAGTTATCTGTGATCTGTTTTAGGTGTTGTAATGATATGGCGTGTGGCCTTGAACGATCCTGCAGTATGGCTTCCAGGCTACTGGGAACATAATCATTTGTAGAGCTTTCGGTCTGCGGGAAAGAGTTTGAAGTTGTGATGTAGGGGTCGTCATCTACCTTCCAATTGAAAGAAAAGTCCTGCCTCTTCCAATACACAGCGTTCTGCACATCCCACATTAAGTCCACGTCCTCTTCCCGAAATCTTTGATCATGCCAAGCTTTCATGCCAGACCTGAAGTTCCTCTCGGGATACCCGAAGCTCTCATCTTCTTCATATTCCTCCGAATCAAACATGTGTGTTTCCATGAGACAGCGGCCTGAATCAGTTAGAGCGGGGTGTGAGGAGACCCTGGATCAGGTCCATTCTGCTCCGCTTCCAGTACATGACAATGTTTCGCCCAATCAAGAGTCTTCCGCTCATCCTCCCGCTCATCCAGTAGTACTTGACAATATTTCTCCAAATCAATTTCCATCTTTTCATTTTCCATGAGACAACGGCCTGAATCAGTTGGAGCGGGGTGTGAGGAGACCCCTGGATCGGGTCCATTCTGCTCCGCTTCTAGTACATGACAATGTTTCGCCCAATAAAGAGTCTTCCGCTCATCCTCCCGCTCATCCAGTAGTACTTGACAATATTTCTCCGAATCAATTTCCATCTTTTCTTTTTCCATGAGACAGCGGCCTGAATCAGTTAGAGCGGGGTGTGAGGAGACCCCTGGATCGGGTCCATTATGCTCCGTTTCCAGTACATGACAATGTTTCGCCCAATAAAGAGTCTTCCGCTCATCCTCCCGCTCATCCAATAGTACTTGACAATATTTCTCCAAATCAATTCCCGTCTTTTTTTGTTCCATGAGACAGCGGCCTGAATCAGTTAGAGAAAAACCACTCTGCTTGTGTGAATCACGGATTAATATAGCAGGTGAAGGGACACGGACTAATGACACATGGAGACAAGCACACCTAATATACGGAAACAAATTTAGAAAATTTTAAAATGTTCAAAAAATTCAAAAAAAATGCTTAGAGATTACCAAATATTCTACTCGTGCAAATAATTTGGCCACAAATATTTTTTTTCATTGACTTCTGGGCGAAAAAGACAAATCTATGAATATAGCGTGTATATAACGTCTTTTTCGGCAAATCTTTAATCCAGGTTGCAATTAATGTTGTTCTCTAAAACAACTTTGTATACAGGTGCAATACTTGGTAATATTTACCGGACTGAAAGTTTCAGAATTTTTTGAACTATTAAATAACTTTTGAATACCAGGTGCAGACGCACGCGAGAGTCACATAAGCTAGAACAATGAAGCGAGAGTTATGTTTGCTTACCAACAAAATCCGATGCAGCAGGTCCAAACGTAGAGATGGATAATGGAGACTCGACGGATGAGCACTGCGATCGGATGGCGGCAAAGAAGAGGAGGAATGGCGTGCAAGGTGGCCTAGAGGAATGATAGGAGGAGATCGAGGGTTCGGATGGAAGTAACTCGATCTGCTCGCCTCTGTATGTACATGCCGAGCGCGAGCGACAACCGGAATCAATCAATCTCGGAAAAGTCTAGCTCTCCCCCGGAGGATTAAACGCATTCTTGTTTATCTTTTCACGCGAAATGTCTTTGTCACGAGCGCGGGAAACGGTCCTCCTATTTCCTTTTTTTCCTCTCTCCATTTATTAATGAAAGACTTAATGACCGCTCCATGCGTATCCTGATTTCTCTCTTAATCAAAGACTTTTTCGTTTGGTGATGTTTGTGCTTCTGGACCTTCTGGTACAGGCCGACTGGACTACGTACAAGATGCTCTCCATGCTGAAGCAGAAGCGTGTCTACTAGCCTTGAATTTGGCCCAACTGTGGGGTATGCAGCGTGTCCAGATTGAGACTGATTCACAAATACTCGTCCAAGCAATCAAATCAAGAGACTTTCACCAAACGGGGTCCTGTTCTGGTAGATTAAAGCTGTAGCTTTTCTGAATTTTACTACGTTTTCTGTTTCTTTCAATCCAAGGGCTTGTAATAAAGTTGCAGGCTCTAGCGAATTTTGGTGCGAAGATGGTCATTGAACCCCAAGCCGTATGGCTGGGTTGTGTAATTGTGTTCCTACCTTCGCTCAACTTCAGCTTGCCAGCGATTTTGCTCCGCAGTTTGGTTAATGGAATGTTTTAAAAATAAAAAAGAAGGTTTATTACTTGGACATCAGCCAAAAAACAGTCTATATTCCTTTTTTACTTTTTGTTTTCTCTATTCCTTAATTTCATTATAATTACAAAAAGTTCAACAATCAAACTTGAAACCATGACCTAATAGCTTACGGTCAAGTTTTGTATTCTCTTTATATGGAAACATGGTAATCGAATCCAGAATCAAATCAGCATCACACATAACAAAAATTAATCAAAACTGGTGAAAGGGTTGAACTAAACCTGTGATTTGGACACTTCAAGTATAGCCGCAAGATAGACACTTCACAAGCGACAAAGCTAACCCGTGGCCGGCGGACGAGGGAGAGGACACCATTGATCTCCCCGACGAGCTCATGCTCTTATCCAGGGAGGACTCGAGTGGGGAGTAGAAACACGTTGGAGCAGATGAACAACGAGAAACCGGCAGTTTTTATAATGTCCAAGATAGGCAAAAAAAAATGTATATGCCCAGCTCCCCCAACGGTTTTATATTAATGTACGCTACCATTGAGCGACAAATCGCACACGGACACACATGAACCTACATTTCTAATATAGGCAACGGTTGAAAATTGAGGACCGTCACATATGAATGTAGGGACGTGAGCCAGCTTGCCTGGTGGGCCACATTTTTCATGTGCAAAGCGCGAGTTAGTGTCTCCTAACTCATGTCATTTCATATAGCCATATAGGGGTGTCCGATGTGTTGGTCTGTATTAGTGTTGGGCGCAGTTATCCTTCTTGGAGGTGTCATTTGAAGCCCCGCCTTTGGATTCTCAAGTCCTGCTTAGTTGCTTGTCCTGTTTAGTTGCTTGTCCGATGCTTTGAAGCGAAATGTTGATGTGGGTGAGGTTGGTTGGTGTTGACATTTTCAGCATTGCTTCCGTGCAAGGGAAGATAAGAAGACAATGCTCCTTCATATATGTATCAAGCATTTGCTTGTGCCCTTTCGGTTGTGGTATTTTGTTGTATATGTTCTTATCATAAGATAGCATCCAGGGCGTACATAAGGTGTTTAAATTGTACTCCAACTCCTAACCAACTGATGTATTAGTTTATTTAAAGTCAGACCTATCTAGAGCCTTCCGTCTCAAAACACCTCCATCGAATGCGCCTCTGCTCCTCTGCCGGCCTTTCCCGCAGCTCCATCTCAGAGTAACCTACTGTACATGGCCTAAACCAGGACCCGGTGCGTGCTGCGTACATGCACTGGTCATTCTCATCGGAGCAGAATGTAATTAAAGGTGGCTGTAATGTAAGAGGATATTTTGGGCTCCCGAGCAGTGGTGATTCCAGTGTATTAAAAATCTTGAATTTCATTTAAGAGGCCTAAAAAAATTCTGAGCACAATCAGAGATGTAGCCAATGATGTATTCCGCATACATGCAAAAAATAAACTTCAAATACTTTGTATTTTGGACTAAACAAGGAAAAGTGTGGATCTTAATATGTATATTTTTCAAATCTCCAATTTTATCAGTTTGTTTTTCATTTTTGTGTAGAGCAGAATATAAAATATTTGAAGAAGATATTTTGCACCTTAGTGGGATATTTCACTCTCTACATCCATGATTTTTTTCAGATTCTTTAAACCTCAAAATTTTCTTTCCAAACCACGATCTCTGTTACTCAGGAGCCGAAGACACTTTACGAGCTGAAATCAAACCGTAAAAAAAGGGTATTTCTAATGACAAGTCTAATGGGTATATTCAGTGACCATCTCAACAGCATAGGCGGCGTGGCATATGACACATCTAAGACTAAGTGAAGGCTAGACAATTTTGAAGCATTTGAATAATATCAGTCCTCCGAGAATATCCCATGGTACATGGTTTGCTGGCCATTTTAGATTGGTTACTTTCAACCGAGAGGCAGACACTAATAAAGCCAGTTCGTGGCGTGAGGACAAATTGGGAAGAGCAGTACTTATACAATTTGAGATGTTACTAAAAAAAACAATTTGAGATGACTTCAAAAAAAGTGTCAAAAGTAAAGGAACAAGCAGATTTAGTTCCAAAACGACCAAGGCCCATACTGGCTTTTCTTTGGAAATATGGAGCGGGCCATGCCCATACTACTTCCAAAACGACCTCCTGCCATGGCTAGGGCTCCTGCTACGAATCCACGCGAGCGGCGGAGCTACTGGTAGTGGTGCGTCCCCATGGCCGGAAGCCGCCGCCGCCGCGTAGGAGGGCCGTCGCCGCAGCAGGGCACCGAATCGTCGCCGCTGGCAGACGCCACTGGCACCTCCAGGTCTGCGCCCTCATCCATGCTTGCTCCGTTGCTCGTCTACCTTCCTTTTCCACTTGTTAACGAGGGCTTGCTTATTTACTCCGTCCAAACTAAAATCCGGAGAGAAAAACAGCTACCACGCATCCACCCCGTGAATTAGTATCCTTGATTTAGTAAATTGCTACTGAAACTTGCGAGTATTTTGGTGAATTAGTTGGGGAGTTCCACGTTTTGATGAAATGACAGTGCTAACTAATTAGGGTCTTTTGTGAATGAATAGTGGTCAGTAGCGAACTGGCCTCCCCTAATTTTGGGATCTCCACCACTGTCTGTAAGGTGTCTCAGTTTGGTAATATTATAATTTAATGCGTTTGTATTAACAGCTTAACATGAGCCAAGTTCATTCGGACAGTTTGGTATTATTCCGATTTAGTGCGTTTCTCATGAACGGCTTAACATGGACGAAGTTCATTCAGATCAGTTGTTGATAACTTCAGTATTTAAGTTTACCAGTGGATAAGCTGGATCCAAAGTTGAATCAAGAAAGCGAGCCTCTTGTGTCGTCAGCCAGCTGTTTCATATTTGTTTGGTCTTCCTCGGGGCCATGGCGCTGCGATGAGCAATGCTCACTTCGGTTTAGCGACCAAATGAAGAATAGATAAGAAAACGATCACTTAAAAGTTGTCTACATAAGAAGAGGAGCATATTTAACATTTAGTATGGGGACAGTGGCGGAGCTTCGTGTGCTCCCGCGCCTAAACTTCTTTGATGTGTTAAAATAAGTGCTAGTTTAAGATATCATTTGTTATGAAATTATTGTGCTGAAGACGTCCACTCCTTAATCTTGCCCAGGCTCAACATCAGGCACAAACTGTACCATCCTTTGAAAATGTACCATTGTACATACGGTTGGCACATCAAAAAGATTCTAGTTATGCTATAGTGGAATTTTTTCAAGTTGTAGGTGGTTCTGACTTGTAGCTTATTCCAAATGAAGTTTAGAATGTCCAAATAGAAACCCCCATTTGCCTTATTGTTCAGTAAAAACCTACTGCATTTCCTACAGTGTATTAAATCCTGCAGTATAACTCCATACATTTTTGCTTTTTCTTGAAAACTCTATTATGTTTCAGTTTTTATTCTGATCAATTAATGTTAACTCTTTGTGTGACAGAGAATTTGCCATTGTGGGGAGGCCCTCTAAGAACACATGCCACGCCTCAGGCTCTACCTCCTCGCTTTCGTCTGGACCTCATGTATTTGCGGATCTCCTAGACAGCCTGCTTCACGAGATCATTGCTCTCTTTGACTCATGCCATGACTTCCTTGCTTTTTTTTTTTTAGATACAAGGCAATTTATTACTGCCCAGCTTTGAGTTAACAAAGCTAGAGAAGTTCACACAGAGTTTACAGTGCTGCGGCATACAGCTTAGCCAAATATAAAGTGCGACATGCTGCGGCATACAGCTTAGCCAACGAAAAGCTAGATAAACGAGAGCAACACCCAGCGAGGACCTCCACAGCTCTTATCCGTGGGGAAGACAAGCAGCATGGAGTTCCCTAAGCTTTGCGACCAACCACCTTGCGCCCTCCTTGTCCTGCGACTTGAGAGGAGGTATCCAGGACTGCAAGAAAATCACGGATTTAAAAATTATGTCAGCCGGATGCGAAATTGTCTTCTTTTCGATGGCAAGCTTGTTTCGCACAGCCCAAAGCGCCCAAGCCTGAGCTAGAAAAACGAGCCAGATGAGCCTACGAGTTCGGCCAGAGAAATCAGAAAGGATCGCAAAGAATTGAGCAAAATTTTGAGGGCACCACGTCCTCCCCAGGACTTGGCGTAAGACCGACCACATAAACACCGCCATGGAGCATCTAAAGAAGATGTGGGAGGCATTTTCAACTTCCCCACATAGTGCACACTTGCCGTCAGAAGGCCCCTGCCTTGTGGCGAGTTGTGCGCCAGATGGAAGGCGATCTAAAATAAGTTGCCAGGAGAAAATTCTAATCTTGAGAGGAATCTTAGCTTTCCAGATTTCTTGGAAGTGTGCCACCGACGCCCCTTGAGAGAGTTTCTTGTACATGGAACGCACGGAATAGGTTCCCGAAGCGTCAAGGGTCCAGGACACGGTGTCCGCAACTGTGTTTAGGCTAGTGGAACTAATGATTTCTTCCAACTGCAGCCACTGAATCAAACCTGCCGGATCCAGGGATCGTCTAAAACGACATCCACCGCTGATCGCTTGGGCAACCGAGATCGACTCGTCCTCACAAATACTGAACAGCAATGGGAACGATAGGCTAAGAGGACCCTCCCCAGTCCACCAATCATGCCAAAAGAGTGTACGTTGCCCATTCTGCACCCTATGCTTAGCACCCAGCTTAAAGAGGTGCTTGATCTTGTGGATACTCTTCCAAAACTGCGAACCCCCTCGGTCCGAGCTTGCAAAGACATCCCCTGCAGAATTGTACTTTGCTCTGATGAGCACTGCCCAAATCGACTCGTCGGGCTGGTAAAGCTTCCAAACCCATTTCAACATTAGCGCCACATTCATTTTCCTAGAGTTTAAGAGACCCAATCCACCACACTCTTTTGGTCTACACATAGCCGGCCAGTTCACCATATGATATTTCCTTTTAGGTCCCGCTCCTTCCCAAAAGAAGCGGGCACGATGTGTGTCGAATTGGTCATGCACCCCATCTTGTAAGAGAAAGAGACCCATCGCAAACATGGGTAGGCTAGCAAGGCACGAGTTGGACAAAACCAGTCTCCCACCAGAGGAGAGGAACCTACCAATCCATGGTTCAACCCTATCTGCAAGTTTCTGGACCAAGAACCACCATTGGTCAATGGTAAGCTTTTTATCTGAGACAGGCAACCCGAGGTAGATGAAGGGGAAAGATCCCAGTTTGCAATTCAGCTGTCTGGCCACTGTCTGTCTGTTTTCAAATGGTTCTTCTAGAACAAAGACCTCGCTTTTGTGATAGTTGATTTTGAGCCCAGACATGTTCTCAAAGCACATAAGCAGGAACTTTAGATTGGCGATGTCAAGCTCGTTATTCTGGATAAGAATGATAGTGTCGTCGGCATACTGTAGATGTGTGATTCCCCCTGGAAACAAATGCGGCACTACCCCATGGATGTGGCCCGCCGCGTTGGCAGCAGACAGCATGGCCGACAAGCCTTCAGCAATGAAGTTGAACAGCAGGGGCGATAGGGGGTCCCCTTGACGCACCCCTCGCTTGTTACGGAAAAAAGGACCCATTTCCCCATTAATTGTGATAGCAGTTTGGCCACCCGAGACAAGTTGGGAGATTCTGTGAATGAACCCCGCGTCGAACCCTTTTCGGCGCAGCACTTCAACAAGGAAATCCCAATTGACCCTGTCATAGGCTTTTTCGAAGTCTAGCTTGAGGAGGATGCCACCCAGTTTCTTGCTTTTAAGTTCGTGGACTATTTCATGGAGGGCCAGGGCGCCATCAAGAATAAAGCGGCCTTTGATGAAGGCGGTCTGATTGGGGCTGATAATCCTGTGGGCAATAGGGTCGAGTCTGGAGGCGAAGGCTTTGGAGACAATTTTAAACACCACGTTGATGAGAGCAATAGGTCGAAATTGGGATATGCTTTCGGCCCCTTGAACTTTTGGAATCAAGGTCAAAACCCCAAAGTTAAGTCTCGAAATGTCTATCCTCCCTAGGATAAAATCGTTAAGAATGTGTAGAATTCCGTGTTTCACAAGGGGCCAGCACTTTTTGAAGAAAGGAACCGGGAACCCGTCCGGACCAGGAGCCGTATCGGATTTCATATCTTTCACCAGGTCCTCTAACTCTGCTTCTGAGAAAGTGAGAGCTAACCGATCATTCTCCTCCTGTGAGACCTGCCTATCCACCCCCCAGGTGTCAAGAGCCAGGCCACAGTGGCGAGGTGAAGAAGAACCAAGCAGCTCACGATAAAAGTCATAGATATGTTTCTGGAGCTCAACCTTCCCGGTAATAGTGATACCATCGCTCGTGATAAGAGAAGAAATGTTACATCTACGACGTTTGCCGTTCGCAATGGCATGAAAATAAGCAGTATTGGCGTCCCCCTGGAGCGCCCATCTAATCCTCCCCCGCTGCCGCCAATACTCCTCTTCACATCTGAATATATGTAGAAGTTGGTCCTCTAGATGATAGCGAAACGCCCATTCGTCATCGTCCAGAGCCGTGGAGTCCGCCTTACTGTCAATGTCTTGGATTTGAGCGAGCAAGGAGGCCTTCTTCTCTCTGGAAGCCTTGCCCAGGTTGCGGCTCCACCCTCTAAGCATACGTCTAGTCCCCCCGGACATAAACACCCACCAGTCGATTATATCTCGGCCCCCGGCCTTGTTTGCTAGGTTCCCCCAGGATTCAAGCAGAACTTGTTGAAAACCTGGGACCTCGAACCAACCGGTTTCGAAGAAGAAGCGATTACTCCGGACAGGGGGGCCCTCACCCGAGTCCAGAACCAGAGGCGTGTGATCAGAACCGAGGCTAGTTTCTGCCACAAGAGTGCATAGGGGCCAAAGAGAGTCGAGGGCTGGAGAGATGAACACCCTATCCAGCACACATCTGACCGGATTTAGTCTTTTATTGGTCCAGGTGTACCGTGCCCCCGAGCGCGGGACTTCCTGTAGACCCCAGCCAGCAATGTGCGAGTTGAACAGATTAATTCTCGGCCAATTTAGGTTATCGTTATTTTTGTCTTCACTACCCCGAATGAGGTTGAAATCGCCTCCCATAACCACTGGAAGTTGACACCTCTCGATTTTAGACGACACCTCTTCTAGGAAGGCTGCAGAGTTACTATGGTCAGCCGGACCATAGATACCAATGATCTCGAGTAAAGTTTTGGAAGGTCTGTGAAGAGCAGACAAGCTGAGGAAGTATTGACCCCTGTCAATATTTCCTACTTCGAGAAGGCTATCTCTCACTCCCAACAGCAGGCCCCCAGAGTGCCCATTGGCTGGGAGCCAGCTCCAAAAGAATTTTTCCCCAATTTCTATGCTTCTCAGCTCCTGATCACTAAAATCTTGCTTAATTGTTTCCTGAAGGCAAACCACGTCTATCCTGTGCTTCCGGAGGTATTCTTTTAGCAGAGTTCGGCGCCCCGGCGCACCGAACCCGCGGATGTTTAGGAATAGTGTCCGCATTAAGGAACCCCTCCTTTTGCCCGTGCTTGGCGGGTGTATGGTTTTCTAGTCTGCGTCTCGCACAGTTTGCCTCGCCCACGAGTACGCCTAGCTGGACCCGGGCTAGGGTTCTCGCTGATTTTAGCCTTCCTTCTTACCGTTGCAGTTCCGTTTGGCGTTGCCTCTTTCGGAGCAGAAGCAGCCCCTGCTGCCTCTGCCTCCTTTAAGGCTGCAGCTTCTAACTTTGCAGCTTCTAAGTCTGCTGAAATTTTCTCTCTCGCAAGAGCCAATTCGGCTTGCGCAAGCTCGGCAGCCCGGAACATAGAAATAACTTCAGCGGGAGGACCCGCCGCATCAGGGAAAACCACAGAACTATCTAGAGCAACTTTCAGGAAATGCGAATCCGGAAGAGAGTTGAAAACAGTAAAATCGGCTACGGAAGTACCTGCTTTGTTTTTCTCCTTAGTGAGCTGGATCGCCCTCTCCAGAACTGGGCCTTCTGTGCGCCCTTCACCCCGGGCGCTCTTCCTCTGAGATGTAGCAGGGAGGGGAATGGTTGCACTTCTTGGAGCTCTGGTTACTGTTGCCGCAAGCTCCGGGATCACCTTCCCGTTCAGCTGCGGCACTGGAGTGGAAATCTGAAAGCTTCCAGCTTGAGGCGATTCGTCGGTGAAATCTGGCTGCGTGGAGGGCGGAGACCGCACTCTAGCAGCTCTATCCTCATTGGCCTTACTGCGCCATTCTCTGTTGCGTTCCAGGTCAGAAGATTCCACCACCGAGGGACTGAAAGTAAGCGACGCCGCCTTATTAGGATCCATAGCAGAGTCCAGAGTAACAGACGGCGAAACCGGAGGCTGGTCAGAGACGGTGACGGTGGCAGCTGCATTTTCTGCCTGCTTGGTGGCCTCTGAAGTTGGGAGCCCCGCTACCCGCTCGAGCGTCTTAACTGGCAAGTCCCGAGCGAGGAACGAGCCGTATTGGTTGATTTGCGGTGTTGACATTGCCTTCTGGGGTGGTGGGCTCTGGGGTGACAGCGATGCGCCTTGCACCGCCGACGGGTGTTGGGGATTCTTCTCCTTCTGATTTATTAGCTCTTGGGATTGGCTCAGTGTGTTGTGCGTTGTTGCGGACTTGTGGCCTCCCCCTCCTCTCCCACCCTTGGGGGGTGGTGGGGGTGGGCTAGAGATCTTCTCTCTACTACCCCTTCGCCAGGACTCGGTGTCTGTGTCTTCATCCGAGCTCAAGTTCATGTGCTTCTGCTCATCTCTGTCTTTGTCCTTGTCCTTGCCTTTCTTAGGTGGTGGAGGAGGAGGAGTAGCTGAATTTTCTTTTGGTTTTTCCACCTCCACCCGAACCTTAAAGGACTGACCATTGACACACAGGTAGATATGATCAACCACTTCTTCCGAGGCCTGACAGCCGAACTTCATTCGCACGGGCTCGTCCTGGTACTGTAGGGTTTGAGAGTCAACCTCCATGGGACGACCCACAGCTCTGGTCCCTACCATGAGTCTGTCGACGTGCCTGTATTGCGATGGAACACCATGCAGCTTGACCCAGGTATCAACCAGAGCCGAAGTGGTCTGAACCACCATGGGCCCATCCGCGACCAGAGCCCTGGCTCTGGAGAGTGGCAGACGAATACTTCCACCACCACCCCGGATGGCCATCCTCAGAAGCTGTTGGGAAGGGAAGGTTAGCTCGAAATCCGACTCGCTGTGCTGCTTAACTTGCCAGTCCCAGTCCTCCTGAACCAGATCCTTGAACTCTGCTTCAACCTCTTTCACCGTGAGTATGGCTTCATCGACATAGAGAGTGGCCGCATTCAGATTAGCCTGCTGGACTTCTTCTACTGGCACATCGAGGCACATGAAGCCAACACCATTGCGCCCGAAGCCTGCCCAGTAGGGCACATGACGATCTCCCACACACATGGCCGAGAGATGGCCTATGCGCTGACACTTGACACAGAACGCCTCCTGGGTGCACTCAGCCTGCAGGTGCCCGAGCTGACTACACTTGTAGCACATGATCTTGGATGTGTCTGTCGTCTGTGGCTCCGCCGAGGCTTTGGCCCCCATGGCCGAGCTCTCTGGAATCTGACTTGGTGGCAGATTTGAAGTTCTTGGTGGCGGATTTGGGAGTCTCGGAGGCGGAGTTGGAAGCTGAGGATTCCTGTAGGAGTTGTTGCCGCGATTGCCGCCACGGCCATACTCACGCCCTCGTGGGTACGGCGCGTGTTGATAATGGGGCCTAGCATCGCGCGCACGCTCCTCCTCGCGGCGGCGTCTTGGGGACAGATTCTGCTCACGTTCTTGACGGCGATTTTCCGCATACTCGCGCTGCAAACGCGCATTGAGTTCCCGGCGGTCCCCACCGCCGGCATACTCGTCGAAGGTCCGCTTTCCCCGACGGTCGTCGTCTCCACGGCCGCGATCCATGGGGAGAGAGGCCGGGAGGAGCCGAAGTTGGGGAGAGAGGAGAGTCGCTTTGCACACTTGCGATTGCGGCGCACGTCTCTTGGAGGAGCTAGAAACCCTAAGTTTCGATCTAGGGTTCCGGAGGGTATCCATCGCCAGGGATATATAGGAGCAGTCTTTGATTGGGTGGGCCTGGCAGGTTGAGGGCTGCTATTGGGCTGCGTGGATTGCCGGCCCACCTGGGAGGCTTCCACGGAGAAGCCACTGTTGGGCCGAGCACCCGAGCAAGGCCCAACCACAGTCGACGGCCCAGAAGATGGTTGACCACCAAGGTTCGTCTCCACCCCCAGAAACCCTAGATCTGAGGCGGCGGCGCCGCCGTCGTCGGCGGGGAGAGAGACACATCCAGCGAGCCAAAGCGCAAAATCGCTGCCCCCAGCGGTTGCGCCGTCGGTGGTCCGGTGGGAAAGGACACCTCGGAAGCGAGCGGAGGGAAGTTGTGTTCGTTGATGGAAAACGCCGGAGCCGCCGCGCCCCTTGCGCCGTTGGCGACATCTGCCGGAGTCTCTGCTTCACACAGGATCGTCGGACCGGGCTTCGGCAAAGCGCCCACGGGCGGCCAACTGCTAGCCCTGGACAGGAAATCGCCGAATCTGGCGTAAGAAGGGCCTGAACGGGGAGAGAGTGACCCTTCACTCTCTGCGCCGTCGTCCCACTCCTCTCCGAGGTCCGCCAGGACATCGAAGAAGGTGCCGAGCTTCCCCACCCAAGGGGCGGCGTCGGCACGGTCACGCCTGAGCTCTGGAGGGCACCGCGGGCGCCGCCCGGCGCCGTCGCCAGGCGGGTCGCCTGTTGCGTCGCGGGAGCCTAGAGCCATCGGCTTAAGCTTTTTCTAGAATCATATGGTGTAGTCAATGTGTACTCACTTCCTTGCTTTCATTGGCACATGCTGCTCTTGGCGTGCTGCAGTCTCTTCCTTCCCCTCTGTGCATATCGTCAGCTTCCCGCCACTCCACCTCAAGCCGGATGCTCCTTATGTTCGTCCCCATACAGGCCATATCAAGCCCATCATTTTATCTGATTGCAAATGGCAGCTCAGTGATCCTAGCAAGAAAAACATTTCCCTCCACTGTTCAGTGCCTCAAAATTCTCCAAGTACCATTTACTATTTGGGCTGCTCATATGGGTATCTTATCTTCTCCTACGAGGAGAACTGCCTCCTTGTTAATGTGTTGACTGGTACCAAGGTGAAGGCCCCCAAACTCCCACCCAACAACAGGCTCGGGCACTTTTGTGGCATAGGCATTCTTACGGCTGCAATTAGTTCACCCAACTCACGCCTCCTCTGCTCAGTAACCTCCATGTTCGAGTGGCGGGTTGGAGCAAACCGCTGGTCAGAGCACCCTCTTGCTCTTGGTTATGAACGCATCCATCAGATGCTCCTCTTCAATGGTGATATCTTTGCCTTAGATACTTGTCACAGGCTCTACACTATATGCTTGGCACCTCAATTCAGCTTGCAAGAAGTAGCAATCACGTGGGAGCCTTTTCACCCATGGTTGGTGGTCTCTCGTGACAAACTTCTCATGGTTGACCTCTCGTTTAGCTCCGACACGTTGAATGGCGAGCCATATGGTATCTTTGAGGTCTTTAGACTTGACTTCTCGGTCGAGCCAGCTAAGAGTGTGAAGATGAAGAATTTGGAAAACCAGGCTCTGTTTGTTAGCCTTGATCCGAGGAATCCTACATTTTCCTGCACGAGCCCTGAGCGATGGGGAGGAAAGAGCAACTGCATTTATTTTGCCAAGCTATTTCGTGACGAGACTTGGACCGTGCTTGAGCTCGATCAGCCGGTGCAAAGAAACATCGCTCACTGCCTATATTATGGTCGCGCGATCCCTCCAGACTGCGGTCTACTAAATGACCTGTGGGTGTTCCCCAGTTCAATTTGTGGCCCTGGCTAACCAGTATCTTGTCGTGGGGGTTTGTCTAGTCTTGCACAAGCCCTGGTGAGTTATTTTAGTCGGCAGCTAGGTTCTGTAACAGTAACGGTTTCCTGATTCGCCACCAATGTTGTATTTTTAAGTAAAAGTAATCCTGTATTTTGTATGCATGCGTGGGCAACCTTCGATCAGCCATTGTTGAACTGAATGATGTAACTTTGTCTACAACCTGCTATTCATGGAACAAGAGAACATTTCTGCTCTGAAACTCTGCTGCTGACAGCCTCGTCGTCTTTGTGCCTCCTTGTATTTTACCCATATCTGAGTTCTCTCAAGTCTTGCTGGTACCTTAGAAAGCCTTGTGTATTCTTTACTATGATCGCCGTGTGTTTCTACTTTGTACAACTTCAGACATTGTGCCACAGGAAATCCATAATAATTCAGCTCCAATTGTATATTTATGGAAAAAGCTAACTGGCAGCCGACTGTAGCTACAGTCGGGCGCAAACGACGCGCGTGCGTCCCATCTGCCCCGTCTATCTGCGGCTCCCGCTGCGCCACGTGTCCTCCTAAATGTCTGGCTGAAATTCTGCTACATTGCCCCTCTCTCCTGCGCATTCATTTCGCTGTGTTGTTCGCGTGAGAGGAGGCGGAGCCGGGCTCGTGGATTGGAGCGGCGACGACGGCCGCGCGCCGCCTCGTCCGTACAGAGACGGCGAGTTTCTTCTCCGGCGACGCGTCTCCTCGCGGGGAGTCATCTCTGGTTCCCTCTCTCTCGGTTCCTGGTGCGTAGTGGGCTGACGGGGGGGGGGGAGGCGCGGCGACGGCGGTCGATTTCAGCAGCGGCGACGGTGAATCCAGCGTTTCCGGCGACGAATCAGGTTGGTAGACCTCTAATCCACGCCCCGAATCTCTCGTTAGTGTGTCTCATATGCTCGATTTCTAGGGTTTTTGCTGTGTTAGGGGATTGGCGATTCGAGCTAGGGTTTCTGTCAGTTTTTGGTCATGGATTCTGGTTGGTAGATTTATGGATGTCCCTAATAATTCAGATCTAGAATTATTGTGGCTTTTCCATGGATTTTTGGGTGGAATAGGTAGGGTTTAGGCAGATTTCACCATGGATTTAGTAGGAGATTGCTTGCTGTGCGTCTGTGGGCGCTGCTATGCATGATGTGTGTGTGGAGCTGCATCGTGTGATGCATTTTTTTCAAGTTTTATAAATCTTATACTAGTTTAATGCAAATGCTACATGCGGCTTGATTGCTTGTTTCCCTTCTGTTTTTTTGTATCATATCATCTACTGTAGTGCTATGCTCATTTGCCTGATGCATTGTTTTTGCAAGCTTTATGGTACATTTCCCCCCAAATTTTCAGAATAGTGTAATGCAAATGCTACATGTGGCTTGATTGTTTTGTTCCCCTTTCTGTAGTGCTCTGTGCTCATGTGTTATGCTACATGTGGCTTTGATTGCCCTTTCTGTAGTGCTCTGCGCTCATGTGTTACGTTTTGGCAGCTCACATCATGCTTGTGCCCTTCTTTTTTCTTTTGTAGGCAGTGCTGGTTACCATGGGTTCTAGTAGTGTTGCGCCATTCAAGACACGTTTTATGGCGAAGCGTTTACGGACTTTTTTTGAAGATAAGCTTAGCCCTAAAAAACAGGAAATCATTCAGAAGCACTGCTTTGCTGACATGTCAAGGATTTCCAAGTTCAATGTCCCCGATGGGTTGCTAGAATGGGTTGTGATGAACATAGACCCGAAGCTGCGGGAGTACCGACATAAGTTGTTCAAATCAATTGTCTTCACTAGAGATATGATTTAGAAGGTCTTCAACCTGCCTTCGGGTGCAACACCTGTTGCTCATTTGAAAAAGAGTGAGCACGTGAATCTACGTAACATGTACAGAGATGGTGATCATCCAGCAGCAAGGGCTCCTATCCCTTTCGTAGAAAACCTGCTGGAGAAGTGTCCTGATGATGATGTTGTGATGATCAATCGGTCCTTCGACTTGCTTTGTTTTGGTACTGTTCTGTTCCCAGGAACTAGCAATATGGTCCCGTTGGATTATCTTGGCAGCTTGTTGGATATGGACAGGGTCCATGAATATGCTTGGGATGAGGAAGTTCTGAAGTTCTGCATGGAGCAAGTGGTTGAATTTCAAGCAAAGAGGAACTATCAGAAGGATCATCCTGAATTGCACCACAAGCCATTTACCATTGGTTCTTGTTTGCCTGCACTAGTGGTAAGTTTTTTAGCTTGTGGTGCAATTACGCTACTGCTCTTCAGTTGCAGTATGTAACATTCTTATTCATTACTTTGTTGCTGTGCCTGTAGGTAATATATGTTGACCATCTGGAGTTCCCTCCCTTGAGCCACAGAGATCCTGTTATGGACTATTCACTCCCGAGGGCCTGTCATGTCTGTAATGCTGATTTTGATTTTGCTGTTGCTATAGACAAAAACAAAAAAACACTGTTCCCAAATGTGTTTGGGATACGCCCAGTAAGTTACTGTACCGTTGTGTGGTGTTTTTTTTTCTAGTTTAGCATGGTTTTGCTTTCTGGCTTCGACCTTTTGTGATGTGTATTTTTCTTTCTCTGGCAGATCCGGCATTTACGTGACACTCCATATGCCATTGTTCATCCCCATGGAGCCCATGAATCTGTGCAACAGCCCCAAGCTCCTTCTTTAAGTGAGCATGATGATGTCAATGAGAATGGCAGTGCTTCTTTTGCCGAGCCGTGTGCTACTCTTGCAGATTGGCTACAAAACTCGTTGCCTTCAAGCCAAGACCTTGGTGTAAGTTCTGTTTTTTTCATCATGTTTGCATGGGTCCAATTAAAGTGTTACACTAACTTGTGGTAGTTGCTACATTTGTCATTTTTTTTGTTACATATATTTTCTATATCTGTAGCATGTGCTCTCTTTTTTTGTTTCATTGACAACTCATGATTTCATATTGCTACATTGCTGCTATTTTTATGTTTTCTCATACTAAGTGCTACATTTTTGTTGCTCATTGTGTTTTCTTATATATTATCAGGTCCCACCGCAGTATCAGCTACTATATGATAAACACAAAGGACTGTTTGAATCAGAGATGAAGGGGGTTTTATTTTCCTTTGGGCGTGCGGTGCAGTCAATGCAGTGTAACCATATGGCACTTCTGTTGAAAGAATTGAGCTCCGTTGATACCAATGTTGATGACGCAGAAGCAGCAAATGAGATCAGCTTTGCTGGGCCCAAATGTGATCCAACAGCAGCTGGAAGTTCAGGTTCACAAGAGGTCCCTGTGGAATCTTCTGGTGTAGCAATGGATGTAGCAGACATTGTTGATGTAGCAGACAAGGTAGACAAGGTGGATGTAGCAGACAAGGTGGTTGCAGCAGAGAAGGTGGATGTAGCAGACAAGGTAGACAAGGTGGATGTAGCAGACAAGGTGGTTGCAGCAGAGAAGGTGGATGTAGCAGACAAGGTAGACAAGGTGGATGTAGCAGACAAGGTGGTTGCAGCAGAAAAGGTGGATGTAGCAGACAAGGTAGACAAGGTGGATGTAGCAGACAAGGTGGTTGCAGCAGAAAAGGTGGATGTAGCAGACAAGGTAGACAAGGTGGTTGCAAAGGTGGTTGCAGCAGAAAAGGTGGTTGTAAGCAATGTAGCTGCTGCTAGTGATGTTGCCGACAAGGCGGGCAGCAACAACCCTTCTTGGGTCCCTCCATGTCCACCGATATCACCAAGAAGAGGTGCTGCATGGGATGCTGCATGGGATGCTGCACCAGACGCACCATCGATGGAGTTGTTTCCGAAGGGGAGCGAAGATTACGAGTTTTTATATGGTATTACATCTAGCCCTGTCAACTCGGCTCATTCATTACCCACCCTGGGGTCACAGCCTCATGCCGCAACACCTCCAACCCCTGCTAATTCTGCTGGTCCTACAGGTTTGCTTAAGTTATTGTTCCCACATTTCCACCCTTCTTGAACTGCAAATTTTCCTCACTAACATTCACGTGTTTGTTGTGTTTCTCACTTACGTAGCACCGGACCTCCAGCAAGAATATGTCGATGTTAGCAGTGGTCCAAGTACACATGAAAGGAAGACGAGACATAAGAGAGTAGCCAGGGACTTTGAGAGTGTTCAAAAGATGAAGAAGCTGAAGATTGATCATGATCGTGATGCTATCTACACCAAGTATGTCCTGCACAAGCACAAGACCAGGAAACCAAATGATGGTGAATGCTAGTGAGTTCTTGTGATACATTCCTTTGTGTTTTGGTGCTACATTAGTTTTCAAACTTTGCTGGATTTCAATATAGTTGTTGCTACATTAATCAAGGTAGTTATCAAAGTTCCTGTTTCATGCTACATGCTACCTTTTTTCTGACAAATGTGCAATGCACTCCTTATGCATCCCACCTATAATCAAGATTGGTGGGTTTTACACATCATACCAGAACTGGCAATCATCTCTAAAGCCACGTGCTAACTTGGATAACGAGATTATGTCATTGTGGATTGAGCATGTAAACTTAAGCAACAAAAAACAAAGGAAGTGCAAGAAATTTGCCTTCTCTTGTGTGTTCACTGTAAGTATCTTGATACTGCCTTCTTTTTTGGTAGTTTGTTATCATCTGAGTAGGATCTAAGGTCTATGTTGTTACTCATTGTTGTCTTATGTCTTTTTTTTGTAGGAAAAGCTTTCTGTGGACCCAAACAAATTCAAATCCAAGAGCTGCATGGCTGAGTTCAAGAATGCTTGTAAGGATGGCAAAGCTAGCAAAGCTGACCTGGTATGTGCGAGTTTCTTACAGCCATGTAGCATTTCTTATATGTATGCATAATTGCATATTATTCATTTATTACATGCATACTTTTGTCTCCCCTGTTTCTGTAGTTGTACTTCACAATCGTACAAGACAATCACTGGATCCTGTGCACTGTCAATTTGCTACACAAGCAGATCAACGTGTTTGACTCAATGAAAAGCTCAAGGAGTCCAGCTTCACTGCTACGCACAGTTGATAATATTGTTAGTGTTTTTTCTCTGCATCCTTTTTTGTTGATGTACAACTGAGTTTTATCTTTTTGTTGATGCTACACATTTTTTGTTTTGATGGCAGATTGCAAATTTCACAACGCTGGTGAATGATTCGACGTGTATGGATGCTGATATCGCGTCTTTCCCTCGTGCTGTCCCGAAGGAGTACCCACAACAGACTACACAGTAAGTTTGGCATTGATCTGGTTATGTCTTTGTTTTGCGTCACTTTTGAACATTTTTTTGTCAGTGATATGTAGCATCATGTACTATATAATATAGACCATTTTTTTATTGCACAGTTATGATTGTGGATTCTTTGTCATGCTCTACATGGAAAACTGGGACGACAAGATCATGAAGCTATTTCACCAGGTTTCTTCATCTGACTAGTAACTGATCTTTTTTTTGTGTACTACAATCTCTGTGTTTCTTATTTTTTGTTTTGCTACAACTACTGCAGGAATGCGTCCCCACTTTCCGAAAGATTGTTGCAGCAACACTCTTTCTGCACGAGCACAATGAGATAGACGCACCCGGTGCAATTGCCGAGCAGGCCCCTTGAAGCTTGTCGGTGGTGCCATCATAGCAAAGGATGTGGTGGGAGTGTTAGGTTGTAGCAATGCTTTTTGTAGCACTTCTGGTGGTGGGAGTGTTAGCCGCATGTGGCCTTCTGGTTTTTGTAGCAATGCTTTTTGCAAAACTGTAGTTTCTGTGTCGTACTTTAGGATCTTGTGATACTTATGCTACATATATGCAAATCAAGTGCACCGCAATGAGTTTTCATTTGCTGGATGTAGTATATGGATATGCAGCACTGATCTTTTTGCCAATGACATCACTTGTGTAAGAAAGTTCCAAAAATTCCTCCCCAACATTTGCTTAAATGCTACTGCTACATAACTTGATAGATTTTGCACCATCAGTGTTATTTTGTTGCACCACAAGGACAACAAATATGCAACATTTCTATTTTCTTGGTAGCATGTCCAAAAATTAAAATGCTACATAGCTTGATAGATTTTGCACCATCAGTGTTATTTTGTTGCATCACAAGGACAACAAATATGCATCATTTTCTATTTTCTTGGTAGCATGTCCAAAATTTAAAATGCTACATAACTTGATAGATTTTGCACCATCAGTGTTATTTTGTTGCATCACAAGGACAACAAATATGCATCATTTTTCCATTTTCTTGGTAGCATGTCCAAAAATTTGATCGCGGCCTGACCGTTGGACTGAATTGGGGCGACACCCCCGCCGATGCGGCTTATGCCGTCCTCAGATCCCGCCGTCCACGACGGGTGGCTACTGCGGCGACTTCAACGAGGTGCTTCCTCTACAGGTTCTGTCCGGCGACCGAGCTACGGCCCTTGTTGCCTTCGTTTCCCATTCCGGTGGTGCGACGGCGGTGGAGCGAGCGGTAGCGGACGCGAAGAAGCAGCAGAGATGGGCTCAGGGTCTTGGTTGTATCCAGAATATGCATCATTTGTATCAATAAAAAAATGCTACATAACTTGATAGATTTTGCACCATCAGTGTTATTTTGTTGCATCACAAGGACAACAAATATGCAGCATTTCTATATAAACAATCAGTGTAAATTCTGCTAGTATCAAATTTGCTAGTATAAACAATCCATAACAATCATCAGTACTCATGAACAATGTGAAAACTATATATGATGTGATCTACAAAAAAATGAACTTTATGTAGCATTGATTCCTATTCTAAGTTTTCCCATAATCTAAGCATTGCTTCCTTCACCAACGTCTGCACTGCTTCCAATCTACATGTTCTGTGCTTTGTTTGCGGCGTCGAGAGCCAACGCAGCTTTAAACCATTTGCATGTAGTCACATTGTGTCCAGGTTCTCTACAGTAACCGCACTTGCTGCCTCCTTTCCCTGTGGGCTTCTCCTCTGTACTTGCATCATTGGTTGCATCCTTCTTGGCCTTCTTCTTCTTATGCTTTTCCTCACGTTGCTCTAGAAGTGGCTTCTTCCTCTGCGATGTCAATGTTGGCCGTCCTTTCTTTGCCTTTCGTTTTGGGTTCTGCAGCATTTCTTCAACAGGGCCTGCGACATCCGGCGCATCAGCTGCTTCATGTTCTTGGCCTTCAGGTTGGACTGGATGGTGCTCTTGTTGTGGAGCATTGTCTCTTCTTGCAGCAGCAATCACTGGTGCAACTGCATCAACAGCATCCCACAGCAGCTTGTATGTATAGTCACTGAAGCATGCATCAGATGGTATCCATGTCAACTTCCGGCACAGTGCGGTGTACCTCAGAGTGTTCGTCTTCGCAAGTCCAAAATCAAGCGGGATACAACTGCCGCCAAGGGTGGTTGTTGCTTTTTCGGACCACCTTTCGATCATGTATCGCTGGGGTATTACTTGAACATTAAGTTGCACCATTGATCGAATTATGTGTGAGCAGATTATACCATTCCTCTCGAAATACCGGCAGCTGCATGAATAGGTTTCCTCCTCAAGCTTAACATTCACCCTATACACCCTTGCATCTGGGTATAAGGATGAAACGAGCTCGAATGCCAAGCCTTGACCTTCACCACCATCAACTTGGTTGAATAAGTATCCTATGGATGCAGTTACCATCTTCTGAAACTTGCTAAACACAGCACGTGTGTAGAATGCCACTGCCTGCCTCTCAATGTTGTATCTGCAGTATGATAATGTTGTGTTTTAAGTACCAGAAAATGCAGCATTTAGAGTAGAGATTTGTTACACTGAGAAGCTATGGGTTTTTTTTCAGGAAAAGCTAATCTTACCGGCCCCAAAGCGGTGCAGTAGTGGTTATCCCTTGGAATGCAGCATTGTCTTCTCGATCAAGCATCGTCTCTTGGCACAATTCGTACTGGCGCACAAATGTCCACACGGAGTCATGCGGGTTCACCAATTTCTTGAAGTAGGAGTTTAGACCTTCCGATCTGCCTGTAGTTGTTGTGAATGGGAAGAAGTTGTTCATGAAGTAAGCTGGAGCCCAAGTCTTCCTGGATTTCCACATGTTCTTCAGGTGTTTGTGTTCTGCTACATTGAATAGTAACAACATTGCATTCCATTTCTCTTCGAATTCCTGGGGGCTCTGTGACTTGTTGATACATGCGTAGAACGCTTCCTTGAACTGTTCGTTAGCCATCAACCTTGGCATCTTCTCATGAGCTTTTCGCTTCACATGCCAGAAGCAACAGCGATGCACCGACAGAGGGAACAGTTCTTTTATTGCGTTTGCCATTGCCTGATCTTGGTCTGTCATGATGTTATCCGGAGGAACATTGTCCATAGCTAGCAACCACTGCTGGAACACCCACTTGAATGTCTCAATCTGCTCGTTGGGTATTAGTCACATCCAAGGACTACTGTCTGCAGGTGGTTGTTAACGCCAACAATCGGTGCAAACGGCATATTATACCGATTAGTACAGAAAGTGGTATCAAAGAAAACACAGTCCTTGTATTTTGGGTACAAGGACCTTGTCCTTTCATCAACCCAGAACAGAGCTTCCACTTCATTTGTTGCTGCGTCCACTTGCCTTGCATAATAGAAAGTAGGGTTTTCAGCTTGTCTCCTCTGGAAATACTCCACAGTAAGGGCCATGTCTTTCATGATCATGCCCTCCCGAAGCTTCGACCTTATGTTTGTTACATCTCTCTTGACATATGGAAGGTTCCTTGGGTTACCACCATGCTCATCAGCTAACAAACCCATGACATCAGATGTTGATATGTTGCGGTTATGGAGCGCCACAATCATCTGATAGTCCTCCTCTGGAACACTACGGTGTGAGCGGTAGTATCGAACATGTTCTTGCTGCTGCATCATTGGATGTGTATGATCCTCTACGAAACATGTAACAGTCCATTTGCCTTCCCTAATACCAACTATCATGTGAGCCTTGCATTGGTGCCGCACCAGCCTGCTACGTTTCCTTGTACCAGCCACATCAATCTCAATGCCTGCTTGCTTGCTACCCGATGTGCTGCCTGTTGCAATGCTATCATCAGTGATTTCTGTCTTTGTGTTGTCAACTGTCTTCCTTGAATGGACACACTCAAAGACTCTCTTGATCAAAGTCACAGAACCCTTGCGTTGGCTGTTTTTTGATGCAGTAATTCTTGTTCCAAAACCCTTGTTAAATGCATACTCATTGTAGAACTTTTGTGCATCTTCAACTTGGTTAAAAGTCATCCCTACATACGGAACTGCAGGTTGTGAAGAGACGTCTTCTTCGCCATCATCAAATGGTGCCTTAATATCTGCTACTTCTTCTGCTGCTGCTTCTTCTACCTCCTCTGCTGCAGCTTCAACATGAGCACCATCATCTTCAGACTCGACTCCATCATCTCGTCCAGGGCTATATCCACCACCTGAAAAATGGCTACCATCTGTCCCTCCATCAGCAAAAGATTCCTGCAGTTCAGTGGACACATTTTGTATTAGATTATGTAGCATGAAGCAGTAGCATGATGCAGCTAAATAAATGGAGCAGTACCATCATTAAGATAAAAGCAATGGTGCAATGCATCTGCAACATGTTGATGGATGAATTTTATTACATTTGTAGCTTGGAGCAGTAGCATGATGAAGCAAACAAATGCAGCACAGGTCAAAGATGCTACATCATAAATAATTAGAAGCACCACGTAGCAGTACCATGGTGCAGAAGTATCATAATGAAGCATCTATGCTACTGAATTTTTTTTTTGCAACATGTAGATGCATCATGATCCTAGGAAATAATTCATGCAGCAGTAGCATCAGCAAATGACACAGATCATGCTACACTTTCATGCTAAAAGATAAATAAATGCATAATGCTACATCATCATATTACAGTAGCATTTTCTGATCTAACAAATGCTCCATGATACACCATCATGCTAAAATTAGGCAAATGCTGCAGCAATACTTGATTTTGCAGCAAATGCAAGCTCAGTAGCAAAATAATTTACTGTGCAACATAGCTTCATGCAAGTGTAAGATGTAGCAATACATAGATTGAACCAAAGCTTCATGCAAGTGTAGCAATAGCATGTAGCAAAGTTTCATGAAAGTGTAGCAATTTTCTAGGGTTTCGTTGCTACATACCAAATCGTCATGCTCCTCTCTGCTAGATTCGGGGAAGACGACGCCCGGGTTTTGGTACTGCCCTTGGTCTTGCCGCACCTGCTCGTGGACATAGTCTGGTGCGGAGGTAGCTCGTCGAGGTTCGGTTGCCGGCGTCGCCGCAGATCGCTGCACGATTGATGGCGGAGGTGCGAAGGGGTGGCTCCTGGTTCTCTGCAGCAATTGCTGCACTATGTGCGCCATCGGCGCGCGGCGGTGGGCGTCGGCCGGCGCCGGGGACGAAGACGACGCGGCGGGTGTTGCCTCCGCGCGGCGAATCGCCCAGCTGCCGCCTCCGCGTCTCCGGATCTCTGTCGGGACGAGTATGCTACACAATTCTACAATGATGCAACGGCAATGCTACATGACGACGGGGTGGTTGGTGCGGTCACGCGAGCCTGCATCGGACGTCTCTGATCGTTTCGATCGGACGGCGCGGAAGGCGGCTGTACGAACGGGTCGGTACACCCGACTGTCGCGTAGCACGCGCCTTTATATTTATACACCCATGGTGATGTGCAAGTTTTTAACCAAACCAGACAGTGAAGATGGAAACTGAGAAGTTGACTCTGTGGTCGGTTCTCAGCTAACTAACTCACCCCTTTGAGTGCATAGGAGCTTCATAATTTGGGATTGTTAGCTATAGCTAAAAGTTACTCCTAACTACCTAATGACAGACCATGCGCACAAAGGCAAACAATACTTTAGACGTGCAAGTTTCAACCAAACCAGGAGTGAAGAAATCGGGCTATAACGTGCTCATGCCCCATAAATACTGACTGCAAACTGTTGAACATTTCTATGTAAAGAACAGGGCAATACATTCAGCAGACTGGCTGGGTTACATGAGCACTGCAGGGACACTAGCAAGTTCAAAAGTACACAAAATCAAGTAAATAATGCCCACTCATGATTCCCTGCTCTCCGATAAATATTAGCTTATGATCGTACAAAAAAAAGGCTCCTTCAGGTAAGGTTGATCTTGTTCTCCAACCTCGTGTTGTGATCTGCATCCATGTTCTCTTACAAGGCTTGGCTCGCCGTACACCATATGAATGCAAGCCACTCAAGTACAAGATAAGATTTCGAAATACAGTCTAGCTTGTATACTTGAAGGAGCCGTTCTGTCTAGCATGTATATTTCTTAAGGGGTGTAGCAACGTTTTCTCTGAAAGAGTATGAAGAAGCTCACAAATATACTCATCGCACAGGACCGACAAGTTACCATACCCAGCCTTACGCTTCCTCATTGTTAATGTCACAATCGATAATGTCCAATCCTTGAAGCATGCTGATAACCTTCGTTATTGGGGGAAAATACCAGGATAAACCTGGGTACATTTGCTCCTGCTCAGGACGAGGACCTTCCGAATGTTCAAAAATTCCGAAAAAAATGGGGACATGCATACACATGTATGCAGTAATAGTACAAAATTTCGTGGAGAAACGATCTTTCATTTGGCCTGTGTAAAAAAGACAAATCTATGACGTATATACACTGCTATACAACATTACTGTAGCATTTGCACTTTTGTCTTTTTTACGTAGCCAACGTAAATACAAATTCTTCACGAAACTCACTTGCCGGCGCATTGTATTTGCATTACCTATGCATCTGATTTTTTACAGATTTTTTTTGACTTTTCAACAGTGGTTGAAATCAAGATTTAAAAAAAAAACTAGGCAGGAGCATGTGTCCGCCGGTTCACTTTATTCACTCTGCGTTATTGGGGGCCTTTTCTTGCAGTTATGGTTCACACAAGTTAGACCTATCTGAATACACCTCTTTATTTGTTCACAATCTGTTTCTAGAGACTCATAACTCCGAATGGCACCCGCCGGGTTCGGGTGTGGGTATGGGGGTTCCCCATACCCGTCCCCATACCCGCCGCCGGGTACTGATTTTGCCCATACCCGCCACCCGCCGGGTACGGGAGACCCGCCGGGTACCCGCGAGATCGTGAAGAATAGCGACGGGATCTGTACGGCGGCAGCTCGTGATGCGACAAGAATAGATGACTTGGCGGCGGCTCGAGGATCCTGTGCAGCTCCAGCCCCATGTGGTGGCGTGGTAGATGCGCTCCAACAAGAAGCGGCGCGCCAGGGTGAGTAGGTCGGCGGGCGGATGCCCCCCACGGCGCGGCGCAATCCACGGCAGGGCGGCGGCGCAGCACAGGGGCGGCGGCGCACGCGTTCAGGGCGATGACGCAGGGGCGGAGGGAGGCAGGTGGCGCAAGGGCGACCGGCAGCCGGCGGCGTAGGGGCGCATGGGCAGGGAAGAGTGGGATGACCAGAGGGAAGAGTGGGCGCGTGGTTATCGTATGGATAAGAAACGTGAGGATGAGGAACCTGGGGAGCAAAACGAGTTTGACTTTTATTTTCCTCACTGACAGGTGGGTTTGCCGGTATGCAGGTAAACGGGTATGGATTTGGCGCCCCCATACCCGCACCCGCTTTACCCGATGGGTATTGAATTTTCCTGCTAACTATACCCATGGATATTTTTTTATACCATACCCTCCCCATTTAAGCCGGGTACCCGTCGGGTTTGCGGGTATCGGGTACCCATTGCCATCTGGACTCATAACCTGGTGGCCTTTGCAACACATCTCTCCATTTTGTAAGTGCCTGAACAAACATCTACAATGTTAGCATCAAATGTAAAATGCACCACGATCTTTGTGAAAAAGGACTACCATTCTGGAACGCGATATAATTTCCCTTACAAGCTCGATATAGTCATCTGAAGATTCTCTAGTAACGTCTGGGTAGTCCCTGTGTCCAGTTATCACCTCCATGATTATTACACCCAAACTGAATATGTCTGACTTGGGTGTAATTGTACCTCCATGCAAGAATTCAGGTGCCATGTAACCACTGAATCATAGCATAAAATTTTAAAGTGTTAAAGTCACTACAAAGAATCACATCTTGCTTATGAATAAAATTAAGGGAACAAAAAATGGTGCTAACTTACTATGTTCCATCACGAGATGAAGTACAAATAGTGTGTTGTTGATCAAGCAGTCTTGATAGACCGAAGTCTGTGATTTTTGGTACCATGGCGTCATTGAGCAATATGTCCGCTGGTTTAAGGTCCAAGTGAATAATAGGCTTATCAACTTGCTCGTGAAGGTGGCATAAACCATAGCAAATCCCCTCAATTATTTTATAGCGTGTGCTCCAGTTGAGTCCAGATGATTCATCTGCATTTCCATCCAAAAGGAGAAAACTCGACATATGTCACCAGAAAATCTAATATTCATGTGCTCTTGATAATATATGAAAAGGCTACAAAATGTTATTTTACTGTTGTATGTTCTCGTTTGATATTTATAGAATCATATTATTATCACAGACTGATCAGTTGTGAGTCTTAGTAAAAGTGCTATGCTCAAGGCTCACATTTTGCAATCTAAATTAATAAAGCTGAAAAAAAGACAATCCCTATTGAATTCCGCACCTGACAAATACTTATCAAGGCTTCCGTTGGGCAGATATTCCAAGCAAAGTAACCTTTCTGTCGCCTCTGCAAAAATGTGTTTCCCATTGTATTCTAAACACATATTATGTCTTTCAAAGCAGTAGCCTTAAATTGCACTATATTGGGGTGCTCAAGCCTAATAAGGTGGATAACCTCATCCTCAAATTGGTTCTTCCTGCCAGGCACGAATGATGGCGTAATCTTCTTCACAGCAATCATTTCCCCGTTTTGCAGCACACCCTATTTAAATTCTCTTATTAGTATGGATAAGCCTATTTGGATGCACATATTTGTATTTTCATAGTCATAGAAAGTTTAAAAGAAAAGAAATATAGACAATCCTATACTGAAATCTTACCTTATATACCACACCGGAACCACCATGTCCAAGTATTCGCTCGTCAGAGAAGTTATTTGTGATTTCTTTCAAATATAGTAATGGTAGGGCCTCCGTTGAACTTTGGATACTTTCCAAGTTACTCGAAACATGAAGCTGTGGAGAGCATATTGGGTCTGGAGCTCTAATGGAGGTCTCATTAGTGATGTATGCCCTCAAACGTAACCCCCCTGTAACACCACGCGAGAACATTCCACTCTTCTTCAGCGGATGAAATGATGCTGCGGCGCCATCGGAGTTACTCAAGAATGAGGAGTAATCCGGTCTGACCTCGCCAAGGAGATACCTATAACCTTTGATGAGTTTATTAGCGCTGTATACACAGGCCTCGAGAACAAGTGTGGGAAGACAAGAAGGATCCCACACATGAAAATAAACGAGCTCGTTCCACACTGGGTTCAGATTTTCCTCCTTGACGGCCGTGCGGAGGCGGTGATAATCAAAGGAAAGCTCGACAAAAGTGCCTGTTGAATCAGCTCGCTCTTTGTTGGGCTTGAGATCCTGAGCACTTACGACCTCCACGCACAACCTCGTTGCCGTTGAACCTCGCAAGCTGGCAACATTAGGTCCAAGAAAATTCTGGTTTAGTTTCAGACCCTCTTTGTTGGGCTCGTGGATGACGTTTAGTTTCAGAGCCAAGAAAATTCTGGTTTCATGGGAGAACCACCCACCCGTTTCCAGCGGTAAATACATGACAGGGATATCAGTGTGAGACGGGGAGGCGTTCACTCTGACCTCCCCGAGTAACAACCTGGAGCTTTGAACGGATTTATTGACGCCATATACAGAAGCATCAAGAACAAGATTGCCTTGGAAAGGCATGTCGAAGTAGAAGATCTCGTTCCATGTCGGGCTCACATCCTTAAACTTGGTACTTGTGCGGCACTGCTGAGAACCAGCGGAGAGCACGACAAAGGCGCTTGCGGTATCTTGCTGATCCTCTGGCATGAGGCCATGAGCACTTAGGACCTTCACACACAACTTCGCCATGCCGCAGATTACTACAGAGGAGAAAACAACAACAAACAGCGGGGACAAGGAAACTATACTACTTGGACCAGAGCAACATAAACACAGAGAGAAAACACTGGAATGTCCCAACAATTGATGAAGCAAGTGAGAAAAACTCACCGACAAAAGGGATGGATCGAGTGCTTGGTGGCCGGATGGAAGCGGACCCAACCTGTCACAGCGGAGGGGAAGGAAGAGGAACAAGGAAGCAATGTAGGACTCGTCAACGTACAGCACCTAGCTGACCCCTTGATCAATACAGATCTACACGGTATCATCCAACGTGATTACATACAGATATGACTAGATATATATAGAGTCAACTCTTTTTCTTTTCTGAGGGAATATATATATAAGTCAACTCAGTAGCCAGTAGGTAGTAGTACGCGCAAACCGCAAAGCCCAACAAACACAGTACACATATGCCTGTTGAAAGGTGTAGCAGCATAGGCCTGTGTATATTTTTTTTATAGAAAAAACAGGGGTAGTACCCCTGGTTTCACTGAAACCATACTGTCACCAACAATATTCATTGTACTGCCAGAGTTATGAGCTAAACCAGAAACTAGACTAAAGAATCAAATACCAAGCAACCGCTGCTCTACCGGTATTTTTTTAGACGGAACCTTGAGCAGAGCCCAACTTTACAACAACAACAACAACAACAAAGTCTTTTTTTCCCAAACAAGTTGGGGTAGGCTAGAGTTGAAACCTATAAGATCTCGAAACCAGGTCATGGTTCTGGCACATGGATAGCTAACTTCCACGCATCCCTATTCATGGCTAGTTCTTTGGTGATATTCCAATCCTTCATATCTCTCTTAACAGACTCCTCCCATGTCAAGTTTGGCCTACCACGACCCCTCTTAACATTCTCATCCCGCTTTATCCGTCTGGTATGCAATGGCGCTTCCGGAGGCCTACGTTCTATATGACCAAACCATCTTAGACGGTGTTGGACAACATTCTATTCAATTGGTGCTACCCCAACTCTCTCACGTATATCATCATTCCTAACCCGGTCCTTTCTTGTGTGGCCACATATCCATCTCAACATGCGCATCTCCGTTACACCTAACTGTTGGATATGTCGTCTCTTGGTCGGCCAACATTCTGCGCCATACAACATCGCAGGTCGAATCGCCGTCCTATAGAACTTGCATTTTAACTTTTGTGGCACTTTCCTATCACAGAGGACGCCAGAAGCTTGGCGCCACTTCATCCACGCCAGAAGCAGAGCCCAACTTTAAATTAATAAAACCATCCGGCCAAATTTCCGCACACAACAAATATCTTTTGTCCTAGGCGGTTACAACAGATAAGTCCACGGTAGCACGCATGCTACAGTATAAGGGTGAGCAGCACCCTGAAACAATGAGCTAAAGCGAGGTAAAAGAGTTTGCCTAAGATAAATGGCGGCGCGTCCGGTCTGTCACGAACGGAGTCGTGAAGCGAGCGCTTGCCTCAGTGCTTCTCGATCCTGCCTCCTACCCACTGGCTTCTACATCTGTAGATGCATCGCAATTTTGTATAACCCGTCGGCCGGTTGAGAAGGAAACACACCCTCAGTCGAGAATTTATTCTTAATATTCCCTAAAGACCAAAGGAGAGCCGCACAACAAATCCAAAGAACTCGCTTGTGTTGACCCGAGTCTAAAGAATTAAGGCTAAACACGTCTGTGAAACAAGAGGGATTCCATGTGCAGTGCAACAGCTTCCTAGCTGCGCTTCACAAAATTTTTGCAAGTGGACACACGAAAAAGATGTGGTTCGTGTCTTACATCTCCTCGCATAGGGCACATCTGCCCGTTGAGGGGCCCCTTCTCCTCATAATATTATCATTCAAGGGTAGGCATTTACGAGCCAATTGCCAGAGGAAAAGACGGATCTTCGGAGGAATAGAAATTGCCCAGATCTCGCTATAGTGTTTCCTAGGGGTGCCTTTGCAAAGTTTATTATATAGAGACCTGATTGAGAAATTCCCAGATGGTTCAAGGTCCAAATCAGGGTGTCCTGGTCTGGAGAGGGAAGGAACTCCGGGAGTTCTCACCTAAGTTCGATCCATTCCGTGGTCTCAGCCGGACTCTTGGTCCGGCATAGGGGAATGTGCCACTCCCCCAGCCGATTGGCTTGAGCCACCGAGGCCTCTGGTACAGTCGTGGTGGCAAAGATGGACAGGAATCACTCTCTAAGGGGTCCCGACCCCGTCCACCAGTAGATCCACAGTCTCGTTGATTTGCCGTTTCTCACAGAGTGTTTTGCCCCCAAGCAAATTAGGTTCTTAATTTTCTGGAGTGCCATCCAGAATTTGGACTGTACCAGGATATCTTTAAAGCTTAAATATTTGGCCCTTATGAAGTCCGTCCAAAGGCCTGACTCCCCTGTCAGGATTTTCTAGACCAATTTTGCTATAAGGCAACGTTTTATGAGTTTTGTATTCATAATACCTAAGCCCCCCAAGGCGTTAGGTTTACACACTGCATCCCAGTGTACCCAGTGGTATTTTCGCTTCTTCCCGTTCCCTTCCCAGAAGAAACGAGAGTGATGCCCATCCATAGTACGATGAACTCCATCACCCAGCAGGCAAACCGCCATAGTGTGGAGAGCCAATATTATTGTCACGAAGGATTTACACAATGAGCAACTCTCTTAGCTGCCACTAAAACTAAGCACCAGTGCACTCTGATGGTTGTGTAGGACAGTGATGCGGACATGCACCAACGCCAATAAAGCACGGCCGGGCTTTATTTCCCTTCATTCAGATTGCGCAATTTGCACAGTGGCGACGCCCCCGCTCAGTCACCACTCGACCAGCCCAACGTAACCAGACTAGGAGCAACATTGCATTGCGTTCCAGAGCTCCCATACTCGAACTGTGATTTCCATGCATATGCAACGGCTCACCACACTGCACGTATATAAAATAAATGTCCTTGTGCTACCATTATCTCGTCGGCGTTGCATTTCATGCTCTTGAACACTGAACCGCGGTGTACACGAACCAACAATGTAACTCTCTGAAATACAGATTCGGCAGGCAGTGCCAAAAAAAATGTTATGCCACCAAAGACTTCACAAAAGAGAATAATGGTCAGAAATTCACTTTGACCCCGGGTGCATATCCTCCTGTTATTCTTCTCGAAAAAAAAATGAAAACATTACGAAAAATCTGAAAAGAATTTGGGCACAAACATATGCATGTTTCAATATTCGTGCAAAATGTCGGAAGGAAATGACACTTTCTACAATATGGCAAAAATGACAAATCTGTGACCGGAATGAGATTTAAAATACAATTTTCAAAACACAGATTTTGTCTTTTTTGCACACATCATAGAAAGTGCTATTTCCTTCCGAAAATTTTCATGAATGTTGAAACTTGTATATGTTTGTGCTCATTTTTTTTTAGATTTTTTTGAAGTTTTTCATATTTTTTAATTTTGAAAAATATCAGAAGCATATGCACCCGGTAGCCAAAACGCCTCTGTTAGTACACTGCTCATACGGTCATATCGCTTCAACTCACTGTGATTTCGTGGACTTTGCTCTGTACGTAGTCATGTTCATGCTGTAATTATCTATTGTACATACTCTTTACTTTTGAAAAATCAATAAAATTAAAAATGCAGTGGGAAACCTACTGTTTCGCCTAAAAAAATATGTCTGACTACCAATGACTCTGATCAGTATCATCAATATTAGTGGGAGAATTTACAACGGGATGGAAGATAGGAGCATCATGCAGCTACAACGACAGGGCATGATCGATGCGCGGACAAGTCGATGCAGGTGTAAAAACCTACTGTTTCTGCTGCTGGAGATACTTCACAGATAGCATGCAAACAAAGACGTGGAGATTCAAGAGGAGCAGTGCAAAGGTTCGCTGCATTTATATATCTTCTTCAGTTGATGAAGAAACAGAGGACCTCCACACATTCTCCTTTTTTTGGGCGAAAAACATTGCCTTTCTTTTGCATAACTTTTGTGAAAATCTACACTGTTAGAATGCGCTGAAAATCACGCCGCCTGGTTGGCTCTCAGCTCTAATCCACGAGGTTCCATCGGATTGCGCAATTCACCTTCCCTTCCATCCAGTATTCGACATATCACACTGCGTACAGCAGTACACATTCTCAGGTTCAACAGATTCAGGTCCGTCAGGCATACAAGTTCGCCAGCCAAAACAGACAGTGAAGAAACCGGCCGGGCAAAGGCCTCCTCGTTTGCTGATTCTATTGTCCATGTCCCGATCTGCATCCACGGCCTCTTACAATATCGGCTCACCACCATACTGCATATGAAAGCAAGCTCCATATTTTCCAAAAAAAAGCAAGCTCCTTAGATATTAATAATATTATATTATACATATGTTGAAATATTGTATCTATATTCTGTTCACCACTGTGTGGCAATGTTGTCTCATTGCTGAAAGAGAATGAAAGAACTGGAAGATAGACACGATCGACGTGCATGAGTAATTGAGTGATCTACCGATCATACCTAGCATGGCTGCCGATTTACGCTGTCTCCATACTAGTGTCACAATTGATACTTTCTGATCCTTGAAGCATATTGATAATCTTTGCCATTGGAGGTCTTTTGGTGTGGTCAGGGTTCACACAAATTAGACCTACTTGGATGCATCTTTCTATTTGTTGGAAATCTCTTTCTAGGGATCCAAACCATGATGATTTCTCTAACACATTTCTCCATTTATTAAGTACCTGGGAAATCAGTACAAAAATTTAAAATATTAGTATGCAAATGCAAAAGGCTGTATTATCTCTGTAAAAGGGATCTGCATCTTGAAACGTTAAACAAAATTTCCTTACAAGATTGATAAAGCCATCTGAAGATGTTCGAGTAACATCTGGGTAGTCCCTGTGTCCTGTTACTAACTCAATGATTATTACACCCAGACTGAATATGTCTGACTTGGGTGTAATTGTGCCTCCATGCAGAAATTCTGGTGCCATATAACCACTGAAACATAACATGAGTATATTTTTAAATTTCATAGAGATAGTAAAGAAAACATATCTTGCTCATGATTAATATATAAGGGAGTAAAAAGTGCATTAACTCACAGTGTCCCATCACGAGATTTAGTGTAAATTGTTTTTTGTTGATCAAGCAGCCTTGACAACCCGAAGTGTGTGATTTTAGATACCATTCCATCATCGAGCAATATGTTCGCGGGTTTAAGGTCCAAGTGAATTATAGGTTTGCTATTTTCCACGTGAAGGTGACACAAACCATAGCAAATCCCCTCAATTATTTTGTAGTGTGTGCTCTAATCAAGTCCAGAAGATTCATCTGCATTTGCAGCAAAACAGATAACATTCTACAGATGCTAGATGAAAATCTGTTGTTGTTGGGATCTAGATAATACATGAAAGGGCTACTAAATTGTACCGTATATCCTCATTTCCCGTTTATTGACCCATATCACCACGAAAACCTAAAATGGAGCCGGGCTGCATGGAGCCTTTTTTTTTTTGAAAATTCGAAATTGGCATATCTAAGTTTCAGAAAATCATGAAAAAAATTCTCGCATATAGATATTGTCGAGGTCTACAATCGTGCAAATTTTTAATTTTAAATTCGTTGTATGTTGGGCTGCACAAAAAATACAAGCGGGTGGGTGGACTGGGTGGTGAAGAATTCACAGTTTCTAAATTTTGAAATTTTCCCCGATTTGTCTGTTTTGTACAGAACAAAATACGACGAATTTGGAGTTGAAAATTTGCAATACTATAGATCCCAACAATATCTACATCCGGGAATTTTTTCGCGATTTTTTGACTCACAAATGTCGGACTTCAAATTAAAAAAAAAAGGCTCCATGTATCACTGGTTTCAAAATCTACTCTCAATATCACCAGTATACGATATTTATCAGTTATAACAATTAGCTAGTATATGTGAACGAAACACAAATTTTGGGAGTTATGTTCCGACTGTAAAAACTAGAACTAACATAAAGGTGAAACTGAGAAACAACATCCCATACTGAATGACATACCTGTTATATACTTATCAAGACTTCTGGTGGGAATATATTCCAAGCATAGTAACCGTTCAGCCTTTTCTGCAAAAACAAGCTTCCCATTGTATTCTAAACACTCAGTGTTTCGTAGCAGTAGCCTACACATCGCACTATATTGGGGTGCTTAAGCATCATAAGATGGTAAACCTCGTTCTCAAATTTCTTCTGCAGGCCCGGCATCAACGATGACACAATCTTCTTGACAGCAATCGTTTCCCCATTTTGTAGCACTCCCTGTTTAAAGTCTGCCTTAATAATAGTACTATGGATATGCATGAGTCTTTGGATCAAGTGTACAAGAAATAATACAGCCTTAGGGTAATTATCGATTACCTTATATACCACACCAGAACCACCTTGGCCAAGTATTCGGTCGTCAGAGAAATGATCTGTGATTTTTTGTAGATGATGGTATGGTATGGCGAGTGGTTTCGAACCCTGATCATGTAGTATGCTTTCCAGGCTACTAGGAACATGATAACTTGTAGAGGATAGACCAAGTCACTCGGCGCAAAAGGGTTTGAAGTTTGCTGGCTCCCATAATCCCCAATGCTCTGGAAATCTGAATTGCTGGCCGAGTGGAACAATACTTGAAGTACGGGACGAGGGGGCAGCGCTTGCAGACTTAAGATCTGGCCATCGGGATTGTAAGAGACATCTGAATCGGATCCTCTCACCTCGTTGACGTGGGTTATCTTATTGGTGTCCTCCTTGAACAATTCTTGAATTTCGGGGCGAGGGGAGAGCGCTTGCAGACTCACGATCTGGTCATCGGGATAATGCGAGTTAGGTTGCTCCTGAGGCTGTAAAAAAAAAACTCGGTCTGTATCATTAGTACAGCAGCTCATCTAGAATTCTGAAGCCAGCAAACGTATCAGATGCGTTGACTTCGAACAATGAAGCGCGCTAGGCTGCTTACAACTAAATCGTGAACCCGACGCATATCCGAGAAACTGAATTCGAACCGGCCGGACCTCTCCATGGTTGCCAGCTTCGCCGCCGGGGACATCTCGGCTGACGGGGAGAGAAGCCGCTCCGGCGGCAGGAACATCGGCTGCTCAGGCACGTCCTCGTCCATCTGGCAGGCCTGGGAGCGCGCCAGAGCCAGAGAGAGGTTGGATTGAAAAATGTCAGAGCGGACTACACCGCGTAGGAGGAGACTAAAAATGGAAGCAAACACTAGCTACACGGCGTCGCGTCACCAACTCACCGAGACCGTCAGATCCCAACTAACGGCCAGCCACTTGGTTCCGCATGCCGAGCGACGACCGCGATCAAGCATATACGTGTGGCTTATGCAGATGCCGGGTGTAATACTTAAACTCTTGAGTAATAAAGCTCTTTATCTAAAAAAATATATGTGTGGCTTTGGTAGGTCGGAGCTCGAGAGCCAAACTCGCATGAATACTTAATGCAAGGGAATATTTCACCACATTGCTGAGTAGAAACTAAACAGAAACATGACCTCTCACAATGACAGGTAAATGGCAGAACTGAGCAGAAACAAAACCAGAGCCCTTAGCTGCCTGCTATCCGTGTTCGGGAAAAACAATGAGCCTTTGACCACTTCGGAAGATATGTGCAAACACACTGGTTCCTTTCCTCAAGAGATTAGGCAACATCGTCACTTGCTTTATCACAGTTTGTGTGCACAAATCTTACAAGCAAAATATTACCCAAATGGCGACCCACTGTGCTGCCCCAGTTGAAGGTATGTCTTATGCGTGGAGGAGCAGGAGCATCCTCCATGGTATTGAGCTAATTATGAAAGGGTATATCTATCTATCTATTATATACTAAAAAGATGAGGGAGTTTTTCGAGCCATTAGGTTGATCCACATGATCAAAATTAATTATAACAGTTTGATCTGGAATAAGTGGTTATGATTTAATGAAGGATTACTTATTGCGTAACCATGTAGTCCCGTTTGTCACGTACACGTTTTGATACGTGTGAAAAGTTTTTTCAGTTTACACATGGACTACATCACGTATCTTGCTAGTTTTTTTTCCCTCAAAAGACTACATCACGTATCAATAGCTGAGTTCGTTTGCTAGCTTGTTTTTTTGCCTCAAAAATATTGTGTCCGTTTGCTAGCTTCCGTAAAAAGACATACAATATCTCGTAGGAATAGCTGGTGCGTTGACAAAAAATACGTACACCGCCACTTCTTCCGGCCAGACGCAAAAAATAGTCCATGCTAACTTGCAGCTAGGAGATTTGTAGTCATACAACTTGGTGATCGTGTTTAACATGGATTGCAATGCTTATTAAATATTGTAGAGGAAAAGCAAAATTGTTCTATACATGTCCTTGAGAATTTTGGTTCATTCCGTCCAACAGAAGAAAATCATAGTTGCATAGGTTGCTCTAAAAAGATTGTATGCAGCGAAGAAATTCAATAAATCAGTGACCAGTTAATTATGTATCATGATGTGATGGAGAATTTGAATAAATAGATTGAACAATGGGAAATATGAAGGACATAGTCAAAGAAAGTATATAATAACATGGCAACCTCTATTTAATTATAGTCCAAGATCTTGATAGATAGTAGTGATTAAACAAAATATTATACTTAATTTGATCACAAGAAACAATTGTTTTCATTTGTACGTTTTAGAACTTATTAGTCAATGTTACATCTTAACATATAATATATGTGCATAAGTCGTCATATATTATAATCTAGACTGAAGATGTCCAATATATTAAAACCGAAGGAGAAACGAGGAATCATTTTCCCACAAATTAAAGAGGATAAAGGAGGTTTACACACACATAATTTCAGGTGTACCATTAAAATTCTGATGACTATGGAACCGTTTTAAGCTTAATTGATACTATGAGAACACATATGTGAAATACCACATATATTTCCTTGACACTTTAAGTTGTTGCCCTCGCATTTGCGAGGGCCACCATGCTAGTTTGGAGAATAGAAAATGGAGAATCAGTGAGAATATGGGATGAATCCCAAAAGCTTGGGACAGGAAGGTTTCTATCCTTGGAATTCCAATTTGCTTGAGAAGGTTGCTGATCCAGTAACTGGTACTTGGGATGATCAACTAATAACTGATACTTTTAGTGCAAGTGATGCGAATTTGATCCTTAGTATACTTGTCCGTGCAAATGTGGATGATAACTGGTAAATCTGAGCCATTTTTATGTGATTTCACGGGTTTACTTCAGATTATGCAACCAAGAATACCGCAATTAATCAAATCAAAAGCAGTACGGCAGCACGTTCCATCCATTCGACATCCGACGATTAATTACACAGGTTTGGACAGGCAGGGCAACTTGTCATGATATAACCCTCCTGTCACGGGCGGAAGTAGGGTTGTGGAGCCGGATCCAACCTGCTTTGTATTCAACTCTACAAAAATTGTCTCTAGCGTGATTAAGTCAAATTAGTAGAATTTGCGTGGCTTTGCATTTTGTGGGTCCTTGTGGGATGCCTCTTTGCACAAGGAAGGTTTGTCAACGGCCCCTAGCTGACACCTTCATTGATGAATACAGTGGATTGGGGAGCAGTGTCGAACCCCAGGATCCCGACTTCGACTCCGGTCAGGGGCAGTTCTCAGGAATTCTTACAATGTGGATTTGTACTATATCATTGCCATCAAGGGCTAGTCCTGGTAGACTTTCATTTTTTTTCTTTTCAATACAGAGCGCTCCACCCACCACACGGTGTCATCCACGATGCTAGAATATACAACACAGATTTGACTAGATACGCGCGCAAAGCCCAACTAATTCGCCTTCCTCTCTATGTCGACCGGAATCAAAACATGTGTCACCATGGATTTCCAACTGCCAGTAGAATCAACTAAGCACTAGAGTACTACTTGCTTCCTGAGTATCCAAGGTGGACGAAGAGCGATCCCTCGAGCACTTGGGACCACGTCATGTGCAAATGTACTATGCCAATGAATCACATTCACCACACGACCAACCCAGAATAATCAGACGCAGAATGAGGTTCAGTGTCATCAGAACAGGAGTAGCATTGCGTTACAGATCCCTCAGTCTGGAACTGTGATTAAACCACACAAAATTGCAAGCCGAATCAGTCATTGTTATGCTGCTGTATTTTATATGTTGAGCTGGGCTCCCCGGCTCAATTTTTGAAGTTCCAATACGAACTCGTTTATAAGTCAACAGAACAGTAGACAAATTTTCCGAAATAATACACAAATCCACTTAAACCATTTGCTCCCAGTTAACATGTTTCTGGGTCCGCCCCTGATACTTGAAATGCTGCGTCGCTGCTAATGTAGCAGTCCATGCTTTCTGATCCTCGCAGCATACTGATAACCTCTGTTATTGGAGGCCTCTTGGTGCGGTCAGGATTCACACAAGTTAGACCTGCCTGGATGCATCTTCTTATCTGTTTGCAATTTGTTTCTAAGGATCCATAACCTGGTGATCTCTGTAACGCATTTCTCCATTTCTCAAGCGTCTGTGCAATCAAAACAAACATAGGGACAAGGTTAGTGTTGCAACAAGTAAAATGCAATATCGTGTCTTTGAATAAATGCGTCCATTTTGAAATGTGAGGCAACATATCCTTACCAGCTTGATGAAGTCATCTGAAGATGCTCCAGTGCCATCCGGATAATCCCTATGTCCTGTTACTATCTCCATTATTATTACACCCAAACTGAATATGTCCGACTTGGGTGTAATTGTACCTCCACGCAAGAACTCTGGTGCCATGTAACCACTGATTCACAACATTAATAGGAATTTGAAGTGTTACAGAGACAGCACATCTTGTTTGCGAAGAAAAAGTAATGGGCAAAGAAGGGGCATTTACTCACAATGTTCCATCAAATGTTGAAGTGCATATAGTTTTTTGTTGATCAAGTTGCCTTGATAGGCCGAAGTCAGTAATCTTTGGTGTGAAACTATCATCGAGCAATATGTTCGCGGGTTTTAAGTCCAAGTGGATAATAGGCTGATCAATTTGCTCGTGAAGGTACAAGACCATGGCAAATGCCCTCGATTATTTTGTACCGTGTGCTCCAATCGAGCCCAGAAGATTCATCTGTAGTTGTAACCGGAAGAATAGCATTATGAGACGAACATAACCTAATAATCTTTTATTGTTATTCTCTAGATCATGGCTGCTGGATGCAACCGTCACCGACATCACTCATTACATTTATAACCATGCTAACTGGCGACATACTAGTATACTCCAAAAAATTTAGCTACTACATGTTTGATCTTTTCTGATGATTGAAGACTCATGCATCTATGTGATCCTTTATTTTGTAATAACTTTAATGATAAACTTTGTAACTAGAATTAACACACGTATTGATTGATGCAGATATCGGAGTTCTACTATCTATTATATACTAAAAACAAAATGAGTGAGTTTTTCGAGCCATTAGATTGATCCACATCATCAAAATTAATTATAACAGTTAGAGATGAAGGATTACTTATTGCGTAACCATGTAGTCCCGTTTGGCACGTACACATTTTGATGCGTGTGAAAAGTTTTTCTTTTTACACATGGACTACATCACGTATCAATAGTTGAGTCCGTTTGCTAGCTTTTTCCCCCTCAAAAGACTACATCATGTATCAATAGCTGACACTAGTAGAAACAAGACCATCTATCCCGGGTCCAGAGGGCCTTTGATCCCGGGTTTACAACCGGGATTAAATGGTCGGGACTAGAGGGGGGGTGGCTTTTATCCCGGGTGTCCACGACCCGGGATAGATGGGCCTCCACGTGGGCGCGGCTGGGCGCGCAGGGGGGGGAGCTTTGGTCCCGGTTCGTGACACGAACCGGGACCAAAGGGTTTGCATCTTTTGTATTTTATTTGCTTATTTTTTAGGGTTTTCGATTTTTTGTTTTCCATTTAATTATTTCCTATTAATTAAGATCACGTTGCGCATACAAAGTCACACACATATATAAAGTTGACACATCGATCGATGTCACGCGTGATGCATACATATAAGTCACACACATACGTTTTGATACATATATAATTAAGTCACACACCGACATCACGTTTCTCACGTCGAGATCACGTCAATTACATTGGAGGCAGAAAATAATTTCTAGGGTGAAAAAATTCTCCGGATTTCTTCAGGACCTCCTTGTTCAAAAATCCTGCCAATTCCTCTTGAATTGCTATAAGGCGCTTCGTTGGTATGAGCTTGTCCTTCTCTCGTTCCATCTAGATCAATAAGAAAATGTGAAATCATCAGAAAATGTGAAAATGGAAATGAACACAAATATGGTAATGAAGTAATTGCCGAGAGTGTATACAGACCTCTGTTGTTCTGAGCTTTCTATCCCGCTGATGAACAAAAGATCGTATGTACTCGCAAACATAATATCCACATAAATTATTCCCTTGTGCCTGCCTCAGACACCACTTTACAAATAATAGAATTTAATCAAAATAACAATCAAGCATGATAATGGTGCTGAAACTAGAATTTAAAAGTTGCGCGGACATATATATATAGTACTACTACTTACCTTGGTTTCATACCAAAACAGGTGCGGTTTCCAAGTCCCACGAACCTCGGTAATGAACTTTTCCCAAACCCTGGCCGGCAAAAGAAAAAATCAAAGGACTTGAACGAACGAAAGAGATCGATATATAGAGCGATAATGACTGAAGTTACCTCTGAAACATTGCTTGCAAGTTGATATAATCGTCCATATCTTTCCTTAACGAGTCCAGGACTTGAACGCATGCTTGTTCAGGTCTAATGTCTACCAGAATCCAATGGTTCCTTCACACATTTATATGTCCATGAGTTACACTAAACATCGAGTAAGCAAAGTAGAATGTGTAGAAGGTACGGTAACACTCACCTGAAGTTGTAAGGAAGAAGTATATCTTCACATGTATGGTGTTTCACTAGATATTGGAGCATGTAATGCTCGGTGTCCTCGGGATGGTTCCTTACGGTTACTTCATGAATCCAATATGGGTCCATGAACCCTAAACTATAGATTCCGTTGTCTCTGCATTCGACGATCTTCATTCTGCATATATAATAGCGTACAAAAGAATAAAGTTAGATAATTGGCAACGAACGAGCTGAGATAGAGACTTAATTAAATTGCATAAAATAAATCACTTACAAACAATAGCAGCTGATGATGGCTTTGTCGAGGGAGTCTTGATTGAATAACTGAAATATTTCGTCAAACGGCACATACATCGCGTTATCCTCTAAATAATGGTCTTTCTTATATGAAACGTGGAAATACTCATGGTGCCCCTTTACGGCTCCCTCGTACCACTCATGCAAACGTCGCAATTGTGTCGGCAGAGATTTGACCATCTCAGGTCTGACCAAGGGCTTCCCGTAGGCATATGTCCATGCATACATATACTCTTTGGGGTTTTCTATGCGAATTGTGTCTTGCTGTATTTCCTTATCGGACACCACTTTGAACGCGGGGACCGACTGGTTTGCCTGTTCTCCGAGCTGGGCCACTTGTTTCCCGGATTTCTTATTAGCTTCCCTCTTTTGGCGAAATGCAGCCTCCTTCTCCTGCTGGGCCTTTTTAGCTGCCATCTGCTGCTGCTCCCTCTTTTGGCGACATGCCTCATTCTCCTGCAAATTCCGTTCTCTAATTAACTTTTCAATGGTACGATCATAGTCGTCTCGCAGAATAGGCGGCCGTGCCGGCCCAGTCGATAGATTTTTCAGAAATTGTGCCACTTTTCCCGGTGCTATTACCTCCTTTCGCATGTGCCGTTTCGGTGCCAATTGTTTTTTCACATCAGCTCGCACCGACTCCTCGAGTTCCTCTGGAGTCAAGTCGTAGGATCTCTTTGGAAGAGGCTTTCGCAACTCACGTTCCTCTCGAGTTTCTGGCGGGAAGTTTAAAGCGCACCTCTCTGTATATTTCGACGGGATCTTTAGTTTCCGCGAAACAGAGCGCACTCTCTCTTGAGGTGGTGGGGATGGACTCGGGCTGGGCTCCCGACAGTCGTCACGAGGTGGCGAGGATGCATCTTGAGGTGGGGGGGATGGATCTTGAGGTGGTGGTGCAGGGGATGGATCATGACGTGGGGAGGGAGGATCTTGAGGTGGGGGGGATGGATCATGACGTGGGGAGGGTGGATCTTGAGGTGGGGGGTTGCTACTTGGAGGAGTCGGTGGCCTTGGCGGCGGCAAATTTGGAAACAAGATGTATTTCTTTGGCCACAGAATGATGGACTTCTTGGCATCTCCTAGTGTCCTCTCGCCGTCACCTCCAGGAATGTCAAGATTTAGATTAGCATATAACGGCACAATGTCATCCACCCCGACAATAGCATAGCCAGCTGGAATCCCGCCGAGATGGTACCTTGGTCCAGGTTCATTCAGTAAAGCATAGCCGACCGCCACCTTGAAGGACAAGTTGCCCATTGCCATATGTAGCTCGCATTCTGTCTTCTCCGTGATATCATCCACGGGGTATCGAGTCGGCGGCGCTTCAAGTTCAGAATGTTCCATCTGCGTGGAACCCACGCTGCTTTTTTGCTGATTAGATAGGGCGGCTTCGACTTCTGGACTTTCTAGCTGCACACGAGATTCCCTTTGCTGACTTTGCAACAGCTGATGCACCTTGCGTTCCAATGCCGATAACCGGTCGCTCTCCTCCTTTTTCTTTCTCTGACGGCTTCTATAAGTGTGAGCGTCTGCCGGAAAACCTTGTGCCCAAGTAACTCCGTATCCATAACCTCGTACTCGTCCAACTTTTTCAGGATTCCCGAGTGCGAGTGACAGCTCGTCTTTCTCTCTGTCGACCTTGTAGGTTCCATTTCGAACTTGCTCTATTGCTTTCTCAAGTTCTGTGGTTATAAACCTAATCTTTGCCTCCCATTTTCCCTGAGCAACAATCTTCCCTGTGTCAGGGTCCAACCCAGCGCCATGCGCGAACAACCAAAATTTGGACCTATCGGGCCAGCCCGCTGTCTGTGGAATCTTCCCCTCATCAAGCAGTTTTGCTTCAAATGCTTCCCACTTAGGCACGGCAGCCTTGTAGCCACCTGCCCCCAAAGTGTGGTGATATTCCTTCTTCGCAGCATTTAACTTGTTTCTTTCCGATCGGGCCACAGCGGCCTCCGATTCTCTTTGCTCTTTAAATAAGGGCCACTGGTCGTTTAGCTTCACTTGTGCTCCGGTGAATACTGGAGTGTATTCAGGATCTTTTTCCTTCTCTTCACAATAATCTTTCCATATAGTTTTCTTGTGGGTTCGGAACTGTTCGGCAGCCTTGCCAAGAGTCCACTCCTTGACTTTCTCCATCCACTTCTCGTTTTCTGTCACTTCTGGAGGCAGGGTGACCTTTGTCAAGAGCTTCTCCCAAAACAAATCTTTTGTTTGGTCGTCGACATAAGTCCAAGTGTTGCTCCCGTCCTTCCGCGGATGCCATTCTTGACATGTGATCGGTACCATGTCCCTAACTAAAACTCCGCATTGGTTTATAAATTTGCGGCGGCACTCTAAGGGTTGCATTGGTTGGCCAGTAGCATCAACTATGTCGATCACTACCCTTTGACCCTCCTTCATCGGCTTCGACGGGCCTCGAGGCTTCATGGCTTTCGACCCTTTCGACACTCTAGATGCAGATGATTTGCTTGTTCCAGAGGGCTAAAAGAAAAAAAAAGATTCGTTAATAACCGCAGGATCAAATAATTAAGCTATGTCATCGATCAACAGAGGCTTAATTAATATATACCTCGCCTGAGTTTGTTACTACCACTTCCTTCTCTACACAAATTTCTGCTCCCTCACCGGAGTCATTGAGAAATTGGGAGCTGAATTCCTCTAAATTTGCCACAACGTCTTCTTCACCGACAGGCGCGGCTGCACGTCCTGCTATAATCATACACATTCGCTCTTCACGATCCTCGTCTCTAACGCCGAGGCCCGTAAAAAGTGGATCCAATGGCTCTCCACGCTCCTCGTCTATGCCGAAGTCGTCCGGACAATTTGGATCCATGGCTCAATTAATGTGCCTGCAATCAATTTTGTAACAAGAATATGAATATCCATATGTAAAATTAAATGACACTCAAATCCATGGCTCAATTACATCTAAAATTTGCAAAAGAAGAAAGCCTACAATTGATTTACAAGATGAACAAGATGGCAATTTTAACTATATAATTCATTTTGGTTATAGTTACAAAATGAACTTAATTCATAGCAAAATTCATAGCAAAATTCATATCAATTTTAATCAATTTTACAAGATGGCAAATTTACAAGATGGCAAATTGATTTACAAGATGAACAAGATGGCAAATTTTACTATAACTTAGATCAATGATTTGGATCCAAAATTCATAGCAAAATTCATATCAATTTTAATCTCCACGTGAACTTAATTAGAACAAAATGGCATAAAATTTTAATCTAAACATCACTAAAATTTTAACTTAATCTAAACATCACTTAATTAGAACAAAATGGAATTCAAATTCATAGCAACTATAACAACTACACTAAAATCCTACAATTAGAAACAATATTTCCTAACACAAAATTCCTAAAACTAAAAAATATTTCCTAACACAATATTTCCTAAACCTATAGCATAATTTACAAACTACACTAAAATCCTACAATATTTCCTAAAACTAAAAAATATTTCCTAACACAATATTTCCTAAACCTATAGCATCATCTAACAAAATCATCTAAAATTTGCATCTAATAAAATTTGCATCATATTTCCTACAATTTAATTTGCATCTAATAAAATCATCTAAAAAAACTATGCAAAAAAAAATTACCTCTGTAATGCAGAGGAGGGAGGTCGCGAGGCAGGGGAGGATCGGCGCGAGGCAGAGGAGAGGAGCCAGGGCCGGGGCCGGGCGCGTCGGGGAGGGGCACGGCGAGGCAGGGGAGGAGGCGGCAGGGGCAGCCCGCGCGCGGCCGATGCAGAGGAGGAGGTGCGGCACTGGAGGGCGGCTCGACGATCAAGCTCCACGGGCAGGCCACGCGCGGCGGACGGCGTCGATTTGAGCAGGGCGGGGCAGCGGGGCGTCGTCGTCTTCTCCTTCGCAGCACCACGGCACGGCGGACCACGACAGCGGCGGTGCGTCGGGGCACGGGAGGGCGGCCGGAGCGGTAGAGGAGGGCGGCGGAGGAGGCGAGGTGGCGGCTCCGCGCGCGGCTCAATCCGCGCGGCGGCAGAGGGAGGACGAGGCCGCGCGCAGCACGGCGGCGGAGCGCGAGGTGGAGGGCGGCCGCGCCGGAGAATCGCGGGGCAAGGCTTCGCCGGAGGATCGGGCAGGGCTTCGCCAGAGGGAGAGGGCCGGCGGCGTCGATTTGAAGACTTGGGGAAATTTTTCAGAGGAATCGCCCTAAATTGCGCGCAACGGACCTTTCATCCCGGTTCCAGCCACGAACCGGGATGGAAGACCCTTTCATCCCGGTTGGTAACACCAACCGGGACCAAAGGTCTGTCTGGGCCGCGAAAAATTGCGCGCGAAGCCCAGCAGGCCTTTGGTCCCGGTTGGTGTTACCAACCGGGATGAATGGTGTTTTTCTTTTTTTTTCTTGTTTCCTTTTCTTTTTCTATTTCTGTTTTCTTTTTCTTTTACATCTATTAATTTAATTGCTTTTGTAGTTTTGTTTTTCTTTTACATGTTTTTGAATTGTTATTTTAGTTTCTTTTTAAAATTTAACTTAAATGGTCCAATATATATGAAAGGCCTTTTTTTTCTTGTTTCTATTTGTGTTTTCTTTTATATCTATTGATTTAATTGCTTTCGTGATAAATTTGATTTTTGACTGAGATAAGGTTTATCTTTCCTCCTTATATAAAGGCCAGGGGCCGGGATAAGGTGGGGTTGGTGGGGGCTGGGATAAGGTTTATCTTTCCTCCTTATATAAAGGCCAGGGGCCGGGAGACCTGAGAGCCTGCCCCTGCTCTCTCCCCTAATCCGCGCCGCCGCCGCCCTTGTCTGCGCCGCTCGACGCCCTCCTCCACGCCCGTGGCCTCCGCCGGCGCCGCGCTATATCCTCCACACCACCGTGGACCTCCCCTCCGTCCCCATGCCAAGGTGCTGCCCTCTCCCTCCCCTACCTAGGTTGCACGCACCTTAGTTGTTTGATCAAATTCCCCACTCATTTTTTCAGATCTCGGCAGGAATCGATGACGACCACCCATTTGTTGGAACCGGGCAATGTCCGGGACTGGGCTCCGCCGGGCTGGACACTGGGAGGTGTCTTCCGGGACGCGTAGTTTGGTGAGGAATCCGGGTGACGTCGTCGACCCGGATCTTGTTTGGTGGCCGTCGCGTGGGCCAGCCTCGGTGCAGAGGTGGAGGTGCGTCACCGTATCAGAGAGGAGGACGAGCACGTCCGTCGTTACCTGGTTAGGTTGGATACGCAAGCGGTGCATGACAATATGTGGTATACACTTCATAGGGATCCTCCTCATGTGAGTATTGCCCCAGTGATGGTTCCTTATCTTTGGGTGCAAGCCGCCGGCCGCTCAGCACCTCGCGGCTTAGGACCCGACAAAAGTTAGTTATATTATTCGTGATGTTATGGATTAAATAAAGATGTATGCGTGATACTTTTGAATATTTGATCAATGATGTTTTTGTAAAGTGAGGACAATATGTTCCCTGCTTTGAATTATTCTGCAATCCCCTTTTATAAAGCGACGGTTACCGCTGGCGGACACATGTGACTGACACGAGTCGTGATGGCAACACCCTTCCCCTTCGACGACGCAGCACCCTTGTCCTAGGTTTGAGCGCCACTTCGATCCAAGCAGCGGTAAGACGTCTCTGATGATCTACAACCGTCCGGCAAGACGTCTCTGATGATCTGCAACCGTTTGGAACGATCGCAGGTCATCAGAGACGTCTTGTCACTGGTTGCCCAAAGATGCCTCTCCGAGTGACGCTGGAATGTTTTGTGTTTGAGCACCACTTCGATCCAAGCAGCGGCAAGACGTCTCTGATGATCTACAACCGTCCGGCAACACATCTCTAATGATCTCCAACCGTTTGGAACGGTCGCAGGTCATCAGAGACGTCTTGCCGCTGGTTGCCCAAAGATGCCTCTCCGAGTGACGCTGGAATGTTTTGTGTGTGAGTAACCTGTCTGAGGAGGGGGGCTATATATAGGGTACGTGTGCTTCTTTAGTCCCGGTTGGTAACACCAACCGGGTCATGTGGATCACGAAGTGGTCGTGATACTGCCGATCCAACAGCTCACAAATCCCTCAAAAGAAACACACCCCTGATCCAACGTCTCACAAGAGCTTGAAAGAAACACACGATCCGTGTGCTTCTTTAGTCCCGGTTGGCACAACCGGGACTAAAGAAGCACACGGATCGTGTGTTTCTTTCAAGCTCTTGTGAGACGTTGGATCAGGGGTGTGTTTCTTTTGAGGGATTTGTGAGCTGTTGGATCGGCACTCCCCACCGCCACCACCACTCCCACCTCATCCACAGGTACACTTTCTAATCGCCTATAAATAGCGGCGTCCCTGCAGCGAACGGCACACAACGAGCATCTACCTTCGCCACCGAATCCAATGGCTGGATTTAGCCTACCTGCTGGCATGTTCCTTGGCATTATTGTGTTCGTCCTTGTTCACCGGCAGCCATTGGAGCCACCTCCTGTAGGTTGGTGAACAATGACAACACAACGACGCTGTTGGAAACACAAGCCCTCAGGTAGGTTGAATCCAGCCACTGGATTAGGGTGACGCAATGATGAATTGCCGAGGAGGTGGGAGTGGTGGTGGTGGTGGAAGTGGTAGCCATGCCCCTCGGTCCGATCCAAGCAGCGGCAAGGCGCTCTGATGATCTGCGACATTCCCAACACTTTTTGGGACGGTCGTAGATCATAAGAGACATCTTGCCGCTGTGGATCGAAGGTCGATTTGCTGCTCACGATGACTTTAATGCTTCAATACATTACTACACATCACATAAAGGTTTAACCATGGAGCATCTTCACATAGAAAACCTGAGCCCAACGTTGGGCTGTATGATGGTGCTCTGGCCAACAAGTATAGCTGTTCTTCAACAGTGTTGTCATTAAAAGCCTTTTTTTCTTGTTTCTATTTGTGTTTTCTTTTTCTTTTATATCTATTGATTTAATTGCTTTCGTAGTTTTGTTTATCTTTCGGGGACGTCACTTAAACGAAACACACGATCTCAAAGAGTAGGAACCATCACAGGGGTGTGTTACCAACCGGGACTGAAGAAGCATACGGATCGTTTCACTCACACAGTTACATTATTACACATCACTCACACTTCTTCTTCTACTTTCTACCCGTCACTTTCTTCTGATTGCGCCGTAGCCATGGACAAGCTTCTCCATTTAACGCGAGACTTGGGTCAATTTTCACTGCGAAGGGCCGGATTACTTCAAAATTGTTGTAATCTTCTGACATGTCTGTCTTGTCCTCCACTCCCACGATAGTTCTTTTCCCTGAAAGAACTATGTGACGCTTTGGCTCATCATATGATGTCTTCGCTTGCTTATCTTTTCTTTTTTTTTTGGTCTGGAAGACATGTCCTTCACATAGAAAATCTGAGCCACGTCTTTGGCTAGTACGAATGGTTCGTTGTCATACCCAAAATTCTTAAGATCCACTGTAGTCATTCCGTACTGCGGGTCTATGTTTACCCCACCATCCAGGTTGTACCATTTGCACCGGAACAAAGGTATCTTGAAAGAAGGTCCGTAGTCAAGTTCCCATATCTGCTCTATGTACCCATAATATGTGTCCTTTGTCCCATTGTTGTTTGATGCATCAAAGCGGACACCACTGTTTTAGTTGGTGCTCTTTTTATCTTGGTCGGCCGTGTAAAATGTATTCCCATTTATCTCGTACCCTTGAAAAGCCAATATAGTCGAAGATGGTCCTCTGGCCAACAAGTTTAGCTGTTCTTCGACAGTGTTGTCATTAATGAGACGTGTGTGCAACCACCCGCAGAAAGTCTTCAAGTGTTCTTTTTCAATGCATTCTTCAGCCATTAATGAGCGTAAAGTATTCTTGTGTTCCTCGATATACGGAGCCACCAAGCTCGAATTATGTAGAACTGTGTAGTGTGCTCGATTGAAAGAATCCCAGTCAGAAAATATTTGTTTCTTTCCTAGTGTTCCTTTTCCACGCAATCTCCCTCATGGCGCAATTGAGGAACACCGACCGGGTTAACGTCAGGAATAAAGTCAACACAAAACTCAATGACCTCCTCTGTGCCATAACCCTTGGAGATGCTTCATTCAGGCCTAGCACGGTTATGAACGTATTTCTTTAAGACTCCCATGAACCTCTCGAAGGGGAACATGTTGTGTAGAAATACAGGACCGAGAACTTGAATCTCTTCGACTAGGTGAACAATGAGGTGCGTCATAATATTGAAGAAGGATGGTGGGAACACCAACTCGAAGCTGACAAGACACTGAACAACATCCTTCTGTAAAGTTCCTAGAGTCAATGGATTGATCACCTTCTGAGAAATTGCATTGAGGAATGAACATAGCTTCACACTGGGTAGTCGAACATTTTCCGGTAGAAGCCCCCTCAATGCAACCGGTAGTAATTGTGTCATAATCACATGGCAGTCATGAGACTTCAGGTTTTGGAACTTTTTCTCTGCCATGTTAATTATTCCCCTTACATTCGACGAGAAGCCAGACGGGACCTTGATATTGTTCAGGACTTCAAAAAAGATCTCCTTCTCTTCTCTGGTAAGAGCGTAGCTGGCAGGACCTTGATACTTCTCTAGATTAAGGTGGTCGTCTTTCGTCTTCTCGTACATATGTTGATGGTTCAGTCGTGCATCCGGTGTATCTTTCGTCTTCCCATACACACCCAAGAAGCTTAGCAGGTTCACGCAAAGATTTTTCGTCACGTGCATCACGTCGATTGCAGAGCGAACCTCTAGGATTTTCCAATAGGGTAACTCCCAAAATATGGATTTCTTTTTCCACAAGGGTACATGCTTGTTGGCGTCTTTCGGAACAGATAGACTGATAGGACCCTTTCCAAAGATTATTTCTAAATCCTTGACCATCTCATATATAGCATCACCATCAGGGCAGGTAGGCTTCGTCCGGTCATCAACCTCACATTTGAAATGCTTGCCTTTCTTTCTTACGGGATGCTCAGGTGGAAGAAATCGACGATGACCTGGGTACACATTCTTGTTGCCTACATATATACTTTCAGTCTTATCTACACAGTGTGTGCAAGCATTGTATCCCTTGTTTGACTGTCATGAAATGTTACTAAGAGCAGGCCAATCATTGATGGTTACAAACAACAACGCTCGTAGGTCAAATGCCTCTTGTTTGTGCTCATCCCACACACGTACCCCTTCGTCACTCCACAACTCTAAAAGTTCTTCAATCAATGGCCTCAGGTACACATCAATGTCGTTGCTAGGTTGTTTCGGACCTTGGATGAGCACCGGCATCATAATAAACTTCCGCTTCATGCACAACCAAGGAGGAAGGTTATACATACATAGAGTCACAGGCCAGGTGCTATGACTGGAGCTTTGTTCCCCGAAAGGATTAAAGTCATCTGTACTTAGACCAAATCTTATGTTCCTAGCGTCATCTGCAAACATCTTGAAAGTCCTGTCGATTTTTCGCCACTGCGACCCATCAGCGGGGTGTCTCAGCATCATGTCTTTCTTACGGTCTTCTTTGTGCCATCGTAACAACTTTGCATGCTCTTTGTTTTGGAACAAACGTTTCAACCGTGGTATTATAGGAGCATACCACATCACCTTGGCAGGAACCCTCTTCCTGGGGCACGGATCGCCGTCAACATCACCAGGGTCATCTCGCCTTATCTTGTACCACAAGGCACCGCATATCGGGCACGCATTCAAATGCTCGTACTTCTCACCGCGATAGAGGATGTAATCATTGATGCATGCATGTATCTTCTGCAGCTCTAATCCTAGAGGGCACACAATCGTCTTTGCTTCGTACGTACTGGGGGGCAGTACGTTATCCCTTGGAAGCATCTTCTTTATTATTTTCAGCAAATTCTCAAATCCTCTGTCAGTTGTACCATTCTCTGCCTTCCATTGCAGCAATTCCAGCATGGTACCAAGCTTCTTCTGGCCATCTTCGCAATTTTGGTACAACAATTTTTTGTGATCCTCTAACATGCTATCCAACTTCGACCTCTCGTTTTCACTTCCGCTGTTTATCCGTGCATCAAGAATGGCCCGGCCAAAATCATCATTGGGCTCATCATCATTGGGCTCTTCTTCAGCTTCGTCTTCCCCCATTGAAGTATCACCGTCTGCAGTGAACGTAGGATAGGTGTCATTATCCTCTTCTTTTCATTTTCTTCCATCATAACCCTCTTTCTCCGTGCTTGGTCCAACAATAATAACCATCCATGAAACCCTCCTCCAACAGGTGGACGTGAATGGTTCTTGACGTAGAGTAATCCCGCTTATTCTTGCAGACTCTACATGGACAAAGAATATAACCACTCGACGGCTTGTTATCATTAGCCACACGGAGAAAACTATGCATGCCATTGATAAAGTCGAGACCGCGTCGGTCACTGTACATCCATTGCCGGCTCATCTGCATTATATAAATATATCAAAAACCATTACACTACATCATAAATATATAGTACTGACCAAATTAATTAATACAAGTTCATCACATTAATAAATTAATTTGAAATGACGCGGGCTATCGACGGCGGTGAGGACGGGGACAACACTAAAATCCACAAAAAATAAATTAATTTGAGCTCGCAAATACACTTTCTAGCTTGAGCATTTCATCAAACACTTTGCTAGCATTACAAAATTGAAATGAGCTAAACTAGCAACAAAATGAGCTAAAGTTGCAACGCCAGAGGAAAGAACGATGTTGCTAACCTTTGAATAGATGGGGTGCCTTCAATCCTCTCAAATGGTGCAAAAAAATGGGGATTTATTTGAGTGGGAGAGAGGAAAATGGAGAAGAAATGGTGATGAACTCGAGCTAGCTCGGGGTGGAAGATATATAGCAGGGAGACCCTTTGATCCTGGTTTGTAACATGAACCGGGACCAAAGGTCCCCTGCCAGAGGGGCCCAGCGCTGCGACGCATGTGCGCGCATGTGAAGACCCTTTGATTCCGGTTCGTGTCACGAACCGGGATCAAAGGTCCCAACCGACCCGGGATCAATGCCCACGGGCGCCACGACGGCTCGACCCGGGATCAATGGTGCATTGATCCCGGGTTATAATTCGGCCGGGACGAAAGCTCCGGATGTATGGCCATGTTTCTACTAGTGTGAGTTCGTTTGCTAGCTTCTTTTTTTCCTCAAAAATATTGCGTCCGTTTGCTAGCTTCCGTAGAAAGACATACAATATCTCATAGGAATAGCTGGTGTGTTGAGAAAAAATACGTACACTGCCACCTCTTCCGGCCAGACGTAAAAAAGAGTCCATGCTAACTTGCAGCTAGGAGGAGATTTATAGTCATACAACTTGGTGATCGTGTTTAACGTGGATTGCAATGCTTATTAAATATTGTAGAGGAAAAGAATTTTTTTCTATACATGTCCTTGAGAATCTTGGTTTATTCCGTCCAACAGAAGAAAATAATAGTTGCATAGGTTGCTCTAAAAAGATTGTATGCAGCGAAGAAATGCAATAAATCAGTGATCAGTTAATTATGTATCATGATGTGATGGAGAATTCGAATAAATAGATTGAACAATGGGAAATATGAAGGACATAGTCAAAGAAAATATATAATAACATGGCAACCTCCATTTAATTATAGTCGAAGATTTTGATAGATAGTAGTGATTAAACAAAATATTATACTTAATTTGATCACAAAAACAATTGTTTTCATTTGTACGTTTTAGAACTTATCAGCCAATGTTACATCTTAACATATAATATATGTGCATAAGTCGTCATATATTATAATCTAGACTGAAGATGTCCAATATATTAAAACCGAAGGAGAAACGAGGAATCATTTTCCCACAAATTAAAGAGGATAAAGGAGGTTTACACACACATTATTTCAGGTGTACCATTAAAATTCTGATGACTATGGAACCGTGTTAAGCTTAATTGATACTATGAGAATACATATGTGAAATACCACATATATTTCCTTGACACTATAAGTTGTTGCCCTCGCATTTGGGAGGGCCACCATGCTAGTTCTTTTCGAAAAAGAAGATAATACATGAAAGAGCTGCAAAATTTTACTCCTCTCATTTCTCATTTATAAACTTGTATTAGCACCAAATGTTGGTTGAATGTAATACTTAGTATGTGTGAACTGAATAAATGTTCTATGCTTAAAGTTTCTTCTGAGTTTCTCCAGAGTTTCTATGCTTAAAGTTTCTCCTCAAAACAAGCTATGCTTAACCTCAGAAACCATAATCCCCAATAAAGGTCAAACGGAGAACCAGCACCACAGATTGAATCATGTACCTGATAAATACTTATCTAGGCTTCCTTTGGGCAGATACTCGAAGCAAAGTAGCTTTTCCGCCATCTCTGCAAAAAACGTATTTCCCATTGTACTCTAAACATGCATTCTTTATTTCATAGCAGTAGCCTACACAGCGTACTATATTGAGGTGCTTAAGCGTCATAAGATGATAGACCTCATTCGCAAAATGCTTTTGTTGGCCTGGCATCAACGACGACATGATCCTTTTCACAGCAATCGAATCACCATTTCGGATGAGTCCCTGTTTAAAGTCTCGTCTTAAACAGGAAACATGCATGGGTTTTTGGATCAAACGTAGTACAAGAAACAGAGGCAGTCTCTATGAGGAGAAGGATTGATTACCTTATATACCACACCAAAGCCACCTTTGCCCATTATTCGCTCCTCGGAGAAGTTATCTGTGATTTGTCTTAGATGTCGTAACGATATGGCATGTGGCTTTGAACGATCCTGCAGTATGACTTCCAGGCTACTGGGAACATAATGATTTGTAGAGCTTTCGGTCCGAGCAAAAGAATTTGAAGCTGTGATTGAGGTGTCATCATTGTTCGGATCGAGCTCCAAAAGCCTCTTGGGATCGATGCATCCCTGAAAATAAGCCTCGTCTAGTTCCGCTTACAAGGCCCAGTTTCTGGGGGGCCTCCTCCTGCAACTTCACGGGTGTTGTCTGGGAAGCCCTGGGCTCCTCCCAAGTGCTCCTTCTTCGCCTGGCTGGTTGTTCAGAATAGGCTTTGGACCTCAGACAGACTGGTAGTTCGTGGTTGGCCTCGTCAGCCGGTCTGTCAGCTCTGTAGGTGCCAGCCCAGACTGCGTGGCACATCCTCTTCGAGTGCCGCTATTCAAGAAGAATCTGGATGGATGCGGCTACCTGGCTCAAGAGCCCTTCTCTCATGATCGGCCTCAGCACGCCCAAGTCTAGGGTGATCGACTACTGGTTGGACCTGGCGGCCTCGGTTTCCCCCTCTCGCAAGGGGCTCAAGACGGCGATTACCTTGATTACATGGAGATATGGAAGGAGCGCAATGAAAGGGTGTTCAACAATAAATTCACGATGCCACAGATTCTCTCCCAACGGATCGGACGAGGCCAAGAACTGGATCTTGGCGGGTGCAAAAGGGTTAGCAGAGCTCACCACTTAGTCAAGTTTGTGACGACCGCTTCCTGAGGATATGACTATCTTCCTCTCAGAGAGACTGGACGGTGTTGGGTGATTGTGTATCTGTCCTGTTTTTCCAGTTTTTTTACTTTGGCTTAGGCCGTGTCGTGTTTACTTCTCCTATATCAATATAAAAGGCAAAGCTTTTGCCTCGCTTCAAAAAAAGGAAAATAAGGTTAATATGAGAATTTCAAAGACTGTCGTGAATAAACCATGGACGACTAGTTTCGTGTCTTTACGGCTAAGTGAAGAGATGAAACCTTCATGCATGCCTATGTCGTTATAGGGTATTTGTTATGATTCGTGAGCATGGAGCTATGTTTAAATCAGTTTCCAAGTCTGAATAACAAAACACTAAGTTACTGATTTCAAATCTACTAAGTACATTACAGAATCTCAAACCACGAATTATGTATGTATGCAGACTTAGGGTTCGAGCGTGGGACGACATGCCGCCGCCGGCGAGGGTGGCCTGAGTCCGAAGGCCGGCACCTTTGTCAGGAGATTGTGCAGCGCCATCAGGTGTGCCGGCGGCGAGACGATCTAGGGTTCTGCTGGCTGGCTTGCCGTGGCCGTGGACCGTGGTGCTTCGTTCCCAGGGGGCGAGAGGATGGAGCTTTATATCGAGAGCAGCAGCCAGAATGGGCCAGGCTAGGCCGTTTCAATAGCCAGGCGAATGGAGTCCAGTTAGGGCCGCCAGATACGCCTGATGGCTGCCAGGCCGAATGTAGTTGCCGATCGAATTACCTGTGCTTCGAGTAAAAAAGCCTGAGCTTCAAGAACGAGCAATAAAAATTGTGACGGGGCGGACTATAAAAATTAAAAATAAATAAAACCCTCAAATCGTACGTGTTTAACGTAAACCGGCCTTAGCTCAGCGGTAGAGCGGGGATTGTAGCTCCCTAGGTCACCTGTTCGAATCAGGTAGGACGGATTAAATCCTTTTTTCTTCTTTGGAATATTTAATATTTAAACTTTTCTTTGAAAATATTAACATAATTGGCATTGATACTTTTTCAAATTCTATTTTTTGGCACTGGTAATTTTTAAGATGTCGTTTTTTGTGGAATTGGTATAGTTTCACACGTTGTTATTCAACATCATTCTTTCTCCTTTGATAGACGTACTTGGGTGTTCACGAGATCGTTCTCATCCTTGTATTACGATGAACGAAGCCTCTTTTACACATGCGACCAAAATGCACCAAAACTTTACATGCACACATTGAGATGTATGCACAAAATGGTTTTCGAGTTTTTGACATTTAAAATCCGTTTAATGCATTTTCGGTACTCCCACACCTATAGAGGCGGGGGCGACTGCCACCTCCGACGGCGGCAGGATAGACGGCCCACTCGAGCTTGGACACCATTGAAGCCATCACCAAGGCTGAGCCTCTTTCGGAGGGAACGGAGCTGGTTCAGAGCCTGTGATGGAATCAACGTGTGTTGTATGTGTATCGATGGATAGATGGGGCTCACTAGGGTTTTAGGGATTTTTTTCATCTGGGGTCTTACGTCTTTTAATCTTGGTTTTAAGATACCTGATCCAACTTACTGTATAACATACTTCATGGAAAACATCGATCTCTTCACGGAACATATGCTCTTGGGATGTGCAATGAATCCAGAAAATGCTTGTTCATAAAAGGATAAAAAAGACTAGTGATTAAGCGCAACTGAGCTTCAATCATTCTTTATTTATTTTTTAAGTCTAAAACATATTGACAAGTTTCGGAAAAATCTTTAGAAAAAATATAATAGATGTAATCATGATTCAACTAGAGCTTTGACGACACTTATGGATAGATCATTATATCGCTCTGAGAATACGAACATCTGGTGACTGAAGTGAAAACGCTCATGGAGGATAGAGAGTAGATCTCAAAATAGGGTTACACATGCCTTGGCTAATTACGGGCCTTTGAGCACAACACTATGTGTTGGGTGCATTAAGAGCTCTAATCTTGTATTAGTTGTTTGTAATTCTATTAACACTGGATTAATCTTCAGGTTTCACTCACAAAAAAATGATTTCCGTAGAAATGTGTACAGCCTAAATTTAAAATGGACTCCAAAATTCATCAGATTGTTTTGATTTTTACGTAGCCCAAGAGAGTTCACATAAAAGAGGGTTTTCTTTTACAGCATACATGCTCGCATCTTTTATGTGTGTGCAACTACTCACAAAGAAAAGATATATGTTGTGCTTTAGACCAAACAAAAAACACTAAGAAAGCAAATTTGAAGCACCGAGTTTATATTAAAAAAATCACACAGGCCACAAGACTTTTCTCAGGAACATGCGTGATTGTGATTCTTCATGCAAACAAAACTAATTTATCTAAACCCCATTGGGTGCCGATTTGTATATCCTACGGAATAGCAGGCCTCATTTCCTGTCCTTGAGATTACACAAATGCAGCCCGGCCCATCACAATCGCCACACGACCAGCCCCGCATAATCAAACGCACAACAAGATTCAGTGTCTATGCTCAAAAGAAAAAGCTTCAGTGTATCATGTCAGACTAGGAGCAGCATTGCATTGCAAATCCCATACACGCACACTGTAACTAACCCACTTAGAATTACGAACCGGTCAAGCCGAATCTTTGGTCCTGCAAACCGTGGTCCTGCCCCGGACATGTGGATCCCGGTCTCCAGCGCAATGATCTGCATTGACAGACGCTTCGACTGGTCGCACCGGCTCACCACGCTGCAGAATGCAGATCACCACTGGGTCCTCCGTGCGGATGTTTGTCAGCTCCGGGTTGACCAGCTTCCCGATCTCCTCAGGCTGGGTACTTGGTAGCCTGCGAACCAAAATGCAGAGAACCAGACTGACAGATGTCAACATTTCGTTTTGTTCTACACTATACATTCATTATGTTACAATGAGGTCGAGAGATGGATTCGTTAGCTCACCAGTCAACCAAACCAAGTACTCCCTCCGATCAGAAAAAATAAGTGGCGTTATTTTGAACCAGGGGCAGTAGCATTTTTTCTTGCAATAATGCAGCTGCCTGTTGTCAGGTTTGAGATCAGCACATGTAACGGTCCGAAGCTGAAGATCAAGCGGTCAGCACAGCAAGTGCCCTGGGTCTGAGTGGCTATCAGTAATCAGCGGTCGCTGCACCCATTTTATAACCATAACGCCATGCACTTGACATGTTATGCATCACTTCAGTTTCTCCTTTTGATTTCATAGCTTCCACACACCAGACAGTGACTTCGTTTCAAAACTGACTGTAAGTGGTTGGTTTTCGTTCAACTTGTATTCAAGAGATTGCCTTTACGTCGCACTCAGCATCCTACGAGCTCCCCAACTGAATCGCACCCACCGTAGCCTCATCGGCGGACCCGCGGCCGGCCTGAACCCTGCACCCACTGCCCAAGCCATGGATGGATGTCGGATGGCATGAGCCATTGCTGCCGGCCACCGAGCCCAGCCTAGATGCCACTAGCATCATGCATTTTTTATACTGTTCCGGGCTCATCATAATCACTTCAGTGTCTCCATTTGATCCCATATGGCACCACAGGTTAACACCAGATCACATAGCTTGACACCAGTCAGTAACTCGGTGGAAATATGTGACCTTCGGTGGTCGTTCAACTTATCTTCAAGAGACCGCTTCGACGCCACACTCGTCACCAACCTCGGACTGAATCACACTCGCTGTCGACTCCTCGGCCGACCCGAGGCCAGCCTGAACCCTGCACCCGCTGAGCAGCACCCTCCAGACTTCCGAGTCTGGCCGGCAGGGCATCAGCCACATCACGCTCACCGCTCCTTCGATGTTCCCGCCACGGCACAGCAGATCAATCAGGCAGCCATAGTGCTCGAGCGAGGGCAGGATGCTGTGGTCCTTTTGCATTGCGTCGAATGCCCTGAGCCCTTCGTCGACGAAGCCTCCCTGGCTGCAAGCCAGCAGTACGCCCATGAAGGTGTAGTGGTCAGGCCGGAAGCCATGTCGTTTCATCAAGTCGAATAGCCTGAGGGCATCGTCCGCTCGCCCGTGCACCGCCAGGCCTCTGATCATCGCGTTCCAGGAGAAGACGTCCTTGTTGCCCATCTTGGTGAAGACAACGAGCGCGCTGGCGACGTCGCCACACGTTGCATACATCTCCACCAGCGCGGTGCCGACCGCAGCGTGCACCTGGAGTGCTGGCGTCACGAGGTTGGAGTGCACCCATCTGCCCATCCTCAGCTTCCCGAGGTGCTGGCAGGCGGAGAGGATGGAGACGACCGTGAAGCTGTTGGGGACAAGGCCCTCGAGCAGCATCCACGGGAAGAAGCGGAGGGCCTGTGAGAACCTGCCATGCCGGGTGTAGCTCGAGAGGACCCAGTTCCAGGACACTACGTCCCTCTCGGGCATCCGGCAGAACAGCCTCCTCATGCCGACAAAATCACCCACGACCGACAGCGCCCTGAGCATCGTCGTCCACGACAGGGCGTTCTTGGTCGGCATCGTCGCAAACAGCTTCTTCGCCGCCGGGACATCACCCGACCTGATGTGGGCGAGGAGCATTAAGTTCCACGACACGACATCCTTTTCCGCCATCGAGTCGAAGACCTCCCTAGCGGAACCAGCATCCTTGGCCTTGCGGTACTCCGATATCATGTAGTTCGAGAGCCCCATGGATTTCACGCGCATTCCGTCGAACAGCTTCCGCGCGTCGCCCAGAGAGCCGCCGCCCCCTGCAGAGATGTAGAACGCGAGCAGCGAGCTTCCTATGGCCGGCAAGTGGTCGAGCCCCTCCTTCAGGACCCGGCAGTGGATCCCCTCGCCGCATCTGTTCCACGTCCGGAGTCGCGCGCACGCGGCCAGGACGTGCCGGTAAGTGGAGCTGTCGGGGGCGAGGCCGCGGCGCGGCATTTCGTCGAACAGCAACAGCGCGCGCTCTTGGGGGCCGTGGTAGGCGCAGCCGCGGATCATGGCGTTGTAGAGCGCGGCGTCGGGCGGGTCCCGGAGGAACGAGGAGAAGAGCTGGTCCGCGTACGCCATGTCGCCAACGTCGGTGGCGCGGCGGACGAGGAGGGCCGGCAGGCCCGGGAGGCGGTGGAGGGAGGAGGTGAGGAGGAGGCCGTGGAGCTGGCTGAGCTGCCGGCGGGTGCAGGTCTTGACGAGGGCCCGGAGGCGGGCTTCCAGTTCCAGGAGGCACATCGCCGGCGTCTCCTTACGGAGGAGCAATCACTGCCGGTGTCTCGGCGCCTCCAGCCACGCGAGATTCTGGCTTCTGAATATTTCCTCCATTTGTCAATGTACTAGTTATATTTAGCGTGGCGTCACGCCACGCCTTTGTTTTTTTTTCCTCTGTACAATATATATTATCTGTTCACCAAAATGTTCGTTAAATTTGATTGTTTGAACATATTTTTATTTTGTTATGAGTAGGTACCATGTTTGCGTATGGTTTTTATATATATTTTCTGTAATATTTAAATATTGGATGGGTTGGAATGTTCAAACATGTTTGTATCTGGAAGTTTAGAGAGTTTTAAGTTTTATATTATTCTGCAATTTTGTTAGCTGAATTGGAATAGTTAAATTCAGTTGAGGTGGTGTGTCTGTGTTTGCTGTTAAATATTTAATTTAGGTCGATAGATAGAGGAAATACATTTCTTAGGCACTTATCAAATTCAATCTTGGATGAATCTATAATTAGAGGGAGTGTGTCTGCCGTTAAATATTTAATTTAGGTCGATAGTTAGAGGAAATACATTTCTTAGGCACTTATCAAATTCAATTTTGAATGAATCTATAATTAGAGGGAGTGAATTTTCATTTTCTTGAAATATTGATCTAACCAAACATCTATTTTTAAATGCGGTGGCTATTTTGAGGTTGGCAAAATAGTGGAAATAGCAGAGAACATGTTTTAGCTAATGAAATTTGAAGTTTGCTGTTCAATTTTTTTTTGCTGGTCGCGCGCAGAAATTGCAGTCACTATTTTGTTTTACGATGGCTTATATAAAATATTAGCGAGAGAGCACGTTTAAAATTTATCTCACAAATATGAGAGCGGAGACATAAATGTTTGTTGAATTGTAATAATTTCAAAATCTTTTTTTAATGAATATAATTGTCAACTTAACTTTCTTGTTAAATGCTCAGATATTTGATTGGATGGCGGTTTGGATTAAATTTTTTTTTGGATTGGAAACAAAATTTATGAGTTGAAATATTTTTAGAGTAACCAAATTGGGGAGATGTTCATATTTTAATTATGTTTACATTTGTTAAATGCTCAGATATTGTAGTCATGATGATATTTTTTGGCATATCTGTGAATAGCGTGGTGTAAGGAATATGCACACATATTTTTTTTAGAGTTGAGTGTACGGATATTCGGGAAAGGTTTGCATCAAAAATGTGTTCGAGTTCCAGAACTGTTTAAATTAGGAAGGTATTTATATTTGAATGTGGTTTACGTTTTTTGAATGCTCAGATATGGAAGGCAATCTAAATGTTGGGACTTTCAAATTTTGAATTTTAATCGTATGCCGTGAACAGTCAGCGTTTATCGTTGTATGTTTGTAAATATGTACCGTGGTGCGAAGAGTTGTAATTCTGTTTTTTATTTTTATTTTTTCCCTGACGGATAAGTTTGAAGTTATTGTTATACCTCACATTTCACATTTCTCTTATCTGTTTAGTTTGCTGAAACAATGCTTCAATTGCTGAGGATATGTTGTCGTATTTTGTTTTTAGTTGGGTTGTATATATGTTGTAAAGGAAAGTGGTAGTTCTAATTTGTCTAATGTAATTAGTTGAAATTCGATTTGGAAGCAGTTTATAATTAGAGCAAATGTAGTTGCATTTTGTGGAAATATTCATGTAATCAACTTTTCCCCCCTGTAATGTAACTATGTAATTAGATAGTTTTAAGTTATATATTATTCTCCAATTTTGTTAGCTGAGTTGGAATGGTTAAATTGAATTGTTGTGGTGTGTTTGTGTTTGTCGTTAAATATTTAATTTAGCTCGATAGTTGGAGGAAATACATTTCTTGGGCACTTGTTAAATTCAAGTTCGAATGAAGCTATAATTAGAGGGGGCGAATTTATATTTTCTTGAAATATTCATCCAATCAAACATCTATTTTTAAATGCGGTGGCTATTTTGAGGTTGACAAAATTGTGGAAATAGCGGAGAACATGTTTTAGGTAATGAAATTTGGATTTTGGTATTCAATTTTTTTTTATGGTTGCGCGCACAAATTGCAGTCACTATTTTGTTTAACGATGGCTTAAAGGAAATATTAGCGGGAAAATACGTTTGAAATTTGTGTCGAAAATATGAGAGCAGGAAAGAAATGTCAGTTTTAAAATTTTGTGTTCGAAATTTGAGCGCGCGAAAAGAAGTGCTAGTTTTTTTGTGAAAGTAAAATTCGAGGGAAATGTATGCTAAAATTGTTTATCAACTCTTAAACTTGTGTGGAAATTGCATATGTTCTCAACATAAACATTTTTTTGGAACTGAACACTTCCTAGGCATAAACATTTGTTGAATTTTAATAATTTCCAAAACTATTTTTTTTGTTTGAGTGCATCCAATTCTGAACTTAACTTACTTCTAAAACTTATTAATATTTATGTATAACCGTAGTATAATTCCTTTGCTTATGGTACTGAATATAAAAAATATTCCTTTGCTTATTTGAACATGTTCGGTGCGTACTTATTGAATTGAAGTCCATATTTAGGGAAAGTCTATCTAGATTGCAGGCAAATATTTAGCAAGTTAAAATGTTCAATGTGAGTCCATAATCAGAAGAAATGCATTATGTGGGCATTTAATAAATGTGACTACACATAATCAGAAGAAGTGCGATTTTTTTTGGTTCAAATATTCATAAATTCGAAGTAGTTGAACATGTTAGGTTTTTTGCCATATGTAGCTAGTATTCATTGTTTGACCATTTTAATGTATTTTTCATGGCATTTAGTCTCCTTTTTTTCCTCCTAAGGTGCATTATTAATATTTAAGAGTCATATTTGTTCTTTGCTTATGGTGCTGAATATAAAAAATATTCCTTTGCTTATTTGAACATGTTCGGTGCGTACTTATTGAATTGAAGTCCATATTTAGGGGAAGTCTATCTAGATTGCAGGCAAATATTTAGCAAGTTAAAATGTTCAATGTGAGTCCATAATCAGAAGAAATGCATTATGTGGGCATTTAATAAATGTGACTACACATAATCAGAAGAAGTGCGATTTTATTTTGTTCAAATATTCATAAATTCGAAGTAGTTGAACATGTTAGGTTTTTTGCCATATGTAGTTAGTATTCATTGTTTGACCATTTTAATGTATTTTTCATGGCATTTAGTCTCCTTTTTTTCCTCCTAAGGTGCATTATTAATATTTAAGAGTCATATTTGTTCTTATATTTTTTTTTGGTAAAGTTGTGTAAGCACGCATGGAGATATGTTAGGTATGAAGACCTTTTTTTCCTGCAAATTTTAGTATTCTTTTGCATTTTTTTGAATCGTGGTTTGAAAAATATGGATTTTACAATTTTTGTTAACATTTGACTCTTAAATCCGGAATTTGCAGCTGGCAGGTGGGTCCCGCTGACGTCGGTGTGTGACGTCAGTGGCGTGCGGCAGTGGCGGACGGGCCGGCGGCGCCGTGGTCGTGCTCGCGCGCGGCGGCGGACGCGACCGAGGCCGTCATGGCGCGGATCCGGTGCCGCGTCGAGGCGAGGCCAAGGGGCGGCGCGGCGGACCATTTGGTCGCCGGGCTCGCTGGCGGCGAGCAATCCACGGCGGCGGACGGCGCGACCACGCCGACGACGACTACGGCGGTTGTGAGGCGTCCCAGCACTCGATTCTGGGCAAGGATGGAGGGGGAGAGGCGGCAGAGCTCCTGGCGGCGTTCGATTCGAGCGAGGAGCAGCGAGGAGCCGCCGTGGCGCGCCGGCGGCGGCGACGACATCGACGCCGCGGGGAGGAGAGAGGGAAGGGGGGGGTCTGGTGGCGCAATTGCAGAGAAGTCCTTGAAGTTTCGTGAAATCGTGAGTAGGTCCTCTTATGCGTAAACCGTGGGACCGCGGGGCAATTTCTAGGCCGCGAGGGGTCTTTTTGCAAATTAGCGGCAGCGGATCCGTGTGGGACGTTGGATCGTCGGCGGACGGCTGCGATCGAGTTACTGTAGTACTGTAGAATGCTACAGTAATCTACAGTGCACTCGATCGCTGAGAGGGATGCGATATGCGCAGCTTTTATATAGTGAGTAATGACGTGTCTGAATATTTGTCAACTAATTACACTAACACATTTAATGGATACGTATATTTGGATGACACATGGTCAATAAAGTTTAATCTTGATTATAAGTGCCAAATGAAATAGGTTCGAAAATGTACTCCCTCTGGTCCAGAAAAGCGTCGCACTGGTTAGATTGTTTTCCCACAACACTTTTAATGGATCGGAGGAAGTGTGTTTTTTAGACTAATTCAGGCGTATATTTTCTTATGAATTTCATACGCCGAATATATAGTGTTAGTGGATGCCCAAAATATTACTGTATTATTATTTAAGACCGGAGAGAGTTTTACATGTTTTACTCCAAATACGCACCATTTACAGTGACATCGTGGCAACGATTTCTCTGATAGCAATATTAACTTGATGCTACTAATGTTGATCTCTTTAAAAACCATTAATTTTCCGAGAAACAAATCATCAAAATATCTTACTAGCACGTATTATTTGTGGCTCCTATTTGCAAGATCCTAAACGAGTAAGGACAAAAAGGTGTCTTTATATATTATTTTTCCAGCCACTAAGAAAATCATTTGCTTTTTCTCAAAAATAGGCAAGAAAAGAAAAACAGATGCTCAAATAAAGCAACTATGTAGCACCAAATTTATATATTATTTTTTCACACAGGACACAAGATTTCTATGCATGAACATGTGTACAAACGCAGAACACATATACATGCACACACTCACCCCTATGAATGCACACACGCACACCCTACCCCTGTGAATACCTCCGAATACCGAGCCAGCGGGTCGAGTCTTGAGATTGACGGCGTCTCGCTGTCGACGGAAACGTCGTCTCCCACTAAAGAATAATCCGTCTAAATGAGAAACAGCAATGTCAAACCTGGGGTTTAAACTCTGCTGTGCTGGGTATAACCACCCTTCTAATCATTTGTCACAGGCAGTTCTCATGAACATGTGTATTTTCTTTCCATTAAGAACATTTTGTTTGTATTACTTTCTGAAAAGTAGGGGTTTCACGGTTCCATTATCTGAGTGAAAAATAGCACAAAACAGCCACCAGTCAGTTTACAACATCCGGGAGCTCCAGCCGTAACTGAAGATTGCTTCCTTGATTTGTTTCTCCGTGAAATCTTCTTTTTCAAGAGGGAGAAACTATGTCAGCACGGGACACAATAATTTTTCTCTACAAAAAACAAAAAGTACTTCGCCCAGAAGCATATGTTCTTGGATGCCAATTTTAACACTGTATAATAGGATTCATTTCAAGCAGTCCAGCACAATCAGGCATGAGAAGGTTACTCGAAAAAAAGATGGTTGAATATCATCACATCAGACTAGGGGCAGCATTGCATTACAAAGCCCCTACACTCACACTCCTGTAACTAACTCACTTAGAATTACGTGTCAGTCAAACCGGTCAAGCGTTAACACGGGAACCTTTGGTCCTGTAAACCGTGGTGGAGATCAGTGTTAGCCTGTGAAAATCTACAGTGGATGGAAGAGATGAGGCGAAGCATGCTGCTACAACGACAGGGCGAGCTCCGCCCATGCCAGAGAGGACTCCTTGAGGATGCCGGCAGCGGACATGTCGATCCCGGTCTCCAGCGCCCCCGCGATGATCTGCATCGACGGCCGCTTCGACGGGTCAGGGTCGATGCAGCGGCTCACCACGCTGCAGATCACCGCCAGGTCCTCCGTTCTCACGTTGCTGAGCTCCGGGTCCACCAGCTTCCCGATCTCCTCAGGCTGCTGAAGGTACTTGATGGCCTGGGGGAAAATGCCGAGCGTGAGAATGAGCAAAATGCCTTTGCACTGTCAGAAGGAGGTTGAGAGATAGATTGTTGGCTCACCCAGTCAACCAAGTAGCCCTTGTCCTTGCAGTAAGGTAGACGTCCACTGATTATCTCCAGCAAAATCACTCCAAAAGCAAACGTGTTTCCCTGGACATCCGCATGTTTGTCCGCCAAAGAATCCCGACCACGGATAGAGGCCTTGTTGTTAAAGTGTCCGAGCACCTTCTCGTGTTTAGAGAAAAGCATTTTCCAGCACTCAAAGTCGACCAGCTGTTGTTTTGTTTCACCAATTTAGTGAGAGGGTATATTCATCCGAGAGATAAGGTCCAGAGAAGTATTTACTAGTATAAAGGTTAAATAGAAGTATGTGGTACCTTGGGGGTGAAATCTTCTGTGACATAAACTGAATTGGAGTTCAGCTCTGATATAGCAAAAGGAGGCTGCAACTCCGTGTGCAAGTACCTTAAACCTTGGGCGATACCAATGGCAATCTTCATTCGTCGGAACCAAGAAAACTGGGCTGCTTCCCCATCTAAAAGGGAAAAAATAATGAGAACTAATCTATGACACATGCAGAATGCTAATATTTAGTCTGTCGTACGAAAATATGAAATTAGCTTACAGTGCAGGTGCTCGTATAAGGTCCCATTTGATGCGTATTCAAAGACTAACATCCTGGAGAATGGATCACTTTCTCTGCAATAGCCCAGAAACTTTGCTGTGTTCTCATGATTCAACCTTGCCAGATCAATAACCTAAAAGATTCACCTATTTAATTTCTTCAGAAGTTGAGATAAATATAGAGTTTTTCCTCTGTGACTATAGACCGCTACCTTGTTTTGGTAAAAGAGTTCATGCTGGCTTGTCCAATGACCCTCAAAGGCGCACAATGATATAACAGAGACCTCAGGTCCATCCTTCATGGTTCCTTTGTAGACTACTGTCTCAGGAGTCGAGCCAATAATGTTGCTGAAATCCTCACAGGCTACTTCAAGTTCCTGGCGACTTAACTTTGGCAAATTTTTCAGCATATCAGAATCTGAAAAAAGCATGACTTCATAAGCAACAGCAACTGGAGAGCAATATAATCAAGTAATCAGGTATCCTTTATTATGATAAACTTAATACGAACCAATCAATACTGTTATCTCGTCGCTCCAACTTTTTGATCTATTCCATGAGGATATTCTTATAGATGGCTTCAGCTTGCAGCTTCTGGAAGCAGTAATTGCACCAGTGATCACAAAAACAAGAAGAAGAACACCAGTTGCAATTTCCAAAACAAGTAGCCAAGTTGGTTGCTTCACTTTATCATTCTTGTGCCCAGAAGGGGGGCGATTGAATCCCTTTAAATGACCAGCTGTAGAAGCACCTAAAACAAATGTTAAAATTCTGTCAATGGAAGTGGAAGATGATCTTAGGGTACTACAAAATGCTACTCATATGGTAAAAAAACACAATCCACATTGGTAGTACACGAATTGGAATATAGATGTTTTTTATGTACTCCCTCTTGGTTTGGTTCCCAAATTTCAACACAAATCGAGGGCATAGGTAAAAACTACCCTATGTAGCTTATACAGGTAACTTGGTCAATATTTAAGATCGTTTAAATTCTGTAATCCTGGGCAACATGCCAATGGGCCTGAACTCTTTTCAATGCACACTGACCCAATGCCTAAAGACCACACCTTAGAAAAATGGACATGCCATGTCGCAAAAGTAGTGTAATTAAAGGAGTAGTACATTCTCTTTGCTTTCTATAAAAGCAAGGCCATAAGGACTTTCATTTTAAGAAAGGACGTATGGGCCTGCTTAGGTAATAGGCCCGGCCCACAAATGGTTTACAACGTGTGTTCTGGCCGTGGATCGAATACGGAGACCAGACTAGAGTACCATCAAGTAGTTTGTGCTTCCGTTCCTCTCCTGTAGCTGTAACTGTAAACCTGGAATCTGTAGCTTGAATTGATATTTTTGCTTAACTTGATTTGATATATTCTTTGGATCTGCACCATTTATTTTTTGGAAAGAAACTAATCGATTAGACCTTGGTTTGGAGTAGATTATCATGTAATGATCCAATATGGGCGTTGGTTTATTGTGCCATAGCCACAAGGATATGATGCGTTTTTTTCTCCCTGTTTGGTTCTTGCAGTAGCACAAGGAGTAGTTCAGATCATTTGTTTCAGTTAAGTCATTGCATTAGTTGTTCTTGCAGTAGCACAAGGATATAGCTCATGACACTCATCTTGTGAATTACGCACAAGAAAGATGCCATTCACTTTGTGAGTTATGCACAAGATAGATGTCATTCATTTTCTGAATTTCTACAGCTTGATAATTGCAGGTCACCAGAGTTCATAATTTTCAGGGAAACGGGAAACGTCGACCACCCGCAGCGTCAAACGCCGGAAGCACAAGGCGCGGCGGCGAAAAGTGGCCCTATATGATCAGGAGCTCGCCCAAGAGGTGACAGCGAGTTGCAAAGTGCAGAGTGCCGGCTGCGCTCAAACTTGCAGGTGCTGGGACTGAGGTGCTTACCTCCAGCTGCTAGGTGTGGGAACGGAAGAGCACCTCCAGGTGCTGGGCGGAGGTGGAGGTGCTCACCGCCAGCTGCTAGGTGCTGGGGACGGAGGAGCACCTCCAGGTGCTGGCGGCAGAGGTGGAGGTGCTCACCTCCAGCTGCTAGCTGCAGGGGACGGTGGAGCACCTCCAAGTGCTGGGGGGTGTAAGGGCAGCAGCGCCGGGTAGAGGAGCGGCAGAGCGGGAACGAGCGAGCCATCAGATTCAGTTTTGAGTTGCGTATGTAATCGTGAAGATTGGAGTTTACGGGGTTGTTTCTGTATAATGAACATTGTACGTGAGCTGCGCCAGTCTTTCCCGATCGAAGGGAGGTCGTGGGACGTAATAGGAATTTGTGGTAAGTGACTCAACACATTGCGCTGGCCCAGATGATAGCCGATGGCCGACGCACGCGCAGGCAAACGCGGAGGCACCACCGACATCGCGGACGACACCCTACGCGAATCCTTCGCGCGCCTACCGGGCCTGAAGGACCTCCTCCGCTGCGCGGCCACGTGCAGACGTTGGCGCCGCCTCGTCACCGACCAAGCCTTCCTTCGGCGCCTCGGCCACTGGCCGGACACGGCGCGCCGTCCGTCTTTCCTCGTCGGGATATTCTCCCAGAGCACCTTCCCAGGGGGCAAGGGATGGCGACCGAGCAAGAAGGGCGAATACTGCTACAGGCCTCCGCGGTTCTTGAGCCTTCAGGCCCGCGGCGCCACGCCTCTGACCTTAGACTCTTTCGTCGCCTACGACGACGACGACGATGCGATCTTCGATCTCGTAAGGCCACTGGCATCGCGTCGCGGTGTGCTCCTAATACACGTCTTGCTGCACGGCGATCAACATAAGCTCCACCTTGCGGTGTGCCACCCTCAGGTCGGCAAGAGGAGCACTCGTCTCCTCCACCGAATCACTTCACCGACCACTGGGACGGCTGCGCAATTCTTGCCGACGACGAATGTAATCTGGAACACAAGCAGCAGCAGCAGCAGCCAATGCCGATATTCCAAGTGATATTCATATACACTGACAGAGGGTTGGTGTGGGCCTGCTCCTACTCTTCCAACACTGGTAGTTGGAATGTGCCAGTCAAGTGTTGTGCGGCTTCCGGGCTCACCATATGTGGGCCGCAGGCCGGCATTGTCACCCACAGCGGCACTATGCACTGGTTGTTCATGGAAGAGAGAAAATTTGTGTACTACACCCTTAACATAAATGTGGCAACGTCTCATATCTCTTCGACCAAGATCCCTATCAAAGTCGACGCACGACGACCGCCGATCCCATGCATCACCAACGAAGGAAGGCTTTCGTTTGTTACTATACGAGACGATGGAGTGGCAGAGCTTTGGACGAAACAAGACAACTATGAAGATGGAGAGGATGGTCAGCAGTGTAAATGGGCCTGGCGATGCTCCAAGCTAGCAGATCTTGGAAGCGAGAGAAGAGACCTTGTGTTCTTTACGGAGAGCAGAGGCGCTTTACTCGTCTAACAGAAGGGTGTCGACTTCTCTATTGTGGACCTGAAAACTAAGGAGAAGATACAGATGCGCCCCAAGAAGGAAGGAACAGGATATAAAATGGCCACTCTCCGACTTTCGGGGTGGTGCACTAGTACTTACTGCACCGGGCACCCCGGTACAACGTGTGGAGATAGCCCCCCGGTGCTCTACGAGATGGATTGGGTCTTTAGCCAACGTTTGTCCTCCCTCACCTCCTTAGATTGATTAAAACCATCTAAGGAACAAAGTCGGTGCAGCTCAAAGGCCCTGTTGCGTTATAATTATATTTTTCTTTACTACTGAAAGTCTGCTTTGATTTTCTTAGATAATCTTGATGTTTGTGATTCTCTTATTTTATATATGCCTTGAAAGACACATGATTTGTCTATGCACTCTGCTGCTCGTGTCGGATTAAGAGGATGCAACTAGAAGGAGTAACATAGTCATGTATTTGAGTAACATAGGCAGTGTTCCTACCTAAAAGAAGGGAAAAGACTTTGTCTATATCCTGAACATAGTGAATAAGCGATGTTATAATCATAAAGCATGATGTTTAGCATCTAGCTGGTTAAATGAATTCAAAGTGCACCATGGAAATATATGAGCTTGGTAGTTAATACTGCAATAGTTGTGTTAGCTCATAGAGGATAAGTCACATACTTGCGCAAATTTGAAGAGACCGTTGTCGGATAGAGTACTCATCCTGGAAGCAGTTCCCCTGGAAACTTGACCTGCAAACTAGTCATGTGAATGGGTGGACATCTAACTGATATTGACAATGGGAAGTGCCTTGTGTAATAGTACCTTGGAAGATACTTCAAACAAGATGGGATTTTTCCAGCAAGGAAGTTGAAGGAGAAATCTCCAACATTTAATCGAGGAGATGGGCATAGTCCACTGTGAGCTGTGGATCTGACAGAGCAAACAGAAAGTATTCAGGTAAAGCAGTACATACTGGAACATGGTCAAGCATTGGTTAACAGAAAGTATTCAGGTAAAGTAATACATACTGGAACATGGTCAAGCATTGGTTTCGTATGGTATTCGTATTGAAAATGTCATCAGCAGAGAAACCATAACAGAAGTTGCATGGACAAATTTAGTAAGTATTTACAACTGATAATTGTCCTTTGGGTCCTAGTTTAGCTAATCCTTGCTGTAAAATCAAGTTCAACCTTTTATTGTTCATGAACCATGAAGCTTTGATGACAAAAATGAAGTTTTGATTATCCTCACATCACATACAAATTTCAGTCAGTGTTGAGTTCATATGATTCAAATGCATATACTGTATCCAGCAACATACAGAAAAGAAAGGAGCTGGGAAAAGTCACCAACCCAGTATCTGCCATAGGAGAAAAACCAGTAGCATTGCTACCTGGAATTGATCCTTTCAGCCTGTTCCTGTCCAACCTAAGCTCGACTAGATTCTGTAGCTTGCCCAGCTCTGGTGGTATATTCCCGGTTAGCCCATTGGAATGCAAGTTTCTACAAGAGATGCGAGAAGCAGGCTTTAGTTTAAGCATCATAGCAGCAACCAAATCTGAATATCCCAAAATATACAACCAAAGAACTCGTTCTCTTACATAACGCTCACGCTGCTCAGTCCACTCAGCTCAGGGGGTATAGGGCCAGCGAGCCGATTAGCACCCAAATCCAAGACCCTGAGATTCCTCAGCGAGCCTAGTTGCTTCGGGATTGTGCCGAAAAGCAGATTGTGATCCAAATACCTGCCCAAAACAGTGACGATGTTCAGTGAAACCAAATAGCTAAGTCCCACACAGAACAGCTGAAACAGCACATACAGCTCTTGCAGGAAGCTCAGCTGCCCGAGCTCCGGCGCGATGAATCCCTTGAGCGACGCGTTCGACAGCCTCCTGCAGCACTCAGAGTCAAACCATCATTGTAAATCAACGGTTCCATCTCAGCATGATTTTGACCTATTAAGTAAGTCAGTAAGTGCAAAATTCAGTTGGCCTTTCCCTGTAGACCGAAACCTACCGGAAATTCGTTTTGGCACCCGAGCTCATATGCTCCCTATATCATGTCCCTAGAAAGTCATCAAGATCTGTGCCGCTCAGTCCCCTTCAGATTTTTTACCATGGTAGTTTCAGACGTTGCCCACCGCTGCTCTGCAATTAAATGACGACGGTACCGTCGAACACCCCAGGTCTGCAGGAACAGATGCACATCGAGTCACGGACAGACCGTCATGTTCCGCCCACGAACCCACTGCACCCCGCACGCCCGCACTTGTTTTTTTATTCTGAGAAAATGTCCATGAACAGTAACATCAATTCAACCCACGCATACAGAACACGGGCGCATACAGGCTACAGCTGTCCTCGATTCTTGGCAAAATCCACCGATTCAGCTCGCCATCGGTGGCAAAATCGCGGCCCGGGCAAAAAACATCCACGCTGAATCCGTCGGGATGCACGAATCGACGCATCCGGCCGCACCAGATTTGCTATTTTCGTTCTTCACTTAGATCTTTTTCCTGATTTTTCTCCTAATTCCTCTCGTTCCTCTATCTTCGTTGTTTCACACTCCAAAATTCCAAAGCATGCAACACACGCAGCAATCAATATAGCAGTATTGTCGATTCCATCAATGCCTGTAAGCTGGAGACGAGCTCCGATCCGGATCTGGATTCTGGAATCATAAAGAATTCTCAGTTCGTGCTTCTGCCTCTTACTTTCCCCTTTCTATATGTGTGTGCCCGCTTTCTTGGCGGTAGCCGGTAGGCTACTAGCTACCTAGCTAATCATGAGTTCTACTAGCTAATCACGAATTTGAGTACTCCAGATCGGAGCTCACAACAAGCTCGGAACAAGCCCCATGGCAGCCAAGCTGCGTTGCTTACCTCAAGAGCCATCCGGCGCAGCCACCATCAGGGAAACACCCCCAAGCTTCTCTGATTGGAGCTTTGCTGACTCCGTCTCCGTCGCGCGAGGAGCCAAAGCCGCGAACCATCTCCAGTTCCAGTAAACCCGCTCCCAGCCACCGCCGCTGCCGTCCGAGAGGACGCACCAAGCCCGACTCGTATATACCACCTCTCTAGGTCTCTCAGTGGCCCCGAAGCAAGAACAACCGAAGCGGGGGAGAGACCAAAAGACAAAAGATCCATGACGATGGCGCCGCCGCCGCGGCCTCGCCGGCATCGACCGGACCACCTACTTCCATGAGTTCTTGTTCCGCCGGACCATGATATTCAGACGTCATGTCCACGGGAACAGCAAATAACCTCGTTAGCGAGCGTCCCCTTTTTACCGCCGGCCCGTTGCTTTTACCAAGCCAACGCACATGACGACAAGGACCAGATACACAATCTCAACCAAACCTGGCCCGTCCAGATATCAAGAGCATCTGAGCTTGGGTGCCAAATCGCCTAACCCGAAACCTACTGACTAAGTACTGGTATAATCGAACTGGCACATCACAGTCTGTTGCTACTAGCTACTTGCAGTTTGCGTATCACACATCAGAAGCATCAGTATCACAGGTGACCCAATCCTTCTTGTTCTGTTTCGAGAGAAAGAGTTTAACTACCGAATCAAAGTCACCAAACCACTTAACTCCTAACCTATGTGGGCAGCTACATAGAGCTGGTAGTGACAGGCAGGGGGCAGGCAGTGATGGGCAGCAAAGGGCGGGCGAGTGAGATCTAGGCGAATGAGCGAGTGAGGACGGGTTCTTACAGGGAGACGACGGAGCCCTGCGGCGAGGAGCAGATGACGCCGCGCCAGTCGCAGGCGTCGCCGTCGGCGTCGGTCCAGTCGGCCAGCGCCGACCGCGGGTCCTCGATCACCGCGCGCTTGAAGGCCAGCAGCGCCGACACTGCCAACAAATCGAGCCGAAGAAATGTCAGAATGGAGAAACAAATGCAGCATTTCTGACGGACACGAACACGAATTCGGAAAAGAAGAGAACAGATCACGGCCAAGATTAGGACAGGGATTTCAAACAGGAAAGGGACAGAGGCATGATCCCAGGAACAAACATCCTGAAATCTGGCGAGAAGCAAAAATGAAGCGGGACAGAGAGAGCATAAAGAGCACTGACCGTCGCCGCCGCCTGGGCGCGCCGGTGCCGCCGCGGAGCACCGCAGGCCGCAGTGCAGGGCGAGGAGGAGGAGCACGAGCCCGGCCCAATGCCGCCGCCCCATGTGACTCCGAAGCTGCGGTGACACTCTCGCTCGAGCAGCGAGGAATCACTGAGCCATGCTCCGCTGCCGCAGCCGCTGCTACTTCCGCCTCACCACCGCCGCGTGGAGGAGGAGGTGGTTGGCTGGGGAGTGGTGGAGGAGCAGTTGAGTAAAGAGAGGGAGCGGTGCGGGAGCAGGTGCTGGGAATGTCGCGGTGATCTAGCGAGCGAGAGGTCGAAGGAAATAAATGGCGTGTCAGGGAGGAAGAGGGTGGTGGATTAGTAGTCATTGCGCCCACTAACTCTGCCGTTAATTATTTATTAATTTCCATTAATATGAATTAGATATTCAATTAGAAACAAGGGAGTATTTTATACTCTAGCAATTTCTTAAGACTGCTGACCAAGCGTAGCGTAGTGTGGTAATATCTCTTTTTTTTCAGTGAAGTTTAGTGGCTGTTCTTAATTTTGCACGGTTGGGTTAGTTTAAACGTGTGTGCAGACTCCTGTCTCTTTGAATCTTCTCCGGGGAGGTCCGACCGTTCCTTCTTGATCATGTGGTCCAGTAATTTCTTCGATTTCTTTTGTCTGCTTGCTTGGGGATTTTTACATTTTATACGGGGTGAGGTAAATCCAAGCTTAGAGATAGAGAGTCATCTTTGGGTTAAATGTTTTGACTCAAAATTGAAAATTCCATTCTTGGCAATCTTACATTCACCTTGGATCCAAAACCAAGGGCATACATAGGAACATGCTCTCGAGGGCGACAACCAAGTTGGTGATCTAGGATTCACTGGTTGGACATGGCTACGATGTTTCGTTAAACTTGCCACATTTCATTTAATCATAGTAAGACGGATTTGCCGTTTTTTTTCTTTCTTGCGGCTTTAGCATCACTTTGAATAATAAGCTCGAAGGTTGAGTAAAATGCATCTGTGGTCCCTGAAAGAGCATGTGTTGCCCCATGTGTGGTTTTGGTAATTAATGACAATCTCTATCGACTAATATTTGCATTGAGATATCTTTATAGATCGAGTCCATGAAGAAGTTTGGAGTTCATGTGTTGGACTCTAGAAGAGTATATGATGACCAAGGTTCTATCCAAGGATTTATATATGAAGAATGGTCATGTGTAGAGATGAGCTTATTGCAAGAGTGGCTTGGAAAAGAAGATTGAGTGAAGATTCATGTTTATCTCCAAGCCATCATCATATCAAGACAAGAAGTATATGAAGCGCAAGTGGATTCTTGAAGACGGAGCTTAGCGAGGCTCTCCCATAATGGAGTATGGGGGAGCATTTGGAGATGTCTTCATCAAGCATATGCTAGCAAGCGCAATCAAGAAAGGTGGTCCACTTGAAGAGATCAAGATCGTCATCATCTAGCTCAAGTGGAATGCGCAAGGCAAAGGTATGATCTTGATAGGTTTTCTATTTTACCGGTCTCATGTTGTTAGTGGGAGACCGGGTTATAGGATAGACGGCGTACTATCAAGAGGGGCTCTCAAGTGAGTAACTTGATCGCATCTTTGTGGAGAGCTCAAACCTTTGCATTCTTGGCTTATCATCTTTCTTGGTTCTTATTTGGCTTTTATCCATGTGAGAATTTAGAGCTTGTGTTCATCTCCATACCAAGCTCTAGTTCATCAAAAACGGGTTTCAAGTGAATATCTTGTGGTGTTTTTGATGTTGGAGGTTTTACCGGTTCGTCGTTTCTAGAGAGGTCAAACTCTCTCCTTGTGGTCTCCTCCTCACATGATGGACTATCATGTGTATATGCATGATCTTGTAGTGCTTGTGATTATCTTCGGAACAAGCCCAAGATCATTGAAAACGGAGTCCGGATGAAAACTTGTTTGCATTCTCGGCTTTGGAAATATTATCGGTCCACTTCAAGATAGGGTCCACACCTTTCCATGTGTGGTATCCCCTCTATATTTGTGACCCTTAATATTTCCACTTTTTGTAGGCTTGCTCTTGCCGTTACCTTTCCAACGTTATTGCATTTCAGAATTTGCTGCTCTGCTGGTTTTTCTGTCCGGAGTCTCCGTGGTTTTCGGTCCGGAGTCTCCGGCCCCTGGTTTTGAGGCTAAGTGCCTCGCGCACGGCGCTTGCGGTATCGAGGCCGGAGTAGGTCCGGAGTTTCCCCGGAGTTTCCGCCCTCAAGGTCCGGAGTTTCCGGCCCATCTGGTTTTTCTGCGTTGAAGAGCTTCGCGGCGGCAGCCGCTGTTTTGAATCCGGAGTTGGTCCGGAGTCTCCGCCCAGACCGGAGTCTCCGGCCTTTGTGGTCCGAGTCTCCGGTGTTAGTTTTCTACAAACGGTTTTTCCCTGCTCTCCCCGGTCCGGAGTCTCCGCACTTTTGGTCCGGAGTCTCCGCACTGGCCGGAGTCTCCGGCCTCCGTGGTCCGGAGTCTCCGGTCTAAGTGGCTGCAACGGCTCTTTTTCTGGGAGGGGTATAAATACCCCTCCACCTACCTTCAGCCACTTAGCTCTTCCAAGCACGTTTTTCCCCTTCTCTCTCCTCCATTGTTGACCTTGGAAAGCTTGCCCCTCTCCCAATTCCTCCCATGATTCTTGCATATCTTTGAGGGATTTGAGAGAGGAGATCTAGATCTACATTTCCACCAATCCATTCCTCCTCTTAGTGAGGGGAACCTAGTAGATCTTGATCTTGGAGTTCTTGGTGTTTCTCCTCCTTTGTTCTTCCTCTCTTATTCCCCCATAAGCATTTGTTGCTTTGTTGGAATTTGAGAGTGAAGGACTTGAGCACTCCGTGTGCTCTTGCCATTGCTTTTGTGCATCGGTTTGCTCTCTCCACGAAGATTCGTGGAAGTGAAAGTTCGTGAGTTTGTTACTCTTGGGTCATTGGACCCTAGACGCCTTTTGTGGCGAGTGGCGCCTTTTGTGGCGGTGCAAGGCCTTTTGTGGCCGCTTGGGAGCTCCCGATCCTTTTGTGGGTTGTGCCTCAAGTTTGTTGTAAGGGACTCGATTTCCGCCCAAAAGGAAATCAATAGTGGAAGGTGAATCGAGCTTTTGGGCAAGGTTCATCGGAGAATAGGGTGAGGCCATTTGTGGCATCTTGAGTTTGATACTCACACCCCTCCAACGAGACGTACTCCCCTAAAAAGGAGGAACTCGGGAATACATCCGTCTCCGCGTGCCTCGGTTATTTCTATACCCGAGCTCTTTACTTATGCAATTTACATTGTGATAGCCTTCGTGCGTGAAGTTATATATCTTGCTATCACTTTGTTGCTTGACTTGCTTAGCATAAGTTGTTGGTGCACATAGGTGACATAGTTTATTTAGGTTGTTGGCTTGTTAATTTAAACATCTAGTTTTATTCCGCAATTAGCAAGCCTAAACCAGAAAAGTTTTTAAACGCCTATTCACCCCCCCTCTAGGCGACATCCTTGTCCTTTCAATTGGTATCAGAGCCTGGGCTCTCTTTATAGGGCTTTACCGCCTAGAGAGTAAAGATGTCGTTTAGAGAATTAGTGCACAATCCCACTCTTAAATTCGATGGCACTAATTATGTTGTTTGGAAAATTCGCATGCTTAATCTATTTAGGGCCATTGGTCCAAATTATATCAAGAGTCTTGTAGATGTGGGTTTCTCTCCTCCAAAGGATTCGCAAGAATTATCTTTAGAGGAGGAGGAAAACTCTCATCTCGATACTCAAGTATCTAATGGCCTTATATGTGTTTTGAGCGATGTAGTTCTTGCTTCAATCATGCCTTTCCGGAATGCTCATGAGCTTTGGACCAAGCTTCAAGATAAATATGAAGTGTCCAACATTATTGAGGATGATTGTTGTCCCTCCACCTCCGGACGAGATGAGCTCACTTATTCTTCCACTTCACCAACATGTGATTTGTCACAAGGTAATGACATGGTGAGTGGTGATAGAGATTGCATTGTTGATGGTGAATCCTCTATTGACTATACGTCATCTCTATCTCATTGCAATGTTCTATCTTTGGACTTAAACACTTCTAGCACCTCAAATGTCTTACATGCTAGTATTGATAGTCCTTGCATATCATGTAATAGTTGTTTAACTAAATCTCATGATGATATGCTTCATATGTCTTGTTGTCATGAAAACAATACTTCCATATCCTCTATTTCGTGTATGGCTAACAATGTAGAGGAAAACCAACATTTGTTGGAACAAGACATGGATCTCAATGGTGCTTCAAGCAATTCTTCATCTTCGTCGTCCATCACTCACTTTTGCCTTATGGCTAAGGGTTCAAATGAATCTCCACCTTTGGAACCCTCTACATCTTGTGATGACGAGGATGAGGATTATTATGGATTAAAAGCTAATGATATTGACTCCTTAATGGAGAAGAGTGATTTGGTATTCGGTGCTCTCCCTAAAGGTAGTCAAGCTTGCTCTTACTTATGTGAAATTTTGTGTTTTGCTATTAAGTGCAAGGATATCATTGAAGAAAAGGGGAGACTTGAAAGAGAATATGCTAATGAGATTGCTTCCCTTACCATCGCTATTGAGGAAGAACATGAGCTTCGAGTTTCTCTTGTGGAGAAGCTTGAGAATATTGATGAATCTCAAAATGAAACTCTTTCTCAAATCATTAAAGAACGTGACCATGCTATTGCTAACTACAAAGTTTTAGAGAAACAAAAGGTCGTATTTGGTGTTGGTCATAATAGACTAAACGATGAGCTAGAGACGCTCTCCAAGGCTCACAAGGCCTTGGAGAGTGAACACTCTACTCTCACCAAGTCTTTTGAACAACTTCAAATACAATCTACTAAAATTGATGCACCTAGTTCCTCTACTTCTTCATGTGATCATGCTAATATTATTGAGGAAAATGCTAGGTTGAATGATGAGCTTGCCAAGTTGTCTTCTTCCATTTCTAATGCTAATGATGCTTGTGCTACTAACTCCACTTCTTGTGAAGCATCTATTTTGAAGGAGAATGTTGAGCTAAGGGCTCAACTTGAGTTGCTAACTAGCAAGTATGGGAAATTGGAAGAAAGTCATGAAAAGCTCTCTAGCTCTAATGAGGATCTTCTAGCATCCCATGCTAGGCTAAAGTTAGCTCATGAGGCTATCACTACAAAGGTAAAATCTTGTGAGCCTCATGTGGACAAAGGCACAACTTCTACTAGAAATGCTTTATTGTCTTGTGCTAGTCCTAGTGATTCATCCACTCACAATGTTGCTACATCTTGTGATGAATTACTTTCCATGCCTTGTTGCTCTAACAATGAAGCATCTACTTCCTCTAGTGTTTTTGTTGATACTAACCATGTAGAGGAAATCAAAGAGCTCAAGGCCCAAGTCACTTCTTTGAAGAAAGACTTGGAAAAGCGTCATGGTGGGGATTCTACACTTGACAATATGTTGAGTGTTCAAAGACGCCCCAATGACAAGAGTGGACTTGGATTCAACTCCAATAACAAGAACAAGTCCAAGTATAACAAGAAGAAAAAGGGCCAAGAACAAGTTAAAGATTCGGCCAAGATTATTTGCTTCAAGTGCAAAGTTGAAGGGCACCATGTTAGATCTTGCCCTTTGAAGAAGAAGCCTCTTAGTGAGAAGCAACAAGGGAAGAAGCCTCAAGTGCAATCTCAAGTTCCTCAAGGTGAAGAACGGCCTCTTCCCAAGAAGAATCAAGCTACCCTCCTCAAGTCAAGACTCCAACTAAGAAGAAAGGAGGAAGTAGGTGTTGCTACCTATGCCGTGAGAAGGGTCACTTGCTTCTTCATGCACAAATGGTAACTTATCCAACCCCATTATTATTGATGATGATTATTCTCTTCGGAAGGATAAGTTGGCAATGTGTTTGCCAAATATGTTGGTACTCAAAGTGGTGTCAAGAAAAGAACCATTTGGGTTGCCAAACCTATTGTGACTAACCTCTTAGGACCCAACTTGGTTGGGGACCAACAAGCTAAAACTTGATCAATAGGTGTTGTTGGAGGGCATTGGAGACTTGGCTACATTATGAAGAATTAAGGGATCTTCATCAATTATATTCTCTCAAGCCAAGTCATTTGGATTATATTGTTCTATCTCATATCCAATGTTCCTCCTTGCGGTAACTTTTATTTAAATCATATATACATTGAAAGTTGCTTGCACCCTTGCATGTGTTAGGTTTTGTACCTCACTAGTGTTGGTATGTGTTGTGCTCTCTACTTACTTATCTTGAGTAATCAAGATTGTGTACGTTGGTTTGCACACCATGTAGTTGTGTTGAGCCTTATTGCTTTTATTTGATATCTATCTTGTTGGCTCCATTTGAGATTAATGGACTATCCATTTTTGGAGAGTGATATGCTTCGTACACTTCACAATCCTAAAATTGTGTATACATGAGGAATACCACTTAGTGTCGATATTTCAATGTTATCTATTCTCTATGTGGTATGTCTTGCTCATGAGAAATTCAAATTCTATAATGTCCATTAATTTCTCAAGTTGGCTTTGTTTGCCTCTTGTTTTAAAATAAATGAATTGTCACATTATGGGGGAGTAATAAGCTTTGTGCATATTACAAGCCTAGAAATGTGAACATGTGAGGTATTGCCACCTAGAATGATATTCTTCATTATCTTATTCCTTTGTGGCATGTTTCTCAAACAAGTTCCTTTTTGCTTAAATACTATTTGCCTCTCACCGTTGGATCTTGTTTGTGATGGATGTTCTTGATATGGCTTTCCCTAATATGTTCTCATATATCTTTTTGGGAAACCAATTGCTTCAAGCTACTCCTTGGAGTTGCTTTGCATGATCGCGTGAATATTTGAAGCTATCAAGAATATCTATCTATCTATCTAAGCATAGCTTTTATTTCCTATCCTTTGCCATATGCTTATGTTTTGTGAATATGATCTTGAATATATCTTTGCAATCCACCACCGAGAAATATCTCCATACATTACTTGTCTTGTCAAGTGATAATCATATTTGTGGTAAATATATTGATCATATTCACTTTGTCTCTTGCTTTGAATTGCCTTATTTGATTGCCAATGATTTGTTTTGATCTAACTCTCATTTGTCTTCCTTGTATCTTTTGGATCCTTTATTGCTCTACACAAAATTTATTTTGTGCTTTCTTGAGTTGGGGAAAGCAATGATCCAATTCTTGTGCATTGACATTCAAAAGTCATACTTCTTAATAATGCACTGTTCTTTGGGAAGCTATCCTACTTCGAGTAAAACACCGTTCTTTAAATTGGTATTGCAATTTCTTGCCTTTCTTGAACATGACTAGTGTTTGATATATATATATATATATATATATATGGAGAGTAATGATCTCATGTGTGCGCATTTTGTATTCAAATGCAAAATCATAAATAATACACATATCTTGGGGGAGCAATCCTATATGCTTTTTGAACATTAGTTGTATTCATTTGGTAGTTGATCCCGATGACGTGTCTCTTTGGAAGACAAACATTTGTCGTCTTGGTACTTGTGCCATCATGAAAAGTGTAGAGGGTTTGGTTATTCCTTGATGATATTTTCATCAATTTGGTATCTTGATTTCATTGGTATCTTTTCAAAGTGGTATCTTCAATCATGTGTTGATTTGGATATTTGATATAATTTGGGCAACTTATTTCCTTGTCACACTTGTGTGTACTTTGTTGGTTAATTGGTGTTTTGTCCGAATTGTATCTCGTTTGGTTCTTGAAAGTTTTGTGCATGCATATTTACTATATGTATATCTTATGGCATGCTTACTTTCATTGATCCAATATATAGGATAAACTCCATCAAATCCTAAATGGTAAGATGTGCATGAAATTCAATTTCATATCAATATGCACATATTTATGTGGAGTTTGTCCTATGTATTGTAGTTGCTCTAACTACTTTGGACCCAATTAGTTTGGGTACCATGTTGTACTTGAATTTGTTTTAGGTACACTTGAGATACATTGTTAGCTTGTCTCATCTACAAGGAAGGTGTTGTCACCATGTGCTTATTGGAGCCAAGCTCGGATGATTGTGAACTCGTATCTTCTACATCAACAATGCTATCTCGGTAACAAGTATCTAGCTCATGCATACATTTCTAGCTTTCAATCTTGTGTAGGTTGTTTCATGGCATGAATCTCTTTTTGCAATTCTTTTGGTTCTTGCAAAACAACTTTGTTGCAAATGTGGGCAAGCCGGGATGATTACATATCAAGGGGAATATATATATAATCATTTTCATGATTCATCAATCCCATATATGTTAATCTAGCACTTTCTACTCTATGGCTCACATATGTAATATTGATGCTTTTCAAAATCATTTGCCTTTTGCGATACTTGTTATCTTTCTCGGAGCATCCCATTTTTATCACTTTATCCCTTGTGGATAGTTTTGATGCTATGATGAGTATGTGTTGGAAGTTCATCTATATCCCTTTAAGATAAAACTAAGCTTTGTGCTATGCTTTTAAACAAAGATCTTATTGGTGTATTTATGACTTCCACTTGGATATCATGTTCTTTAGCTTTGTACCTATTTTTGTGTGTACATGTTTATTTGTGGACTTATATCTTAGTGATTGGTGTCTACTTAGAAACTTATACACATGAGAATAGTTACTTCTTTAATTGGTATTCCAATTCTTTAGTGACCACCCCTTGTTCTCTTTTGATTCCTTGGTGGTCTCTAAAAGGCACAAGCTTCATTTTTCATTTGGTATTCCATTTTACATCTTAATAAGCTTGTGGAGCTATTTGCTATATCTTCTTTGGTGTGTGGGTACGGGAAAGACACGATATGCACTATGTGCAACACTTTTTAAAAGACTATGTTGATGCTTTTGCTCATCCTTGTATTGGTCTCCTAAAATGTCTTTATATCTCACACCCATCATTTTATTTGCCGCTCCTTGCTCACGTTGCAAAACATTTTATTTGTTGCAAGTTGTTCTGCTCCTTTTTCTCTTTATATTCTCTTGCATATGCTTGTGTTCGAATCTATCTAGGAGGGAGTGAGGATTCCATGTTGTGCACACTATATTGAAATGCAAATCCGTTTTGTGCACGTACCTTGGGGAGTTCCCTCTCGATTTTGAGAACACCTTTTCGGATCCTTTGTTTGGTTACTTCTTTTGTCGAAGTATCCTTCAAATTTGATTTTCTTTCGCAATCTTTGGATCCTTGATATAGTTTGATCTCCCTGCCTCTATTCGTCATTGGATACGTGCATTTGATTTAACTCATATTATGAGAAATGCACACATTATGGGGGAGCTATTCCTATATTGGTCTTCTAAATTTTTCCTCCCATTTCGGCAATCGATGCCAATGGGGGAGAGATTTAGAGGGTTTAAGGGAATTTGGTTTTATGCTTTAGTTTCGTTCTTAAGCATTTGCCTTTCTTTCTCTTGCATCCTTGCTCTTTATTGTGCATGGTTGCTTAATTCATTATATAAACCCTCGTAAAAGGGATTGTCATCAATTACCAAAATGGGGGAGATTGAAAGAGCATGTGTTGCCCCATGTGTGGTTTTGGTAATTAATGACAATCTCTATGGACTAATGTTTGCATTGAGATATCTTTATAGATCGAGTCCATGAAGAAGTTTGGAGTTCATGTGTTGGACTCTAGAAGAGTATATGATGACCAAGGTTCTATCCAAGGATTTATATATGAAGAATGGTCATGTGTAGAGATGAGCTTATTGCAAGAGTGGCTTGGAAAAGAAGATTGAGTGAAGATTCATGTTTATCTCCAAGCCATCATCATATCAAGACAAGAAGTATATGAAGCGCAAGTGGATTCTTGAAGACGGAGCTTAGCGAGGCTCTCCCATAATGGAGTATGGGGGAGCATTTGGAGATGTCTTCATCAAGCATGTGCTAGCAAGCGCAATCAAGAAAGGTGGTCCACTTGAAGAGATCAAGATCGTCATCATCTAGCTCAAGTGGAATGCGCAAGGCAAAGGTATGATCTTGATAGGTTTTCTATTTTACCGGTCTCATGTTGTTAGTGGGAGACCGGGTTATAGGATAGACGGCGTACTATCAAGAGGGGCTCTCAAGTGAGTAACTTGATCGCATCTTTGTGGAGAGCTCAAACCTTTGCATTCTTGGCATATCATCTTTCTTGGTTCTTATTTGGCTTTTATCCATGTGAGAATTTAGAGCTTGTGTTCATCTCCATACCAAGCTCTAGTTCATCAAAAACGGGTTTCAAGTGAATATCTTGTGGTGTTTTTGATGTTGGAGGTTTTACCGGTTCGTCGTTTCTAGAGAGGTCAAACTCTCTCCTTGTGGTCTCCTCCTCACATGATGGACTATGATGTGTATATGCATGATCTTGTAGTGCTTGTGATTATCTTCGGAACAAGCCCAAGATCATTGAAAACGGAGTCCGGATGAAAACTTGTTTGCATTCTCGGCTTTGGAAATATTATCGGTCCACTTCAAGATAGGGTCCACACCTTTCCATGTGTGGTATCCCCTCTATATTTGTGACCCTTAATATTTCCACTTTTTGTAGGCTTGCTCTTGCCGTTACCTTTCCAACGTTATTGCATTTCAGGATTTGCTGCTCTGCTGGTTTTTCTGTCCGGAGTCTCCGTGGTTTTCGGTCCGGAGTCTCCGGCCCCTGGTTTTGAGGCTAAGTGCCTCGCGCACGGCGCTTGCGGTATCGAGGCCGGAGTAGGTCCGGAGTTTCCCCGGAGTTTCCGCCCTCAAGGTCCGGAGTTTCCGGCCCATCTGGTTTTTCTGCGTTGAAGAGCTTCGCGGCGGCAGCCGCTGTTTTGAATCCGGAGTTGGTCCGGAGTCTCCGCCCAGACCGGAGTCTCCGGCCTTTGTGGTCCAGAGTCTCCGGTGTTAGTTTTCTACAAACGGTTTTCCCTGCTCTCCCCGGTCCGGAGTCTCCGCACTTTTGGTCCGGAGTCTCCGCACTGGCCGGAGTCTCCGGCCTCCGTGGTCCGGAGTCTCCGGTCTAAGTGGCTGCAACGGCTCTTTTTCTGGGAGGGGTATAAATACCCCTCCACCTACCTTCAGCCACTTAGCTCTTTCAAAGCACGTTTTTCCCCTTCTCTCTCCTCCATTGTTGACCTTGGAAAGCTTGCCCCTCTCCCAATTCCTCCCATGATTCTTGCATATCTTTGAGGGATTTGAGAGAGGAGATCTAGATCTACATTTCCACCAATCCATTCCTCCTCTTAGTGAGGGGAACCTTGTAGATCTTGATCTTGGAGTTCTTGGTGTTTCTCCTCCTTTGTTCTTCCTCTCTTATTCCCCCATAAGCATTTGTTGCTTTGTTGGAATTTGAGAGTGAAGGACTTGAGCACTCCGTGTGCTCTTGCCATTGCTTTTGTGCATCGGTTTGCTCTCTCCACGAAGATTCGTGGAAGTGAAAGTTCGTGAGTTTGTTACTCTTGGGTCATTGGACCCTAGACGCCTTTTGTGGCGAGTGGCGCCTTTTGTGGCGGTGCAAGGCCTTTTGTGGCCGCTTGGGAGCTCCCGATCCTTTTGTGGGTTGTGCCTCAAGTTTGTTGTAAGGGACTCGATTTCCGCCCAAAAGGAAATCAATAGTGGAAGGTGAATCGAGCTTTTGGGCAAGGTTCATCGGAGAATAGGGTGAGGCCATTTGTGGCATCTTGAGTTTGATACTCACACCCCTCCAACGAGACGTACTCCCCTAAAAAGGAGGAACTCGGGAATACATCGTCGTCTCCGCGTGCCTCGGTTATTTCTATACCCGAGCTCTTTACTTATGCAATTTACATTGTGATAGCCTTCGTGCGTGAAGTTATATATCTTGCTATCACTTTGTTGCTTGACTTGCTTAGCATAAGTTGTTGGTGCACATAGGTGACATAGTTTATTTAGGTTGTTGGCTTGTTAATTTAAACATCTAGTTTTATTCCGCAATTAGCAAGACTAAACCAGAAAAGTTTTTAAACGCCTATTCACCCCCCCTCTAGGCGACATCCTTGTCCTTTCAGTCCCTAAACTCGCTGGCTACGTCCAAGACAGTCCCGGAACTCGCAAAATGCCTCATAACAGTCCTCGAACTTGTCCAAGACGTCCATCTACGGTCCTGGATACCTGGATACGTATTCACCTGATGTGACTATGTGGTTGACCCTGGCGACACACCAGGATGGCCCAGACTAGGGGTGGGCATTTGGTCATGACCGAAATTTCGGTCTCTGTATTTCGGGTTTTTTAAAAATCGGTCAGTAATATCTGAGAACCGAACTTTACTCACAACCTTCAATGACCGAAAATTTCGGGTACTTCGAAGTTCGGTCTCTATTTCGGTCATGACCGAATTTGGCACATACGGCTCATAGCTCCAAAACAGGATGATATTAGCCAAAAAATTGACTCTACAATTTAGACAGAATTGAATGCACATATTCATATCAGATTGCAGCGCCCGTCTCCGACTAGTCGTGGCTTTGTGCCGCCGCAATCTTTTCGTAGCTTGAGTCTCTCCGGCAGCAGGTTGCGACCTGACGGAGTGAAGGGCGAGCGGCACCGTGGCGGCTGGTGGGCAAAGGAGCGATGTCGGGGTTATGATAAATAGATTAACATGCGGCCCACAAGTGTAATGCGGCTTATAATCAATGGGCTTGCACTGAGGTGGGCCGACACGAAGAGTCGCTGCACGGTGTAAGAAGAATCCAGAAGATCCAAGATGGCTTAACTTGGAAGGCAAGAAAAGTAGTCTCCAAGTAATTCCTTTGTAACCTAGCGAGCCTCTGGATATATAAAGAGGACTCGCAGGACTAGAGAGACAAGCTCCAAACCCTAGCTCTCATACATCTAGAGATAGGCGACTCGACAAATCGATCGCCAACCCCTTGTAACAACATATTCATATCAATACCAATCTAGGATAGGCAGGACGTGGGTCTTTACCTCGCATCGAGGGGCCGAACCTGGGTAAAAAACATTGTCTTCCTCGTGCCCTGCGATCTTTAGCTCGGAGACGATTGACTCGCGCAATCCCACACCTACGAAGTCATCCATGACACCTGACGTGACAAACCCACGACAGTTGGCGCCCACCGTGGGGCCTGCGGTCAAGAGCGTCATGTTCCGCGCTGGATCTGTGCCAGGGACGGAGGATCTCGTCGTCGATTCAACCTCGGCGACTTCGACATCGCGCCGGTCTAAACGATTCGGCGGTATCAACATCTACATCAAGATCTACCTCAAGCTCGAGTAGAAAAGCGTGGAGAAATTCGACCGCGCGATTTGGGGCTCAACTTCGACAACGCCCCTCACGCGCGGGTTGCAGGACAGCAGCAATGCCCGTATGGCGGACATCACCGGCGGCGGCTCGAAACTCATCTCGACGATCCCTTCGGTGGAAAGAGGCGCAATCGAGTTTCCTCGCAGCTGTCCAAAGCGCATCGGATTCCAACGGTTAGATCTCCGTGGGCGACTCAAACACTCAAACCTTGTCGAAAGCTGACGGAACTCCGTGCGACTTTGGGAAAATAATTATCGAGATCGACTCGAACATCAATTCGAAGATCCCTCTGGTGGAACCCTGCGGAATACAATTGCGCAGCACTCCAATAAATTTGAGACAATTCCAACGGTTAGATCTCCGTCGACGGCTCACGTACTGCAGCGAGTTTTATATCTAGACGAGTTCGCGAATCCATCATTGGCGGCTCATCACGACTTTGAGCCGCGTACGGCTTCCACATCGTCAAGAAGCTGTCCAAAAAGAAAGAATAGACGGAGCACTTCAAGTTGGATCACAATTGGACTGTCGTACCCGACTATGCGACTCAAAAAGAAGTAAAGGATCGGTTGCTACCTATCACCTGAGGATCAACACCAACCGTACTTTGACTCCTACACGGATCGAGAAGAAGTGATCAAGGGAGGAAAGGAATAATCGAAGCTGCTAGTATGTTGCCTGGACATCACGTACATACATGTTGCATGGATTTCATGGGCAATGATACATACACACCCACGTTTGCTTAGTTTCCCAAAAGGAAAAAAAAAAGGGGGTATGGAAGGAGCGGTCAGCTCACAGGGAAGTAATCTCCATCACCGGCGAGCTCCGCAAAGACCGCGACTCACTGCAGTCGACAGAGACTTTTTTGCGACTTGTACTTCCACTAGCCTGAAGGCTGAGCCGCCGGAATCAACGTGTATCATCTACAACAAAGAATTGCTCAAAGGGAAAGGCGCTCTATTTTAATCATTGGGATATCAACTCAATATTCTTATGCGCTTCGAACGAGATCAAAAGCCGCATAATTCATGTCCCGGGCAGACGTCTCCGTCAATGCATCATGACAGACAAGAAATCAATTGTGAAGACCCCCGAAGGGGAGAAACAAAACAATCAGCTAGCATACCCAAGCGAGTGGATTCATCTCCTCGCGCGAGTACGCCATGTTGGATTTAGGCGTCATAAGAAGAAAAAGGAAATTTTCCTTCAAAACCTTGATGCGTTGGGATACACGTACCAACAATAAGAAGAGAAATTCAGATTTGTTAGCTTGTCATCCCATGGCACAACTCACGAGGATCAAAAGAAAAATTCTAAGAAGAGACAAAAAAGGAAAAAAGGAAAGTACGGAAGATGTGACCAGCTCAATTCAACAACGTGCGACTCAACAGATCAGCACACGACTTCAAAAATCAGCCGCATCGTCGCCAATTCAACATTGTTGTTGTACAGCATATCACGGCGACTCAATGGCTTGATGAGCTGAACGCGGATTATACCTCGCGCCAATGCCTGGAGACTAAAAACAAGATAAGTTGCTACCATGCTCGAACTTTCATAGCCTTTTACTTTTATCAATAAAATTAAGTTCACCTTCGATTTATCTCGGGGCGCTGAATATCTAGGTTATTATGCCTTTTATTAAATGTCTTTGCGACTCATATTATATCATGTCGTAGACTTTAAATTCATATCAGCTTTTGTAGATTTAATTACATCTACTTCTCAATACATTCGTCAAATTAGAGTTTTTTATAACTTGCATTGCAAAGTCTAGCTATTTACAGCTTGCATTGAATATCAAGATCATCACTACATGTTCAAGCATTGATATTTGGCGATTCATTTGTCATTCTATGACTTATCATTATATCAATTTATGACTGATCGTTATATAATTTCATGATTTATCATCATATCATTTTATTAATCATCATCGACTTATTGTCATATCAATTTATGAGTCGCATAGCGATTTACCTCCATATCATTTTATGAGTCGCAAACAGCTCATCATTACATCAGTTTATGAGACATTATGAATCATTATCTTATCAATATTTGAGTTAAAACAGGTGACTCGATGTACCACATTTACAGCTAATCAGAGCTGGTTATCATCAAAGCTAATTAGAGCTCGTCACGGCTATTGCAGCCGATAAAAGCAATAATTCTGGTTATTCTCGCCTTAAGTCAGAAGTATCTCGCACTATGCGGCCAAAGTACTGGGGCGCGGCGTCATTCATGAGACTGATGCCTATCATGGCTGCCTATCATGGCCGTTCTCAACGACCCTGAACACGCGTTTACACCTGGGAAATACTGAGCCGCGCGCAGACCTACTTAACGGTACCTTAAGTTAGAAGTATTTTGCATTATGTGGCCAAAGTATTAGGGTGTGGCGTCATTCATGAGTTTGATGCCTATCATGGCCATTCTCGACCCTGAACACACATTCCCGGAAAACTGAGCCGCGCGAAGACCTACTTAACGGTAATAGAGATAATTCAGAAGGACTAAACTACCCGTGTGTGGTGTCAATCGAGTCTGAATGCCTATCATGGCTGCCTATCATGGCCGTTCTCGACCCTGAACACACATTAGATCTGGGAAATACTGAGTCAAGTACCATATGCTATCATGCATCATACAATATGCTATCATGCATCTTACCAGTTGCTATCATGCAAAAAACCATTTGCTATCATGCAGATTACAACATGCTATCATGCAGATTACAATTTGCTTTCATGCAAAGTGCAGATTACAATTTGCTATCATGCATGGTACCATATGCTATCATACGGAGTACTAATATTTTATCATTATTATCAGCCGCCAAGACTAACATGTTATTATCAAGTCATTATCATTGTTTCCTCGGGGGCTTTGCCCTTTAAATTTCAGGAACATATAACTCAGCCAATTGAGTTTGAACTGGCATGACCAGATTTTTTCGGATTGGGATGATCATTCCTGATATCGGCAGTACAAGCCACCATTGTTTATTTATTTTCAGCCACATCAAGTGGAATTTTTAAGGACAATTCCTTAATTTATATCTAGAATTTTGACTGGGATTATCTTTTTCCTAATGGCTCAATTAATATTTCACAGCTCAGAGTTTTATAAGCGGCTTCGCTTTACTCCATATATCATTGAAAGTGTTATTTCGTCTCAAGTTATTGCAGGATCAAAGTGCAAAATGAGAACGATATGCCATCAAGCAGGATAATAAAATCATGCCTACTTAATGCCCGGGGGCTAGGACAATCAAGTTTTTGTCTAATTGAAATATTTTCTGAGTCCCGAGCAGCACGATCAAGCATGCAACCTGGCCCTCGGGGACTACACATCCACCCACCGGCATTTGGTGGTTTCTACTAAATTGATATACCATGTTTATATGCAGATTTAATTTTTTGCAGCACATGAGATTATATATCCATTTGCGAGTCAAATCAGCGACTCAGAAATCTTTAAATACATGCTGTGGCTATATACCCTTGAGCCGCCATGCGCTTAGATGGCTTGTCATGATAACTTGACAAATTATTATACTCTAATGATTGACCAGCTTATTTATTCTTATGGTCTTTTCTGCTTAGATGTCTATGACTCAGCACCTTATACACATTTGGCTGACATATCTTGATACTCATAAGTTATTATTCTTATGATTTCAGCTCAGTCTTACATTCAACAGGAAAAGCTGATTTTCACCAAAGGTTTCGCGGAAAACTTACCGCGATTCTGAAGCTTCAATGCGACCAAGACAGAAGTGTTCAAAAGCTTGTGATATTACATCAGCAGCTCAATAAGCCGCAATGCCTGCGACCCAACATCAGTGAGTCGCCAAACTCAACATTGACAAGTCGGGAAGCTCTACATATGCAAGCTGACAAGATCATCATCAAGACAGAATCTTCCACCTGATTCAACGAATCACCCGGAAGTTTGGGGGCTAATGTCGGGGTTATGATAAATAGATAAACTGCGGCCCACAAGTGTAATGCGGCTTATAATCAATGGGCTTGCACTGAGGTGGGCCGACACGAAGAGTCGCTGCACGGTGTAAGAAGAATCCAAAAGATCCAAGATGGCTTAACTTGGAAGGCAAGAAAAGTAGTCTCCAAGCAATTCATTTGTAACCTAGCGAGCATCTGGATATATAAAGAGGACTCGCAAGACTAGAGAGACAAGCTCCAAACCCTAGCTCTCATACATCTAGAGATAGGCGACTCGACAAATCGATCGCCAACCCCTTGTAACACCATATTCATATCAATACCAATCTAGAATAAACATGACATAGGTCTTTACCTCGCATCGAGGGGCCGAACCTGGGTAAAAAACATTGTCTTCCTCGTGCCCTGCGATCTTTCGCTCGGAGACGATTGACTCGCGCAATCCCACACCTACGAAGTCATCCATGACACCTGACGTGACAAACCCACGACAAGCGATGGCGGCGGGAAGGGAGGAGCAGCCTGGTGGTGGTAGTGGCATGTGGCCAGGGCGTCGCCGTGTTGGGGGCCGGGGACGACTGGGGATCGAGATTAGGGGAAGCGGATGGATTAACTGATTAGGTCGTGGTATACTAGTATCGTGAAATCGAGATCGTGCGGTACTGTAGTGTTTGGCTGGGCATATGGGCCTCTCCTGGGCTTTTCTTTACATGAAAATACTAGTAATAAATCCAATACAACTACTCCTGGACCTTGTCATTTCCGTGGGTGGCCTGCTTGTTCTAATAAAATACTGGGTGGCCTGCATATATCGGTCATGTCGGTCTGTTCGGGTAAAATCAAACTGATACCCGAATTTACTGAACTATTTCGGTTTTTCAAACTTCAATACCCATATTTTTTATGGTCTTCTCGGTTCGGTCTATTCGGTTTCGGCCTCGGTCTTTTCGGTTTCGGTTTTCGATCATCAGTTTTTCTGCCCACCCTTAGCCCAGACGAGGCTTGCCTGCTCCTGGGTATGCGCCCCGGGTACGGGTACGTGGCAAGCATCCAGCGATCCGCACCTTCTCTCGCGAACTCCTGTATCTATTCGTCAAAACAAATAGTAATGCAGACTAACCCCCGTTATACTCACACCTTCCCCCTTTTCAACTTCGATAGCCTCGCAGTCGCAGGCGCTCGAGATGGGAACGACGATCTTGCCGCGCGCCGGCTCGGAAAGCACGAGCACGTACAGGCGTACAGCCCACACTTGGCCGGTGCCGATGAACTCAGTAAATTCACTGAACCTGGCCATGTACACACTGCCGGTGAACACAGCAAACTAGCGGAACTTTAAAAAAAAACTAGCGGAACCCACGAACTCGGGCATGTACGCACTAGCAGTAGCAGTAGCTGGAGCCTGGAGCTTGATCCATTGCCGACGATGTGCTGGAACTGGAAGTCTGGAATGGATTGAGGCGTGCTCTGGACCACGGAGCAGCAAAACATAAAAGGGAACTCATCGTACACATGAGCGGGGTCTCCTTCCCGTCGCCGCGCGAGCGCCATCTCCGGTGCCGAGGAAGGTCACCTCCTGCGCCACAAGGGTCACGACCTTCACCGCCGTCGATCGCCTGGTTCGCCGTCGTCGATCAACTTGAACATCGGTCGATCACCTATTTCTGCCACTGCTGTGTCTGTTCACCTCGAGCGCTCCACGGCGAAAAACAGGGAGATGGACTGATTTGTCCTGCCCTACGAGGTTGCAGGGGGGTTTTGCACAACCATGGGATTCGAGAGGGCGCGACCGTCCCGACAGTCGTGGATCAACCCTAGAGCATCTCCAGTCGGGGCGCCCAAATGGCCGCCCAAAGGCCTTTGAGGCGTGCCAGACATTTTTTTTCTCCCCACTCGCGCCGCCCAAATCTTATTTTGGTCCGGCGCGGCCCAGTTTTATGTCCGGCACGCCCAGCCCACGCCCTCAACTTGGGGAGGGTTGAGGCGGCCCCGGACACGCCGAAATTGCCGCCTCCGACGCGTGGGCCACGCCTGGCAGCGAGACACGAAGCGGCGGGCGACCTAACTCCTGGTCAGCTATTAATGGCGGGCGGCGTCTCGGTTTCCTATCCGGCGCAGCGACGCGTCTCTTCAACCTGCGGCGATGAAGCGTCTGCGCCACAGCGGTGTCAGTGCTAGGCGCTCCTTTTGAAGCATCGTCGTTAATGGCGTGGCAGGCGAGCCGTTGGCCGGCCGGAGTTAAGGCGTTCTCATCCGTTCGCCTCCTCGGCCACTATATAGAGCGGGTGTCTCGCCGTCTCTCCACCGCAAAACCACCGGCGAAGAGCGATCTCCACCCCCACGAAAACTCGCCATGGCCCCTGCTGGAAGACGCTCCTCGGATGAAGACACGGCGGCCCGCCGCCGCCGCCGCGACCTTGCGCGCATGCGCGAGCGGCTGAGGGGCTGGAACAACCACGAGACGGGGTCGTCTGCTCCGCCTCCGCCACCACCCCCACCGGCGGCTAACTTGCTCACGGAGGCCGAGGCGCGCGAGCTCATCCGCACCAACACGCCCGTGCCAGCGAACAGCCGCCTCCCCGAGGGCTGGGAAACGAACCCAGTCCACGTCCCGGTCGCACCAAGGCTCGCCGGCCAGGCGCGCGTCGACTACGTCGCCTTGTGCATGCAAAGCATGCCGCCCGAGGCGCACGACGACGCCAGGTTCGAGCCGAACTCGGCGTACTGGGACGACCAGATCGAGGTTGAGTACCAGTACCGGCGTAACTCGTTCTTCGCGGACGAGCCGCCAGCGGACTGGTTCGACTCCGACGACGACGTCGCCACCAACACCTCCGACGAGGACTTCTGGGCGGGCATGGAAAGGGAGCGGGTCCGCCACGAGGCGGTGGAACAGGAACGACGCCGCGTGCAACCTCCCCCGCCGCAACCTGCCGAACAAGCGGCGGAGAAGGCTGATGGTGATGATGGCGGCTCCGACGACTTCAGCTGGCCGCCGCCGACGTCGGAGTGGGATCCCGGCCACATGCAGCGCGCCATCGAGGCCGACATTGCCTCCGCCGCCGCCACCACCTCCACCGCCACCACCTCCACCGGCGGCTACATCTACTGCCTTTGCTCCAGCTGCCGCCGGGGTCCCGTCCTCGCCGCCGCGAGGGCCGGCTAGTGCCCCAACTGCCGGTGCCCGGCGTGCTATCCCTCGAACTAGATTTAGGTTTAGATTTAAATTTTAATGAATTATGTTTGTTTTCAATGAATTTCAATGAAATGTATCCCGAACCGCCGTATTTGAATGAAATTTGCCTAAGTTTAAATTTTACAAATGTTGTTTTGGGCAGCGCGAGTGGGAAGCGTGGGCGCCCAAATGCGCCATTTGGGCGCCCCGACTGGAGATGCTCCTAGAGTGCGATCGTGGGCCAACTTGGTGCGCCGGGGTCCACCACATATCCACGTCAGGTGAATACGTATCCATGACCGTAGATGGATGTCTTAGACAAGTTCGAGGACTGTTATGAGGCATTTCGCAAATTTCAAGACTGTTTTGGACGTAGCCGGCGAGTTTAGGGACTATAGATGATAGAGAGAGAGAGAGATTCTGAGACTTTTGGGGGCTATTCGAATTTGGATGCGTGGAAACAAATGAACCTTTTGGTGTGGGATCGTGTCGCAGTCGTACAAGGGAAACAAACAGCTTCGACTTGTACCAAGTACAACTCCAGTATTTTTGTCTGGTATAGTCTACGCCACGGTCACCTCCAAGTAAACCTGGGCCCACCTGCAGCCACCTGGTCCTGCAAGCATGGTCCATCCATACGCATGCATGGTTAAATTAGATCAAGCAATTAGTACAGTAGCACGTCTACATACCTAAAAGGGCAAACACGGAATGTTCAAATCGTATGGAGAAATTTATGTTGACAGGATTTTCAACGATCCACAAGGATCTCTTGGGATGGAAGTCAGGGCTACGGAGAACCGTAATAGCAACATGAATTTATGAGAAAATGAAGTGTTTCTGCGAGCGACGGTACCAACCGGGCTCGGATCGTCCACCGAAAGCGACAACAGAGATCAAAAGCAGCATTCAAGGCCACCCGTCCAAACAGTACCTATTCTCATGCTTTGATTTTCTTTCACTATTAAGGCAAACGATTCTACCAACTAGTAATTCGAATGCACATCCCTTCCTTAATTTCAATTTGGATCAATACTAGCCTGATATCCATCCTCTGCATCTGCCCTATGATATGTGAACTCTCATGCTCCAGAGTCAGCCCCCATTGCCGTCCTTCATATAACGTGGCGTACAAAAAAAAAACTGTATTTGTAATAAGCTTATCTGAATTTCTGATGGAAGGAAGCTAGGTAGAAATGGCATACACTACTCATGCTTCTTCGACCGGAGGTGCTGACTTGGCTACGCAGCAAGCGATGGCCCCAGGCAGTCACACTAATCAGCAATCCATGCCAGGCTTGTGTAATTGTGTGAAAATGTGTGGCATGGGCTTTGAGTGATCTCAAAGCAAAACTGACCCCAAGATGGCTGCATCCTTGATTTCTCGCAGCACATTGGAGTAAATTAGTACTCGTGCTGTGGGACTCCACAGTTTGATCTCTGTAAGCATTAATGTGCTTTTGCATAGAAAAAAAGGGGAAAAAATAAGACATTTCCTTCAGAGGATGGGCACTACCCATACATGTGAATTTAGGTAACAATATCATTGCAGTGAGCACCAAGATAGATACATGGTGTTGCACATCCGCCTACCATCTTTCTGAATCCTGAATCCAAGCAAAGCCCAAAATATGCATCTCCCTTTCTGCAAAAGGGTAGTAACGTTTCTATTAGAGGAACAATTTCCAATTTTCAGCGGTAGAAATGTCAGATTTTCCTTCAGAGTGGGGTCCTTGTCCCAGCCTAGAGGATGATGGCACACCTACTAAAGATCCCAGTGGCCGAAAACAGGGCAGTCCACTGGTACTAGTCTAGTTCAAAGAAAAACTCTGGTACTACTAGTCAGGACTCAGGACCCAGTTTTAAGTGATGATCAAGGGTGGCACTATGCTCATCATACCATAAGTAAAGCATGTCTTGTGGTGTTCAAGGCACTGCATGTGCTCACTTGTAGGGCCAGGCCTTTCTTGTCTCCCTTCTGCCTCCATCTTTCCCTCTCTCTGATGTTGATTTCGGCAAATAATCATCAACAGATGGTCCCATGGGCAGCCTCCTTACTCGCTTCTATCCTTTCTTCCAATCCCAACACCTGTTGCTTCTGCTAAGCATGATTAGATTTGCACCAGCAGAAGTGTTTTGGAGGACAAAAGTGTGGTACTAGGCAATGTGATCCAGGAAGCAGATGCTCAGTAAAGTAGCTGGTGTTTTGCAGCCATCTGCACTGACACTGCATGCATGGACCAGGTTCCAAGCATAAACGGACAGAATTGCACAGATTCTGGAGAATTTGGATTGCTAGTCCCTAAAACAAAGCCTACAATTGGTTTTGTCTGGTTTGTTTATAGGCAGATTGAACAAACTCCACAAACCATACATACTGGCCATTTTTTTTCACCTTTGCGCATTGGCATTCTCTCATGTACCATCATAAAGAAAAGATTTTGAAAAAAACACATCTTTTCTACTTTATATCTCTTGACAGTATGGCAGGTGAAGTGGTAGTATAGAACAGAACAGTGGTGTGAGGCTGAAGCAAGTACATCTTTCTTTGAGGAGATCCTAAGCAATACAAAAGTTCTCCCTACTCAATGCTCACTGCACCACAAATCCCACAATGGGAGGCTCCAACTGGCACTGACCGATTCCCTTGACTTGCAAGTGAAGCCAAACAAAGAAACAAAGAAGAAATCTCAAGATCTCTTGCAACTTTTTCCTCCTTGCAGTTTGTTTGTTCGGCTCCAACAAGAAAAGAAGAAAATGCTGGAAGAAACAGAACAGTGGAGTACTGGAGCCAGAATCAGACATACTTGTTGGCTTGATGTGCCGTCAGTTGCTCAAGGACTGGAGCGAGGACAGGAGTGGACAGTTTGGTGTGTTGTTATGTTGAGAGAGGGCCATCAGCTACTGAATGATATTGATAGCTGCTTATTAGATCATTGCCCATTGAACAGATGGAGAAGTGCCAAGGCCACATATCTTTGTCGATTGTAAGTCTGCACATTATTGTTTCATTTCAGAAATCTATTGTTCAATTCATCACTGCATAGGCAAGTCTGCATATGTCTTTTGGGGCCAACCGAAAGTTCTACACCAACCAAAGCACACAAGCAATTGGTTGTCACGCGTTTTCCTTTTCTAACTATGAATAGCAAGCATTTATGTAGTCACGCAAGATGGTTACTCGTCACTTTTAGTGATCTCTAATCGGTCTTGTTTGTTAGCAGCTACTACCATTCCTTTACTACGTTGGGACTATGTTGAGAGCAGTTACCCATACTGAGCAAGCACTGCACTCCACGGTGGATCTTGCAGCCCCAAACTATACTGATGCAAGAAATGGGGTACATGATACTGAACTACTTTCACAAAAAAATGTGGCAACCAAAATTGGCTAACATTGTTGACTGCGGGTGCAGCGGCAGTGTGCCATGTGTATCATCAATTAGTGTATGGAATCCTGGATGTAGAGATAGCACAGTCTGCCTGCAACAAGTTTGAACCAGCAGAAAGAAACTACATCAATCAAAAGTTAGACCTGATATTGCACTCCTCTTTTAGCCAAGATCTGGATGATGGCAATGAAGTCATGGCCGGCTACACGCCGCATGCTCAACTAGCAAATCGCCCAGAAACTCCAGCTCAGCTGTCAGTTCTGATTGCTAAGTTACTCTCAGTTCTGTGAATCTACCTCTACTGGATTGGGAAGAGACGACCTGACAACTGCTATTCAGTATCATAACATGCATAGAGTCCTGGAGTGTGGCAGTGAGATTAAGTCCTAGACTAATTCTGATCAGACATGGAGGATATTGTATTATAATAACTGAATACAGCATCATGTAACTTCAGAACTTCAGGCACTGTTACAAGCTAAGTATGATCTAATAAAGCTTGATAACAGATCAAAATAACTTCAGCCTGGACTGAACCTAGATACTCTCCTGCTTACTGACGTAGTACGGAGTATCTGTTCAAATTAATAAAGTTTATAGTTATATGAGAATTTTCAAGATAAAATATGTTTTGAAATAAATCATAGCACTTACAGTCTCGTGTTGTCTAGAGTAGACAATGTAGTCCACATATATTTCTGCACATCACGCAGCGGTGGATATCTTGAACTTACCTTAACCTTAACAAAGCCTTTTGTCCCAAACAAGTTGGGGTAGGCTAGATATGAAACCCTGTCACGAGGACTTCTCAGGAGGTCACCCATCCTGGTACTACTCTCGCCCAAATGGGTTTCATATCCATGTGACTGGCTAGTTTTTACGTTGGCTCGCCAAGCCTATCACAATCCTTAGATATGAAACCTTTCATGAGGACTTTCTAGGAGGTCACCCACCCTAGTACTACTCTCGTGGGTTTCATATCCATGGGACTGGCTAGTTTTTACGTTGGCTCGCCAAGCCTATCACAACCCTCCTCCTTTATCCGGGCTTGGGACCGGCTATGCCTAGAAGACATAGGCGGAGTTGGTGGATATCTTGAACAAACCAAAATTAAAAAAAAATATATAGGCATGCATCATACTCTTACATTATACTATTATTATCATCTCAACATATTCAACTGGGTCAAATCTTACTCATCAACTAAATGAAAAATGTCCTCGTGTGGGTCTGAATGTGAGGTTTGAAATTCAACTCATTCTATCTTTACGGCTATGCAGCATATATTGACGTCCACCTAAAATGCAAATTACAGTTCAAATGCAAACATTCGGGGAGATTTGTTTGTTTCCGAAACGCTATAGAACTTACCGGAAATGCACGGTGTTGTAAAGAGAGAAGATAAAGGCAACAAACTCTTTTTTTTTGTCAATACCAAATATGCCTCGTAAAAAATTCTAATACTCAATAGAAGTACATTAAAATACGGTGATAGAATTAATAATTAATTAATGCACGCTTTCATATATGGTAATTTTCCTATAATATTACTTAATATTTTTTACTTACGCAATAAATAGCTTGTTTTATATTTCAACATGCACAACCTCAAGAACTAAACCACTACACCAAATGAAAAATGGGTTAATAACAAGAAAAAACATCACTTGATTGGATAAAATAACATTTAACCGGATAAAATATTTTAAGTGCTATAATATTTAACATTTTAAGTGCTATAATATTTAACCGGATAAAATATTTTAAGTGCTATATAATATTTAACCGGATAAAATATTTTAAGTGCTATAATATTTAACCGATAAAATAACATTTAACCGGATAAAATATTTTAAGTGCTATAATATTTAACCGGATAAAATATTTTAAGTGCTAAAATATTTCAAGTGCTATAATATTTTGGTTTGTTTAAAATATTCACCGCCACGTGATGTGCAGAAATATTTGTGGACTAGATTATGTACTCTAAATAAGACCAATTGTAAGTGCTATAATTTATTTGAAAACATATTTTATCTTGAAAATTCTCATATAACAATAAATCTTACTAATTTGAACAGATACTGTACAATTTATACTAGGCAGACATATCATACATCAATTCAACCGTAAACTTCGTACGAAAGCTTTACAACTAAAGCACCAGCATAACTACTGACGTACGCTAGCACGAAAATTGCCTGTGCAAGTACTCCAAACATCACACGTTTGCTACAGGCTACAGTTGTAAATGACTTCAAAGTTGTGCAGAAGTACATGTGCTACAAATAAGTTGAAAGAACTAATATACTAAACTGTTCTACTAAGTGAAATCAGGAGAACTTCACACACCAACCTCTCGCACGCGGCACTGAACATGGATGGTTATCACCGTGGAACTTTAAATGAATCAAGAGATGCTGGCTTAGCACGCCACCGGCCGAAAAATGGGGCCTGTCGAAGAAGCCCAACCATCTGCTGGTACTCACAAGCTATATCCTGTAAAAGAGATCAGACACCTTCAGCTCTTGACTTACTTATTCATAATCATTGCTTGAAATAAACAGGGAACATTAACGTATTCTAAACTCATTATGCATTTGAGTAATTAGGTCTTACAGTGTAAGATGAAATACCTTAATTGCACGATAGGGCTGCTCCTCATGCTTGAATTTTGTGACTAATGGATGTTCAAGTGACATAAAGGCCTCTGCCAATCTTATCCTGCAATCGAAACACAGATTATATGACATGTTTACATCAGGATGCTAGAAAAATGGGAAAGGAAGCTACCCCTTACTTGCACAGCAATGACTCGGTGGAGGGTAAACATGCTGCCTTTGAAGATGTACCTTGTTTTCTCCCAGTTGTTCCTAAAACAACTTCATGCAAACCAGATTTATTCCAGCATATTGAGTACCTAATAAAGATAAAAGGCGAACTAAGCATTTATTTATACATAGAGATACAATAGATACACAGTGAAAAGGAGTTTAAAATGGCAACAAACCATATAGCTAACTACCCGCATGTCAAAGGGGATATATCTCCCGGAGTCTGCTGAAACTCTTTCGGCGGAATAGGTGCCTCAAAAAATAGTGGCTGCACGCATACAAAAGGTCCACTGACATGACTCATGAAAGAACTTACGTCTTACTGCCGAGCTTGAGAAAATGAAAACCAACCTTGTTCCATTTAAAAGAGCCAGGGTATTTTCTGGATAGAGAGGACAAACGAGAGCAAAGAACTTTCTCGACGTTACTTTCAATACAAAACCCTTCAGGGGCACCGTCAGGCGTCTGTCCAATGATAATGGTGGACAAATACAAGGGTTCCAGGATGTGTGACAGCAATGCGCCTGTAGAAGAACAATGTGCACAAATCCAATAAAATTTATCCAATGGAAATTCATGATCAGCAATGGGGCAACAATACAACGGAAAAAAATCATCACCATTAAAAGGTGGTCTGCCCCATATCTAATTAAGTTATCTTATATAGTCACAATATGGATCTGAAAATGGTTCCCCAAAACAAACCTTGAATTCCAACGACGCACCAGCGAGTAATCTTGTCAAAACAGCTCATTGACAATGTTGTATCACCACGTCCTGGTTTCCTTTGAACGAAACCAACATCTGATATGCAAAGAAATACGCAATTGAAAATATGAGTGAACTAGAAACAATGCAGACAAAAACGGAAGGTCAAACACCTAAAGGGTCTGAAGTTCGAACCCCTGGTTAAGCATTCAATAAAAACATCTTACGTTCTCTAATTCCAAGTCTAGCAAACCTCCTGCACATTGGTCAGTGGTCACTAATAACAAGTTGTCAACTAGCCAAGTCTACGTAACTTCCTCGGCTCCATCCAATGAGAGCAATTGGATTCACGAAACCATCACACAAAAAGACATATCCCATAGATAAACTAAATGATCCTGAAAACTTGTACTATGCCATGGGCCAATTCAGATAGTTCGTCAGATCTATAGGTTATACTAGTAGGACTCAGGGCATGAACTTAAAAATCTTTTGAACACGAGGTATTAGCACCGGAGGTACAATAACTTGCAGCGCCGGAGCAGTTTCATACAACAACTTGCAAAGTTGGACAAACTCATACAAATACTTGTATTGCGGATTTAAACTGGTACAAGTGTGCTGTGGAGACGACATGTGGCTGCCACGGTGGAAAAAGTACTTGCACGCGTGGCATGTAAATTTTGCAGAAACCCCCTCCAACTTTGTGAATCATCATGCACATGTACAAAGATAAAAATCGCTTGTCACCGGAAGAAAATCTTAGGCGACCAGGTCGCACTGCCCAGATCGCTGGACCCCCTTCCCTGTGCGTCACATGTCTAACCTAATCTCAAAGTAACCAGGCCAAACTGTCCCCTAATTCCTTGTACCAAATCCGATTCCCACGTACAGCGGCATCCCGAATTCCAGATTCTTTTTCTTCCCTGAGGTTCGTTCTTCCTGGTTCGTCTTCCTATGATTCATCTCCCGGCCGGCAGGCAAGATGCCGATTGTGAAAGACCCCATGGGACAGGTCAACGAACAAGCTCCAGCATACTGGACTGTCCCCGAACGAACCAAACGCACAACAATCCAATCCCGATGTGCTGGTACTCAGCGAGCGGCTAACGACAAGAGAATTGGACAATGAGGGCAAGCAGCCAAGCACACTATGCGAGCGGGCGGTGTCGTGGAGGGTGGCCGCACTGCCGGCGATGCCGCGAGAGAGGCTACGGGGCCGTCGAGGGAGGGTAGCCGGTCCGCGGAGGTGCTGCGCACGGGGACGTCGGGGACGAAGGCCGGTCCGCCGTCCCGTGGAAAAAGTGCTGCTGGTTGCGCCGCCGAGCGATGGCTGCCGACGATGGTTGGTGCGTGTAGGGTCGTGGGATGGGTGCTCGTTAGGAGCGAGAGGAGCAGCAGCAGCTCGTGCGGGCGAGCTCGCAGCGGCGACCATGGTGGAAGGCTCTAGGAACGTGTGGAACACGGAACTCCGACCACGGATTCAAACGGGAAAAGGAGGGAACTGGAGCGGATGGCGGCAGTGACGGTGACGCAGCGGCGACGAACCTGACGGACAAGGAAGCTGGCATGAAAATCGTCAATCTGTTTGGAACTTCCCTTCTTAACCTCATGGGGACTAATCCGTAAATATAAAATAAAACGGGTACCTATAATTAAATTTGAGTATTCTTAACGTTGTTTTGCACAGATTCATGCAAGCAGATCTTTCCGAGGGTTTTATTGCAACATACAAATGTGACGTGTATGCCAACGTGGCCGACTCGGACTCTTTTGTATGAATTTGCACAGCTGGGACATGTATTTGTATGAGTTTGTCCAACTTTGCAAGTTGTTGTATGAAACTGCTCCGACGCTGCAAGTTATTGTACCTCTAGTGCTAATACCTCTTTGAACACACAGGATGAGATAGAAGCATACCACTGCATCCATTCACCACATGATCCAGCTGCTCCCTTGGAACCTCTAAGGGCGACGGCGGCACCGGCATGACCCCACCTGCACCAGTTCACAAACCAATTAACAAGATCAATTCGTTCATAGTAAGCGCTTACAAACTCCAAGACATTGCTGCAGCAGTTCAGACAACAACGATACTGTCAGGAGGAACACACAATATAATTCAGCTCTGAAAGAACAGCGTGGAAAAGCCGTGGTACATACAGGGGAGCTGCGTGATGTAGAGATGCAGCCGATGCCCGTCCCTGATCCTCCACCGCCCGTCGGCACCGGAGGGGACCAGCCAGCTCGGTGGGCTGTCGGCGCCGATCTCGGCGTAGATGAGCCTGAGGAGCGCGCGGCGTGCGACGACCTCGGCGTGGGCGTCGTGGACGAGGTCGCCGCGAGGGCCCAGGCGGGACGCGCCGAGGCACTTGGTGCCCGTGGCGAGGGAGAGGACGGCGGGGCGGAGCGGGTCCTCCGGGGAGGAGAGCAGGAAGGCGGCCAGCACCGTGGACTCGCGCCCCTGCGGCTTGCCCTTCTTGGGGAGGGACGAGTATTGGCGGAGGGAGGCCGTGGATACGGTGGTGGCCCAGTCTCGCGGCGACGGCGAGGTGGAGCGGCGCATTGCGGCGGGAGGAGGACTCCGGTGGGTTTTTTGTTTAGATAGACTCCTGGGCGTACGGAGGTCAAAGGAAAAGTGAGTAGTTACAGCGGAGGGGAGACGTGTTGGAAAGCAGAAGACGGCTACCAGGATTACGCTTTCATCATGGCACGCTTGCAGTAAACAGAAATCCAGCTTCCAAGTTTATAAACTGTGGCCGTTTCTGTTTTCGTAACAATCGTGATGCTTTTATATTTTTTAAAGGAATGCGGTAGGGGAAGCCCCTACAACGGTTTATGTTTTTGAAATAATAAGAACCCAAATCTGCGTCCGTGAGGATATGAACCTGGGTGGTTGGGTTGTACCAACGGCGGACCTTCACGGGGGCCAACCTGGGCCGTGCCCCCCCCCCCCCCCCCCCAGCAAATTTACAAAATCTCTACTACACCCTATACTACCGTGGCCTGCAGCCCATGAGGCCCCTAATCCATGTCGATTAAGCCAGAGACCAAGAGCGTCTTCTCCAGACTTCGGTCAGTCGCTCGTGCTCTATCTTTTCTAGTCTCCTGGACTGGTTGGACGGCGCCAAGACCACTGCAAGCTTCTCTCCTTTGCTGATGTAATTTAGTGTTCCGATTTTGCTTTTCTTGCCTGATTGATTCCGAATTTTGCATCTAAAGTGGGGACAATGCCTCAACCAGAAGAAACCCCTGTCCTCCTCTTTAGTTGCTTGAATTTGGACAACGAAGTCATGAGCTACATTACCCGCAAAAAATGAACTACATGGGTCCATGATGAGTGACAATCCATGCATGGTTAAACAGTATATATATGGTTTCTTTTGTTTTAGTGGTGTTAGAAATGATTTTATGGACAAATTCAATCTAATTATAAATGTTTCTGAAATTGCTACAAATTCTAGTTGGGTTTGTCGTATGATTTGGTGTTCCAATTTTTTTTACATGTCATGTTGCAGCTTAGCCCCCCAGGGATTTCGTTCAAGGTCCGCCACTGGGTTGTACATCCACTTCCCTAACCGAGTGAGCTGGGCTCACTTCTTTCCCGAATTTATATTGCGAAGAGAATGATTCTTATGTAAGTATCATAGAACACATAATCTGATACCAAAGCAAAAGGAACTGGGTGCCCCGCGATGAAGGGATGCCTTTATCAGACTTGCTTCATTCGTTTCAAGAATTGCCATATAGAACTGCATTGTGCTGATTTATACAAGCAAATTTTGTAAAATGTAAAATATCCATATACAATTCGGATATTCAACTTAAACGGTTAAGATACAAAACTGGAGCTATTTTGATCTGCGATGCAATAATATACGCCAAGTAGGAATTTTCTTGGATGCCAATGAGCCATCTCACCTTGCAACTTCCAGCAGCTAGCCATCTTGCTTACATGTCTTTCAAAGTCATGCAACCTGAAACCCCACATTCCAATGAGAATACATATAGTCGCTTATTTTGAAGATAGACGCATTTGTGATACAATATCTATCTCCAAGATATCAATTTATCCTGCCACTTTGGGAAATGAGAACTGCGTGTCATTTGGTTGTCACCAACAGATATAGTTCCAAAAAACATGTGCTGCTCAAATTCCATAGTCAGATTGAAGGCAATGTCTCATCTTCAACATTAGCTCTATCATCCCTGAGATAAAAAGACAAGGAAACATTTTCTCTGAATCTAACATGGTGTGATATTGCACTTAACAGAAATTTATCCAGCGAACACCAACTCATGAGTCATGAGGTCAAACATGCACAAACAGTCATGATTCTTTGCATGCAGTTAGGACGTGGTTGAGACTCAAGCTGCTTCCTACGTAGCATTCAAATTCATAAATTAGCAGAATAGAAAAATGTTAACAACTGAATGAAAAATAGGCCTTTGTTTTACACCTGAAATCAAGACTACTCCTACCATATTTATTTCCATCTCGCGTTCTTTACTTTGTTTGTTGGTTTACTTTGTCTGTTGGTTCCTACTTATCTCTGGTAAAAGTAAATCTCAGTAAAATGTTCAAACTGATAGAGCATGTGGCCTCCTAGAGTTAACAATATTATATAAACAGACTAAAGGACTGAAGAAATCGAATATCCCAAACTGGTTGGCAGTGAAGTTCTTTATTCCTCATGCGAGTACACAATCCCAAGAGACTCACTTTGTTGCAGGAAAGATCCAGTTCAGCTATCTATGAAATAATTGCGTGTAGCAAATCATGTATTTCAGTCCAGCTGACCGGCGGTTCATGGCGCCCACTGGCTGACAGGCTCATTTGCCCAAAATTCCCATGTTCACTCGATACTTAGAATTACAATCCGGCAACACCAAATCTGAAAGCACGAACTCGGTAGTTTGACACCCGTTTATTTAGGGGAAAATACGGCCGAAGCAAATTCGATTCCAAGGCAGGAAATAATATGAGGGGCGGTGGGCTCACCGGCAGTGTGATCCAGTAGTTGGGAATTGGAAGGAAGTGGCGGGCGCTGCTGCTGTGGCCCTACCTTTCAGCTCGCGATCCACGCCTCGTCGCGCCGCCGTGTCCCTGCTCCCTTCCTCACGAGCGGCTCCCCACCTCCGACCACCGCGTCCCCGCCGTCCAGATCATCCCGACGCCGCAGCCTGGAGATCCTCCGCCCCTGCTCTTCCCCGGCCACCGCGCCGCCGCCCCGTCCCGTGCCTCCTCTCCTGACGACCTCCACGGCCAGGGAGCCTCCAAGCTTCGCCCCCAGCGTCGCCCTTCTCCTCCTCTTCTGGCCACGATCGTCCCCCTCCTGCCTCGCCGGCCCTGCCGACCCTACTGCTACTCTCGCTAGCGCCGGTGAGCAGAGTTTATTCGTCGGCGTAACTCAGGCAGAAAAACATAAATAACGTTTCGGATGTGTTGAGTTAGCTCAACACAGACCGAACAATCTGGTACGTTCGTCGGAGATCGTATGGCATCAATTTAATTTATCCGATCAAGTTTGCTCTTTTAATAATAGTACTAGCAAAACTGCCCGTGCGTTGCCACGGCGTAGTTAGCCGTCAATATGATCACTTGATCACGAAAAGGCGGATCCCAAAGTTTTTCTATAAGTTTAGCTTGTTTCTCGACAACTCACCAGCCATCCACGTACTTCAAAACAAACACCAATGTGTATAGTCATCATCACAAACGTGTCTGAGACATCTACCAGCTAAGCATATGTATGTCTACTTTCCTTTGGGTAGATAACTCTCACCATGAGGAACAGGCAACAGTCAATGTCGATCATAGCTCTTGCGAATCCAACGTTAAATTAGATGGAGGAAGAAGAGATGCAATTCCAAATTGGTCATCTATAGCAGCCACTTGATTGCTGACGTTAAATATGAACATGATTGAAGTGGATAATTAAAGAATGCACAACTGAGAGAGACGATGCACCAAGGGAAGAAATGTGCTATGCTAAATCAATATTGCATAATTTATCCATCACATGAGCGACATGAGTAAAGCAGCGCCGCGTCAACACACCACACTGAGCATCAAGATGAGCAGAAATAAGGAGCAAGGAGAGAAATCCCTACCCTCATGTGTAGAATAACCCAGCGCCAAATACTCATATCCATGCCCATGCGCATCTGCTCTACACTACTACAGTGTGCTGATCGACAGAGCAGATCAACAACGAGCTAGCTGAAGTCCATGTGGTTGAAATGATATCCGCCGCCTCCGTCTGGACTCTGGTACTTGATTGACCACTAACAACGTGAGGCACGCGAGGTTCCAGGACACCACCTGCAACAGCATGTGTCTAGGGCCAGCAAGAGCTCACCGACGGACCCGTCACCTGTATGCCCAGCATGAATCTCTCCCGACTGAACCTGGACAGGAGCACGCTAGGTCGAACACCATCATGGTGATGCCCAAAACCATCAGCGTATTAATTAGCAAGCACGGTGCCCGCCACCGCCGCGCCTCCTCTCGTAGATGTGATCCAGAACGGCCCTGTAGCTGTACGCCGGAACAGGTGGTGTCGCGGCTGCCGTGCGTGCACTCCACGGGAACGCCATGATCCACCACCACTCGACTGGAGGGCGCAGGCCGTCGGAATCGGCCAGCGGCAGGAAGGTGATTTAGGGATTCGAGGGAGACCGGCCTAGGCCCCGTTTCCTCTGCCCTCCCACATCAGGGTCAAATCCCACGAGCGCTCCTTCCGGCTGCAAGCTAGCTGCTCCCTCCTCTCCCCTCCCGGGGCTAGTGACCCACCTGATCGTTCCTTGGTGTTATCACGGCGCGGCCCTCCACGGCCAGGGGTGCACGGACGGAGGGAATAAATCGGAGGGGAACGCTCTTACTTGAAACGTTTCTTTTTACTTACCGGTGGTATTGGTGAGTAATTATATACAACTATAAGGATAAATTCAATGACCTACCAAACCAAACGGCGGAAGACTTAGCGCTTTTATTATTAAGTATAGATAGATAGAATAGTAGAGGTAGAATAAGAAAGAAAGCTTTGGTTTAGAGGGTCGGTTTGGTATCCTGATCGTACGTGAGTTAAGCTTGTTTGTCCGTGTACGAGTCAGAGTTCAGGTCGTGGTTGCACCTATATAAGCAGTCGGGGCTGATTATAAGACACCAGAAAAACAAAGGAAAAAGTCTAAAATAAACCTTCAACTTATAGTGCTTAGCTAAATTGAACCCCCAACTTTAAATCCCGGAAATTGGCACACTAAACTTGTGAATCCCGTTCAATCTCAACCCTATCTCTGTTTGGTACACTGGGAGCGGCAGATGCCACCGGAGGTGGCTTAGATGCAGAACTCTCTGATGCCTGGGCACTCCTCAACATGGGGGAAGGAGAGGAACCGAAGGACCTTCCACAGTGCGGCGATCTCGCCTACGGAGGTGGCGGATTTGGCGCGGGAGGAGTTGGCGCTGCGGGCTTTTGCCCACACGCAGGATCCTGGAGACTAGCTTTTTTTAGTTTGTAAGGGATTTTTCCCTTTTTCAAAATTCTGTACATAAACCTCTATTCTATCTAATCGGATGGCGGATACGACCGCTTTAACCTAAAAAAAACAAAAAAAAAGAGATGATCCCGAGTGGGATTACCAGCTACCCTCATTGACTGTGGGACCCACATGTCATGTTCATCTTCTTCCCTGGTTTCTTTCTTACGCTACTCTCGAATCAATCTGGTGACTGGTGTTGCTCTTCTCCTCTGGTACTGCCGTGCTCCTATACCACGCTTGCGCCGCCTCTTTGTGCAGGTGAATCTGTCCAACCCCACATGTCCGCCGGCGATACATGCATGCCCCTGCTAGCTGCGAGAGTGCTGGCGGCAGCAAGCAACGCACCGAACCCAATAGCCTCTCCGGAAACTCTGGCGGCGGACGATGGAAGAAGCAGGCGAACGAGGCAACGTTGCTCGGGCAAATGCTTCAGCGATGGGAGGAGGAGATCGACGCGACGACTTCGGGGAAGACGCGAGCGACCACTCCAGCAGGGAACCTCCCGCACCAATTCCTTCAGCATGAAGGACCAACGGAGCGAGACAGAGCTATGAGACAAGTTCTCGGAGATCTGCGGGAGCACCAAGTGCCAACGCTCGATGCACAGAGCATGAGATTGGCCTGCAGTCTGCAGGGACCTTGGGTTGTGCAGTGTGCGTGCACTGGTGGCGCGTCCGCATGAGCTGTGAGGTGGCGCTTCCTTAGTTCTAGAGGTACATGGGCTGCGATGCCGGCGATTGGCTGCAGCCTGCTGGGAGCACGGCCATGGCCCTGCTGTGGTGGAGTCTGGTCGAGAGCCGTGCAGCCTGTGTGCTGTGTCTGGAGCAACGGCGTGCGCTCGTGTGGGCTGTGCAACACAGGAGCATGCGACGGTGTTGAAGAAATAGATTTGGGGAAGAAAGATATGACATGTGCACCCACCTAATCAGTGAGAGCAGAGAATAATCCCGGCTGGGTCTGACTTTTTTCCGTGCTCAAACTGGTCTAGGGTGATATTGATCGGGATTGACAAGTTTGGTGTGTCAATTCCCGGGATTTGAAGTTGGAGGTTCGATTTAGCTAGGCACTACAAATTGAAGGTTTATTTTGGACTTTTTCCAAAAACAAAGCTATACAAAATATTACGAGGGGCACGACACGTGTCTCCGACAATCTTTGTGTTCCTGCATTTATGTGTGTCCTGACATTTACGTTAACGTCAACACACAACGGATAAAGGAGATTGTGTTCTTGTGTTTCCGTTGTGAACCGTCAAGTTGTTGTAAGATCGTGTGTTCGATTCGTGGGCAAAGCTAGCATTCGGCCGACATGGACCTGCTATGCGCGGACGCGCTTACTGCTGTCTTCTGCCGCCTCCCACCACGCAACCTCGCGGTTGCCCGCCGTGTCTGCACCTCCTGGCGCGCCACCATAGACGGCCACCGCCTCCTGCGTGACGACCTGCTCCCGCTCTCACTGGACGCCATCTTCCTCACGACGAGATGTCCGAGCGCCTCGACCCTCTTCTCCCGTCGATCTATTAGGTGCACCATCACCGCCCGGCTCGACTACGTCTGGTCGGCATCGTGTCTCTGTCTTCTGGATTGTTGCAATGGCCTACTACTGATCGACGGCCATGTGGTGAATCCCGCGACGCGGCAGTGGACGCGGCTGCCGGCGTACCCGCCATCGTGCACCGTGCTAGACTGTACGGAATGCGTCGACAAGCTCCATGAGTACCTCGTCTACGACCCCATCGCGTCGCCGCACTACGAGGTGCTGAGGATCCCACGTATTCCCTACAACCTTCCGGAGCGGCACATCACTAAACATGAGTGTTGTGTTAGACCCGTCTCGGCCATGGAGTGGCCGCCGTCGCCATGCATCATCGATGTCTTCTCGTCAGAAACAAAGTGTTGGAAGTCGAGGTCGTTCGTGCGACATGGAGGTGTCGCGGGAACGGTTGCCGATTTGAGAACTCCCTATCACTATCTGACTCCCTCTGCATATTGGAACGGGGCACTCTATGTTCGATGCCAAGAAGGTTTTGCTTTGAGGTATTTCTACTCATATATATAGAGAGAGATTATTTTTACTACTATATTATTTATTTTACTAGCAAAATACCTATGCGTTGCCACGGGCAAACAAATTTGGGTAAATAAAGGATAATAGATTACTCTTAAATTTACACATAACAAATTTCCCGTGCGTTGCCTAGTTGTCTGAAAGGTGAAAATATAGACATGTAAGCAAATTAAAGACTCTACAAACTGACCAACATAGTAGGTGTTGTACATTACCGTGAGAATATTAGCATTCAAATATACTACTCGATCCATAACTAAAACAATTATCATGGAAAGGCATATTTATCTAGTATTGTGACATTTTCTTGAAGTTGGTATTGAATCTTCGCAATAAAATGGCTTTATGCATCAGTTGAATCAAAGACTGGTGATATCGTCTTTTTGGTGAAACAAAACTTTACGACTGAGCAAGGAAATGAAAACAGAAATAGTAAGCCTTTCCTATTACAACCCCCTCACTTTACCTTGTTCAGATAGTAAACCAATTTGTCCTTCTGCATGAACCAACATTCAATGTTTAGATATTTGAAATCGGTTCCCATTGTAAACATGATATATATGTTTCAGACATCAGCAGAGACTATGATCAATCTGCAGTTTCATTGGGAGTCAGTTATGTTACAAGGATGCTTTCATTTGCACCTGGCGCCGCGCAGGCCAACACTCAGTTTCATTGACCTTCTCCTTCTTCACCTAAGTTTATTTGTATTTTCTTTCTCAAGAGAGAATCAGCAAAGAATAATAAGGGAGCACCTAGCTAAGAAAAATCTTTAGTATGGTCGTAACCTGAACTGTAAGCACAGGAAAACTATGGCGCAGACTCAGGTACATGGATGGATCCGAAAACTGAATCATTTGAACAAAACAGCCAGATTCAGAGCAGAAACTCATGGATTCGGAGCTCTGTGGCGTGGTAGAGGTGTGCGCGCGGCAGTTTTGACTTGCGCCTGAATCTAGTATTGCTCTGCTCTGAGCCTCCAATAACAGCGCTCGATTCTAGTTCGAGGAGCGCCAACACCACTGGCACCTCCGATGACTCACCCATTGCCGCCAAAGCTCGAGCCTCAGCGCGCCAGGGCAAGTTCCAGCCTGCACCGCGCGCCAACCGAAGGACGACCAGGACAATCTCATGCCTCCACCGCTCCTCTCCTACCCAGACCTTCGCCGGTGATGGGTGCTGGGGAGGGTCCGGCGCTACAGATGCTGCTCGGGCTGGCGAGCAGAGTAGCGGGCGGGCGCGGCGGAGGCCTAGGCGGCGTGGGGTAGGTCGCGGCGTGGTGGAGAGCGGAAGAGATTGGTCAGAGCACGACAATGCTGAGGACGCCGCCAGGTCGCCCTCGATGCGGGAAGCGCTGCTGCCGGGTCGACGTCGTGCGCGGGCGTTGCCGTGGCCGCCACCAGATCGCTGTCGCCGCCGGGCAACTATTGGCCTCCGAATCGACCCCGCATGCAGCCAAGCAACATGCTAGCAACAAACGGCCGGCAGAGGCAAAGAGCGGCGGAGGAAGCAGGTTGGAGGTGGGCGGCGACGGGAGAGGAACCAGGCCGGAGCTGGGCTGGCGGCGTCAACGACGGGCGGAGTCCAAGGGGGCAGCGGCGGCCAGCGGCGGAGGGGGATGCGGGGGGCGGGGTGGCGGCGGTCGTCCGGCGGGAAGGGGGCGGCGAGGAAGGCGGCGACACTGCCGACGGCGGCGGCGGCGGGCAACAAGGAACCCTAGTTCGCTTGGAGTTGCTGGTTTCGGGGCACTGCTCGCTTCGGGGAGAGAGAATGGAGAGGAAAGAGAAAATGACCGGTTCGGCTCAGCAGCGCGGTGGCATTTCGGTGTAATTTTCATGTCCAACAGGGGCAAGACAATAAAGAAACGTTATTTTAACTTGGCAGTGGCAGTGTTGTAAATTCTCATAAAACGTAGGGGTAAATTTGGAACTCTGAAAAACATACCAACACCTTCTCAAACCATATTATATAGTAGAGATTTTATTTAAGGGGTGATTTTCTTTTCTGCCGAATCAACTTATCGAATGATACCTACAGAGTACTTAAATTGCCGAGAGGAAACAATGGAACACCTCGTCTAGGAAAATTCAAGAAAGGAGTGTATTGCACGTTGATTCATGAACGACGCACAGCTGAAGTTTGGTTCCTCGATGAATCGGGTGACCAGATAAACTGGGTACTAAGGAACCAAATCAACTTTCAGCTGTTGTGATAAAATATCCGTGGAATCAATTTCCATGTCAACCATGGAGCGTACAACCAGATTTTAGGCAGAACGGTTGTTGAAGAATGAAGACAACATTAAATCTATAGATGATAGCAATGAATCGTCGGCGAAAGATTGTTTTAAATGGGACTCGCTCCATAGAAGAACAATCAAAATGGCGGGCTGGCCTAGAGAGCTTAGCACTGATGCTCCGTCTTTCGAGTGTTTTGGATACCATCCACACGAAGAAATTGTCTTGTTTTATGATTGGCGTAGTACTGTAATCGCATACCACATGAATAGCTCCAAGGTTCGTCGTTTGGGAACGTTGAATATCAGCCATAGCGACGACATAATAGAGTTTTTTTTGCATATGCCCCTTGTTGGATGAGGGACCTACCTGGAAGCTGATGTCAATATCTCTGCTATGGGTGTAATTTTATTAATTCCAGTCACTTCTCCGTCTTTTGAACGTATACGGTATACTTCTCCACTCGACCCGTTGTATAATTTCTCCATGGAAAATTGTATGTCCTATTTTTCTCTTAATGCCACTTTTTCTGCATCTTTTCCGTATTGGTGTTCCAACATCACATTATCACGTGATTACATGGATATGATTAGCAAGTTAATTAATTCACACCAATAACCATACATGGTTAAGGGGGTGTTTGTTTGGCTTTTGATGCGGAAAGGCACCCCAAGGAACCAAACGGGCTTCCCCACAGCTTCGGAGGTGCTTTGTACGGCTTCCTGCAACTTTGCCACTTAAATTTGAAACGGTATACTGTCTCTGCCCATTTGGCATCTGACATTTGGTTCTTTTGCGAAATGTCTAAAAATACAGGGGTGTTCTTCCAAACCGTGTGTCCATGTCAGCATCAATCGTGTGCCGCGCGCGTGACCTCCTGCAACGGAAAACGGACTGACATGAGCGTGCACCAAAAATTTAGTTTTGTGACAGATGTGCGATTTAAGTGCGCACATACGTGACGAGTTGTGTGACCGCTAGTGCAATTTCAAGTTTTCTGTTGTGAATTACTGTGGTGTGGCGCTGAGCCTCGTTCGATCTGTTGTCCATTTGCCCACAACTTTCAGTGTCGCGTACTCCTCAGTCGCCGTGGGTACGATCCCATGCTTATTTTGTTTTGTATAGCTTGTACTGCCAATGACGAATATGCGGAGTAGAATATGCCAGTGTAAATTACGCCTTCCAAATAAGGACGCTCGCCTGATGCGATCTCCTCCTTTGACCCTGGATACGGGAGCTGTCGCTGTCGGAGTGACAATTGCACTCACGCAGCGCAACGGGAGCACGGCGATGCAAGCAGGCAACAACGCCCGGCGAAAGCTACGCCCCGATTTTCTACTCGCCTTCGTACACCATCGCGATCTCAACCACCGTCTCCCGCGTCTTCTTACGATTTATTTACGTGATCTCTAGCTCCAAAAACCGATCGATCGTTGTCAAAGCTGCCGGCCGCGCGCGGCCACCTCCCACCATTGCCGGCCGCCCATGGTCTCGGCACCTTGCAGCCACCACCACGCCACGCGCGTTCCCTCGGCTCGCGGAGTCAAACGCTGCGCATATATGTACAGGATCCATCGTCCATGACACCTCCACGCGCTCCGATCAGAGTTGCACCGGTGCTAGAGCTTAACTAGCTAACTAGCGCACGGCGGCGATGAGGCTGGCGCGGCCGTACTCCGGGGTGTTCCGGGGCGGGGCGACGGCGCGGACGGGCCCGCACGCGCTGCCGCTGGCTCGGATCAAGAAGATCATGAAGCGGTCGGCGGGGGACGGCAGCGGCGGCGACGGGACCGGGGCCAGGATGATCTCGGGGGAGGCGCCCGTGGTGTTCTCCAGGGCCTGCGAGCTATTCGTCGCCGAGCTCACGCGCGCCGCCTGGGCCGCCACGCTCGAGGGCAAGCGCCGCACCGTGCACCGCGAGGACGTCGCCCAGGCCGTCCGGGACACCGACCTCTTCGACTTCCTCGTCGACGTCGTCAAGGATGATGATGCCGGCGGCCACGAAGACGGTGGTGTCGTCGCGCCGGTGCCCGGACGCCATGTCCATGACACGGGCGCGCTCGACTAAAAACTGAATTGTCGATCTTTGCATGACGGTCATTGCGGGTGTGTGGAATCGAACTGTATCGTACATGATTAATTGCACTAATAATTAGCTTAAAATTTTATGCCAAATATATACCTGATTTACATTGTTTTAGTGCCATGTCAAAATATACAAAAAGGAAATCTCGTGAAAAGCCTTATTATAGCACCAAATTTTATCTTTTTACACATCACAGAAAATTATCGTTTTTCGTGAAACTAATTTGTAAGCATATAGAATGTTGAGATCTACATGCGGATGTTTTTGTCAGGACATTTTGATATGGTGAAAAGGTGTATTAAAAACATTTTAAAAGACAAGAGCATATGCTCCCGAGTCCAGAACGCCACTCTTTTTTAGATGCAAAACCTCACTCTCCTAATGGAGTTTGTAAAGATTTCTACACACCATGCTTTTTGTATATAATTTTTCATTCATTACAACCTTGTAGGTGAAAAAGATTCATGTAACTGTTTTATGTTGTAATCAAAACACCTTTTCTTACTCTTGAAATACCAAACTCATGAAGCCATTGCGGATGTCTCGCTATCCACAGAAAATGTCGAATCACACCCAAAATATGGGTTTGAGTTTAGGCAGGAATCAAAAAAAAAATCATGTTCCAGTAGATGATACAAAAATTGTACCTATATATTAAGGCTGAAGGGAATGGCGGCCTGTGGTTGCTCGCAATCTGGGCCGTCCGATCGAGATCCGACGGCCCAGATCGCTCGGTTACTGTGCTATGAACAGTAATCAGCAGTACCATACGCGATCTGGGCCGTCCGATCGTCGATCCAACGGTCCAAACGCCACCCGCGCGTCACTTTTACATAAATGTACCTAGCAACCCCAAAAAAAGCTCCGCAGCCCAGCAATTTACGAAGGGGAAGGACCAAAGTGAAATTAATGGAAACAGGGAGGACTTTTTGGTAAAACCTTGCACAAATCACCCTTTGCCTCTCTCTCCCCACGCGACGCCGGAGGTCGCCGCCGCCTCGCGCCGCCGCGTCGCTGTTCCCCTGTCAGATCGGCGACCACCAGAAGCTCCGCCGTCGACTCCTCTGCTTCCTCGCCGGAGATCAGCTGCCGGGACACCGCGCCGGCGACGAAATCGCCACGGCCGTGCCCGCTGGCCTCCTCCGCGCGACGCCGGCTTCGGTGACGTAAAGTCGGCGGCGCCGCCACCTATGGCCAGCCCACGATGAGGCGCGCCGAACGCGCCCACGCACGCGTCTCGGAACGCGGCGGTGCGCCGCCGGCGACCTCGCCGCCGTCAACGCCATGGCAGGCCTGGGTGCTGCTGGCGTCAGCATGACGTCACGGTGGGCCTGGCCTGTTAGTTGTTTTTTCCTTTTTCCCGGATTTTCTTTAAAAAACGCTGACAGGTGGACCCAGATGGACTATAAATTTACAGAAAATGATTAAAAATGCAAAATCGATATCTTTAAATCTTGACTTAGCCGTATGAGTTGTTAGCTGCATGCAAGCTGTTGCGTGTTACGCTGATTGTGGCAGTTAGGCTGGGCGTACATGTAGGTAGTGGCCGGCTGTGGCGTGTGTTAGGGCATGCGTAGGAAGTAGTCAGAGCAGTTGGTGCTGTTAGTGGGTGTGGTGGCTGGGTGGTGCGTGCATCGTGTGTGTGTGTGTGCGGGCAGGAGCAAAGCTCCGGCTATATAACACCCACCCCTCTGCAATCTCCTCGCTACCGTGAGTTTAAGGAGTAAAGGAACTCGGGCGTCCGTGCGCCCGCGGCGGCGCTCCGTGCGCCGGCCGGCAAAACTTCTGTGTCTCTCCACTCCGGTCACCCTGTCTCCACCTTCAGAGGTTGTTCGTGCTGAGTGCGAGGTAGAAGAGAGAGAGGTGCAGCTCGGGCTGCACCAACAAGTGGTATCAGAGCCTTGTCGATCCGAAGCGCGGCCGTGGCACGCGGTCAGGCCGCGACGAGCACGGTGGACGCGAAGGCGGCGAGGGGACGCCGTATGTGCGGCGGCCGCGGCGGACCTGCGTGGTGGCGTAGAGGCTGCGGTGGCGCGGCGTGGCTCGGCGGAGAAGACCGCGTCCTGGGCACGCAGGGCCGGCCATGTTGATCGCGTTGGAGCGCGACGTGGGCACGAGCTGGGGCGTGTGGAGCGCGGCATGTGTCGCCGAGGAAGAAGATCGCGTCCTGGGCACGCGGGGCCGTGTTGATCGCGTCAGCGCACGATCATGGCAACGAGCTGGGGCGTGTGGATCGCAGGATGATCGAGGAGGAGATGACCAGATCGAGCTGCTTGAGACAGCCGCGTTGCCTGCGTCAGTGCGCCGCATGGGCGTGAGCTGAGGGCATGCCGATCGTGGCGGAGTACAGCGTCAAGCGTGGCGGAGACTGTGGTGGCGTGGTCATTACGACGACGACAGAAGCCGCAACAACTCCGGCGACGGCAGGTCGTGGTTTAGGGGGAGATTGTTAGCCGTAAACCACGCCAGGCCGTTGGAGCTCAGGCGCTAGCCGTTGCGAGCTGTTGGGCAGACCCGTGTCGCTCGCGTTTGTGCGCGTCGTGTGCGTGGAGAGCCCGGCCAGGTCGTGCGTGAGTGGTTGGCCTGAGTGTGGTGTGCGTGTAGGTCGTGCAACTTGTGCTGTTAGTGGCCAGCTTAGTGGACGTGGGTGCGTGGGTGCTGTGTCGCCCATGGCTATAAAGCCAGTCATGATCAGAGCCTGTAAGTATCGAGCAGTCGAGCAATGTAGCTACTGTAATAGAGAAAAGACTCGGGCGTCAGTGCCCGTGGCGGCGTTCGTCGCCGGAAAATCTCCTGTCCAGTGTGTCTTCTTTCTTCCACCGCCAGTTCTTGTTCGTGCGAGAGTGAGCGTGAGGAGAGAGAGGGTGCAGCCTCGAGCTGCACCAACTAGTGGTATCAGAGCCTCGAGCTCGGGGCCGTGGCGCGGCGGAGGCCGTGGCCAAGGAGCAAGGCCATGTCGTGCAGGCGGGGAGCGCGGCGGCCGCAGCGGACCTGCGTGGTGGTGCAGAGGCTGCGGTGACGCGGCGTAGCTCGGCGGCGTGGAGGAAGCTGTTCGTGTAGCGGGTGAAGCAGCTCGAGCTGCCGCGTTGCTTGTGTCAGGGCGCGGCATGTGCGTGAGCCGAGGGCGTGCAGATCATAGCGGAGGGAAGCCGTTTGTGCGGCGGGTGAAGCAGCTCGAGCGGCCGCGTCGATCGGCGTTGGAGCGCGATCGTGTGCGCGAGCTGAGGGCGTGCGGATCACGGCGGAGGCGGCGCGTCCAGTGGAGCGCAGGACGGCCGCGTCGATCACGTCAGTGCGTGATCGTGTGCGCGAGCCAGGGCGTGCGGGGCGCGACGTCGTGGAGGAGCTCGGCGTGCGTCGTCGAGGAGGAAGAACATGAAGGCATCGTCAAGCATGGGGAAGGTCGTAGTGGCGGCCATGGCGACGATCGATGTCAAGATTAGGGGGGAAATTTGTTAGCACTAATCTTGACTTAGCCATATGAGTTGTTAGCTGCATGCAAGCTGTGGCGTGTTAGGATGATTGTGGCAGTTAGGCTGGGCGTACATGTAGGTAGTGGCCGGCTGTGGCGTGTGTTAGTGCATGCGTAGGAAGTAGTCAGAGCAGTTGGTGCTGTTAGTGGGTGTGGTGGCTGGGTGGTGCGTGCATCGTGTGTGTGTGCGGGCAGGAGCAAAGCTCCGGCTATATAACACCCACCCATCTGTAATCTCCTCGGTACCGTGAGTTTAAGGAGTAAAGGAACTCGGGCGTCCGTGCGCCCGCGGCGGCGCTCCGTGGACCGGCCGGCAAAACTTTCGTGTCTCTCCACTCCGGTCACCCCGTCTCCACCTTCAGAGCTTGTTCGTGCGAGTGCGAGGTAGAAGAGAGAGAGGTGCAGCTCGGGCTGCACCAACACGCCATGATCCGCGGCTGCTCCTACCACGCCCCCCACGAGCGCGCGCTGGACCTGTTCAAGGAAATGCTGCGCAGGCGCCTCGCCACCGACTGGTTCACCTACCCGTACGTCCTCGACGCGTGCGTGCGGCTCCGGACGCGGCGGCGGTACGGCGAGAAGCTCCACTGCCGGGTCCTGAAGGAGGGGCTCGACCACGTCCAGGCCGTCGGGAGCTCGCTGCTTGCGTTCTACCTGCCTGGCGGCGGCGGCGGCTCGCTGGGCGACGCGCGGAGGCTGTTTGAAGGAATGCGCGTGAAGGCTGTGGGCCTAGCAAACCACATGATGTCGAAGTATGCCAAGGCCGGGGAAGCAGGTTCCGTGCGGGAGGTCTTCGACGCGATGACGGACAGGGACGTCGCGTCGTGAAACTGGATGCTCGCCGTGCACGTCAAGTCGGGCGACATGGTGGCAGCCAAGGAGCTGTTCGCGGAGATGCTGATGAAGAACGTCCTGTCATGGACCACAATGCTCAGGGCACTGTCCATTGCGGGGGATTTCACCGGCGTGAGGAGCCTGTTCAGCCAGATGCCCGAGAGGAACGTAGTATCCTGGAACTGCGTCCTCTCGAGCTACACCCGGCAAGGCAGGTTCTCGCAGGCCCTCCACTTGTTCCCGCGGATGCTGCTCGAGGGCCTCAGTCCAAACGGCTACACAGTCGTCTTGGTTCTCTCAGCCTGCGAGCACCTCGGGAAGCTGAGGATGGGCAGATGGGTGCACGCCAACCTGGTGACGCCGGCGCTCCAGGTGCACGCTGTGGTCGGCAGCGCGCTGGTGGAGATGTATGCCATGTGCGGCGACATCGCCAGCGCGCTCGCTGTCTTCACCAAGATGGGCAGCAAGGACGTCTGCTCCTGGAACATGATGATCAGAGGCCTGTTCAGTATGTCGAGGCAGCGGCCTCGGGCGTGGTGCGGCGGCCGTGGTCTGCGGGTAGTTGCTCTGGGCAGTTTGGGCTGCGGGCAGCTAGGTCGTGCGGCGTTGCAGGTCGGGTGCGAGCGGTGGCATGTCGGGGCGGCGGCCCCGGAAGGTGGTACGGGTGGATTGCGCATGGCGTGACGGAGAGGTGGATGTCGGGGCAGAGGCTCCGAGAGTTCTACAACATCACGGGTGCTCCACCTTTGTGTCGTGTGGGCGACAAGGTTGCTCACGGTGTTGGTCGTCGTCGTCGGGGCTCCTGGTGGGTTCGTCGCTTTCGTCTACGTTGGAGCGTCCCATATTTGCTCCTTCCATAGCAATGACGGCTTCTTCTCTCCGGCTTAGGTGGATGGCTGCTCGGCTCGTTGCGGAGTGGTGTTTGGAGCTTGGCTCTAGTTGTTCTCGAGGTTGTAGGGGCTTCACCCCGTGGGGTTGTATTGTTGTATGGTTTTCGTCCGGTTTCTTCCGATAATAAATCAGGCACCTTCTGCTTAATAAATAGATAAGGCAAAGCTTTTGTCTTCGGTTTAAAAAAAAAGGCCTGGCGGTGCACGAGCTAGCAGGCGACGCCCTCGGGCTGTTCAACTTGATGAAACAGCAGGGCTTACAGCCTGACCACTACACCTTCATGGGCGTACTGCTGGCATGCAGCCAGGGAGGCCTCGTCGACGAAGGGCTCAGGGCATTCGACGCAATGCAAAAGGAACACAGCATCCTGCCCTCACTCGATCACTACTGCTGCCTAATTGATCTGCTCTGCCGTGGTGGGAACATCAAAGGAGCGGTGTGCGTCGTGTGGGGTATGCCCTGGAGGGTGCTGCTCGGCTGGTGCAGGGTTCAGGCAGGCCTTGGGTCGGCCGACGAGGTGACGCTGAGTGTGGCAACAAAACAATCTCTTGAAGATAAGTACAAAACCTACTGCTGACAGTCAAATTTGCACCAGAGTTGCTGGCTGATGTCAGGCTATGTGGCTGTTATTGTGACATATGGGATCAAAGGAGAAAAAAAAAGTGATAATGATCAGCCAGCAACTGTGCAAAAATGCATTGGGTTAGTGCTGACGAACCCTGATCATACGGAGAGTTTAAGGTATCTATACACAGTTTCAGCCTCCGTTTTGCCATATCGCCCGGGGTTTAAGGTATCTGCACACGGAGCTGCAGTCTCCGTTTTCCATGTCAGAGTTGAACTCCAATTCAGTTTACGTCACAGAAAATTTTACCCCCAAGGTTCCACATGATTTTTTTTAGAGAAAAACGCAGGTTTCTTATATGACTTGCCGAGAATGTGCGGTTTTGTCACAAAGTTGCAGAAAGTGAAAAGCGGGTCACGAAGTTGCCATGCTCTTGGTTTTAGGTGGAGGGGTTTCAACCCGCGTGTTGGGATCCAAACTGGCTTGAACGCCGGATGCCTCTGGATCAGTGTTTGAACTGTACCTGTTATTCTTCTCTTCTATAAATGCATAAGTTAGTTTCCGTAAAAGAAGAAGATTGTGATGGACTGCATGTGATGGCCGCCACTGTGTGTTTGCGTAATTTGAAGGAAAGGAAATGAAGCCTATTATTCAGTGTTAAAATCGACACCCAAGAACATATGCTTCTAGACGAAATAATTTATGTTTTCTGTAGAGAAAAATTATTGTGTCCCCTGCTGACATAGTTTCTCCCTCTGAAAATGATCAAGGTGGTTTTGGTGTCGTATACAAGGCAAGATTACATCATATCATTGTCTAATTTTGTTTTTCTTTGCAACTTATCTTTCCTCCACCTTTCAAATACATGATGCAACTAGCTAGACTTGACCCATATCTGCGTGTTGATGTGATTCTTTAAACATGAACTGCAGCAAAATGGGGGAAATGGTTGCTTTGAAGAAGATTGTCTCATCATTAAGGCCAGGACGGCAGTAGCAGTTTGAGAATGAGGTTTATAATCTACAAAACTCAGAATGCATGTTTAGAGTACGACGGAAGATACATTTTTGCTGAGATGGCGGAAATAATATGTTGCTTGGAGTACCTGCCCAAGCGAAGCCTTGATAAGAATATATGTAAGGTATCAGATTTATTATGTGACATTTTTTTTTCAATTTTTCATCTTTATTTGAGGTTGCAGTTTTTGAGTTTTTTTTAAGCTGAGGGACTCTCCCCGATTTCAATTAAGAGAAACCAAGTTTTTAACATAATCAGCCAAAACACCACACCTCCAGGTAACAGATCAAACTCCAGGAAACAACAAGCTAAAACAGTACGAAAAGACTAGAGGAAAAGCCACATGCAGAGACGAGAAAATACAGAGTAGACGGCACACCCTCTCTACTACAGAATCCTGCTCTCCTGGGCTCTCCCAGGTCTTCCCGGCTTGAGAAACGCCTGTGTTCCGCCACTTCTTCCTTTTTCTTCTTTCTTTTTTGCCCCCACCTACTGATTTCCATTTTTGCTAGCCACCTAGTCTTGGTCTCCAGGAGTTCCAGGCACCCGCTCCTCTGAAAATCTCCTCAGCGACACGCCCCAGCACCCTTGCGGCCGTTTGCAGTTCCAGTTTTACGTCCTCTGCCCCTGCAAATTAGACCACCAATCAATCCAATAACAAATACGATGCACCACGTCAATAGGTTCAGCTGGCCATTTATTCTCAAAGCAGGCCAAGTTCCTGGCTTTCCAAATCCCCCAAAACACTGCTGCTACCCCAACTGTTACCTTTTTTTGTGATTCAAACTAAACTGGTTTAACCAACCGACTAGACAATCTTGAGCATCTACAGCTTGACAGTTTACATCTGTTGCCACACTAACCACATTCCAAATATATCTTGCTAGAGGACATTTGAATAAAAGGTGGTTAATACTTTCGTCCTGTCCACAAAACAGACAAGTTTTCTCGCATTTACCCCCTCTTTTCAACAAAACGTCTCGGGTGAGAATGCTTTTTTTAAGAACTAACCATAGGAACGTTTTGACTCTAAGTGGAATCTTAACCTCCCACATGAAGCTGTATGGAACTTCCCCAACAGACTGCATGGCAGTATAAAAAGATTTCACTGAGAAAACACCGGAGGAAGATAATAGCTAAACCAGCCTATCCTCCTCATTTGATAGCTGAACTGAATCACATAGAGCTATAAGTCTGTTCCACTCAACCCTTTTAGGACCCACAATATTCCTTCTAAAGGTTAGGGACCTAATTCCCATCTCAAAAGCTTTTTGGACCGAGATGTTACTATTATTTGAGATGTTAAACAGAGTTGGGAATTGAGTTGCAAGATTAGACCCTGGGAGCCAATTGTCCTCCCAGAATCTAGTCTTTGTTCCATTTCCAACCTTAAATCTACAGCAAGCAAGGAACAGCGGTTTAATTTCCATTAAACCCTGCTAAAAATGAGAATCCCCTTTTTTGCGTGCACACATGCCAAAAGTGGTTCTCTTCAAGTATTTATTTAACAACATCGTTTGCCAGATCCCTTTCTCATTAAACAATTTCCATAGCCATTTCCCCAGCAGAGCTATGTTCATCATTTCCAGGTCAAGGACTCCCAGTTTTTGAGGTTTTAGCAAGGCTCCTAAAACCTTTATTTTTCTCACATATGTATCAAATTTATAATGGATCAATATGTGGTGCTGATATCAGTCTAGAAAATTCTCAAATGAGAATATACAGTAGAATTTGGAGGCAACATTTGGTAGAGTGCTCTACTTTTGCTTACTAATGCAGATGAATCTTCTGGACTTGACTGGAGCACACACTACAAGACGATTGAGGGGATTTTCTATGGTTTATATCACCTTCATGAGCATATTTCTAAGCCTATTATTCACATGGACTTGAAACCTGCGAATAGATTGCTCGATGAGATTATGGTACCTAAAAATACCGAATTTGGATTGTCAAGGCTACTGATTGATCAGGAAAAAACTATTTGTATTTCAACTTGTGATGGAACATTGTGTTTTATGCCACTTTTTAACCAATCAGTTGTAATCATAAGAAAGTTCACTTTCACTTCTGTTTTACTTAACGCGTCGAAATTCTATTCATGTTGTCACTCAGTGATTACATGGCACCAGAATTTCTGCATGGCGGTACAATGACACCTAAGTCAGACATATTCAGTTTGGGTGACATAATCATGGAGATGATAATGGGAGACGGGGATTACCTAGTTTTGTTTCACATTCCTTGCATTTTACCTTGCACACTAATATCTTACATATGTTGCTCTGATTTTTTCACAGAAAATTAAAAAATGGAGAAATGTGTTAGAGGGATCGCCTGAGCATGGATCCCTGGAAATGGATTGCGAACAACTAAAAGGATGCATTCAGCTAGGTCTTATCTGCGTGAATCCTGACCGTGCAAAAAGGCCTCAAATAACGAAAGTTATCAATATGCTTCACGGATTGGAGAGTATTTACTGCGACATGAGCAATGAGGCAACGTAATCAGGAGGCCAGGTATGATCACTTAACTTTCATGCGTGTTAAGCATGTAATTTGCTACATTTGTAGTCAAATCATTCGCTGGCACCCCGTCTTTGCACGTAATCCCCATTGCTCAAGAGGGAATTCGTCTGTGTGGTGATCTAGTTTTTTCGTGCTTACTTTTGTGATTCAGTGATCACATGCATGGCACCACAATTCTTGCATGAATCTTTAGCCAGAATGCTGGAAAATGATGTCTGCGTAAGTTCGGAGTGATTTTGCTGGAGATCGTGAGTGGACAAAGGGGTACGAACTTGTCGTCTGGGTGAGCCAAACAGTCTTGTTTCTCAACCTCATTCTGACAGGAGTAGTAAAAATAGTGTAAAGTGTTGCTCATCCTGAAACTCTTTGTTATTTGGTTCACGGTACCCAACTATATACGAGTCCTCCTCCCTCCCTCTAGGGTTCCCCCCAGCGCCGCCGCCGCCGCCAAGCCCTCCCCGCCGGCGTTCCCCCTCCTCCCTCTCCTCCCTCCCTCTCACCCCCGACCCCCGTGTCGTCCGCGCCAGGGCGGCCCGGGGGAGAGCCGACAAGCGGGCGCGGAGATCGACGACAGGGAGCCGCGCCGCCGCTGCCGCCGGCTTCGACCGCGGTGGCGGCTGGCCCTTCCGCCCTAAAGGGTGGCGGGGACCCTCGAGCTGGGCTGCAGAGCAGGTGGCTGAGGTTGGACGCCGGGGCAGCGGCCCGGGTCGGCGGTGGGCGGCGTCGGCGACCTTCGCGCAGGTGGTGCGCGGCGGCCCCGGGGCGCGGTGGTGCGGCGATGGTGTCCGGTGGCGAGCCGGCGGCCGGCGCCGCGCTGAGGCTTGAGGAGGAGACGGCTGGGGCAAGGGCGGTGCCGGCGGCACCCGGCGGCGATCCTGGTGCAGTGGCGGCGCGGGCCCAGATGGGCCCGATGGGCTTCCAGGGCCGGGGAGTTCGGCGCGGTGGCGGCCTGTGGGTACGCAGCAGGCGCTGGTCTGCGGCGTGGTGGTGCTGGCAGAGCGGGAGGGGGGAGAGGTGGTGGTGACGTGCTGTCGGCCGGCTAGCAGCGTGGCGAGATGCAGGTGCTGCGCGAAGTGCTGCGCCGGTGTCTTCGGCCTGGTGGTGCAGGGCTATCCCGGCAGGGTGTGTTGGCCGGCGGCTTTGGCGCGTTCGGTGGTGGTTTGTGGGCGGCCGGTTCATGGTGGAGTGTTTGTTGAGCATCACCGGAAGAAATTCTTGCTCCGGTTCCTGCCAGAGCTGACGGTGGTGACGCCCGTGGGTGTCGCGGACTTCCTTGGAAGCATTGTCATGTGTGGTGCTCACTCCTCCTCCTGCGGCCTTGACTCCGGAGGGAAACCTCGGATCTGGGATCGGGCGATGGAGGCGCTTTTGCGTCTCTTTCCTTCTTGGGGGCATCGGCTTGGAGTTGCCTAGGGGTTCGATGAAGGTGGCTGGTTGTCGGATAGCTGTGCAAGGTCCAAGTGTGCAGTTTGGCAAAGAGGATGCTTTGGGCGGAAGATGGGTCGCGGCTGGACTTTGGTAGTCGAGTCTCTCGGCGTGTCCGATGGGTCCTTCTGCTCCGTTGTGTTGATGTGGAGTCGGAGCTGCGGTGTAGGGTGTCCAGGCGGCGACGATGACCGGCCACCGGTGGCTTCGCAGAGTTCTCGATCGGCGCAGGTTCAGTATATTTCCCTTGTGAAGCTCGTCGTCAGATTCGGAGCTGTCTGTCCTTGGCGCGTGTGGCCAATTGTTGGCATAGGCCGGCATGGGCTCCGATGCTTATGTGAGGCTCCGTTTGGGAAGCTGCTGGTGAAGTCGGAGTCGCTGGCTCGCGGAGGAGTGATGACGATGAAACTTCGTGGCAACCTCGACACGGTCTCCTTGTGTGTTTGTGCTTCGTGTGGGTAGCCGGGTTGGCTGTGGTGGTGTGCCCAGTGTGGTCGTGTTCCATGACGACTTTGGTGCATTGTACGGGTTTTCGGCCGGTTCCCCTGCAAATGAACTGGTCAATTCTCTTCTACTTTTTTAAATAAAATGAGGCAATGCTGCCCGTTTTGTTCAAAAAAACTCTTTGTTTGCAGACTATCAAGTATCTCCAGCAGCCGGCGGAGATCAGGAAGATGGTTGACCCGGAGCTGAGCAAGGTAAGAACTGAGGACCTGTCGGTGGTGTGCGTCGTGGGGAACTGAGGACCCGGACATGCACACCTTCGCGCTCGAGACCGGCATCCTCAGGGGGAGTCCTCCCTGGCATGGGAGATGCTCTACCTGTCGTTGTAGCACCCGTGACGGCGTGCGCCAATGCAGTGCAGTGCTGCTCCAGTTCTGGTACGATGACACTGAACCGGATCCTCCGTCTGCATTCGGTTGTGCTGGAGTTCTGCTCGTGAGTTTCTGCTCCTAATAAGAAGAGTGCGAACCACCTGGATTTATTGTTCGGAGCGCAGGCCGCACCGTAAAAAAAAAAGTTCAGTGTGAGTGCAGTGTTTTTGCAATGCAATGCTGCTCCTAGTCTGATGTAACGGCATGGCACTGAACCGTGCGCGTTGGATCATGCTGGGCTGGTCGTGCGGGGAATGTGATGTGGGCTGAATTTGCGTGGTCTCATGGAAGGGAGATGCATGAGGCGTTAAGTATCTGGAGTCTGGACGCAGCGGCCCCTGCCGTTGTAAGTTGTAACGATACAACCCAAAACACGAAGAAAATAATAATACGAAATACCAAAAAGGATTGATCCAGCCTACCTGATTCGAACAGGTGACTTAGGGAGCTACAATCGCCAGCTCCACCGCCGTTTTTTGTTTTACATAAACCTATTTACCTTTTATAATTATAATTATCTTTCGTACCATGCCCTGTCACGATTTTTCTGGAAACGCCCGCTTTGTAATTCGTCAGGTCACGTTTGTAGAGAAGGAGCCCGTGCGTAGAAAGGCAGCACCGAATTTGTAGACTGAGCTACTCAAGGGGCTTCTCCAGGCATTGACCCTTCACTTACTGTACCGGACGGCCAGGAGCAGCGGACCAATGAATAATGACCCATACAGAAGAGCTAAATTTTTTTAAATAATACACAAAAAATAATTAATTCTAGAAATAACACGCGTTTTTTTTTTGCAAAAATAGGATCCAGTCGTCCATGACGAAGACGACTGGGACTTGTCGTCCACGGCGAAGACGACAAGTGCCTTGTCGTCCTTGGTGAAGCCGACTAATGCCTTGTCGTCTTTGGTGAGGACGACTAGTGACGCACACCCACAAATACAGCCACTGGTAAGACTACTAGTGGCGTGCACTCACACATATACGCCAGCAGTAATAACCCAGCAGCCTACATGCGCCTGTCGTCTTCGCCGTGGACGACAAGGCCTAGTCGTGTTCGTCATGGACGACTGGATCCTATTTTTGCAACAACAAAAAAATCGCGTATTATTTCCGAAATTTAATTAATTTTGTGTATTATTTTAAAAAAATTAGCACCCAAGGCTCCATCGCCTGCCTACCCAGTACCCACACAAACAGCTGACGCTTAATCCTGGGAGAGGAGCAACTTTCTTACTGGGTACAACATCTCTTACTGTCTCAACTTATAATGCAATCACCGCCCCCCAGAAAAAACTACAATGTCGTCGAATATCTTTGATGCCAAGGCCGTGCAAATATCCAACCATCATTCAGACATTCAGCTATCACATATCAGTCATTCATCAAGCCGTTTAGAAGTTAAACTGCTAGCCTTAACAGGAGAACTTCAGAACGGCTATAGGCTTCTCACGGGACATGAGGAGAATGTCTTGATTAAACCTGTACTTACAACACCGGCTGAACAAAAAAAACGCAAATCAAAGGAACACATACACGCTTACACAAGATACATCAACATACATGTTTTTTCCTCACATATTTCACACTGTAATCGTGGAGCATGCATGACCATATAGACATTGCAAAATGGAGCATGCATGACGAATATGGGGAGGATGCAAACTCCCTTCCAACGACATTACCTTGAAACTCACAAGCTGCAGGCTGCAGCTGAGCATTCCAAATAGCATGGCTTAAGAGCTTCCGTAGATACGGACCAAGGATAGAGTATAACGCCGTGGCGTAAGGTTGATTCAGCCAGGAACTCAGATTTTCCTCACCAATTGGTTGTCGACTGAAAATAAGAAGCTACAACAAAAAAAATGATTAGTAAAGTCGAGGATGTTTTTTTGGAAATACAGGTGCATAGTTATGAGCAAAAAGTCGCTTCATATGTGTGTCTGATCATACATCGATCACATGAGTGCAAGAAAATAAACGAGTACAATATGGAAAGAAGTTTGTGTAAACACACTTACCATAGGGGGAGGCTGCTGGCTCCACTCTCATGATTGTACGTAGCTGCCTCTAAACATGGGTTGCTCTAGTTCCTCCAACTTTGAACAGTACAGAATCGCGACATTACTAATTTCTGAAATCGCGCTTTCTCCACCAATTGATACAATGTCTGCACAATTCCAAATCATTAAATTCTCTAGTGATCTGAGGTTACTGCTCCAAAGGTTGCCTGGAATGGCTGTTATACACCGACATTCGCGAATCTCCAATTTAACAAGGGATGCAAGATTCTGTAGGCAGCTGGGAAACCATACAGAGATATCCCCACAGTAGCACAAGGAAAGAATCTGGAGGGAGGATGGTAGCATAAATCTCCTATTCCATCTGAGTCTAGGGCAACAGCAGATCTCTAATTCCTTCAGAGAAGAAAATTTGCCAAACCTTTCACCGGGCAGCGACACTAACATGGGAACCGATTTGACATGAATTCTCTCGATGGAAGGTATATATATTTTTCAGTCAAGAAATCATCAATTCTTAACAGCTTGTCACACCCGTCAATGGTAAGGGAAGCAAGATACGGGAATGCTCTAACTGCACCGGTGCCTCTGATGAGCTGTCCAGATTGTCCAATAATAGATGTAAGATTTTGACATTGTGAAATATGTAACTCCTCTAGTGCTGGAAGATTCCACTTCTGTAGTTGGATGGATGTGAGGCCATGGCATGACAAAAAAAAGTATGTGAGGTTGCAGCAATCAACATTATCTGCGAGATTTCCACAGGTATTGTCCTGACTCCAATCAATCGCCTTAATGCCCAGTACAAGCCTTTTGAGAGAGGGTGCAACCATATTTTGGAAAATTATATTTGGACATCCTTGCACTTGGAATTCTTCAAGGCAACGGAGAGCCCCAAATATTTCATTTGGTACTGATATTAAATTCTTGCAATTTTTTGTTGTCATTTTCTTGAGGGCTGGTATGTAAGCTGGATGTATAACATGTTCGAGGCTTGATATATTTTCGCACCCATCAATGATTAGATCTGTGATCCTGGGTACCGAAGATCTCTCGGGTCGATCAGAACCGATCAACGAATGGGACATCAAGCTTGGAATATTCTGTTGTTGAAACCAGCTTGGAAGTGACAGACCTGGATAACCATGGAGGAGCAGATACTTGAGGCAGGTGGGAGGTTTTAGAAATCGAAGTACTTCTATGTCACTATCCTCTGGATTCCTAAACAAAGATCCATATTTCAGATTCAACTTTTCAAGATATTTCTTATTCTGTAGTTGGGCTAGTGCTGCATGCTCCTTGCTTATTGTCTTACAGATATTATATATCACCAATTCACCGAGTTGGTCAACATTGTTTATCAAGTTAAATCCAAGTCCCTGCTCATTATTGGATGCATCAACCGATACTTTATAATAAAATTCTTGACTCTGAAATCTTCTATGCACTGAATCACAGAGGAATCCATGTGATTCAAATCTCTGTAAGCATATCAGCTTACTGAAGTCAGAAGGCAAGCTTTCAAGCTTGCATTTCTCGAGCTTTACAATCTGCAGATTATAGAGCCAACAAAACTCTGCGGGGAGACTCTTGAAGGGGCAAGCTCTCAATATTTGAAGGAACCGAAGATGCTTCAAGTGTCCAATGCTAGCTGGTAACTCATGGGTAGATGCAAAAACAATCACCCGCAATCGCCGAAATTCATTACACCAAGCTGCCATCAAACTAGCTGGAGTTTTCTTATTCGCTAAAGGCTTGTTTCAGAGAAGGGTACGGAGCTTTGTGAAACGACAAAGACCCAACAAAGTGGAATAGTCCATGTCTGCGCTAGAGAGTATTGACAAATGGCGAACATTCTGCGGAATACTTTTGAAGTCATTCCTTTTTTTCACAATGAAGCAGTCATCCTCTGAAACTTTCTGTGCCATATCATGCAACAAGTCATGGATTACGTATCCATCAAAAACTTTCTGAAAGAAGGACCGATATAAAAGGTCATTAAAGTATTCACGACTAATATCTTGAACCGGAATGTCACCTTGAGGTTCCACAAAGCCTTCTGCCACCCAAATTTCAGCTAAATAACTCTTCTGAAATTTGTAATCTTTCGGGTACACGGCACAAAGTGAGAAGCATCTCTTCAAATGGAATGGTAAATACATGTAGCTCAATTGAAGAGCTGGCAAAATTTCAGTCTCCTCTCGCCTCAACTTCCACAGATCACTACCTAGTATAGCATTCCAATGTTCTGCTTGAAGGTTCATTCTTAATATTCGCCCAAGAGTTTTGGCAGCTAAAGGAGAACCCTTCAACTTAGGAGCTATGCTTCTACCAATGCGCTCCAATTCAGGATCAATATTATTGGAACTTGCAGATTCAAACACGCATAGTTTGAAAAAATTCCAGAACACATCATCCTTTAAACCTTCTAATGCAACGGAATCCCTTGTGCCCACTTTGTCAGCAACCTTCTGACATCTTGTGGTGACCAACATCACACTTCCCTGTAGCACATTCTTTAAAGGTGCACAAAACCTCTTCCAGCGCTGCCCATTTTCCTTCAAAACATCATCCCACAAATCATCAAGCACAATCAAGAACTTCTTAGTACTCACAATATCAGAAAGAACATTTTGTAGAGAATTCAAATTGTCAGTTCTCGCTTGTTTTCCAGGACATGACTCTACGACCTCTTTAGTCAACCTCTTCACATCAAAGTCATCTGACACACAAACCCATATTATCAGGTCAAAATGAGACTTCATTTGTGCATCACTACAAATATGTTGAGCCAAAGTGGTCTTTCCAACACCTCCAATTCCAACTATTGGTAAAACAGGAAGATCTGTTATTCTTGACTCACTACTTACTTGGTTACTTGTTGATACATCGACTGCACTATTTCCTTTACGGCGTTTGGGATTAGCATTGCTACTATTTATAGTGCAAACAAATTCAATAATCTTCTTTATCTCCATGTCACGACCAAATATTTTTGTTTCACTTGGAAAAGAGCTAGTTTCTGGCCTGACTGATTCGTCAAATCGTGTTGATACTTCATGTAACCCCATATTGAGAAGGCGAGTGGAGATGTTATCCAGCCTATCTCGGATACCGTTCACTAACTTGATAAAGCTTCCTTTAATGACGTTATTGAAGAAGTCCACATAAAGAGACTGGCTTACATTCCCCACCACTGTCACATTTAGCAAATACCATTTGAACTCATCAAGAAGGTCATCAGCATCATACACAGCGTCTTTGAGATTTGGAAGGAGCTCGGCGACATGATGTTTGTGACTCCTCCGCTCTGCTCGATCAATGAGGTCATACATTGCAGGAAGTGTATCTGTAAGGTATTGTAGGCCATTTTCGAGACAAAATAAATTTTGATGAAGCCTTTGTCCCTCGTTGGCGCTCCACTGGGATGAAATCGTTGATCTAGCCCACTGAAAAATAGTGCCAAACTTATTGGACCCAGTAATATCCATTATGCCCATGGTGACTGGAGTTTGAAGGTTTCCATCCGCCCTGTCGACAAAGGTAGAGAGAATGAGCATAGGGTATTGTTTGATCAGATATTAAAGGTGTAGCGCATTGACATGTCTCTTCTCTTGATTGTGCTCTCTGCATTACTGGTACCAGCAGATAAAAATATATTGTAACCATTTTTTTTAATCCAAGGCGTTATAACTCGACCTCACGAGATGGAATATTACTGATAAAAAACAGCTGAAACTCTCACTCAGGACCACTAATCTATAGTACTAGATGGGCTCCACTACACCATGGTATGAATGAGCCACTCAACCATCGTGGAACTTTTTTTTATCAGAAACAATTAGTACTCCCCTATGTGATATAACAAACCACTATAGATGTACAAGCTTTTTTATGCTCCCCTATGTGAAAGTAGATGGACTAATACTTTATGTGAAAGAATGCACACACCATGGAAGAGATAAGGCTCTACAAATATAACATTAGATTTATTCAAACACACACATATTTGGCATCAGCAATGCAGAGCGCCCAAGCAAAAAATGAGGATGCTCTAATTCTTGAGCCTCAAGCGGCATATTCGTTCTGAAAAATAACCTTAGATGTGGGTTCCTCCTACGATTGTCATTGCCAATGGTGCCCACATCGGTTGTTAGGGTCACATTTCTATGCTCTGAAACATCTCGAGATGCGTGCCCTCCAATGGCACGGGACACCAAGTCCCTAAAACAGTCAAATGGCAAGTCTATAATGAGTAAATAAGCACACAATATGTACATCTGCTTGAAAAACAAAATGGTAAATACAATGTTAACCTCATGATTGAGTCATCGGACTCGCGGACATAATCCATATGGTCATGCATCGACCTATCACTTCCTACAATCTTGTCGTACCCTTCACTTATATAGTCTATGTCTTCCATTGAATAGCATTCAGTGGCGTTGTCATGCACCCCCATCGAAACTGACAAGATACCAAGTGCATCACAAGTTTTTAGATAACCAAAATAATATTGGTACATGTTAATGCACCACATTGGAGATATCATTTAAAATAATCATCCCAGTGCCATGCAGCAGAAGATACACTCAATGAAAAATCATTATTACAAAGTACTAGGTTGTTAAGGCATTTCAAAAACAGAAAACCTGATAATTTATTTGTTCACACTTGATAATTTTAATTGAGGTATTTAATTAACGGAAGAGCAATTGCGAAATTCATAAGAAAAAAATATTTATATCTTTCAAATTCCATGGTTATTTTAAAGGTTGTAATACAAATTACTGATTTATTTATGCCCGCACATATTGTTAATTTGGAGAAATGCATGCATGTCTGTTTTTAAAAGCACACCGGAAATGTAGAGCAACCATCCTCTTCATATTCAAGAGCAGGAGCCCCAATGACCCAAATCATTAATAATTTATGGAAATATGAGCCAATTTGGAATCCCCTTCATTGATCTATTTTCAAATTTCCAAACTTTCTGAAATTAATGCAATCTTATTTTACTTGATACTTACCTGAGTTGGCGTCTTGGTTGTATTCCAAGGCCTCCCCGCTTTGTAAGTTGGTGGCCTACAGATAACAAATTGTAGAGGTTTAGTCCATATTTATAGAGGCCTCTCATGTGTCAGCATCTGAAAAACTTTTAGTCCTATGCCCCAACGCCGTTTTGAAAGATCCAAGTCAGTCAATAATCAAATATTGATCAAGAAGTTAATGCACGAAACAATTTTTCGCGAGCTAGTTACTAAATATTTAGTGGCAAGCATACCAATTTTTTTTGCCATTTTCATTATATATATAATATGGTTAACTAATTGATACAATTATGGGCAGTATGGATTGACAGTCTAGAAACATGATTTTCATTAGATAATAGCACCACTAGTTCATTTAGGTGTATTAGTTCTTTCATAAAAATAGACTAGATATAGTGAAATATTACTCATTTTTCAATACCTCGTGTGTAAGCGGCAATTTTGAAATATCAATTCGGTGAAGATCATCGACAATCTCTCTTACAGTAGGCCTTTCCTGTCGCTCAGACTTTACACAACGTAGTGCTATTTTGATGCATGTTTTAACTTCTTTTGATGCATGTGAGCACATCGTTGCATGTAGCCTTTTTTTTTCCCAGTTTTCACATACCTACACAATGGAAACAAAATTTCAATATGTTGCAGAACATGGTTAATACACGACATAACTTTATGAGAGACAAGTACTCATAATTCAAATTTGCTTACTTACAAGCTCAATAATTTTGGATGGAGTATCCACGTGGTCATAGTAGTGCTTGCGTCCTGCCATTATATGTATTATCACAACGCCCAAACTGAATACATCATATTTCGGTGAGATTTCCTGTTTGTCGACGTATTCTGGTGGTGTGTATCCCCTGCATGGTATCAACTTCAATTACCTTATAACAAAATTATATAAGTAAGTTGATTACTTCACGTCCGGTATGAACTCACATTGTTCCCAAAGGCGTTATTGTGGTACATGTTTCGGTTGTCGAAAAGAGTCTTGATAAACCAAAATCCCCAATTTTCGGAATCATATTGTTGTCCAATAATATATTTGCAGGTTTTAAGTCCAAATGAAAAATAGAATCTTTGTATCCATTGTGGAGGTGATTTAAGCCCTCACAGACTCCCTTAATTATTCTATAACACGTGTCCCAATCAAGTCTGCATGGCTCATCTGAGAAAGTAAACAAGACGAGTATTACAAAGACAACAATTGGGAGTTTGATTTAAATTGATATAATTGATTTATTCATGCATAAAAATATTGTAGATGTATTGCATGATCTTACTAGAGACGTGTTTGTCGAGACTTCCACCCTGCAGGTATTCGAAGCAGAGAGTTCTTTCATTCTCCTCAGCAAAAATATATTTTCCGTCATGTTCAACGCATTGATGACGTGTTTCATAGCAGTACCCAACTAACCTCACAATATTTTGATGTCGGACCCTCATAAGGTTAGTACATTCATTATGAAATTGTTTGTCGCTGCCATGGTCTGGAGGCATGTACATAAGCTTCTTCACGGCAATTTCATCCCCATTGTCCAAGACTCCCTGTTAAAATCCCTAGTTAGTACCGTCTATGTGCTCTTGTAATTTTCGGTTGTGTTGTTTAAAAAGTAAAATCCGAAGTAAGAGGTACCTTGTAAACTACTCCATAAGCACCATAACCAATTATACGGTCCTCAGAAAAATTGTTAGTAATCTGTTTTAAGAACACGAACTCAAATTGTGTTGTCGCCCCACTTGTGTGTTGTGACTTGTTCAACATTGTATTCTCAATCTCCTAGTACCACAGAAACTTTTAACACACGGTATATAAGTGCATGTATATGGAAAACATAACTCTCCACAAAGTCGGAAGACCATGTATGGAAAGAAGCCTTACCAGTGCTTGAAGGTCAAAAGAGTTGATGAACTTGCGAATCCCCAACAGACGTAACTAGATTATTCATGAGGGGGCAAAATCCCCTGTCAGGTAAGCATTGTGTTAAGTGTTATCCATTAGAGGTCAGTTATGTGACATCAAAGTAACAAGCAAGTAAAATCGAGCAAGAAAAAGTTAATGAAGCAAACCAAAGAAGGCGTCTTTTTTTACAGGTAAAGATATATTACAAGGTAGAAAACTCTGAAGTTTTGCGGCATACAAAGAAATAGCTCAAAATGAAGCTCCAGCATAATTTCCCACAGTGTACAACTCCACCAGACCAGAGGGGAAAGCTTCCGATCCGGCCATGAAACTAGAGATCGAAGATGTTGGTAACCTCCGGTCTCCATCGTCCCGGTCACCATGGTTAGAGGCATGAGGGAAAGCCACCACCCAAGATCCCGATTATTTAGAGAACCAAACCTAGAGAAAACGAACTAGAGAAACTAGGACCTCTCTCCCACACGACGGCGACGCCACAGGGGCAGTTGGGGTCAAAATCCTCTAATAGGCACCAGCCCTTGCCGTTTTGGGGAGCTTTCTGATTCACACACGATACAGATAAAAATGGAGGGACAGACCAAGCAGAAGTACCTCGAATGCGCTGAGCTGAAGGTGGAAGAAGAGTCCGACCAACGGAAATTAAGTGCAGAGGGCGAGCGCGAGAGGTGTGGAATGGGAAGTGCAATGGCGAATGCATAGGCCGGGGCGTGTAAATGATCGACCGAGTATAGCAGGGGCAGCAACAAATTCAGTTCTGCTCCTAACGAACCACCCCTGTTAATTGCTTTGCTTCAATGCTTCGTATACCCAGCTCTTGACTCAAACCTCCCTAAACACCTCCCTGTTTAGGCTTTACTCACGCACTGTTCTTACAGGGGCCACGCAATTACTTCCTGTATGCTGAAGTAGTACTAGTAGGTTACATGCATGTGGACCCTGTTCTGTTCCTGAATTGAGTGCAATTGACATTAAATTCCAATTGGCGTTTTGCAATCAAATCATGAATGCCAGCTCGCAAGTCATTTTTTCTAAAACAGCCATGAATGCCGGAAACTGCAACTGTAGGCTGAGCTCTTTATTTTCTAAAATTTGTAAATCATATTTTTTTTTAAACCTGGATGTAGTATATTCTATCAAGGTGCAACATATCAACTCAAAATCATTGTTCTAAAATTCGGCACCGATTAAGTGGCCGAGTAATCGCTATTCAGTGGGTTACTAAATAGCCGATAAATGCCGTTTACCCGATTAATCGGCCGATTAACTGGCGAATAGGCCGATTATTCGCTATTCAGTGGCCGAGCGAGCCGTTACCAGTTAACGAATTCCTAAACAATGCTCAAAATATTCTAAACTGCATGAAAATGGCAATTCTGACAGATGTTGAGTGGTTCAAATTTCGCACTGTTATTATTTAGATTTTCAGATTATTGTATTTTTTGTACATTCCAAAATACAATGTATTTATAGTTCATATTTTACATGTTACTAGAATGAAGTGTTATATTTTGTTGAGTACAGAAATGTTTTTCTCACCCTCGATCGACACGACACCGATCACATGTTAGGTAGGCTCAAGCCGCATCGGACGGCCAGGAACAAGCACCCCGCGCGGCGCACCAAACCTCTATATATGCTGAACCGATCGAGCCCATTCAAGACTTAGATTCCCTTCTCCAAATCCGGCCCAACCCGAAAGCCCACCACTAGCCTTACCACCTCCGGCGACCACCGGACCCGATAAGGCGGAGCGCGAGCATAGGTAAAGTAGTTCACCAATAGATAATTCTCATGTCACTATATCTTAATGTGGTTGAGCATCAATTAAGGCATATATAAAGCAGTACTCCCTCCGTTCTAAATGTAAGATGTTTTAGCTGGCGTGAGGTAACAAAACTCTTTATCGTGTAAGCATGATATTAATATTACGAGTGGTTAGTTATGTGACTTAAAAGTAACAAACCGGTGAGCCGACCAAGAAGAAACTATCGAAGCAAATCAAAGAAAACGTGAGCAGCATGCAGTTGATTGCTCATGTACACATGAAAAAAATAAAAAAAAAGGATGGAGGGACAAAGGGTTCGAGCAAGCAAGAGTACCTGGAGTGGGCTGCTCTGAAGGTGGAAGAAAAGGTAGACCTCGACCAACGGAGAAGAATGGAATGGGCGACAGAGCAGGAAAGAGGGTATCTTCTATCTAGTACTCCGTACGTCCACAGACCACACACAATAAGTTCAGTAGTTACTTTTAACAAGAAAATGGAGAACACGCTCAGGTCGAGACTAGTCTTTGCACTCCTCTTGCTGCTTAGCTTGATACGTACGGTGACAATGAAATGGAATTGGCAGTTTGCAGTCTAAGACATGGATTCCCACTCGCCATGTCACATCCTTTGGAGGAAAAACCTCCCCAGCATCCCGACGAGATTCCACAGCCAAGTCGTAATGCCAACTAGAACTAGACATGTCACATCCTTCCGAAACAATTCCGGCTTCAGCCAGCATGTCTGGTGCGGCCGGCTCGTGGCGGATCTATGATTTTGCCATGGGCTGCGAGCCTCAAATTCGCAAATGAAAAGGCATCACAAATTTGGCATATTGTCTCGAGTACTGGAGGTAATGTGATATGGTCGCATACCATAATAATCCCAAAAGAAGAGGTTCGAAATGCGCCAAAAGTCGATGATCCAGAGGCCGCAGGCGCAGGCGCGGTTCTGCGGAGTAGGGTCGAAGACGCTGCCGTGGTTCCACGCCGCCGGTCGCTGTAGCCCGCCGCCACCACGACCACTGCCGCCGAGTTTGGGTGCGATGCGCCGCCGCCTGACGCCGTTCGCTCTGCTGCGCTCTTCAGTTTGGGCCAAAAAAGGGAGAGCGTACGTGTGCGAAAATGTCCTATCGGGCTTCCTATTAGTTTGGCCCACGAGCATTTGGCAATTTAGCTTGGACCACAACTCGATCGTCGGCTTCCGTCTGCGTAGGCGACGGCCAACGGCGGCAGCCATGGACGACGGCGACCCAGGAGGTGGAGATGGTGGGGCGCATCCTTCGGGCGACGGCGGCGATCGTGCCAGGAAGCAAGAGCAACCAGAAGACACGGTGCCCGCACATGGCGGCCGTAAGCGCCGGCGAGGCGGGACTACTACTTTCGTTGGGGGCGATGCGGCAACTCCGTCTGTTGGCTCGTCCTCGGGGACAGCAGGCAGGATGCAGTCTCTCGCCCCCCCTTTTTTTTTTTTTTTGAAACGATCTCGCCCTAATTTTTAACATTGCCGGACCAATAGACGGCGAGTTGCTGAATTTTTAGTTCAGTTTCGATCTGTGTCATCTTAGGGCCCCGCATTTCTCAAATTTAGTTGAACTGAATTTGTTCATCTGTCTCTAAGTAGTTTACCTCACCTTTAAGTATCGAGTAAACATTATTGAACATAGATTGCTCAAATTTCAGTAATTTGGTTGACACAATAATCAAATGAGGAGACTTGGACTGTTCGACATGCTGTAGAAATATAATGGGGGTTAAGTGCACTTTTGCAAAACTTCACTTTTGGTCCCTCAAGTTTTGCAAAAGTTTAGCTTTGGTTCTTAACTCTATTCTGGTCTAAATGGGGTACTCAAACACTTAATTTGTGAGGGTGAGATAGGATTGTATGGGATAGTGATTGAGATTTATTCTGTTGAACGTGCATGCTAACTGAATAATGGATCCCCACGTCGGATGAGCCTAGTGTATGAGGACCACGTTTAGACCAGAATAGAGTTAAAGGACCACGTTTAGGGCCCGTATTTCTCAATTTAAGTTGAGTTGAATCTGTTCATGTCTCTAAATAGTTTACCTCACCTTCAAGTATCGAGTAAACATTATTGAACATAAATTGCTCAAATTTCAGTAATTTGGTTGACACAATAATCAAATGAGGAGACTTGGACTGTTGGACATGCTGTAGAAATATAATGTATGTTTGTGCGCTTAAGTTTACTCGGCTACTATGTTCATATTATTCATTGCAACGAATGGTGTGCCGCAGACGGCTCGATCGCTGCTTCTCCGCCAGAGGTGAATGGGGGAAAGGCCGCCTTGCCCCGGCAACAAGATGATACTTCTCAAACTCAGACCGGTCAAATGGAGGGGTATTCAGGGCCAGACCTTCCACAGGTACGCCGTAAAATGTGTTCTGCACTTTCTCCATACATTGACTTAATTTGTACTAGCATGCTACTGTATATTCTGCACATCTTGGTTACCAGTTAACAATGGTGACATTTTCTTAGCAGAAACCACCACCAACACTTCTGGGAAATGTTATTGTTAAGCATAACAGCATGGCGTGCAGCTGTAGATTCAGTCAAGGGACACTGCACGCCCTGTACCTCCACTAGCTGAGCCACGATCTCTGATCGTGTGTAGAGTTGTACACGTTCTGGCCGTAACCGCTCATGTAATCTATCTATCTATATATAACCGTTTCAGCTATCTCTGGAGAGTGACCACGTCACTTGCACTGTGGAAGTGATACCCACTTCTACAGTGCATGTAGTTCGCCGCGCCGTCCGATTCCGATCCGACAGCCCTACTTTTCATGAAAACATATACACGAAATATATGCGCGCCGACGAGTAGGTTCCATTCCAATGATAGGTTTCCAGTTTGGTCGACTCTAGCTTCTCAATTTTGGATCCAGATTCGCAAAAACATTTGACAAATTTTGTCAAATTCGTCGCGCTCAGTCATCCATTCGAATATTCCTCTCACGAGTAGATGAATATCACCCTTCCAAACAACTTTCATGTTTCAACCTTTTTATTTTGATAGACATATACATATTTCTCTCTAATTTTTAAATTCGTTGTACTTTAGGCTGTAAAAAAACAAAATCTGCCAGATTCAAAGTTTCAAAATCTCGCTTTTTCGCATAAAAGTCTCCGATGTGCACTTTTACAGCGCAATCTCGCTTTTTTGCAAAAAAGTCTCAGATGTGCATTTTTTTGCATAAAAGTCCTCGCGTTTACCATAAATTGTGAACCGGTCGCTCAAAATAAAAAAACGTTTTTGCAGCAACATCCCGTGTTTCCTAAAAAAATGTGAATCGGTCCTCCGGTACAAAACACACGGAAAAGTCCACGCACGCCGCTTCTTTTGCATAAAAGTCCTCACATTTTCCAAAAAAATTGAATCTTTCACCCACAATAGTTTTCGACATATTTTTTCTACCTAAAATTTTCCAAACGCGTTTACATAGGTCTATTTTCCAAATAAGTTTAGACTTTCTAACGGTATTTTTCTTTAGCTATTTTAGAGTTTTTAATACTTTTTCATATTTTCTGACAAAAAGTTTTACCGTATTTTTTGTCCACAATTTCACAACCGTATTGACATACTTTTCAAACAAGTTTAGATTTTCCAGCTGTATTTTTGGTCGTATTTTTTGGCTGAAATTTCTCCACCATATTTATATACATCTACCTCCCGACAAAAAAAAACGCCTAATCGATTTTTCTCTCTTTTTCCCGTTTCTTCTTTTCAACCTATTGAATGATAAATGTTGACACAACTTTTCGTGCGGCATTCGGCCACTGTATATCTCGCTATTCTTAACTAACCGCACCGCAACGAGTCCACGCCGAAACAACAGTGCTACCGACGAGTGCCAATAACCAGTACACATAGAAAATACCGAGAAACAGTAGTAGCTTACAAACAGTAACATGGAAAGTTTTCCTCTCCTTCGTTCCTCATCTTAGCCTTTTCCACACAAAAAATTGACACGCATTTTTGTTTAGAATTTTCCTACTGTCGTTAATTATACCTACCTCCAAAAAAACCACCCACATGGTATTTTTTCCCAGCCTCTTCAACGATTTTTTTTTGCCGCACCTTTCATGATTTATAGCCTCTTCGACGATAACTTTTGACACAACTTTTTTGCTAAGATTTCCCTGCCACAATTATCTAAATCTACCTACCAAAAAGAATTCGCCTTGAGTTTTTTCTGCTGTTATTTTCAAACCTACTCAGAAATAGATTTTAGACACATCTTAATTTTCTGAAGTTAGTTCTCCTACATTATGACGATATTTTTCAATACACCACCAATTTTCAAATGCGGCTGTGCAAAAAAAAAAAAGACAAATTCTGTCAGATTTCAAAATTTTAAATAAATTTCTTGATGTACTGCAGCAATTCAATCTTCTCCAAATTATTTATATTCTGTCACCACACGGTCGCGGCGTGTCGCCGCGCAAATTTTCCTAGTCGGGTATTTATGCCCCTAACGAGAACAATGCAAAGTGTGTTGAATCCCAACCTTGCTTTCATGGTATCAGAGGAGGAACTGCACAATCCTTTCTCGCAGCCCCTCTCTCACGCTTCCGCATCCAATCCCATGGTGACGCCGGCCTCTTCTCCCGACGGCACGCCGCCTGGCTCTCCGCTGCGGCCAGCCATCATTCGAGCCCTCAACACCGCGCCACCAGCCTCTTCTCTCCCAGCCTCCGTTATTCAGACGGTGGCCATCCGCTCACACGTGCCAATCACTCTCGATCTGGCCGCCGGCAACTATGCCCAGTGGCGCCGCTTCCTCCTCACCGTCATTGGCAAATTCGGCCTTGGCGACCACATCGGCCCCAATGCTGTGCGCCGTGTCGACGATCCCGAGTGGGTCATGATGGACCACGCCGTCCTCCACTGGCTCTACATCACCGTCTCGCCGGAGCTGCTCGACGTCATCATGCAGCCGGAGGACACGGCGGTCACCGTCTGGGCGGCGATCGCGGGCATCTTCCGCGACAACCAGCTCTCCCGCGCCGTGTACATCGACGCGGAGTACCACGCCGTCGTCCAAGGCGATCTGACAATCATGCAGTACTGCTCGCGCCTGAAGAGCTTCGACGACCAGCTGCGCGACCTCGGCCAGCCCGTCTCCGAGACACAGCAAGTCTTCAACTTGCTGCGCGGCCTCAACCATCAGTACCACGCCGCCATCCCTCACATCACCTCTCGTGTGCCGCTGCCGTCCTTTCTGCAGGTGCGCTCGTTCCTCATGTTGGAGGAGCATCGTGCGGAGCAGGCCGCCCGTCAGCAGTCCGCGCTCGCCCTGTACGCCAGCCGCGCTCCCTCCGCCCCTGCTCCCGCTCCCGCTCCTGCCCCAACATCCTACGGCGTGCCGCCGGGCAGCGGCGCTCCCAAGAACAAGGGCAAAGGGAGGTACAAGGGCAAGGGGAAGGCTGTCGAGGCGGGCAGCTCTTCCTCCCCTACGCCTCCTGCTCCATCTGGCCCGCGTCCGCCGGCCTACCCCGCGCCAGCTCCCGGCGCCAACTCCTGGATGGGGCTCGTTCAGGCCTGGCCCGTCGCGTGGCGTGCCCCTGGCGCTGGCATGCTTGGTCCATGACCTGGCACCCCTCATCAGCAGGCCTACATGGCCGCGCCGCTGGTCCAGCCGTCCCGTACGGCTACGCCCCTGGTGCGCCGTTGTTCACCGGCTCAGGCGCATCGGACACGAGCTCTTCTTCCACGCCGCTGTCGCAGCAGACCTGGGACATGAGGGCGCTCCAGTCCGCCCTGCACGCCTCCACTGCTCCGCCATCTTCGTCGAGCACGCCGTCAGAGATGTACCTCGACACTGGGGCGTCTGCACACATGTTCCACAACCCCGGTAATCTCCGTTCCATCCATCCCACTTCCTCTTCATCCCAAATCATTGTGGGTAATGGTAACCATCTCCCCATCACTCACACTGGCACAGGTTCCATTATCACCTCCACTTCTCCCTTAGAGCTTCGTAATGTTCTGCTTTCACCATCACTCATTAAGGCCCTCTTTGATTTGTAGGAATGGGAAATCAAAGGAATAGGAAAGATAAAGGAACCCCAAAGGATGGCAGGTGCATTCCTAGCCTCGTTCCTTGTGCATAGGAATCAAAAAATGAGGTCTGAGTGAATTTTTGTTTCCTCCAAGTTTTGCCTTGAAACTGAGCTCCGAAGGAAAAATTCCTTTGGTTTTCCCTGCCCCCGTTCCTGTGAATCAAAGGAGTAAACAGTGGCATCCAAAGGAAAACTTCCTATCCTCTACTTTTCCTACGTATTTCCTCCAAATCAAAGGAGGCCTAAGAATCTCTTGTCTGTTCGTCAGTTAACTCGTGAAAATCCTGTATCTGTTGAATTTGACGCGTTCGGTTTCTCTATCAAGGACATCCGGACAGGGACGGCGATTCTCCAATGTGATTGTGACGGCGATCTGTACCCCGTGTCCACTGGCTCTCTGAACGCATCGCGCCGTCCGTTCGTGGGCGTCGCCTCCGTCGACCTGTGGCACCAGCGGCTCGGCCATCCTGCTCAAGCTGCTCTCCGTAGTTTACCTTGTTCATTTTCCTTTGAATGTAGCAAATCAAACCCCCACACTTGTCATGCGTGTCGGGTTGGCAAGAATGTTCGTCTCCCTTTCGAACCATCAGCTAGTAGTAGTTTTTTCCCTTTCCAAAAATTACACCTTGATGTATGGACCTCTCCTGTTGTTAGCATCTCTGGATATGAATACTACCTCGTGATTCTTGATGATTTCACTCACTACGTGTGGTCTTTTCCCCTCAAACACAAGTCTGAAGTTGCCCAAATTCTTACTGAATTTTTTGCCTACGTCCACACACAATTCCAGCGTCCAATCCTCTCTCTTCAGACAGATAATGGGCGGGAATTTGACAACGCAGCTGTACGCACTCTCCTTGCCACCCACGGCACTGTCATGCGTCTCTCATGTCCTTACACTAGTCAGCAGAACGGCAAAGCCCAACGCGTCTTGCGAACACTTAACGACAGTGTGCGCGCACTGCTGTTCCATGCTTCCATGCCTTGCAGGTTCTGGGCCGAGGCGCTCTCTACTGCCACTTATCTGCTGAACCGGCGACCGTGCCGCACCACCTCACCGCACACGCCGCACGAGCTGCTGCTTGGTGTCGCCCCAGACTACGAACTCCTCCGTGTTTTTGGGTGTCTTTGTTACCCCAACACCGCGGCCACCTCACGCCACAAGCTCGCTCCGCGCTCGGTTGCCTGCGTCTTCCTCGGCTACCCGTCCGATCACCGTGGCTATCGGTGCTATGACCCGGCGACACGGCGTGTGCTGACCTCGCGTCATGCCTACTTCGTTGAGGACGTGTTCCCCTTCGAATCCCGCACGGCGCCCACGTCCTCGACATCTGCAGCAACTGACATCGACCACGACGTGCACTCTCTGCCTGTTGTTCCACAGGTTCCTCGCGCTTGGTGATCGTGGCGCCAAATTCAAACCAAGTTGGGCCGTCTTCGTCGAGCACTTCTGGCCCGGCCAATCTGCACGGCTCCGGCCGCGCACGCACCTCGTCTTCCAACGAGGCCGCTCCCGCGCATTCACCCGGTCCTGCAACACCGTCGCGCTCTGGTGATTCAAGCTCGACAGCACCCACTTCATCAGACGGCTCTGCATCATCTACGTCGTCATCGCTGCCTGGTTCGCCCATCCAGTCGCAGTCGCCACCTGTTCGACGGATGGTCACGCGCGCCCAAGGCAGCATCTTCAAGCCGAATCCACGCTACGCCAATGTCGCCTCCACGACGACCTCGCCTGACATCTCTCCGCTTCCACGCTCCGTGCGTTCTGCTGTCAAAGACCCAAATTGGCTCGCCGCCATGCAAGAAGAATTTTCGGCGCTCGTCGGCAACAGGACTTGGGAATTGGTTCCTCGTCCTCCCCGCGCCAACCTCATCACCGGCAAGTGGGTCTTCCGCCACAAGACCCGCTCTGACGGCTCGCTCGAGCGCTACAAGGCGCGCTGGGTGGTGCGCGGTCTCAACCAGCGCCCCGGTGTCGACTATGGAGAGACGTTCTCGCCCGTGGTCAAGCATGCTACAATCCGCACCGTGCTGACCCTGGCGGCATCGTGTGGCTGGCCCGTCCACCAACTTGACGTCAAGAACGCGTTCCTCCACGGCACGCTCGCCGAGGAGGTCTACTGCCTTCAGCCCGCCGGCTTCGTCGATGCCTCCAAGCCCGATCATGTCTGCAGGCTGTCCAAGTCGCTCTACGGACTCAAGCAAGCGCCCCGCGCGTGGTTCATGCGCTTCGCCGGCTTCCTCGCCACGCTCGGCTTCACTGCGACACGCTCCGACAGCTCGTTGTTCACCTACTCACGCGGCGCGGACATGGCGTTTCTGCTGCTGTACGTCGACGACATCGTCCTCACGGCTTCCAACATCGAGCTCCTCCACCGCATCGTCGCCAAGCTCACAGGTGAATTCGCGATGAAGGACTTGGGTGACCAGCACTACTTCTTGGGCATCCGTGTCACGCGCACTGCAGCCGGCTTCTTCCTCTCTCAAGGACAGTACGCTGAAGACATTCTGGAGCGCGCCGGCATGGCCAACTGTGCACCGTTGCCCACGCCGGTCGACACCAAAGGGAAGCTCTCGTCCTCTGACGGCCCACCTGTTGCTGATCCCTCCGCCTACCGCAGCATCGCCGGTGCTCTTCAGTACTTGACGATCACGCGCCCGGAGCTCGCCTACGCCGTCCAACAAATATGCCTTCATATGCATGATCCACGGGAATGCCACCAGGGGTTGATCAAGCGCGTGCTTCGCTGAGTCCGTGGCTCCACCGACCTCGGTCTTTGGCTTACGGCATCCTCGTCACTCACTCTACGCGCCTACACCGACGCCGATTGGGCAGGGTGTCCTGACACCCGCCGCCCCACTTCCGGCTTCTGCATCTACATCGGCGACTCTCTGGTCTCTTGGTCCTCCAAACGACAGGCCATCGTGTCCCGCTCCAGCGCTGAAGCAGAGTACCGCGGTGTTGCCAATGCCGTCGCGGAGTGCATCTGGCTCCGGCAACTTCTGGGCGAGCTCCTGTGCCCGGTTTCCAGCGCCACGTTGGTGTACTGCGACAACATCTCCGCCGTCTACATGTCTGCAAACCCAGTTCATCATCGTCGGACCAAGCATGTGGAGCTGGACATACATTTCGTCCGCGAGCGTGTGGCCCTCGGTGATATACGGGTTCTTCATGTTCCAACTTGCCAACAGCTCGCCGACGTGATGACCAAAGGACTACCGACGAACGTTTTCCAAGAGTTCCGCTCCAGTCTTTGCGTCTCCACAGGCGCCGTCACGACTGCGGGGGGTGTTAAGCATAACAACATGGCGTGCAGCTGTAGATTCAGTCAAGGGACACTGCACGCCCTGTACCTCCACTAGCTGAGCCACGATCTCTGATCGTGTGTAGAGTTGTACACGTTCTGGCTGTAACCGCTCATGTAATCGGGTATTTATGCCCCTGACGAGATCAATGCAAAGTGTGTTGAATCCCAACCTTGCTTTCAGTTATTCTTTCTCCAATTGAACTATCTTTCTCACTGTGCTGATATTTAACTTCTCTCATGCTTGTGCATGCAGGACATCTGGCGCCATATACATTCCTTAATGCCACTTAGACTAGCCATAGTGATGAGTAACTTCAATTAGTAACATACACATATTACTAGACTATGTTACTACCCTCATAGTGCAAAGTAACAAAAAGGTGGTGTCATATATGGTCTCATTTATTACTCTATAGACTCTTTTTTTTCTTGAAAAGTGTGATGTTACTAGTGTTACAAGTAACTAGCTAAGTTACTCTATTTACATCTCTCCTCATTAATTACATGCCACATAGCATTTTTTACTTAGGTGGCATCTATGTTACTAGTGAAGTTACTCCCACTATGGGTAGTCTTAGAGATGCTGCCCGAGCCGCCTGCGTGTCTCACTCCTTCCGGTGTTCCTGGAAATGCCATCCTAATTAACCTCATTTTGTGTAGGAAAACGTTGGGCTTCGTCGAAGATGCGCCTCATAAGGAAACAGCTACAGATTTTAGAAGCAAAGTTGACCACATTCTGAGAAACCACTCTGGCACTGAGTGAGGAAACTCAACTTTTCCTTCGTTCCAAATTACAATACGGAGGATCGTTGTTATCTCGACAGATGGCTTCACAAGACAGTTACAACAGCGATTGAAGAACTCAGTTTTACCCTGTCTGTATTTAGTAGGAAATACAAGTTCTCATGGGCACTTTTATCGAATGGGGCTGGAGACTCTTCGGCTTCTTCACCTTTTCGATTGTTCCTTTCATCCTATAGCTGGGCTTTGTTGCTTGAAAAAACTGACAAAACTAGATCTATTTATGGTGCGTATTACGGGGGAAGAGTTATGGAGCCTCCTTTCCAGTTCTTCAGCTTTAGAGCAGCTTTCACTTCAGTATTACAGTAAGGTAAACTGCTTGAAGATACCTTGCCATCTTCAGCGGTTAATCCACGTGAAGGTGCATGAATGCGCGAGTGATAGGAAGCGAAGCTCTAAATCTCTCCAGATTCACTATGCAGGTAAACTCAAGGTACAAATCTCACTTGGAGAAGCATTGCAAGTGAAGAACTTACACATGAACTGTAGCAAATTTGGTTGTGACACTCGGGCAGAGTTAGCATCCAGCATGCTAAGCACGGAGGTATGCACTAAAACTGTAGGTGTACTAGATAAGTTAACACTTGGGGGGGAATGTAATAGATATGACATCATTGTGCAGATGATTAATTCACCAATGGTATATAGCAAATTTCCTGGCGAAGTCTGTGAATATTTATCTTGAAGAATTTCCCCTGGTCTGGGCTTCGATTGTTCTTCTCTTGTTTCTTTATTTGATGCTTCGCTTTCCTTGGAAACCTTCATCTCGTGTGTAAGTGCCACCATTATTAGCCTGCAAATACTGAGTAGTTAGTCATGGATGGTGGAACCCTTAAGGCCTTAACTGAATGAATATTTCCATTTTGTCTCTAGGTTTCCAATCAACTCACGCAGCATGCCTCTTGGTTTTGGGAGATCCATCGGGAGTGTGGATGTCGGGGACCGACGCTGCTTTGTCCCCAGCATATAAGAGGTTGGTTCATATCCTCAGAGCCTGGTTGAGCTAGAATGTCTCATCCTTGGCCTGCACTGGACAGCAGACAGGTGTACATGGCTGGCTTGCCATGAATCTTGTATTTTGTGTTTTTCAACAAGAAATGTCAAGTTGCGTGATGATTATATTTGGTTATGATGCTGTCGCTGCGTCTTGTTTTCTTAAATTACCGGTAGTAGCTGCCTGGAAACTTGATGTTTTTTGGGGCAAATCAGGAGCTTTGTGTTGACCAAACAACATGGTTAGCTGAATACGAGAGGCTAGAAACACCGGGGTGGAACCTGGGATGACCAGGTTCAGTCTGGATGCATGGAGGAGGTTTTTGCTTAGCAGCTATATGAGTTAGCCGTCCTTCTTGCAACAGTATTTTGTAAGGAAACAAAAGCCTCACTTGGATGACAATCAGTCTCCACAACACTTCGTTGCAGATTTAGTTGGATACGTGTAGGCCTCAGCAAGCAGTGCACTAGATACAGATTGGATCACTTGACTGCCCACGTGATAAATTCTGCTGACGATGCTCCAACAGCGATCTGTAAGTTGACCGGACAGAGTAAACACCGCTTTTCGCACCTTCATCTTCCCTAGAATGAAGTTTTAGTGCATCGATTCACTCATCCCTAAAGGGATACCACGTTTTGTAGCCTCCGCATCAGAAGGTAGAATGTTTTCCTTGAGCACTCTCTTGTTCCATTTCATGCCATTGTCGGCAACAAGTTCAGACACTTGAACTACTTGTCATTCAGGTGGTCTGGACATTGGTTTCTCACGCAGTGTAGTGCTCGTGAATCTTGTGAAAATATGGTAACTACTCCCTCCGTTTTAAAATATAAGATTTTCTGTTCTTTCTTACTTTCCCTCCGATTAACTCATTCAGGAACGAAACAGGCTAAAGTCAGAAAGGGTAAAAGTAGTATTACCTCACAAAGAAGGGAACATCTGCAGTCCAATTATTTTGATCTATTTTTGGGACTGCAAATGAAGAAACGAAAACAAGAGCCCTAGCGTACGTGCAAAACGATCATGCGTTGCTAGCAAAAAAAAGAGTTATGATATTCGCACTCGATTGAGAATTGAATTACTCTCTCGAAGAAAAAATGACGGTAACAAAAAAGAGATAATTAGAATCTTCAGTATGAAGAGTAATTACAACTTATCCACGGGAAGCGTACAAACATGCATGAACCATAGAAACGTTCATTGGTAGTTGGTACGTACGCAGCCCGCCGCCATCGCGAACCCTCCTGCCGAGTTTGGTTTTGGTTCTGCCGTTCTGAAGTTTTAGGTTTATTAGGCCCAGCTGTCGACGGCGTTCCCTGTGCTGTGACTCCAGAGGCCCAGATGAGAGCAGAACGTGGGGAAAACAAATGCGCCTATTGGACTTCTTGTTGTTTGGGCCACAACCTACAAGCATTTGTCAGTGTAGCTGTGTATACGCCAAAAAATGCTATAGGCAACAAGCATTTATGAGCACACTGTTGCAAAAGATATCAATATTGCCAGCTATTGCCCGAGATATCAATATTACACCATTATTTTATATTTTTTACAATAAAGTCGCAAAAGATATCATTCTATTCATAAGAATTAACATGTTCCATAAAAAAATAGGCAATTTAATTTTTACTAAAACAGTGGAAAATTTTAAGCATGAGAAATTTTCGTTCATCAAAGCTATCAATATAGAAGAAAAAAAGGCCACAAGACCCACGACAGCACAAAAATGTCTTAAACATACAAATACATAAACTTTTGTGAATAAATCAACATCAACGAAAAGATAATAGACATTAAACATGATCATGATGTGCTAACAAAACCACATAAAAATTCTTACCACGTAAAATTATCACCAAAATATAAGAAATTAGACCCTAACACGAAAGATCAAATTAAACAATGTCTAATTAGGATTATAAACGATATAAAACATGTCTGGTACCAATGTTAGCTTAAAACTTTAAGATCTGCCTAAAGCGGCGCCCTGATCTAGTGGTACAACACCTTCATTAAGTAGTGAATTAGAGAATAATAAGAATGGATGGACGTAATCATTGAGGGATATCTAATGATGAATCCATTGGCTTCCAGTGGTTCAGTGCTGGTTGAGGAAGACCGTCCGTTGAAGAGCAGAGGTTGACAACTAGGGGTCGAACCAGATCTATCGTATAAATCGTTGAATCACACAATATTCTTTCCTTTTATATACTTAGTGCTAGAGAAACATTTCCAAGATCAACAATTGGTTAGCAGCCAGATCGTGGTGCGTGCTTTTGTTGGAGGCATGTTCTCTTTTTATCTATTGGTTTATTAAACCTCTGAGATCAATTGCAACATGCCTGAAGCTAGCATTGTAGTTAATCACCACTAATATAAAAAGGGAGAGAGGTGGCAGATCCAACTAATCCTGTGCGTTTAACACCTAATCATACGACCTAAAACGCAAACGTGATTTGCCGGGGCGGAACGGAGCGCAGCGGGGTAAACGATTAATTTCCTATCTACCCCCCGACGCCTCTCCAAGGCCCAAGCCCTCTCCTGCCACTTCAATCGCTGCACGCCGCCGGCCGCTCCAAGACCCCCTGCCACCCCGCCCTTAGCCCGTCGCCAGCTGACAAGGATATACCCTTCGGGTACCTAGGCGTAAGGGTAGCTGGTGCACGTGGCAACTGAAAGAAGCCCAAGATAGATGAAGCCCACAAAGACAGACCCAAGACGAAGAGTAATCTCCAAGTTAGATTAGATTGTAGTCGGTAGATACTTTCCATACATGTAAAACCTGGTCGGTTACGTACCCGAGACCTGGCCTACTATATAAAGGTTAGGAGGGTAGCCGATGAGAGGAGGGCAATCCAGAACCACCACAACCCCGACGAGATCAACATCTCGCCGGACCCCTTGTAACCGCATATTCACAAGATTAATTCAGACAAGCTGGACGTAAGGGTTTTACCTCACTCGAGGGCCCCGAACCTGGGTAAACTCCCGCTTGTCAGCCGTCGATTCTACTAGCACTACGCGTTCTCTACCACACAATCAACCCTAGGTACCTAACCATGGGACTTGCTGAGGACACCCCTCGTCAATTGGCGCCGTCTGTGGGAACAGGTAGTGTTGGGCTCACGGTTTCGCCGGTTCCATCATCAAGCAGTCAAACACCGATCGCATCTGCAAACAGCAACTCGCCGACCACAACTTCAAACGGCCAATCGCCGATCACGACTACAAACGACAACTCGCCGATGAGATCGTCTAGCATCAACTCAAGGGGCGATCACTCGCCAAACTCCCCGAGGAGGCTCGTACCACACTCGATAGAAGCTCAACGGACCTTTGCCGATCTCGAATCAGGTTTGGATATCACTGTTGGAGAATTTAACTTCTTTGTTGATAAGGATGGTGTGCAGGACTTGCTGGGTCCAGTCGATATGGAGATACTCGAAGACCTGTCAACCGCGTCTGCAGCACCGTCGATCTTGGCAGCAACGTCATCACAGATCGTTCCGATCCAATCGCCAAGCGACTCAGCGACGTCCATGGACTCGAAGGAATTCCGCGACGCGGTAGCCAAAAGATTTGGGAAGAGCGAGATCGAATCTGCGTACCGCCCGAATAACTCGATTGAGTCACTCGACAACATCGTCGATTGCAGCAACATCGTGGGGAGCACGGAGAACGTAAACGACAACATATATCTTGCCGATCTCAACGGCCCAGAAGTCCGTGCCAACCACAAGATATTCACCTGCGACGCAGACAGCTTGGACAAAACACTCGAGGATCTACTCGACTGCAGCAAAAACCACAGCAAGCAAAGCAACTCCAACATGAGCCTGGATGATGACGTCGAATCCATAATGCGCGTCAATCGCGAGTGCGCTGAAGATCAGGCGATACCTTATCAGTTTACACCGCGAGTACCGCAGAAACATCAGCGGCTGCAGCATGTCGTCGACCTACAGAATATCCTTGCACAGTCACCATGCCTGATGGAACGACCACATTGACCATCACAGCGGAGATGGCGAAAAAAGCGAGCAGAGTAATCGAGATCTGCACAATGCTGCCAGCGAACGCAACTCCAGAAGAAGCGTTGACCTTACAGTACTTCCAATGGCAAGAATCAATACGACTGAAGAACTACAGAGCGGTACTCGAAGAACGCAAAAAGCAGGCCAGCATATCGAGTGCTCGACGCAGAGCGCTATCTATTAACTCAACAGGAAGAAACGACTCAGCATATAGATCGCGAATCGCAAACCTAGGAGATGCAGATCGGGTAGCAATTGCTCGAAACCTAAACCCAGCCTTCATGGAAGTGGATAACCAAGGAATCCCCATACCTACTGAACCAGCCGGAGCACTGTTAACGCTGGGCACTTATCCCAGAACAACCGAACCTCCCGTTGGAGACCCGAAGAGAGACCAACACCTCCAGTTATACAAACAGCTAGCAATAGTAGCAAAAGCTGTCCAGCAACCGCAAGCAACTCCAAGGAGAGAAGCAGATCGGGACCGGCGCAGTCGAAATCCTCGAGGAAGGAGCAGTCGAAAAAATTCGCACCACCGCCGTTCCAGAAGCCGTTCCAGGAGGTCATATAGCACAAGCTCGGACTCAGAAGCGGAAATCGGACCTTGTGGAGCCCTGTGTTTCACTCGCAGGATCAGGGAGGCCCGCATGCCGAAGAAGTTTTCACTCGCATCCACCCCCAAGTTCAACTGCAAACAGGAGCCTTCAGGCTGGTTGGAAGACTACAGACTTGCAGTCGGGTGTCAGCGCGGCACGACGACCACGACAATGCAGTACATACAACTCATGATGGAAGGCACAGCTCGCGATTGGCTCAAATCGCTACCCGAATCATACTACGATTCATGGGAACAGTTCAGGGATGATTTCATCAAGTACTTCGGACCATTATGCGAGCGCCCCAAAACTTTCGAAGAACTTTGAACCTGCAGACAAAGGTCAGATGAATCGCTACGATCATACATACGGCGATGGACCGCCATCCGTAACTCCATAGGAAGCGTATCAGAAGATAGGGCAATCGACGCCTTCAAGGAAGGCCTCTGGAGAAAGGACTTCAAAGAGATGCTTGGTCGAGAAGACCCAAGGTCAATGGCAGCACTCATGGTACTCGCAACAAAATGGGCAGATGGAGAGGACTCTGTACGAAGCAATCGACCAACTTCTCCACACGATCACCACGAAAGTGGCAGTTGAGACCGCAGAGATAGTTACAGAGATGATCGGCGGCGTAAACGCAAACATCGTTACCACGACGATGACAAACCAAGCTTTGTAGGAGCAGGCTTCGCACAACCACGGGACAATCGCGATCAGACCGATAAATGACCTGAAGATAACCGAGACCAGCGCACAGATGATCGTCGGGACAGTCGAGAGTATCGGACAGAAGATCGCCGTGACAATTATCATGGTGACAACAGACGTGACAACTACAAGAGGCCGGAGTGGCGCAGACGAACGGACAAAGAACCTGATCGTTCAGTCGAAGAGAGGATGGACGATCATTGTAGATTCCATCTATACAAGGGGGATGACGGCAGGCTACGCTCCAACCACTCGCTGAGAAACTGCAGAGAGTTCGATCAACTGGCGATTGAACATGTGCTGCGACTACAAAGGGAAGGACGCGCACCTCCACAATTGACGCAAACTCAATCGAACGTCGCACTTACCCCGCAACCACAAACTGCTCAGGTATACTCAGCGCCGCAGCAGGTGCAACAAACCCAGGTATATCCCGCACCACCACATGCACAGCCTACTCAGGTGTATGCCGCACCATCGCAAGTACAACCGACGCCGGTATACATGGTACCAGCACAGTCCAACGCGGGAGCACAAATGGCAGCAGCCGTACATCAGATGCCGCAAGGTGAAGAGCAAAAATATCCCGTGACTCGTGGGCAGATGAACATGATCCAGAAAGGACGCTCGTCCAACCGAGAGCAGAAATTGCACACTCGACACGTCAACATGGCGGTTATGGCACCCCCAGCTGTCCCAGATTTTTTGAATGGCTCAGAAGTTCCAATCACCTTCAGTCAGGAGGATCATCCACCCTCAGTGTATCGACCAGGACACGCGGCCCTGGTACTCGACGCCCAAATTGGCAATTACGCCATGACCAAGGTCTTCATGGACGGAGGCAGCGGCCTCAACATAATATTCACAGATACCTGATGACCCACAAGTATAGGGGATCGCAACAGTCTTCGAGGGAAGTAAAAACCCAATTTATTGATTCGACACAAGGGGAGCCAAAGAATATTTGAGAGCCTTAACAGCGGAGTTGTCAATTCAGCTGCACCTGTGAATAGTCTTGCTCGACACAGATTATCAGTAGCAACAGTTTATAATAGTAGCAGCGGTGAAATAACAGCAGCAGTGAAGTAATGACAGCAGTAGTGATTGCAGTAAACAGTAGGATTAAAATACTGTAGGCATAGGGATGGATGAACGGGCGTTGCATGGATATGATAGTTCATATAATAATCAAGACATATGCATTGCAGATAAATAATGAAGCAGTATCCAAGTACTAAGTAACCATAGGCATGTGTTCCGTATATAGTCGTACGTGCTCGCAATGAGAAACTTGCACAACATCTTCTGTCCTACCAGCCCGTTGCAGCGGGGCCTCAAGGGAAACTACTGGTAATTAAGGTACTCCTTTTAATAGAGTACCAGAGCAAAGCATTAACACGTCGTGAACACACGTGATCCTCACATCACAGCCATCCCCTTAGGTTGTCCCAATTATTGTCACTTTGGGGCCTCGGGTTCCGGACAACGATATGTGTATACAACTTGCAGGTAAGATCAATAAACAATGCATATCATTATGAAACAATAACATGTTCAGATCTGAAATCATGGCACTCGGGCCCTAGTGACAAGCATTAAGCACAACAAGTTGCAACAATGTCATAAGTACTAACAACGGATACTAGGCACCATGCCCTAATGATCTTACAACTTATTACATGAACAATCTCATCCAATCCCTACCATCCCCCTCAGCCTACAGCAGGGAATTACTCACACATGGATGGGGGAAACATGGATGGTCGATGGAGAGCGTCGGTGATGATGATGGCGATGATCTCCTCCAATTCCCCGTCCCGGCGGAGTGCCAGAACGGAGTTTCTGGTCCCCGAAATAGGTTTCGCGATGGCGGCGGTGTACGGAAGTGTTTCTGGATGAAGTGGACAACCCCCCTCGGTTTTTTGGTCAGAAGGGTTATGTAGTCCAGAGAGGGGCTCGGGGGCGTGACCGAGTCGGTCACACCCCCTCTTGGCGCGGTGGGCCCCTGGCCGCACGAGCAGGGGTGTGGGGGCTCCTCGCCCCACTCCGTCTCCCCTTCTGGCTCCGTGAGTCTTCGGGTAAAATAGGGGCTTTTAGATCTTTTCTGGTGTTTTTCCCGAAAGTTGACTTTCTGCACAAAAACAAGACATCAGGGTAATTCTGCTGAAAACAGCGTTAGTCCGTGTTAGTTGTATTCAAAACACACAAATTAGAGGTAAAACAACAGCAAAAGTGTTCGGGAAAGTAGATACGTTTTGGACGTATCAACTCCCCCCAAGCTTAGCTTATTGCTTGTCCTCAAGCAATTCAGTTAACAACTGAGTGCGATAAAAGAGACTTTCACGAACACATTTGCTTCATATGATGTATATATTCTCACTATATGAACAAGTGCTTAAGTAATTCAATATGAGGCAAATGCAAATAATGTCACCTAATAGGCATGTAAACTATGAAAAGATGCCAACATACTAATAGCAAACAACATGAAACATATCAACTCACAAGATTGTAATGCTCATAACAAGGTATGATAAGGTGGTATCTCGCTTGCCCGTTTTTGTACAGCAAAACATAAATGCCCAGGCACCTCTGAAGTTCAAGGGAAGACTAGAAGTAAAGATATCAAAGATAAAAGCATCAAAGTTACACCACAGTTAACCGCATTCTGGGACAAGCACATTACACTAAGAATGACAACTATGCTCTCGAGAAAGTGCTCAATGAAAGGATGGTGACTCAACATAAAAGTAAAAGATTGACCCTTCGCAGAGGGAAGCAGGGATTAACATGTGCTAGAGCTTTTTATTTTTAAAACAGATGCAAAATTGTTTTGGGAGGTGGTTGTTCCTGTCAACGAATGGCAATAGAGTTTTGTTATCTTCCATACTAAACAAGTTGAGAGCGGTTCCGAGATGTTGATATTAAGCATGTATATCATGCACTTTATATATTGTTTGACACTCCTCCCCACCTTGCTTACACAAGCCATGGCTAACCGAATCCTCGGGTGCCTTCCAACAATCACATACCATGGAGGAGTGCCTATTTTATTTGTTTTAGCTTTTTGATATTACAATGGTCTAACCAGCTCTTTGTAAATTAGTGACAAGCAGATGAAGCATGCAAGTCTGGGTACTTAATTAGTATGGAAGATAACAAACCCAACTACTACTTCCTCATGAGCTAAAAACAGTGTCACAAAATGAGAAGTAATTTGAAGGTTTTAAAGGTAGCACATGAAAATTTACTTGAATGGTTTGAAATGCCATGCATAGGTATTTATGGTGGACACTTTGGGATAACTTGGTTTTCATGGATTTGGAAGCACGAGCAGCATTCCCGCTCAGTACAAGTGGAGGCTAGCAATAGACTGGGAAGCGACAATCAAGAGAGCAATAACCGTCATAATCATGCTTGCGACAAAATAAATTAATTGAGGCATAAAAGTGATACAAGAACTCTGAGGCAAAATAAATCATCGAGGCTTAATTGACTTTTTGTTTTTCAGTCATATGCATGCGTGAGCATGTGCCAAGTCAATTCAAATGAATTATTCAGAGGAGGATACCACAATGTCATACCCTTTTATGAATAGAACAATGCAAGCAAACATCAATATAACATGCTACCCACTATTAATAAATTGGAACTGATCATGAGAAAACAAGAACTACTAAGCATCCACTAAATGACATATACCTCACATGAACCAACTAAGCATGCTCACATGGATGAGTATATGTACAAAAATGAAAGCAAATAGAGTTCATACCAGCCTCTCACCCCAACTCGAATTGTTGTAGATCGTCCTTATTGCTTTTTCACTTGTGTTGCTTCGAATGATATGAATGAAAACCAAGCTCCACCGGAGTCACGGAAGGCTGTCCAACTCTGAAACAAACTATACAAAACCGAAAGGGAACAACAAATATTTTTGTTTTCGAGTTTTTAAAACAAGAGCAAAAAGAAGCAAACAATAAAGCAAAATATTTTTGAATAACAATAACAAACAATAAAAAAACTAAGCAAACTAAGCAAACTAATACTGAAAGCTTAAAGAAACAAATGAAGAGAAATAACAGAAATATTTTGGTCTTTTTGTGTTTTAAAATGCGGAAATAAAAAGCAAACAACAAAAAGAAAGAAAGAAAATCGAAACATGGATATACAAAGTATCGACAAGATATGATATGTAAATGAGTGAGATGTCGATATACCTCCCCCCAAGCTTAGGCTTTTGGCCTAAGTGGAGGTCAATCGTAACGTGGGTAGGAACTCCAAGCCGGTGGGTCATACCTGGAGTGCTCGAAATCCGGCTCCGCTGAGGAGGATGAGGCTGAAGGCCCTGCATATCCAGAATGTGGGTGCGAGTAGCCCACAGTGCCAGAAGACTGAGTGGAGTCCTCTTCAGCCCACTCTCCGTCATCCTCAGCGTGCTGGACATGTTCCCTTATGTATGCATTGAATTCATCCTCAGTGATTGACCAGTTAATCCTGAAACCAAGGTTAAACAAACGGGGTGCAGGCAAAGCAACTATTCGATTGGATCTAACTGTTTTCCAAACCACTTTCCTGGAAAAGGTTATCTCATAAGATTAGGAACAAATTCGTGCTTTTTCATAGAAGCAATATCAAGTTTCTCTAAGGGAAGCTGCAAATCAAGATGGTGAGGCACTAGACCATGCATAGCTAATAAACGAGAAGCAATGAGACCCCACAAAATCCCCCTTTTTCGCGGTTGGGCAAGGCGAAAAGCTATCAAAACACCCAAATTATAGCTCCTATCAAGCTGCAAGGCTGCCGCTAAGAAAGCTAAATCAGGACAGATAACTTCCTTGCAACTCTCCTAGCAAGGACACACTTCGAGATAAAGTAAGCAAAATATCGAATAGATGGGAATTGAATACTTCGAATTTTACCATCCTCATCTGAGAAGCTTCTCCTTGGCAAACTGCCTTGTACAGATCTATCAATGGCTTGGGCTGCCCAATTATCTTCCCTCGTGATCCCCATTGGGGCACCCTAATTGCTGCACAAAAATCATCAAAAGGCAAGTGGACAATTTTATTGTAAATTTTGTAATGAACCATAGGGTTAGGTGAAGACCAATCAAATCTAAAATCCTGCACCACAGACACAGTTAGCTTTGCATATTGATATGGTTCTCCTCTACAAAATCACTTAATCCTGCATTAGAGACAAGAGTTTGAAAATCTTGCAGGATCCTGCACTTCTCATGAACTCTGAGCATGGGTAGATGGAGGGGAACACTCCCTCTTCACGATGGATTCCCATGACCTCAGGAACCACCAATTCATGTTGGTTTAGTTGGTACACATTCCCCTCCATTCTCTGAAATTTTTGACAAACATTATAAAAAATTGATTTGAGACATACAAATGAGGGGAACTACTATATGAACTTGCTAGAGGACTAAACATGCATCAAAACTAGTAATTACAACTTAGAACAAGCATGTAAACTCACTTAACAAGTCACCTACAGCAGCAAAATACTCAAGGTATACTTCACTAAACAAAATTCTACTTGGATAAACGGAGGAGTCACATACCGGAGAGCAAATGCCCCAAATCTCAGCAGCTGAGATGGGCTGAGCAAGGAGATCAAATCGCGAGGAAGAACAGCAAGAACTCGGGTTTGAGCAGAAGAAATGTGTTTGGTCGTGCAAAGGAAGGTGTGGTAGGTGGAGAGCAAGTGGAGGGCCAAGGGGGTCCACACCCCTTCCTGGCGCGGCCAAGGTGGCACCCGCCACCAGGGGTGTGAGCCCATGGTGGGTCCCCTTGGTCAGCCCCAGGCACTCCCACGATGCTCTTCCAAAAATAGGACAATGGTATAATTTTTATAATTTTTGAAAACTTTCAATTTGGACAATTTCTGGGCACTTAAACTAATAAAACTCAGGCAAAAAATAATTTTCAAAATCAAAACAACTAAACTTTTGCAAACTAAGTACATTACAGTAGGTAAAACAAGGTTGAGGAAAGAAATGTTGTTTAGCACTTTATGTATATAAATGTATTTGTTAACAAGGTTGATCAAGTCTTGCCACCAAATAAATTTATATGACACAAATGATTTAAACATCATGAGAAATCATGTTACCTTGAATTGTATTGATATGGATCCAATCATAATGTTTTGATATCCTTCTTGATGATCATATATAGGGCAATCAATACTTCCCACTTTGATAGTTTTAAAATTAGAAATGGTATTCACTCCATAAACCTTGTCAACTTTCTTGGGGAAATAAACAGTATGCTCTTTATCATTAACATTGAAAGTTACTTTTCCTTTATTGCAATCAATAACAGCACCTGCAGTGTTTAGAAAAGGTCTCCCAAGAATAATAGACATATTATCATCTTCAGGCATCTCAAGAACAACAAAATCAGTTAAAATTAAGCAATTGTTAGCCACTTGAACAGGGACATCCTCACAAATGCCAACAGGAACAGCAGTAGATTTATCAGCCATTTGCAAAGATATATCAGTAGGTATCAATTTATCAAGATAGAGTCTCTTATAAAGAGAGAAAGGCATAACACTAACTCCTGCTCCCAAATCACATAAAGCAGTTCTAACATAATTATTTTGATGGAACAAGGAATGGTTGGTATACCTGGATCTCCAAGCTTCTTAGGAACCTTGCCATTGAAAGAATAATTAGCAAGCATAGTAGAAATTTCCTCATTAGGAATTTTCCTCTTGTTAGAAACAATATCTTTCATATACTTTGAATAAGGAGGCAATTTAATAGCATCAGTCAAAGGAATTTGCAAGAACAAAGGTTTCATCCAATCACAAAATTTATTATAATGTTCTTCTTCCTTTGATTTTAGTTTCTTAGCAGGAAAAGGCATTTGCTTTTGAACCCAAGGTTCTCTTTCATTACCATGTTTCTTAGCAGAAAGTCTTCCTTAGTGTACTTTTTATTTTTAGTATGCTTTTCAGGTTCCTTTCAATTCTTCTTTATCAGAAGCATCATTCTTATCATTATCATTCATTGTTATGTTCATTACCACTTTCAGTTTCAGCATCAGAAATTATACTATTAGGATCATTAGCAGGTTCAGAGGATTCTACAACAGTTTTATGTTTCTTCTTCTTTTTCTTAGAAGGAGCACTAGTTTCATTAACACGTTGAGAATCTTGTTCAACTCTTTTAGGATGACCCTCAGGATATAAAGGATCCTGGTCGAAACACCTCCTCTAGTTGTTACTTCACAAACATGTTTCTCTTTATCCTTAGAGGCATTTACTAACAGATCTTGTTGCACTTTAGTGAGTTGATCAATTTGAGTTTGAACCATATGAAAATGTTTAATAAGCATCTTAACATCATTGGAGGTTCTCTCCACAATATCATGCAATTTACTAATAGCTTGAGAATTTTCATGCAAATGATTCTCTACTCTCATATTAAAGTTATCTTGCTTAATAACATAATTATCAAATTCATCTAAGCATTGATCAGGTGGTTTAGAGTAGGGAACATCTCCTTCATCAAAGTTGGAGAGAGTGTACCTCAATTATGGATGAATGGGAATTGGCTTACATAGCTCTTCAATTGGTGGAAGGTTCTTCACATCTTCAGATTTAATACCCTTCTCATGAGAGTCTTCTTGGCTTCCCTCATTGATTCATCATTTAATTCAATCATACCCCCTTCTTCATATAGGTGTCGGTGTAGGTGTGGGGTCGCGCAGGTAGAGTCCAATCATCATATTTTGGCTGATTTTAGCCATTAATTCTTCAGCCTCTTCTGGAGTTCTTTTCCTGAAAACACAACTAGCACAACTATCCAGATATGCTCTAGATTCAATAGTTAGTCCACTATAAAATATATCAAGAAGTTCATGCTTTTCCAAATCATGTCCAGGCCGAGCTCTAATTAAAGAGCAAAACCTTGTCCATGCTTCTGGAAGTTTCTCTTCATCTTCCTGGTCAAAGTTATAAATTCTCTGCAAAGCAGCATGTTGAGCACTAGCAGGAAAATATTTCTGAAAGAAAACATTAAGCAAACCAGTAGGACTATAATAGAACCAGGAGGCAAGTTGTTATACCAAGCTTTAGCATCATCCTTTAATGAGAAAGGAAAAATTTAGCAACAAAGTAGCTACGCTTCTTAATATCATCAGAAAAAAGCCACTCAAGTAGAGAGCTCATTCATGCTCTACAGCACTTTCTTTTCAGTGCCACAAAAAGGAGTTTTCTCAACAATAGATATATGAGATAAATCAAGAGAAAAATCATAATCCTTATCTTTAATGTTTATAGGAGAAGTGGCAAACTTAGGATCAGGAGACAACTTATATTTAACAGCATGTTGTGCAAGAAGATTTTAATATTACTTGCACCAGTAGTAGCATTACATTTATCAATAAAATCATCATCAAGTTCCACATAAGTTTCATCAGATCATCACAAGATATCTTAACTCAGGTGAATAAACAGGTGTAGGACTTCCATTAGGTTTCAGTATTTTCGTTGTTTAGACTAGCAATGCAGCATCTAAAAAGGACCTAATGAAACTCATCAATCACAACAGAAGCATCATCAAATTATCAGAGGCAATTTCAGATTCAGCAGAAGTAACAATGCATGTAGCTTGTGGTGGTGTAACAAGTTGACTCATACAGATGGTGAGTCAAGAGCAGCAGAGGTACTAAGTGTCGTACCTTTTCTTGTAGTGGATGGCAATACATGAACCTCTCATCACGAGCTTTACCCATGATGAATAAATTTCAGCGAGCAATATAGATCACAAGTGAACTCACAAATAAAGCTATGCTCCCCGGCAACGGCGCCAGAAAATAGTCTTGATGACCCACAAGTATAGGGGATCGCAACAGTCTTCGAGGGAAGTAAAACCCAATTTATTGATTCGACACAAGGGGAGCCAAAGAATACTTGAGAGCCTTAACAGCGGAGTTGTCAATTCAGCTGCACCTGTGAATAGTCTTGCTCGACACAGATTATCAGTAGCAACAGTTTATAATAGTAGCAGCGGTGAAATAATAGCAGCAGAAGTAAGACAGCAGTAGTGATTGCAGTAAACAGTAGGATTAAAATACTGTAGGCATAGGGATGGATGAACGGGCGTTGCATGGATAAGATAGTTCATATAATAATCAAGACATAGGCATTGCAGATAAATAATGAAGCAGTATCCAAGTACTAAGTAACCATAGGCATGTGTTCCGTATATAGTCGTACGTGCTCGCAATGAGAAACTTGCACAACATCTTCTGTCCTACCAGCCCGTTGCAGCGGGGCCTCAAGGGAAACTACTGGTAATTAAGGTACTCCTTTTAATAAGTACCGGAGCAAAGCATTAACACGCCGTGAACACACGTGATCCTCACATCACAGCCATCCCCTAGGTTGTCCCAATTATTGTCACTTTGGGGCCTCGGGTTCCGGACAACGATATGTGTATACAACTTGCAGGTAAGATCAATAAACAGTGCATATCATTATGAAACAATAACATGTTCAGATCTGAAATCATGGCACTCGGGCCCTAGTGACAAGCATTAAGCACAACAAGTTGCAACAACGTCAATAAGTACTAACAACGGATACTAGGCACCATGCCCTAATGATCTTACGGTGTTAGGTACTGTTTTTTTAGAAAAGGGGCAGTCCCAGCCTCTGCATCGATTTGATGCATGCGGCTTTTATTAAATTTATTGAAATTCGGTAGGTCTTACAAGCAGATTACATCATGGGTCACACAAAGTTGCGACCTGAATCAACCATCTAAAAAACAACTTATTACATGAACAATCTCATCCAATCCCTACCATCCCCCTCAGCCTACAGCAGGGAATTACTCACACATGGATGGGGGAAACATGGATGGTCGATGGAGAAGCGTCGGTGATGATGATGGCGATGATCTCCTCCAATTCCCCGTCCTGGCGGAGTGCCAGAACGGAGTTTCTGGTCCCCGAAATAGGTTTCGCGATGGCGGCGGCGTACGGAAGTGTTTCTGGATGAAGTGGACGACCCCCTCGGTTTTTAGGTCAGAAGGGTTATGTAGTCCAGAGGGAGGCTCGGGGCGTGACCGAGTCGGTCACACCCCCTCTTGGCTTGGTGGGGCCCCTGGCCGCGCGAGCAGGGGGTGTGGGCGGCTCCTCGCCCCACTCCGTCTCCCCTTCTGTCTCCGTGAGTCTTCGGGTAAAATAGGGGCTTTTAGATTTTTTCTGGTGTTTTTCTCGAAAGTTGACTTTCTGCACAAAAACAAGACACCAGGGTAATTCTGCTGAAAACAGCGTTAGTCCGTGTTAGTTGTATTCAAAACACACAAATTAGAGGTAAAACAACAGCAAAAGTGTTCGAGAAATTAGATACGTTTTGGATGTATCAATACCCTACGCAGGATGACAAGTCAGTCGAAAATCTGCCCAAATCTACAAATACCTTCCACGGTATCGTCCCAGGCAAGGCAGTACTCCCGCAAGGCACAATACAACTCGACGTCACATTCGGGGACCCCACACACTTCAGGACCGAGTCGATTGAGTTCGAGGTGGTCGACTGGAAGTCGCAGTATCATGCAATACTCGGGCGTCCCACCTTCGCTCGATTCATGGCCGTCCCGCACTACGCTTACCTCAAGCTCAAGATGCCAGGACCAAAAGGAGTCATCACAGTCAATGGGAACTTTCAAAGATCAGATTCATGTGATCGAGACTTTAGCAAAATCTCCGAGATGTACGGGATGGAACAGACAAACGCTGAACTAGAAGTCACCAATGATCGTACACTTCTGCCTGAGCATAAGAGGCTGGCAACCGACAGAGAGTTCAATGCCACAAACGACATAAAGAAGCACCAGGTGCACCCGACCGACCCCTCCAAGACGGTCAATGTGTTGTCAAGTCTTACTTGCGCATAGGAAGGCGCGCTCGTCAAATTCCTCCGTGAGAACTGGGAAATATTTGCATGGTCTCCATCAGACATGCCAGGTGTTCCCAGGGAATTTGCCGAGCACTCTCTACAAATCAAACCAGGTTTTAAGCCAGTCAAGCAAACTATGCGCCGTGTTTCAGGCCCAAAAAGAGACGCAATCGAAGCAGAGGTCGACAGACTACGAGCCGCAAAGTTCATCCGAGAAATCAAAAAAGCAGATTGGATAGCCATCCCAGTTCTAGTCGAGAAAAAGAATTCGGACATAAAGCGGATGTGTGTAGACTTCACCTCTCTGAACAAATGCTGCCCAAAGGATCACTTCCCGTTGCCGCGAATCGACCAGATCATCGACTCAACAGCAGGGTGCGCTCGATTATCATTTCTGGATGCGTATTCAGGGTACCATCAAATTCGGATGAAAGAGGAAGACGAGGAGAAAACAGCGTTCATAACCCCACTTGGGGTCTTCTGTTACACAACAATGCCATTCGGGCTCAAAAACGTGGGTGCAACGTATCAGCGCATGATGCAAAACTGCCTCCAAGAACAACTAGGGCGCAACGTTCAAGTCTACGTCGACGACATAGTTATCAAAACCGAAAAGGAAGACACTCTTATCAAGGATTTGCAAGAAACATTCAATAACCTCAATCGATACAATATCAAGCTCAATCCAAAGAAGTGCACTTTTGGCGTGCCAGCTGGTCAACTTCTGGGTTACTTGGTATCTGCACGAGGAATAGAAGCTTATCCGGAGAAGATACAAGCCATACTCACAATGAAGAGACCTACTAAACTACACGAGGTACAGCAGCTAGCTGGTCGAGTGGCAGCACTCAGCCGATTCATAAGCAAGCTAGGAGAAAGGGCACTCCTGTTCTACAAGCTAATGAACAAAGCAGACAAGTTCGAGTGGACAGATGAAGCCGAAGCAGCCCTACTCGAACTCAAAAAGATGCTCACAAGTCCTCCAATCCTGGTGGCACCGCGGGAGAAAGAACCACTTTACCTATACGTATCAGCTACCAATCGAGTGGTAAGCACCGTACTGGTAGTCGATCGTATGGAAGAAGGACACAACCAAAGCATACAGAGACCAGTGTACTATGTAAGTGAGGTTCTCTCCCCATCCAAACAGCGGTACCCGCAGTATCAAAAATTGGCATACGCCGTATTCATGACATCCAGAAAGCTAGCACATTACTTCTCAGAGCACCCGATAACGGTGATCAACAAATCGACAATTGGAGATGTCCTCACAAACCCCAATGCAACGGGACGAGTAGCAAAATGGCTCATCGAGCTGGGTCCGCTGGGAATCAAGTACGAGCACCCGAAGGCCATCAAAGCGCAAGTCTTACCCGACTTTCATACCGAGTGGGTAGAGGCTCAACTACCAGGAGTTCCTGATGTATCAAACTCCTGGACCATGTACTTCGATGGATCCAAGAAGAATGAAGGAGCAGGTGCAGGAGTTATACTTATCTCGCCAAAAGGGGACAAGCTCCGCTACATACTACAAATGGGTTTCGAGTTCCCATCAAACAATGAGGCAGAATATGAAGCACTAATTCATGGCATGCGCATGGCGAAAGCTATGGGATGCACTCGACTGATGATTTATGGTGACTCTAAATTGGTTGTGCAGCAAACAATGAAGGCCTGTGACGCAATCGCAGATAACATGACCCTCTACCAGGATCTCTACAACATAATGGAAGGCAGCTTCGAGGGATGCGAGTTGAGGCACATAGGAAGAGAAAGCAACGAGGAGGCGGACAAACTCGCAAACATCGCGTCCACAAAAGCACCGATACCACCGGGTGTCTTCTTCGAGCGGATCGAGCACAGGTCAATCGACAAACGACCATCAGCATCAACACCAGCCACGGACAAAGGTAAAGCGCCAAGCACAGAGGACCCTCCGATTGAGGTACTACTCATTGAGCCCACATGGACTCAACCTTTCCTTGCATACATGCTTCGCAATGAACTACCAGAAGACATAAACGAGGCCAAGCGCATCACTCGACGAGCAAAAGCATACACCATCATAAACGGTGAGCTGTACAAACGCATCACTTCAGGTATGTTCCAAAGATGCATTGCATTTGAAGATGGCAAAGATCTCCTTCGAGATATTCATGCAGGTACCTGCGGGCATCACGCCGGCAGTCGATCTCTCGTAGCCAAAGCCTTCCGATCAGGGTTTTACTGGCCGACAGCGCTAAGTGACGCAGAAGACATTGTCAGAAGATGTATCGGGTGCCAGAAGTTCGCTTCCAAGCCACATGCACCAGCATCCGCACTCAAAACGATACCATTGGCATGGCCCTTTGCCCAATGGGACTCGACATGGTAGGGCCACTCAAAAAGTCATCTCCTGGCGGTCATACTCACCTACTGGTGGCAGTCGACTAGTTCACAAAATGGATCGAAGCTATTCCCATCACAAGCTCGACAGCTTCTATGGCAGTCCGTTTCATACAATCGATCATGTATCGGTTTGGAGTAATGGACAGCATCATAACCGACAATGGCACCAACTTCACAGCAGAAGAGTTCAAATCCTTCTGCAAGGAATAGAACATCAAGCTCAACTACGCCTCTGTGGCGCATCCGCAATCGAACGGGCAAGTCAAAAAAGCCAATGGACTCGTGTGCAGCGGTATTAAAAAGAGACTACTGGTACCACTCAAAAGGGCCGCAGGTGCATGGGTCGATGAGCTCCCAGCAGTACTCTGGAGCCTGCGGACCACCCCCAACGCTTCTACACAATACACACCGTTCTTCATGGTCTATGGCGCAGAGGCAGTGCTACCTTCTGATGTCAAGTTTAACGCACCGCGAGTGGAAGTATACGAGGAAAAGGACGCAAACAAAGCACTCGAAGACGCAGACGATTTATTGGAAGAAGCACGCAACACGGCTTTAGCACGTACGGCTGTATATCAACAAGACCTCCGCAATTACCACAGCCGTCGACTGCGTACAAGATCCTTCGTGGTGGGAGACTTGGTACTACGGGAGAAGCAGAAAAAGGTTCACAAGCTAGCATCACCATGGGAAGGACCTTACATCATCACGGAGGTCATCAGTGATGGAGGAGCCTATCGATTGAAGAATGCGAAGACCGGAGAAGAAGTATCAAATACATGGAACGTAGCGCACTTGCGTCGTTTCTACGCATAGATTCTCTAGTCTCGTATGTAATGGATCGATATGTCAGAAGAACCAGCAGGTTTCAGACGCACTCTTTCCCTTACCAAGGTACCTAAGGGGACTGGAAGGTTTTTAATGAGGCGGCCTGCTGGTCGAACACAAAGTTTGGAATAAAAGCATGTGTTCCTCCATATTTTTCATATACATTTTCTGGACATACTCGCATCTTTGAAAACTGAAGCACACAAACATACTCATAAATGTAAAACTCACAATACAATAACACAAACCCCACTCGATACACTCGGGGGCTCAGGAAAACACAAACCCCACTCGACAGGCTCGGGGGCTGGGGAAAACACAAACCCCACTCGACAGGCTCGGGGCGCAGGAAAACACAAACCCCACTCGACAGGCTCGGGGGCTGAGTCAAAAAAGATAGTACAAAATTCAAAAAACCCCGCTCGATAGTCTCGGGGTTTCGTCATATATATATATATACACATATAGATATTTTGCTGCATATCCAAGAATACATATTTACACTCGGGGCTGCCCCGGTCAAGCAAAAAAGGTTTACATTTCATCCTTTATATCCATCACGGGCCCAAATAGTTGATTCTTGCAACGATCGATGAAATCTTCAGCAGCAGGTCGCGTCTCGATTAGGTGCGATTGGGGTACGAGTGCGCCAATTTCAGGTGGTCGAATCGCAAAATTTGTCCTATGGCTGCGGATGTGAGCCATAGTGGCATTAGATCCGAGAATAGCAAGCTGCATCAGAGATTCTTTGACTGAGTCAGCTACCCGAAAGATATCAATCAAAGGGAATAATCCTTGCGGTTGAGGGCCAGAAGGGAAGAGTGCACTGTTCAAATGAGTGAAGATACGTCTGCACATTTGAGCACTTGGGCGTTTCGCCATACTCGATCCTTCAAAGTAAGAAGAGTATGGGCGTGCACCTTGTCCAAATAAAAATGCTGTTTGACAGTATTTGGTGTCTCAACGGCATTGTCCAGGAGTCGATTAATCCTCCTGTCTTCCTGCTTGAAATCAGGCACAAAACCTGTAAAAGACCGAAGTCACTGGTTCAGCACGCCAAGCGAAATACATAAATGGTTTAGCAGAAAATGTGATGTCATAAACTTACAATCGAGTTGCCTATTCACATTATCAATCTCACCAAGAACATACTCCTCGCGCTGAGTAGCAAAACTGGGACGTGAGCGAAGAAGTTCTAGCTCAGCTCGAGTCTTCTTTAGCTCTTGTTCCAGCACGGTCACTCGATTCCTGGCACAATCCAGTGCTCTAGCGTCACTCTTCGAGTGGCTAGGTGTTCGACTGTTGATATGGGATGAAGACGGTACGTCTGATGCATATCCTTCAATCTGGATCAGAAAAGAGGAAAATTCAAAGACCCATACACATAAAGCTCATTGAATTTTCATGCATAGCTCAAATTACAGTAGGTCATAGATATAAGATTCAAAAGCATACAAGCCAAATTCGAGTCATAAAGTTACAATGCTTTCAAAAAGGGAAAAGGGCATTGGCTACTCCTGGGCATGTGAAACAGAATCTGCCTTGTTCTTACGCGACTGAGCCCTAATGGCATCAGCTCGACGTTCCATGGTCTTGATGCACACTTCGCCCAGACGCGTGGCAAGCTCGGTTACGCCTTTAAAGGACGAAGGTTTTCCATTCGACTTCTTGGGGTAATCCGATAAAACACGCTCGAAGTCAACCTCTACGCCATTGCCTAACATAAGCTTGAGGGTGTACTCCGAGCCGCGTACCGTGCACCCACGGGCAAACTCTGCCACAGTCGTCGATCCAGCGCCAAAAGCGGCAATGAGCCCTTCGACGGTTGAAGGCACGTCTGTTGCAGGTGCATCTCCGTGTGTAGGTCACCAAGAGCACCAGTCGTGGCTACCAGTTCACCTGTGGCCTTAGACAGGACAGACTCGAGGTCCGCAATTATATTATCAAGTGATAATGTGTCACTCGATGGCTCAGCCGAAGAAGAGGCGCCGTCAGATCCTTCAAAGTTACAACAAAGATCAGAAAGTGCAAAAAGGGAAAAGCTGCTGAAACAAACAAAAAATGGTAGTCGAAATATAGAAAAACGTACCTTTGGCAGCACGGGCCATAGTCGACAAACGAGCAGCAATATCCTTCTCACGATTGAGGGCAGCATCTTGGGCTTGATCAAGAGCTTTCTTGAAATCGGACTCTTGGGTACCAAGCTTGGCCCTTAAGTTCTTGACTTGTTCTTCCAGGATGCCTACTCGCTCCTCAGATGATTTTTGTTTGTCTGCAAAAAGTCATAAAGTATTTTTTTTGATCAAAACACCAAGCCACCAAACAAATAATAAAGCCTAAACTACGAACAAATCAATCGCACTTACTCGCTAGCTCAGTCGAAGTAGACTGGAGGGAGTCCCTCTCCTGCTCTACCTGAACAAGGGTCTGAACCCATGTGGCCAAGGAAGCATACATCGGCTAGAACAGCAAGCAAAAATAAAGATTCAGAAGAAGAAGCAAAACTTTCAATACATAAGCGAGACTCGACAAGCACTTACGTGATCGGTCCAAGAGGAAGAAGAGGCTATGTCACCCGCAGTGGTAGTAGCCGTTTCCTTGTTCAGGTTAGCAGCCTCCACCAGAGTTGTATCTTGTGTAATCGCAGGCGTAGTGGCCAGGGCAGCTTCTGGGGTAATGGAGGGCTGCAGGGCAGTCGAAGTGTCCACAGCAGGAGGAGACGGTGGAGATTTACCACTGGCATTATAAAACAAAGACATAGTCGGAGGAAAAATCAAAAGTCATAAACATATTGTCAAAAGCAACAAAAAGGGCTCAGATCAAACCTTGACTCTTCGTCATCATCGGACTCAGGCTCGTCGTCTAGAGTAAGCGCACCTAATCGAGGAGCGCCACCAGAAGGGGCAGGGAGACGAGATGCCAATGGAGAGATAGCCAAAGGGTGACTCTTAGAGGGAGAGTGGGTACCTAAGTTACCGATATCCACTTGGTTATCCTCCTTCGATTCTTCACTCGATGAATCTGGAAGAGCGAGTCGCGAGCGTTTGGCCTTACGAATGACCAGCTGCTCTTCTGAATCGGCTGCGACCTCCGTCACAATCTGCTCTACTTCCTCCCCGATCTCTTCTTCAAGATTACTCGCAGGAGTCGTGCGAGCAGAATTGGCTTCGGTTGTGGGCATCTGGGGGTTTTCCTGTGCCACTGTCTCCAAAGTAGGTCCAGCCTCGGGTAGAGGAGGAAGAGACGCTGCAGTCGAGTGGCCTTGCAAAACGAGCATCATAAACGATTGGGACACAAAATGACAAAAATTGCAGCAAAGTACAACATCTAAATGGCAAGAAAGAAGTACTTACTTCAGGAAGAGCATTGCCTGGCCCGTAGGGTAAGTGCTTGAAGGAAAAGTCGATTGTCTCGGAAGATTTGATGCTCGTGATCTTCTTCACTTAAGTGCTTAACTCCTTATCAGACAGCTCCATGTTGCTCATCCTGGTGGAGTCGAGTGGCCCTTCGTATTGCCACATCGGGTGGGCACGAAGGCGCATGGGCCATACTCGCATCTTCATATACGTGTTGATCAACTGTACGCCGGAGACAGTCGTCAGCAGCTTCGTGAGTTTCTTCAGCAGAGGAGCAGCTTCCTTGGCTTCGAGTTCAGAAATCGGGTGGTCCCATGCCACCGTCTTCACATGAGGATCATTAGTCGAAAAGGCGGGAAGCACTACCTGTTCGACTGGGACGTAGAACCATCTGGTCCGCCAGCCCTAGGCAGAGTCGACTGCCTTCAGGTCGAAGTAGTGCGAGCCGCTCATAGCTTGGATTTTGAATCCGCCTACCGGGCACAGACGCTTCGCCCTGCAGTTGTGGCGCACCTGGAACATATGTTTCCACAGGGCCCAGCTGGGAGACACCCCAAAGAAGCACTCGCATAGCACCATGAAGCAGGTGATATGCATAACGCCATTGGGGGTAAGATCATGAAGCTGTACGCCATAGGCATACAACAGTCCCCGCACAAAGTCGTGCAGAGGAAGAGCAAAGCCGCGAGGGAGGAACTCGGTGAAGCAGATGCGCTCGCCGGCGCGCGGTTCAGGACGTACCTCCAATCCTGGAGCACGAGCGGCCAATTGGCCAACCCTTATGACGATATTCAGAAAGGTTAGCTTCCGTGACACAAGACCTGGACCAATCGCTGGGAGCCTTCGTGCGGGAACTGGCCGGACCGCTCGCCGCGACCGGATCTTTTCCTTTCCCCGCCGCATCAGCAGCAGCGCCGCGCCTGGATCTCTTGGGCGCCATAGAGCAAGGAGGAGAAAAAACTTGAAGCACGGAGCAATGGTGGGCGGTGCGCGTGGAAGAAGAAGATGCAGAGGGAACGAATGGCAAGTAAATCGCAAAAATCACGCACACTAGCTATTTACCATCCAAGGTAGAAAAATGATCGCCACCGTTGAAAAGAAACAACGGGCATCTGGCCGTACACGCGGCGAGCGCAGAGAGCAACCGTCGCATCCCACGCCGCCCACTACGCATGAAAACCAAGGAGGTTATGATGGCGCTGCGAAAAATACGCCACGCCCGGTCAAATCAGAACAGAAGTGGCGTCCTCTGCGGTCAAAACTCTGACGATGGGCCCACACTGTCATGTCTCGTCAAGACGGCGAGCGCACGCCTAAGATGTCACGAATGACGTCATGAGTAAGTCTAGCACAAGTATTCGATTGGAAAATGCAGAGGTGCACTCGACAATACGATTCGATTGATTATGCACTCCCATGGGAGCGAGTGATGTATCAAAAAAAATTCGTAAAGACAAAAAGGAAACAAAGCTATTGAGATTATCCTCTACTTCAAAATGAAATAAATCATAATCTCGGGGGCTACTCCCATGGGAGCGCTGTCGCGCTCCCATAAGATTTCAAAAACAAATGAATATTTTGACTGATAGGAAGTAACACAAAAGAAGGACTTGAGATTGTCCTCTATTGCAAGACAATAAACCACAATCTCGGGGGCTACTCCCATGGGAGCGCTGCCGTGCTCCCATAAGATTTTAAAAGGTAAGGAACTTACTCGATGATGAAACTCGATTGAATAAATATGTCAAATCATGATATCATATTTCATAAATTCCCGGACTATGCCAATCGCAGATGTTTCGGATGCTGCATACGTAAATGCAAAGGTAAGACCCGCCGAACAATCGAGCTGGGCCGAGGGACGCTCCAACAATGTTTTTCCTTGAGTTTTTCCGTGTCAACAGACATGATGAAAATCCTGACGGACGCGTTGGGTATCGAATGATAAACTGCAGAGCGATTCAGTAAGTCCTAGAATGGCCTGAATCGAATATGTCCAGTGTGTTCCAGGTTCGAGTCCGGGGACTCGAGTCTGATTGAAGGCTAGTATGGTTTTGCCCTAATGAGCAGTTAACTGAGCTCGATTTTCGAGTGAATCAGGCTTACTAAGTCAAAATCCCTAGGTAAAAGAATCAAAAGTGTTCCAGGTTTGAGTCCGGGGACTCGAGTCTGATTGAAGGCTAGTATGGTTTTGTCCTAATGTGCAGTTAACTGAGCTCCGTTTTTTCGGGTGAGCCAGGCCTACTAAGCTGTGATCCCCAGGCAAAAGTTTTCGGTTATGTTCCAGGTTCGAGTCCGGGGACTCGAGTCAGACTGAAGGCTAGTAAGGTCTTGCCCTAATGAGCAGTTAACCAACCTCGATCAGTCGAGTGTCCTGGGCCTACTATGTCAAAATCCCCAAGTCTGCACAAACATGTTGGACAAATGAAAACCAGCAAAATTACAACGAAGGTTGAGACGTGCACGATGAAGGGAGTACGTGCTTGATTCTTTATAATCAAGCAAGCACTCGGGGGCTACTGACAAGGATATACCCTTCGGGTACCTAGGCGTAAGGGTACCTGTTGCACGTGTCAACTGAAAGAAGCCCAAGATAGATGAAGCCCACAAAGACAGGCCCAAGCCGAAGAGTAATCTCCAAGTTAGATTAGATTGTAGTCGGTAGATACTTTCCATACATGTAAAACCTGGTCGGTTACGTACCCGAGACCTGGCCTACTATATAAAGGCTAGGAGGGTAGCCGATGAGGGGAGGGCAATCCAGAACCACCATAACCCCGACGAGATCAACATCTCGCCGGACCCCTTGTAACCGCATATTCACAAGATTAATTCAGACAAGCAGGACGTAAGGGTTTTACCTCACTCGAGGGCCCCGAACCTGGGTAAACTCCCGCTTGTCAGCCGTCGATTCTACTAGCACTACGCGTTCTCTACCACACAATCAACCCTAGGTACCTAACCATGGGACTTGCCGAGGACACCCCTCGTCACCAGCTGCCTACACGCCCGCTCGCCGTTTTACGTGGAAGGAAGCCACCAGCGATCCGCAAAAGGAAGCCACCAACACCACCATCGGACTGACGCCACCGACCGCGGGACGACGACCACCACCGCCCGGACGACGAAGCCGACCGCGGAATGACGACCCGTCGTCGCACTGCCCGGGACAGCACTTTGTCGCCGTTGCACTGCCCTGGACAGCACGCCGCCGCCGTACTGTCCCGCTCGCCGTTGACAGGACGCTGCCTTTGCACTGCTCTGCTCGCCCCTGCCGCCACCATTGCCATTGTCCGGGCCCCGGCCGCCCAAGGTATCGGAATTGCATTGCACTTCTGTCTGTACTTGAATCTGAATTGAAGTAATGTTCGGCCTTTTCGTTCTAAATAAAAACGAATAGCAATGGTTTGATTTGCATTCTGTAATCTCATTCTCAACAGGAATAATTATGATTACGAGGTCCTGAGAACGACTTGCATCTTTCCATATCGTGCTCCTAGCAAAACTCTTTTCTTGTCATCATTTTCATGCATAACTTGATTTCTTATTTTGCATATCATCCTTCTTCGATGCCCTTTGATGTGAGATGTTGAGCAGAGCGGATGCCAAAGTGCCGATTCAAATACTGAGAGCTCCTTAATTTTTCATTTTTTTGTGAACTCAAAATTGGGATGAATATAGTTTAAGGTGTGCCTTTAGTTTAAAAAACACAAAAGTGGGATGAATATTCATGTATGCTGCGAGAGTGGAACGAAATACAATTTGCAATGGTATCTTTGAAACAAGAGTTATTGATTTTTCTGTAAAAAAAAGTAGAGACAAGCAAGATGGTAGGCCGCTAAATCTTTCTTTAAAATCTGGGTCTCTTAATGTACAGGAAGCTTATTTCAGGGTCTCTTAATGATGGGCAGCTTCTGAATCTGAAAACTGATCTTTGTTTTCAATTTATTTGGCTAACCAAACGAGCTCAGAAAAAAATGAAACTTTTAGACAAGAAGGCATAACTATGGTTGACAGACTGTAAATGTTTCAAATTAGTCGGAGTTCATTTGAATTGTTCATAAATTCGAGAACGGTGCAGACAGAATTTTGACAAAATCTGAAAACAGAACCATATCTAGCATTTCAGTTGGATTTTAGATCAATAAAACATATTTGAATCACTTGCAGTATGATAAAAGTTTAATGGTAAGTATTTGAGCTGCGTATGATTACTACGGTCCACTTGGCATTACATACAGCTTATCTGTATAACTAGATGATTCCCCGCGCATTGCTGCGGGAATTAGTAGAAAATCTTTTCACTATGATAAACATTGAAACATATGAGACTCACAACACAAATCAGGATAGGAAAACTATTGTAAATAGCGATGAGTCCACTTTTTTCCATTGCATAGTACAGTGAAGTACTCGTCATATTTTTTGTCAGACTAAAAATATTGGAGAAACTATTGTAGTACAACAACGTCCCCGACTAATCTGATGGTGAAGGAAAATAAGCAGGCATGTCATTTCAGCAAACAATAGGCTGACATCCATCTCTCAACGGAAAAATGTCCTAAATCACATATCACAATCTTTCTAGCGCTGCTCTCTGTGGCTGATTGATAACCAATACGTTTTTTTTTTTTTTTTGCATAGATGCACTATGTGACCAGTTCCTGAAATTTGTAGCAGTTCATTCTTTCCATTGTATATAGATCCATTGTCGCAGTGAGATTTCCGTACGGCATACAAATTTAGACAGGCTGAGTAAAAGCATCTCAACCTAATGTGGTTGCCGAGGCACCTACAGCTCTGCAAGTATATATCAGAGTACTGGACAAAGAAATTGAAAACCAACTCCAGTGGAGATGAGATAAACAAAAATTCAACATTTAGCAGTAGTAATCCAGGAAACAAACATTACTCCTGCAAGCTAGAAGAATCCATACTCCATCATGAGATAACTGAACCAAAAACTGAAGTACACTTCCGACATGAGAAAGGGTAGAATGCGCTCACCTGTCCATACTCGGATACTCCATCATGCATTCTAAGAAACAGTATGATAATTGGGAATCCGGAGAGGAACCACCATGGCATCGTTGCTCTTGTTGTTAACATTGTAGACGCCGATGGTGAGGAGTCTCGATCCGGCCGAGCTTCTATACATCTTGATCGTGGAAAAAGCTGGATGGGAATCCAAACGCTGGCCAATAACACGCGTCGGCCAAAATGTTTCTTGATGAGATTGTGAGCACAGTAGCGTAGCACGATATATAATGGAGTGGCATGAGGTGCATAATGGGAAGAGGAGCGGAGGCGATTGCGCTAGTGGTGGTGGTGAATTTATTGGGATTAAAACGGAGGAGGCTTCTTTACCTGATGTATGCATGATGGCTCATCAATTTAATTGGGATTAAAACGGAGATCAGTTCACGTACGTGCGTGCTTCAGCCTAGAAGTCAAAAAGGAGGGAGATTGTCGTGGGGTCACTCTTCGACTACCCCACGGTGGGGATACCTGGGTCACTCCAAACCCATCAGCCTTATGACGAGGGCCCAAGTAAGGCCCAAGGAGGACGACGTGCGGCCCAAGATAGTCGACGCTAGGTCATGCGACCCCGCCATGCTTGTAAGCGCCATCGGCACCGTTCACCTGAGACCTAGCCTACCATATAAAGGCTAGGAGGGTCCTTCGTCTAGGGTACGCTCATAGCCGCCACACAAACCCTAGCGAGATTGCCATCTCGCCATTGTAGCCACAACTCACCATCAATAACCAGACAAGCAGGAAGTAGGGTGTTATCCTCCGGGAGCCTGAACCTGGGTAAACGCCTTGCTTGTCAGCCGTCGTGATCACCAGCGCTCATCTCTCTCCCCCTCAATCAACCCGGGGTGCTTAACCCAGGGATTTGCCGAGTCCACACCTCGTCAATTGGCGCCGTCTGTGGGAAAGAACGAGCGCTGGAACCATGGTCGCACCGGCTCCATCAACTTTGAAGACCGACGTCTGCATCACCAAGGAGCCAATCTGCTTCGGCTCCTTCGAGTACACCTTCCACCCGCCGGCCCACCGCTCGGTGTACGCCGATCTGCACGTAGGTATGTGCCTCACCTTCGGTACCATGCACTACTTCGTAGACAGCTGTGGAGTACTCAGATCCACGGCGATCGCATCGCCCGCGGCGGTGGCACCCGCATCTGCCGCGGCTGCGCCAACCACGCCCCCACCTGCTGCGGAGATCGCATCTGCTGCGACTGCGGCGGCAACATCTTCGACTGCTGAGAAGATCGCGTCCGCCTCGACTACTCCGACCGCCTCCGCTGCGGCAGAGATCGCGCCCAACGCGGCCGCGCCATCAGCGTCTCCGGCTACCACGGGATCGCATCTGCTACGACTACGTCGACCACCTCGTCGACCACCGCGCGGATCGAGTCTACTTCGACTACCTCGATCGCGTCGCTGGCAAGGCCAAGATCTACGTCAACTTCGACTACGTCGACCACCCTCGCGCGCAACGGAGGTCGCGTCGTTCTATACCGACCACTCGCGTCTCCATCGACTTACAAGATCGTCAACAAGCCAATCGCGCCCACGTCGACAACAGCGACATCACTCCTCACGACCGCGGCGAAGATCGCGAAACTCCAGGGAAGGAGCCTCGGCGGCGACTGTGGTGTCCACCACGTCGCACCCATTTTCAGCTCCGAGCACGGCTCGGACGAAGGAAGCAGCAGTGGCAGCACCCGTCCCACTGCCCAGATCTACCCCGCGCAAGTCTTCATGATCGGCCAGAGGCCGCAGGGCAACGACGACGAACCCGCATACCCACTGGAGGTGGTCATGCCGGACCAGGTGACGCGACTCACCATCACCCGCGACATGGCAATCAAAGCCCTGAAGCACGTCGAGGACGGCACATACCCCCCACCGGATGCACCCCGGGAGGACCTTATGGCGGTCCAGTACCTGCTGCGGAAGGAAGGCGAACGACTCCGCGCAGAGAAGGCCGAGCTCCTCCGACGCAAGGAGGAGGCCGACGCGTCGAGCGCCAGGAGGGCCGCTTACTCGTTCACTGCCTCAACAGAGGTCTCGCAAGGAGCAAGGCGCCACAGAGCCCGCGTGCCCCTGATGACGGAGGTCGACCGCGCTAGAGTCACCCGCAACCTCGAGTCATCATACATAGAAGACGCAGACGGAATACCCGTCCCCAAGACACCCGGAGCCGCACTCATGGCAGTCGAAACATACCTGCGGCTGACACAGCCGCCTGAGGGCGACTCGCGCGCTCTCCTCCACAAGCAGCAGATCATGTCTATCAAGGCACTCGAAGACGCACTGGTAAACAAGGCGCCGACAGAAAAAGCGCGAGAAGATCGAGATCGCCGCGACCACGAGCCCGCAGCACTCGCAGCCCCGGCGACAAGACAACTGCGACAACCGCAGCCAGGTGAAGACCTCCGCAACGTCATCACACAAAGGACGGTAGACCGCAGCCGCATCCAGCGGCCGACCAGCACGTCCAACTCGACTACGACCGCAACGACGGCGACTACGAGCCGTGCGGCGCCGCATGCTTCAGCTTCAACATACGCGACACAAGAATGCCCAAGGGCTTCAAGCTCACGGCAGAAGCAGTCAAGTACGACGGGAAGCAGGACCCGAGACTCTGGCTAGAAGACTACCTCATAGCCTGCAGCTGCCAGGGCGGTACTTCGACTACGGCCATGCAGTACATCCAGCTGATGCTCACGGGCTCGCACGCGGGTGGCTCAACACTCAACCCAAGAACGCCTTCAGGACGTGGGACGAGTTCGCGGAGCCTTCGTTAAATCCTTCCTGGGGACGTACTCGAGACCGACGACGTTCGTCGAACTACAAGCATGCAAGCAAGGACGAGACGAGCCGCTCCGGTCATACATCCAGCGTTGGACCTGCTCCGCAACACCATGGAGACCGCCTCGGAGGACCGAGTGATGGATGCCTTCATGCACGGCGTCTCCCGCCGCGACCTCCGCGAGGAGTTTGGTAGGCTCCGGCCGAAAAACATGATCGAGGTCATGAAGATAGCAAACCAGTGGGCAGACGGAGAGGACTCGGTCCGCAATAGTTCACACTACTCCCCGAAGGACGAAGCCGGACCAAGCAACTGGCGAGAAGGCGCCACAAGAAGAAGCCGCGTTACAACGGCAACGACTCAATCGAGCTAGTAGCGGCGGGATTCCAAACCCCCCGTGAGGATGAAGCGCGCGACAGCAGTCGCCAATACAGCCATGCACAGTACAGTCGAAGCGGCGGTGACCAGAGTCGCCAATACAGCCAGGGGCAGTACAACCGAAGCGGCGGCAGCAGCTACCGCAGCGACGGAGGCCATAAACGCGAGTGGCAGAAACGCACTCTAAGCCCAGCGGAAGAGCTGGAACAACCCTGCAGGCACCACATGTTCAGGAACCCGGAAACGGGCAAGTGGGGATCCAACCACCTGTTGAAGGACTGTCGAAAGGCACGCAAAATATACGAAGCCATGCAGAAGATAGTCACTCCAGCACCCGCAGCGCAGCCAGCCGCGCAGCTAGCCATCCAGGCAGCACCCGCAGTCGCCAATCCAGCACAGGCGGCGGGAGCCTTTCTGCAGCAGCAGCAGCAGCCGCAGCAAGATGCCCCACCGGTGATCCAGGACGCATATCCAGCGGCACGCGGACAACTCAACATGATACAGAAGGGCGCCCCTCAAACAGGACCAGAAGCTCATCACCCGCCAAGTTTCCAAGCCATCACCTGTCCACCGCAGTACCGACTACCTGAGAGGGTCAGAGACACCAATCACTTCTCCAGAGCAGATCACCCGCCTGCAGTACCACGACCCGGGCACGCCGCTCTGGTAGTCGAAGCTCTGATCGGAGATTACACCCTGAAAAAGGTGTTCATGGACGGAGGCAGTGGCATTAACATCATCTTTGCCGACACCCTCAGAAGGATAAACAGGCCAACGACGGACTTGGCAGCATCAGAGACACCTTCCATGGCATAGTACCAGGGCAAGCAGTCACGCCCATGGGAACGATCACACTCGATGTCATCTTCGGCACACCCGAAAACTTCAAGAGGGAGTCGATCGACTTCGAGGTAGTCGACTGGAAGTCGCAGTACCACGCGATACTCGGGCGCCCAACCTTCGCCAGATTCATGGCGATACCTCACTACGCCTACCTCATGCTCAAGATGCCTGGACCCAAGGGCGTCATCACGGTGCACGGCGACTTCGACCGCTCCAACAGCTGCGACCGCGAGTTCAGCAAGATCTCCGAATTCTTCGGAGTCGAAGAGCACTTCGAGGCAATGGCAGTCGACAACGACAAGACCATCTTCCCAGCCCGCAAGAAACCAGCCAAGGACGCTGCCTTCAACGCGGCTGACGACACAACGACCCATCAGGTCCACCCGACTGACGCCAGCAAGACGGTCAAAGTATCGTCGAGTCTGACTCCCGCATAGGAAGGCGCGCTCGTCGAGTTTCTACGTGAGAACTGGAGAATCTTCGCATGGCAACCCTCTGACATGCCAGGAATACCCAGGAACCTCGCCGAGCACTCCTTAAAGGTCCACAAGGACGCCAGACCCGTCAAACAGGCCATGCGACGCTTTTCCGGGCCCAAGCGAGACGAAATCAGCAGAGAAATCGATCGACTGCTGAATGCCAAGTTCATCCGAGAGATCAAGGACTCGGACTGGGTCGCCAACCCAGTCCTGTGGAGAAGAAGAAGACGAAGAAACTCCGCATGTGCGTCGACTTCACCGCCCTCAACAAATGCTGCCCCAAGGACCATTTCCCGCTCCCGCGGATAGATCAGATCATCGACTCGACTGCAGGCTGCGAACGCCTGTCCTTCCTGGACGCCTACTCAGGTTACCAGCAGATCAGACTGAACGTCGACGATGAGGAGAAGACAGCATTCATCACACCCGACGGCGTTTTCTGCTACCAGACGATGCCCTTCGGGTTGAAGAACGCTGGTGCCACGTACCAGCGCACAATGCAAGCATGCCTCAAAGGGCTCATCGGGCAGATCGTCCAAGTCTACGTCGACGACATCGTCGTCACCACCCGCAAGGAGGACACCCTCATCGCCGACCTCCGCAAGGTCTTCGCCGCCCTCGACGAGTATCAGATCAAGCTGAACCCAGACAAGTGTGTCTTCGGCGTGCCAGCCGGAGAACTGCTTGGGTACCTCGTCTCTGCAAGAGGAATCGAAGCCAACCCTGAGAAGGTGCAAAACATACTCGCAATGCCAGCACCGACCAAGCTTCACGAGGTGCAACGCCTAGCCGGCCGAGTCGCAGCTCTCAGCCGGTTCATAAGTAAGTTGGGAGAAAAGGCCCTGCCTTTCTACCAACTGATGAAAAAGACAGACAAGTTCGAGTGGACAGAAGAAGCGCAAGTCGCGTTCGACCAACTCAAGAAAACACTCACGACTTCCCCAGTACTGGTGGCTCCACTGGAGAACGAGCCGCTATACCTCTACGTGTCAGCCACAAACAGGGTGGTCAGCACGGTACTCGTAGTCGAACGAGAAGAAGAAGGACACAGTTACCCTGTTCAGCGACCCGTCTACTACCTTAGCGAGGTGTTGACCCTGTCCAAGCAGCGCTACCCGCACTACCAGAAGCTGGCCTACGGAGTTTTCATGACTTCAAGGAAAGTAATCCATTACTTCTCCGAGCACCCGATCACGGTGGTAAGCTCCTCCGGGCTCTCCGACATCCTGACCAACCAATGCGCGACAGGACGAGTCGCTAAGTGGGTCGTCGAGCTAGGACCCTGGGGGCTGAAATACGCTCACCCGAAGTCAATCAAGGCCCAAGTGCTCCCAGAATTCACCACCGAGTGGATAGAAGCCCAGCTGCCAGATGTCCCCGACCTGTCCAACGCATGGACAATGTACTTCGACGGCTCCAAAAAGTTCAGATCAGCCGGGGCAGGAGTCATCCTCATCTCCCCCAAAGGCGACAAGCTGAAGTACGTGCTACAGATGGACTTCCCAACACCCTCCAACAACGAGGCTGAGTACGAAGCCCTAATCCATGGCATGCGAATGGCCAAGAACTGCGGCGCCACTCACCTCATGATCTACGGCGACTCCTACCTCGTCGTGCAGCAAACCATGAAAGCCTGTGACGCCATCGCCGACAACATGATCGCCTACAGAGACCTGTACAACCAGCTGGAGGGCACCTTCGACGGCTGCGAGTTGCGGCACATCGGCCGCGAAAGCAACGAGGAAGCCGACGCCCTCGCCAACCTGGGCTCAGACAAGGCGCAGGTGCCACCCGGCGTCTTCCTTGAGCGCATCACGCAGCGGTCTGTCAAACTTCGACCCGCGCCCGGATCCTCCACACCATCAACGAGCACCGCCGACCCGCCAGGCAAAGAGAAGGAGCCAATGGAGGTTCTGCTCATCGAGCCCACCTGGACGAGCCCATATCTGGCGTACATGCTGCACCAGAGACTGCCAGTCAACTCAGTCGAAGCCAAGCGCATTATTCGCCGTTCGAAAGGCTTCACCATCATCAAGGGGGAGCTATACAAGCGAAGCATCTCAGGAGTACTCCAAAGGTGCGTCGACCCAGTCGACGGTCAAGCCATCTTACTCGAGATCCACGCTGGCATCTGCGGGCACCACGCCAGCAGTCGAGCCTTAGTGGCCAAAGCTTTACGAGCCGGATTCTACTGGCCCACCGCAATGCAAGACGCAGAAGAACTCGTGAGGAAATGTCTCGGCTGCCAGGAGTTCGCCAACAAGCCGCACGCACCAGCTTCAGCACTAAAGACCATCCCACTTGCCTGGCCCTTCGCTCAATGGGGGCTCGACATGGTGGGTCCACTCAAGAAGTCCTCGCCAGGAGGACACACGCATCTCCTGGTGGCAGTCGACAAGTTCACGAAGTGGATCGAAGCCGTGCCTATCACAAGTTCGACTGCCTCCTCGGCAGTTAACTTCATCAGGTCGATCATCTTCAGGTTCGGAGTGCCACACAGCATCATCACCGACAACGGCACGAACTTCACAGCCGAAGAGTTCAAGGACTTCTGCTCCGAGCAAGGCATCAAACTCAACTACGCATCTGTCTCGCACCCGCAGTCCAACGGGCAAGTCGAAAAGTCCAATGGTTTAGTCTGCAAGGGCATCAAGAAGCGCCTGCGAGTACCATTGAAGCGCGCCGCAGGCGCCTGGGTTGAGGAGCTGCCGTCTGTGCTGTGGAGCCTGCGCACTACGCCAAACAGATCCACTCAGTACACGCCATTCTTCATGGTCTACGGCGCAGAAGCAGTCATGCCATGCGACATCAAGTTCGATGCACCCCGAGTGGTGGCCTACGACGAGTCCGAGGCAGAAGAAGCACTCGAGGATGACATGGATACCCTGGACGAAGCACGCGACATCGCCCTTACCCGCACAGCCGTGTATCAGCAAGACTTACGCAACTATCACGGACGGCGACTGCGGCCCAGAGCGTTCGTCCCCGGAGACCTTGTCCTCCGCCTCAAACAGAAGAAGGTGCACAAACTAGCCTCCCCGTGGGAAGGTCCATACATCGTGACAGAGGCAATTGGCGGCGGAGCTTACCGCCTGAAGGACTCGAAGACAGGGACAGTCTGCAGCAACCCGTGGAACGTGGCGCAACTGCGCCGCTTCTACGCCTAATCGACTCCCCCTTGTAACAAAGTGTACTATCTCAAGAAGCGGCAGGTTCCAGACGCACTCTTTCCCTTACCAGGGTACCTGAGGGGACTGGAAGGGTTTTAATGAGGCGGCCTGCTCGCAAAAATCAATGAAGTGATTTGTGGAACAAGCTCTCCCCTTTACTTTTTTAGTCAAAAAGCAACATAAACCTAGGCCGTCACCCGACGCACTCGGGGGCTGCGCCATACAGGTTCAACTCAAAAACCTAGGCCGCCACCCGAAGCACTCGGGGGCTGCGCCGCACAGGTCTAAGTCAAGCCTAGGCCGTCACCCGACGCACTCGGGGGCTGCGCCATACAGGTCACTCGCAAAATCCTAGGCCGCCACCCGAAGCACTCGGGGGCTGCGCCGCACAGGTCTAAGTCAAACCTAGGCCGCACCCGACGCACTCGGGGGCTGCGCCATACAGGTCAACTCAAAACCTAGGTCGCCACCCGAAGCACTCGGGGGCTGCGCCATACAGGTCACTCGCAAAATCCTGGCCGTCACCCGAAGCACTCGGGGGCTGCGCCCACAGGTCTAAGTCAAACCTAGGCCGCACCCGACGCACTCGGGGGCTGCGCCATACAGGTCAACTCGAAAACCTAGGTCGCCGCCCGACGCACTCGGGGGCTGCGCCATACAGGTCACTCGCAAAATCCTAGGCCGCCACCCGAAGCACTCGGGGGCTGCGCCGCACAGGTCTAAGTCAAACCTAGGCCGCACCCGACGCACTCGGGGGCTGCGCCATACAGGTCCAACTCGAAAACCTAGGTCGCCACCCGAAGCACTCGGGGGCTGCGCCATACAGGTCACTCGCAAAATCCTTGGCCGTCACCCGAAGCACTCGGGGGCTGCGCCGCACAGGTCTAAGTCAAACCTAGGCCGCACCCGACGCACTCGGGGGCTGCGCCATACAGGTCCAACTCGAAAACCTAGGTCGCCGCCCGACGCACTCGGGGGCTGCGCCATACAGGTCACTCGCAAAATCCTTGGCCGTCACCCGAAGCACTCGGGGGCTGCGCCATACAGGTCCAACTCGAAAACCTAGGTCGCCACCAGAAGCACTCGGGGGCTGCGCCATACAGGTCACTCGCAAAACCTTTAGCCGTCACCCGAAGCACCCGGGGGCTGCGCCGCACAGGTCCAAATCAAAGTACTAGGCCGCACCCGACGCACTCGGGGCTGCGCCGCACAAGTCTGACTCGATACACCTCGGCCGCACTCGAAGCACTCGGGGGCTGCGCCGCACAGGTTTAATTCAAAATCCTAGGCCGCACTCGAAGCACTCGGGGGCTGCGCCGCACAGGTTTAATTCAAAATCCTAGGCCGCACTCGACCCGCTCGGGGGCTGCGCCATACAAGTTTACAGACGTCTACTAGATACAATTTACTAACTCGGGGGCTACCCCCACCTCGGCATACATACACTCATATTTCCACTTAGAAAAATTGCTTTTACAAGCTAACGCTGTACAACAGCAGTATACTACTCTTATTCTACAGGCTCGCCCTTTGGCGCATCGAGTGGCCCTATGAGGTGCTCACTAAAGCTCTGGACCTGTTGGATCATCTGACGCGCAGCCGCAAGAGTATCGGCGTAGTCACCCTCTCCAGGCAAGCCGTCAAGCACCTTGTACAGCGGAAGATTAGGCCGGTGCATTCGAACGTACGCCAGCGCCACGTTCGCCCCGGCAACAAGTTGAGTGTGCACGACTTCCTTCAACGCACTGCCTTCACGGAACCTCTCCAGAAGCGCAGTCAGTCCATTCGGCTGCTCGTTGTGAGGAAAGTACACCTTGTTGATCTGCCAGAGGGTTTTTCTGCAACCTTCCAAGAGCACAGCAGCCCGCCAGGTGTGATCCAGCATTCGTGCCAATACACTACCTCTGGATTTGTTCGACCAAAACTGGCGCGCTTCGGGTGAGTCACCGGTGGCCTCTTTCTCTACTCGCTCGTCCACTCGAAGCTGCTCAGCCTTCAAGTCAGAGTTCACATCTGCATCAAGGCCAAGCACTAAGCATAGCAGGAAGACACAGAAGCCGAAGCAAAAACGCTAGAAGGCCAACCTTGCAGCTGTCGACTGATCAAGTCCATCTCGCCAAGCAGAAACTCTTCACGCTGAGAGAACGGCGCAACGGGCCGCGACCTCAATCGTTCCAGCTCCAACTCAGCACTCTTCAGCTTCGACTCGAGCTCAACCACCTTGTTCCTCATGAAGGTGATCACTCTCTGGTCATTTACGCTTCGCACAGGAGCTGGAGGAGCTTGACGGCGGCGACGAGTAGGCGCAGCCGAAGTGGTGTCCTCCTCATCGTCCGCGCCAGTAGTTCCAGCAACGTCAGGAGCTTCGCCCATATCAGACTGCCAAGAATTGACAGCGTCAAGCCAGGAAAAGAATCAACATAATTCATCCAAACCAGACATCAAAAAAGACTCGGCGACTGCACCCCCGAGGGAGCGAATTCACATTTCATCATCAGCATGTTCACTCGCACAATATAAAGTGCATTACAGACTCAAACCCAAAAGCAGAAGCATAGTCCTAAAAGGAAAAAGTCTACACTACAGACTCCGACTGGGAACGGCTCTTCCTAGCAGCCAACTCTGCAGCTTTGGCAATCCTCTTCTCGAAGGTGGCGACCAACTTCGCAGCTAGCTGGCTCGCCTGCACCTTCACACCGCTAAGGGACGCGGTCCTCCCATCAGGCTTCCGAGGGAAGTCGCTGACAACCTTCTCAAAATCACCTACGACTTGGTGACCAAGAAGTAGCTGGAAAGTGAGCTCGGAGCCGCGTACCGTCTGCGCACGCGTGAAGTCCGCCAGGACATTCGAATTGCCTTCGAATGGAGCCGCGAGTGCGTCAACAGCAGCTGGTGGCGGCTTGCTGGGAAAGATAGTCCGGTGCACAGTCGCTAAGGCCTCCGTCGACTTCTGCAGTGCCGCCGTCGACTGCTGCAGCGCTGCCGATGCATACGCGCAGACGCGGTCGACGAAGCCAACAGCCTCCGCCAAGCCGACACTCTCGCTGGAAGTCCCTTCTGGAGGAGCACCTCCGCAAGTCTCTGTTCAAAAGAAATCAACACCCGTAAGACGTCAGAAGTCGAAGAAAGGCAAAGTAGGCACTGAGCCGAAAAACTTACTTCCAACAACATCTGCGAGTGCGAGCAAGCGGTCGACCTGGGTCTTCTCCAGAGCATCCCGAGCTTGTTCCCGCTCTTGGGCTTCACCCAGCGACTTCTCCAGCTCCGCGACTCGCGTCTTCATGCTCTCCTTCTCGCCTACGGATCAACGGAGCAAAGTTAGCAATAAAGGCAGTCGAAGCACCCCTCGAACACAAGGGTTCACACTTACTATTCGCTTGCTCCAGAGCAGTGCGGAGCTGATCCCTCTCCTGCTCCATGCGAACGAAGGCTGCGGCTCCCTCCATCTGCTGGCGATAAAATGGCTGCAGGAGACACAAGACATTAATCTACGCCCGACTATTCTAGTCACGCGCATCTTCGGGGGCTACTCCCATCGGGAGCGCTGTACGCGCACCCGATACAGATCTTGCAGAAGGAGTCGAAGAACACTTACATGCTCAAGCAACCCAGCATCAACCGGAGTCGCATCAGCAGACCTCTCTGGCATGGCGGAGGTCGCAGCCTTCAAGGCCAAAACGTCACCCTCCAGAGCCTCCTCTCCGGTCGTCCTCGCAGTCTGCTCGATCATAGGGGCAGAAGTGTGCTCCATCTCACGAGGGGAAGAAACAGCAGCGCCAGTACGGTCGCTGTGACAAGAAAACTCAATTCAAGGACCCGCAAGTGAAACAGCACACTCGACAAAAACAAAGCAATGGTTATGCGACTAACCTGACGACATCATCTTCACTTCCCAGGGAGACGGAGGCCATCCTCGCGAACTCGGTCGGCGGTGCAGAGCCGAGTGGAGGCACGACCAAAGGTTCAGCCAGGTCACTCGGGTGCCTAGTACCCGAAGAGGACTCGCTCGTCTCTTCCTCGTTCACACCCGCCTCCTTCACAGGCGACGAGGCAGAACCAGAGTCGCCACCTTTCGCCTCTGCCGCTTCCGCAGCGGCTCCTCGTCTTCATCATCCTCCACCAACTCTTCACTCGGAGAGGTGGCGGAGGGAACTTCATCGTCATCAACCTCGTCCTCAGGGAACTCTGCCTCTTCATGAGGTCCATTCTCCATCAACGGAGGAAGACTGACATAGCTCGAACGACCCTGTCAGCAAATGAACCATTCGAGTCAGGCAAAAAGATTCGACAGAAGAAGATACAAGACAAACAAAGCAAACGAAGCTCACCTCAGGCACAGGATTATTAGGACCATATGGCTCGACTGGGCACTTGACGTTGCACGGGTCAGCGGCTCGGAGACTAGTGATGTTCCTCACCTTCGACTCGACCGCGTCATCATCAAGCTCATTGCCAGCATCCTCACGCGCCCACATCGGGTGGACGCGACTGCGCAGCGGCTGCACCCGAAGCCTGAAGAAGGTGGCGATGAGGTGAATTCCACCCGTCTCGCGCCCGAGACTCTTCAGAAGGCCACGAAGTAGCGTCAACAAGGGCTGAGTCGCCTCCCTGTCCTCCTTCGACAGCGGGTGCGCCCACGCGTTCGTCTTCCACAACTCGCGATCAGCGGCGAATTCGGGAAGCCCTGCTTGGTCGCACCTGATGTAGAACCACTTCTTCCGCCAGCCCTGGACGGAGTCGGACTTCTTCATCTGGAAGTAGGAGGTGTCGCCACGCACCTGGATGCCGAAGCCGCCGACTGGGTACACCTGCTTGCTCTTCCCCACGTTCTTCCTCACGAGGAATAGCGACTTCCACAGCAGCCAGTTGGGCGCGATTCCCAGGAAGCACTCGCAGAGCACGAAATAGCTCGCGATGCTCAAGATGCTATTGGGAGTCAGATCGTGGATCTGAATCCCATAAGCATACAAGAGACCACGGACGAAATCGTGGAGGGGGAACCCGAAACCCCGCGGAAGGAAGTCCACGAAGCAAACGCTTTCCCCCTCGCGAGGGGAGGGAAATACCTCTTTCCCAGGAGCGCACACCGTCGCTTGGTCTACCGGCGGCAGCAGCCCTGCGCACGGAGGGCCTCGAGGTCGGCCTTCTTCACCGACGATTTGACCCAGTCGCCCTCGGGCTTCTTCATTACGCTCGCCTCGGCGGCGGCGACGGCGCCAGCAGCAGCCTTCCCCCTCTTCATCGCGGCCTTGCTCATGGAGGGTGAAGACTAGAAGCTGACAGAGAGCACGCAGCGCAACAATGGCGGAACAGAAGCAGTGGAGACGAAGAAGGAATGGGGATGGATAAACTGTTCACCGCCGCGGTGAAAATTATATACCGCGCGGTCAGTCAATCCTGGCCATCCCTGCTGAAACCGCTCTCCGCAACATCATCTGGCCGTCCACGTGTTGCGCGGAGATAGCAACCGTCGACGGCCACGCCGCCCACTACGCGCGGGAATCAAGGCGCCATCATCACACCGCGAAATTTTCGCGCCCAACGGCCAGAAAAAAGCGGCAACCGCTGTCTCCAGTCAATACTGACAGTGGGCCCGCACTGTCACGTCCTGTCGGACACAGAGTGAGCCAGAAAACATCAGCACTGACGTCAACTGCGCAGGCGTAGCAAGTACGCCAATGGGCTGATCGAGAACTCGAACAGTTCATTCGAGTGCAAAAATGTTCAGTAAGCTCTAAGAGCCGAATAAACTCGAACAGCTCATTCGAGCGCAAGAAGATTCAGTAAGCTCCAAGAGCTGAAGAAACTTGTGCAGTAAGCTAAACAGGCCGAATAGACAGTAAGTCACGCAAAGCCAGTCGCGACTCCAACATGTCGAGTCCCTTCTTTACTCCCATCGGGAGCGGGCTTTTCGACTGAAGAAAAATTGAGTTTAACCTCAATTGCAAGCAATTCAGCTTAATCTCGGGGGCTACTCCCATCGGGAGCACTGTTCGCGCTCCCGAGTGACTCAGAACAACAGCAGTCGAAAAATCACCGACTAAGGCTGTACACATAGTATCTCACCCAGCAGTCGATGGTTCGACTAAGGAATCCTCCATAAGCCCTGGACGGCCAGAGTCGACTAATTTTACTTGTTCCTTTCGGGAACCCGACGCCGTGCCCAGGAGGAAGGAGTCCTTTACCCGACTCTACGATTCGACTAAGCACTCGGGGGCTCCTGTCGTGGGGTCACTCTTCGACTACCCCACGGTGGGGATACCTGGGTCACGCCAAGCCCATCAGCCTTATGACGAGGGCCCAAGGAAGGCCCAAGGAGGACGACGTGCGGCCCAAGATAGTCGACGCTAGGTCATGCGACCCCGCCATGCTTGTAAGCGCCATCGGCACCGTTCACCTGAGACCTAGCCTACCATATAAAGGCTAGGAGGGTCCTTCGTCTAGGGTACGCTCATAGCCGCCACACAAACCCTAGCGAGATTGCCATCTCGCCATTGTAGCCACAACTCACCATCAATAACCAGACAAGCAGGAAGTAGGGTGTTATCCTCCGGGAGCCTGAACCTAGGTAAACGCCTTGCTTGTCAGCCGTCGTGATCACCAGCGCTCATCTCTCCCCCTCAATCAACCCGGGGTGCTTAACCTAGGGATTTGCCGAGTCCACACCTCGTCAGAGATGAAGCGGTGGCCAATAATGTTAGGTGAGGGGTGTCTCCGACTGCAAAATTTGATGTTTAAAAAAAGAAAAAAAGCTTAATTACGTGGAAGGCTGCAAGGGCCGGAAAAATAAGAAGTGAGACATAATGCCGCTGATGTGGCAAGTTGCTGATGTGGATAGGTTGCATGTCAAGAGAAATAGTTAGTGGGGATGAACTATTTAGTTAGTTATAGGATATGCTATATATGAACTTTGAATGGCCAAGATTCATTTAAATTTTGTTGTCATCTTATTTCAGATGCTTATGGGCAAAACAGTGCTTTGCTAAAATGTTGATCTTCTCATGGTAGACAAGTGAGGTCTATTTCGTGTTTTATTCATTATTTTTGTTAAGCACAGAACTACTGATCATATGGTTCACATTCATCTATTTTGGCAGAGGAACTGATTAACAATAGTCCCGCAAATTCGAGCATCATAATGTTTTCCTCTACATGTACGGGTTTGACTGCTTGATATCCTTCCAGTATTTCTTTTATGCTTAGATGCTACAGAGAGATGACAAACTAATAGTGAATGCTATGCGTATTCAGGAAAGCACTCCAGTTTTAAAACATGGACACATCCTTTCTTTCATGTAGATGTCCATTGTCTGCTTACATGTTACATAAGTGTGCGATGACTGTTTATGCAAATGCTTAAACAGAACATGATTAAATTATCTCATTGACAGTCTATAGACAGAAAGGAATTCAGTTTTACTCACCCAAAATTCGACGGAGTATCTCTTAGGGTCAAATTGATATAAATAAATCTGACTTTTACTCACCCAAATTTGACAAAATATGTCTTACGGTTACACGTGCATTGCACGTGCACAATTACTAGTGCATGAACAAAATAAAGAAAATAAGAAGCCTACCAACTAGCATTGGACTAAAACCAGATCTTTACTTAGATTATTTGTGTTAAGACTTGAAAAATATGAACAACTAAATGATTGAAAACTAAGAAAATAAGAGAGTTAATTTGAATGTACAGTAACACACTTTGTCATAGTCAGTGTCCAGTAAGATCATCCATATGTGTTAGAGTACTTGAAATTCCAAAAAAGTTATACATAAGTGATGTTTGAACGGTCTAATCCAAGCAAATTCCGTAACTGGGTCACATTAACATAGATTCATACTTTATACCAAAATTTTATACTTTCTTATAATTCAATTTAGAACATTTTTTATCAAATATTACTAGTGACCAGTGTTATACAAATTTAGTATCTATAGCTTAAAAAACAAACATTGTGTTGAATTTGAACTATATTTGTAACTATTTTTTGAAAGTTTTTTTTTTATAATTTCATAAGCCATATGGTGTTTACATACTTATGGTGGAAATTATATATTGTATATGGTCTCATAAATATCTGTGTAACGATGTTTTATTGTATGATTAGGTAAGAAAATATGGCAAGAATTATTAGGTTATTGAACCAAGTATGTACAAACATTCCTGCACTAGTTCTTTGCAATTTATAAGCCACATTGGTTCAGTAATAAGTTAACAACGAGTGCATGCTATGTGCTTGATATTTTACTATCATTGATAGCTAATACTAATCACTGATGGATATATTTTGTATTAAAAGTGTTAATGATAAGATATGATCATTTCTGAGTCATTCTAGTACTCCCTCCGTTTTGTAATATAAGATATTTTAGCTATTGCACATGTTGTCTACATGCATAATAAGATGAGTGAACATACACACTAAAATATGTCTACGTATATTTATATACATATGAATGTGAACAAATGCTAAAACATCTTATCTTAAAAAAATGGAGGGAGTAGAATATGTTTAGTGCATGTTAAATATCTTAATACTAATTATACGTCACAGTTGTATATCTTAGTTTATAAGTAGTGATAATTAAAGCTAGTCACTAATCATATGTTTATGTGTGTTTGGTGGTAATATGAATTTCTATTACATTGCTTACATTAAAGGAGATTGTTCTATTTTTCACGAGAAAACTGTCTTTTTTAACTGAGTGTATGTCCATTGGGGTCATGTTAAACTTTTCTTAGAGTTATCATGTTGGATATGCTTTTAATTAGTTTGAAATGTGAGAATGAAGAAAGATAATGTTATCTTTTCTTAGGTAAGTATGATATCTTACAAATAAAATAAGACTAGTTTTTCCATTATCGCATTTGTCTTTCTTTATTAACACAATGTCTCAGTAAAACTTAGTTGTTACTGAATAATTTTTAGGCATGATAGTAAGAGATAAGGATTGCACAACCTATTATCTTCCCTAAATAATGTGTAGGATGCAAAAAGACTCACTTTTATACTACCTTATGTTATCGGGTGCATCCTATGTCTTTACAATAAAGTGAAGAGGATAACTTATCCAAAAGACTACTACTATCTCACTGCACTAGCTAATGTACACGCCACCACTTTCCTTTGTTTCTCTAGATTGTGCTTGAAGACCTTAATAAACTATGTAGACAATATTTGAAAACTGCTAACCCCTCCCCCTCAATCCCCATGAGTGACCGTCTTGTAGCATCATATGCAGCACCTCTAAGAACTTAGACCCGAGCAATAGTCGACCACATCTGATAGATTGTGCAAGATCAAGACGAATGGCTTTCTTCCCAATTTTAAACTTAGTTTAATGGAAATAGTGGATTCCATATTTTCTTGGTAATGGAGGTTTTATTAAACTCAAAAGTTAGCATCGTGCTGATAAAATTCATAAGAGTTTAACACCCAGTGTTTGCATAGTTAGAATAATGGAGCCACAAAACAATGCAGGATACGGAAAAACATGGGCATCTCGCAAACGTTGGTGGTCTGATCCGTAGATTACGCCGTCATTCATGTGAGATAAAAATACCACACACCGCCCCTCCATCTATATACGCACTTCCATAAAACATGTCTTTATTTCCATACACTAAAGATACAACCAGAAACTGCAAAATGTATACACCGCTAAATGACTAGTAGAGCAGAATGATTTTTACAATTAGAATTCAAATTATATGTGTATGGACAAATCTAAAAATTATGGTAGCCTAATGATAATTCTGTATTTGTCATAAATTGCATGTAACCATTTGCCCAATATATTCACGACACAACGTGACATGTGTGCAAATTATAAGCCACTTTGGATCAAGGACATTATAAAATAAATGAATATGCACTTGAAAAATAAGCTCTTAATTGCCTCATCATGGTGGTTAAAAAACCAAACTTCAAGCTCACATGCCAGTTGTCCTTGAATGTTTTTCAAGGTTATCCTTGGTAAGGATCACACCTTTGTGAAGGTACCATGCAATATTTCAAATATTGGGCGACACCTCCATTTTCTAGATTATTATCGTTATCGCCAAAAGAATCTCCATCGAAAGTAATCAAATCTAGTTCAACTTGTTTATGACAGCCGAAAGATTGAAACCATATACAACACCATATGTATTACTTAGTACTTAATTGGTGAGGATAAATTTCCACCAACAAATATTAACTTTCCTTCCTAGTTGCTTAGTCTTTTATGAAGGTGCTACTCCACATATTTCCATTCGACAAATTGTTAGTTTTGTGATTATGAATCAAAATATCTAAATAGCTAATTGAAAACTGGACCTTCTTCTCACAACTGAATAGTTCACCCTAGAGGTTTACTACTACACACATTATTCTGACTATTGCCTGGTATTTTTGTAAACATGCAATTTCATTTTGAAATTTAATCCCATATTTTCTGTTATTTACCTTTTTTATTTTTTGTGACTAAACTTTTAATAAATGTAAGTATCTAATTTTGATATTTTGAACTTACCGTTGTAGCAAAATAAATAAAGTAACATATGCAATAAATCACCATTTGGTTGAAAATATATATGAGAAATGGACCCCAACATAAATAAAATTATGCAAATAATACGTACAACAAAAGAGGAACATGTCAGCGATATGGTAAGAATATCCCGACGGTGTCAACAATGGAGGCATTACGGCCATGTGTTTTGCTCACCAGAGCCCATAGGAACGTATCAGCTGACATCTGAGCAACTTCCCATTTATGGGCGTTGCCTCCTCTTGTAAAAGCTGACATGCTCGTGGCCGGCGCAAGAGAAGTTACCATAGAGGGAGCATCACCAGACCCGGAAGCAACAATCCCCTAGCACTGTGACGAGCCGTTGCCGTGGAGGATGAGAGAGTGTGTGCAGTGAGAGCCTATACTTGGCAGCTGGGAGGAAGATGACATGAGGTGAAGTGTTTTTTTAAGTGGGCAAGCGGCGGTATTTCACGTAAATGTTATACTCCCTCCGTTCCATATTAGTTGATTTCAAAACGGATGTATATAGACATATTTTTAGTACTAGATACATCTATATTGGAGTCAATTAAAATGGAACGGAGGGAGTACTATTTATAACTGCTTTGTTTTGCGGTCAGTATTAGTATTACTGAACACTAGCAAAATGCTCGTGCGTTGCTACAGGCTGATGAAACAATTTAATGACTTTTTTTCACACTGAGTAACTCTCTAGGTTCATCCAAATATGGTAAGAGTAAGGTCACTATCTTGCCAATAGGTGCATATGCATATATCTCATAGAAGTGTAAGATAAGTAATCAGCTATACTTATCAGTATGCCTCCAATGATGATCTTATTTTGCCTCCAATAGATCATGGACATTTGATATTTCTTTTTCATTTGGTTAATTGTTGAACTACTACATACTAAAAGGGAACATGCAAGTGAACAATATAGAATTCATAGGATGTAGTGGATGAGTTTCACATGCTACAAAGCCAAGAATATGTATGACTTGTACCTAAGTGGACAACTGGTCAAGCTCAGCACGGGTATCAGCCAACATAAATAAAAATCAATATAGTATATCCACTGTTCTGAAGACAGCAAATATAGCACAAAATAAGTTCTTATATCCGTCAATGTGGAGATGGAAACAGGCCACGTTAGTCTACGCAAAAAATTCAGAACATGAATGCATCAACTACTCGGAGCATGCACCAAGCAATATCCTGCAAACCAATTTTTGAACGCAGTCTTGCACATAATATAAGCATGCTTGAAACACTGAAGAAAAGCCACCGTCAGGATTATGGGTCCTTCATGATAATCTAAATGTGTAATGTCTAATATCTTCTAAGAAATGCTTTTCTAATATATAGGAATTAGGGAGGAATGGCACTCACGTCCACAAATGGCCCAGGTGCATGAGATGAATGTGGGATGCTTGTACTGCAACCAAATCCAGGGTCATATTATGCATTGGCAATTAACTTGCACAATTAAGGGAAAAAGTGGAGCCTTTGGCATCATCAGTAGCATATCAGTCTCACACTGAACGAAGTATCCAATAGCACTAAATTCATATTTGCAGAAGAATTATTGTGCCTCACATATTTTAACAGGAAAGTGGGAAGAACAGTACATCTCAATAGGACTGAATTAGATGCAGCCAGAGACCAGTCGAAAGTGGAATGTAAAGATACGTTGGTCTGGTACAGCTTAATCCGAGGCGTTTGTGCCTTCCGATCTTGGGAAAACTGCTCCAGGACGTTGTTGAGCTTGCCGCCGCCACCGCCTGAGGCGTCCCCATGAGGCTATCGTTGCCCATCCTGCGCTACTCGAATTGAACACGGGGTGATGCGCGAGGGGGAGCTGGTATCCGTGGAGATACGCGAGATGGTAGAGGTGGCGCCGGTTGAGCGCGAGGCAGGGGAGCGGCGGCCCGGCAAGCTGTATGCAAGGGGTTGGAGGGTGGCGCCGGAGGATTGAGGCAGGGGATTGGAGGGCGGCGCCGACGAGCTCGAGGCAAGGGAAGGGACATGCGACGAGCCACCCATGGCTTCGTCCCAAGAACCGGCCGGCGCCATCGCCGACGACGACAACGAGGAGGCGCCGACGACGGCTGAGCCGAAGCAGGGCGCCACCTCTTCCACGTCGCCGTCCTCCTGCAGCTCCTCCTCGTCCGCCTCGGCATCCGTCGCGACGCCCGGAGGCGCGGACGTGGTCGACTGGCCCGACCCCGTCGACCTCTTCCAGGTCGACGACCTCATTGACATGGACTGGCCCAGCATCTTGTCCGGCAGCGGCGGCTGATTGCGCCGGCAAGCCCCGGGACCGCGGCGCATCGCCTCCCTCGGCCGGCCTCCATCCGCTGCACGCCGGCAAGCCCCGGGCCCCCGGCGCATCGCCTCCCTCGGCCGTCCTTGTGGTCGATTTGATTTGTGCACGGCAGAGAGAGGATAAGGACTGCGGGTTAATTTCTCATAAACTGGAGGGGCAAATTGAAAAATGACCACGACGTACGACCGCGACGGTTACTCATATTATATACTCCCTCCGTTCCTAATTATAAGTCGTTCCAACATTTATTCCGACCAGGTGAAAACGCCCAAAAGTCTATTTTACCCTCAATTGTTTCCTAAAATAACATCTAATGCCCTCCCGAAGTAGCGAACCGGTCATCAGCGAATAAAACAGAATTCAAAATTTGAATCGCGATCCACGCCGTCGCCACCTCCATCCTCGCCGATCCTCGCCCTCGCCAGCTCCGATCCGCGCCTGGGCTTGTTCCTCTCCTGGTCTTCTTCCTCGCGCGCGTCCAGCTCTCCAGGATCACGCCCAGCGTCATTCTTCCTCGCCAGCTACTCTCCGCTGCTTCCTCCCGCCCCACCGGCCAGCGCCATCACCCAGCTAGGAGGAGTTGCTCGCTTGGGCGAGGAGAACCCAGGATCTGCAGGTGTCCCAGGCGCCCAGTTCGTCGGCAGCACCCGGCAGGCGCGGCCAGTTCGTCGGCAGCACCCGGCAGGCGCGCCAAGTTCGTCGGCAGCACCCGGCAGGCGCGGCCAGTTCGTCGGCAGCACCCAGCGCCATCACCACCGCAGGACCAGCGCCTCGACTCCAGGAGCAGCTGCTGCCTCGCCCAGCTTCTCCTCGCCGCCATGGACCAGTAGATCAGAGGCTGCTTCTCCTCTCCTTTCCTGCACCTGAAATCAATTGAGACGAGGATCAAATCTCAGGATCAATTCATCGACCAGTAAAGGGGATCGAGCAGGAAGATCCTCACCTCCAGGCGCATCACCAGGCAGCAGCGCCCAGCGCTAGAAGCAGCAGCAGAACATCGCTGTCTGCGTTGTTCAGAAGAAGCAGCAGAAGATCTCGCCCAGGTCCTGGCCCTGCAAGTATAAGAACAATTCAATCATCTGAGTAGTCCCGACACAGCGCTATGGTTCTACTCTTGGACTTGAATTTCAGTCCACCAAAAGAAGAAGATAATATCATACCTGAAGGAGACAATGTTGATCATCCTGAAGAAGAGGATGCAGGTACATTATGTTGTCACATGTTTCTGATACGAGTACAAGCAACAAAATCAGAAGCAACTTAACAATTTAGGGAAACAAACAAGTTCTAATTTATTTTTGGTTCTGTTTCTTTTTATAGGTGCACAAGAGGTTTATATGGAAGAACAAGAGGTTATTATGGAAGAACAAGAACAAGAGGAGGTCTTGAACATGACAGGTGTTGGATTTGTTCATTTTACTACTCCATTTTCAAAATTACAACTAGTGCTTGGTGTAATTTTCATGAATGCACATTTCAGTTAAATGCAAAAACAATTCAGTGATTTTATACATGCTTTTCTTGCATACTGGAGTAAATCTTTATTAGAGTATCCAGATGATAAACACACCTGTTCAGGGCAATCATTTTTCCATGGCCTTGGGGTCCTTTTTCTGGTGGTAGGCTTCTTCCGTGCCTTCACTTCTGCCTTCATGGCACCAAACCTGACAGAAGAGAAACCATAAATTGTTATATAAACTGTACAACGAGCACCAAAGCAAGCAAACAAGTTTACTCCACCATCTACTGTATTTTACTCCTGCAAGCAAACAAGTCATGTTCAGGATCCAGGCATCCAGCAACCAAGTTTTAATTTGCTTTTGGTTTCATGTGTTATTGCAGGTGCACAACAAACAAAGAAGAAAAGGAAAATACTTAGTGACACTGAGAAATTTGCTGCTTATGTAGCTATGCATGCAGTGTGTATGAGCAGAGGTGGAAAATTTGAGAACGATGACAAGAAAAACCTAGCAAATTTTTTTGAGGTCCATGTTCGAACGATACAGAGGATTTGGCGGCTGGCCATGAAGCAAATTGCAGAGGGTTTGCCCGTAGACGTTTCAAGCAAGAAGAAGGGAAGGTGTGGGAGGAAGCCACTAGACATTGATCTATCCCGAATCCCCTCTATCCCACTAAACAGGAGGTCGACAATAAGATCCTTGGCTTGGCAGCTGGGTTGCAATCCTACAACACTATACAGAAATTTCGAGATGAATCTAATCCGAAGACACTCAAATGCCCTAAAACCTCATCTAACGGAGAAGCATAAGAAAAACATGGCACAGTTTTGCCTAGGCATGATTGATGAAGACACAATTGGTACTGCAGATCCACTTTTCATCGACATGTACAAAATTGTGCATGTTGACGAAAAATGGTTCAATATGACCAAAAGTAATCAGACCTACTACTTGCTGCCAGATGAACCAGATCCTATACGGCCTCTATCTAGCATTTGCATAGGAAAAGTCATGTTTCTTACCGCGGTTGCTCGACCTAGGTATGACAGTGAGGGCAACATGACATTTGATGGGAAGATAGGCATGTGGCCCTTCGTGCAAGAGATACCGGCGCAAAGAAGAAGTGAGAATAGAGAGAGAGGGACCTTGGAGACGAAGAACTTGAGAGTAACAAGGAAAGTGATGAGAGAGTACTTTCTTGAGAAGCTATTGCCTGCAATTGAAGCTGTTTGGCCTCAAGAAGATGTGGGGCAGACCATTTTTATACAGCAGGATAATGCGAAGCCGCATATTTTGCCCGATGACCAAGCATTCGCAGAAGCTGTGGCCAATACAAGACTGAAGATCAAATTGATGCAACAGCCGGCAAATAGTCCAGACTTGAATGTCCTTGATCTAGGCTTTTTTAGATCCATACAGTCTCTAACTAATTGCCTCGCTGCTAAAACGCTCAAGGAGTTTATTAAAGGTGTTGAGAAAGAATTTGCAGAATATGAATCATATAAACTGAACAGAATCTTCCTAAGTTTAATGAATGTCATGGTGGAGATCATGAACAATGCAGGAGGAAATGGTTACAAGTTAACTCATGCAAACAAGGATAGGTTTGAAAGGTTGGGTCTGCTACCAAAAAGGCTGCGTTGCCCTCCTGAAGTTATTGCTTATGCTCTTAACTTTCTAGGCCAAGATGTTGCCTAAACAAGTCTGCATTTGTGTTACTGCTACTGAAAAAGTTTCAGTCAGTATGTGTGTGTTATTGTACTGAAAAACTTTGTGTGTAAGTCTGTATTTGTGTGTTACTGCTACTGAAAAAGTTTCAGTCGGTATGTGTGTGTTATTGTACTGAAAAACTTTGTGTGTAAGTTAATGTATGTGTGTTACTGTACTGAAAAAATTCAGTCAATGTTACTCCTGCTGTGTGTTCATATTGTGTGCTTATGATCTGTGCTTATGATGCTAGCAAGCACTTGCTAGCAGCAGTAACAATCACAGCAAGCAAGCACTTGCTAGCAGCAGTAGCAAGCTTCAGGAAGTGCAAGTGTATTTCTGTTAATACTGGAGCAGATAAGAGTACAAGAAAAAATACAAGCAATGCAAATACTCCTAATGGAGCAGTATAGATACTCCAAATGGAGCAGTACAGATATAAGTACTAATGGTGAGCAACAAGCTGCGGCAAGCAAGCAAGTAAAGCACATAAGAAATTCAGACAACCACAAGCAGTGCACTAGAGCCTCATGCAATATTTCAGTACTCCTAGCAGCAAGAAATCTGGGAAAATTCATGTACTGGAAGCAAACACTTCAGATGTTAACACTCCAGAATGGAGTAGCAATAGAGTGGAGTACAACAGGTTTCAGCTCAATGTGTGGAAACAAACAATGCTGGAACTGAACTACTCCAAGAACAAAGTACTACAGGTTTCAGTTCAACTAGGCTCCCACACGTTCAAGACTAGAAGTGCACTGGAATTTATTGTGTGTAGAGAAGGAGCAGAAGCACAACATTCAGTAGCAGATCCACTGAAATTTATTGTTTAAATTCAGTTAAGTTCAAGAAATTCATTAGGTTTTCTTGTTGCTACGGCTACTGATATTCCACGGTGAGCGACTAATCAAGCATTCAGGGCAGCTGAAACGACGCCAGAGCAACTAATCATGCTCACTTGCAGGAGTAAAATCAAGCATTCAGGAGAGCTACTGATATTCCACTGTGAGCAATTAATCAAGCATTCAGGAAAGTAAAGAGTGGAAACAAGAACAATAGCAAGCAAAGCCTTTGTGTGTAACCACTTGCTACTGGTTTCAGAGACAAGCAAGCAAGTTTTAGTGTCTTTTTGGTTTTATTTTTTGTGTACATTTTCAGTTAATACTTTGACAGATAAGACTACAAGAAAAAGTACTCCTAATGGAGCAATTCAGATACTCCTAATGGAGCAACACATATACTCCTAATGGAGCAGTACAAATACAAGCTGCACTGCATTTCTACTCCCAAGTTACAAGCAGAAAATACAGTGAAGTTCACGGTGAGCAAGCAGGAGTTCTACATATTCAAGCACCTGGGCAATCTGTAAGCAAACACATCAATTACTGCTACTCCACGGCTACTGCTACTCCACGGAGTTCTATAGATTGATCCTAAGCTACCATCATTCAGTGCAATCTGTAAGCAAGCTGCAGCAGCAAGCACAGCTACTGCTACCTCTGCTCATATTGTCCAAGCACAGCAAGCACATCAAGAAGCACATCGTCTCCATAGACAAGAAGCACAAGCGGTAGGCTAACAAAATGATGAATAGACAGGGTGCAAAAGAGAATGCAACTGAACATAGACAGCAGGAGAGATTTCTGCAATGAAAACCAGGCATGGCAATGGAGAGGGAGAGAGAGTGGAGTATCGATCGGACCTTGGCCTTGGGGATGACCTTGACGGCGACGTCCTGGCCCTTGTGCTCGCCCTTCTTGGCCTTGGCGGCGCAGGTGTACCCGAAGTGTCCGCGTCCGACCTCCTCGCCGAGCTCGTACTTGGCGAAGAAGTGCTTGGAGAAGCCGAAGCTCTTGTCCAGGCCCAGCTCCGGCTAGCCGCCCTCGGGGATGGACGCCTCGTTGGGCTTCACCGAGCCGTGCCGCCGCGCCAGGAGCGCGCGGATGTGCTTGGCCGGCGACGGCGGCGGGAACGGCCGCTTGAACCCGCCGACGCTGGCATCGCCAGCCACTCAGGCCGGACTCGATCTGGTGCACGTCCACCTCGAGGTCCTTGAAGTGGGTGACGACCTCGCCCACCGTCTTCCCCGTGGCGCGCGCCACCCCCTCCCAGTCTGGGGAGCGCAGGTCCAGCCCGGCCAGCGCCCGCTCGAGCGCGACGAAGAACTCGAGCGGATTGGGCCATGGTCGCCTCCATGGTCGCCGCGTCGTCGGAGAGCGCGACGCATAGGTCGCCGCATCCTCTCCTCCACCTGATCTATCGCCGGCGGGAACAGATCGAGCGCCATGGTCGCCAGAAGCTCGTCGCCGGCGGATAAAAATCCGAACTTTGGTAGCGGTTGTGTGTGGTGGTGAGAAATTGGCTGGCGCGGGTGCGTGAAAAAAACGGAGCGCGGGTGGTGGGAGCAAGGCGGCAAGGGGGAGACGCCGGGGAGGGAGAAGGCGACGGCGCCGGGGAGGGAGAAGGCGATGGCGTCGACGGGATCCAGCCGTGCGAGGGAGAGAGAGAGAGAGCGGTCGTCGAGTGAGGGAGAGAGTGCGCTGCGCGAGAGAGAGCGGTGGGAGGGCAAAAATGGAAAACAAAAATATATCGTAGCGTGACAGATTTTGGCCTAAGAATGCCCAGCGACTTATAATTAGGAACGGAGGGAGTAGTAGAGATGTTTACACCAGAAGGAAGTGCTACATTTTTTGTTGAGAATAGAAATGTTCTCCTCACACTCGATCAACGGCACGGATCACATGTTAGGTAGGCTCAACACGCATCGGACGGCCACGAATAAGCAAACCACGTGCCGCACCGCACCTCTATATATCCCGAACCGACCGAGCCCATTCGCGACTTCGATCTCCAAACCGGCCCGACCCGAAAGTCCACCACCAGCCTCGCCGCCGCCGCCACCTCCGGTCTCCTCCGGCGACCACCGGACCTCCGAGAAGGCGGAGCGCGCGCGAGCCCGGCGGAGACTTTGGTCGAGATGGTGGGCGCGTCGCCGTCGTCGCTGGTGAACGTGTACCCGCTGGCCAACTACACGTTCGGCACCAAGGAGCCCAAGATGGAGAAGGACACCTCCGTCGCCGACCGCCTCGCCCGCATGAAGGTCAAGTAAGTGCCCGCCCCCGTACCCGCCCTGATCCGTCCCGCCTCTCGCCGGAAACCCTAAACCCTAGAACTCAGATCATTTCCGCGTATTGTTTTTTCTGAGATCTCAGCCGTTAGTTTCGTTCCCCTTGCATCGGAGACGGAGCATCTTTGGGAGACGCCCAAATTAGTGCATGCTTCTAGTCAAATTTTCAACACCTCGTTGCTGAGAGTGCTCTGTTTTGGCTCGGATTTAGGTTCTGTGGGAACTGCTCCATGAAAACCTAGTGTTGTTTTGAATATAGGAATTGTTTTGATAGTTCATTGGCTTTATATCGAGGGTTCTAAGCTGGTAAATGCTGCAACGTAGTTTATGAGTTCCACTAGCCCCTCTTGCTAGGTGTGTGTAGCAGGGGAACTACAATGGTGCTCGGCAGATCCAGTTTTATTGTACGGATGTAACTAGTAATTACGGTGCATTTTGTAACAAATAACTATACATGATTATTTGTTGGTAGACTGGTCTAGAATGTCGCATGAAGGAAATTCACGAAGAAGCCTGTTTCTGATTGCAATGTACATTTACATTCTGTTTTGCTAAGTATAGCTCCTTTCCTAAGTATGTTTCTTAATATCCTACTGTCCAATGGATGAACTTACTAATTTACTTGGCAAATGGCAGCTACATGAAAGAAGGAATGAGGACAAGTGTTGAAGCAATCCTGTTGGTATGTTTGTATTCTTCTATCTCATAGTAATATTTGCACACATTTTAGTGCTCGAAACTACACGATAGTGGGCAAAGTTGGTGCAGTACTTCAGCAAATGCACTGAAACATCCACTTCAATTATACTATGCAGGTGCAGGAGCACAATCACCCCCACATACTGCTGTTGCAGATTGGGAATACATTTTGCAAACTTCCTGGTGGTCGGTTGAAGCCTGGAGAAAATGGTCTGTTCTCGGTTGCTCCACTTTTCGGTCATGTCCCTTGTTCATGAAACCATGCTCTGCTTTTACTGTTTGCTAACGTGACTGGAATTGTACAGAAATTGATGGACTGAAGAGAAAGTTGTGCAGCAAACTTGCAGTGAACTCTCCTTCATTTCCACCTAACTGGCAGGTAATGAGTCCGAGAGAAGCTCAGTTTTTTTTAGATGCTGAATGGTCAAACATATTACCTACTCCCTCCATTCCAAACTATTTCGGAATGGAGGGAGTACTTGTGTTGCATCTGGTCACTTTGTACTGTGTCAAATCATAGTTAGTTGGATGTATCTTCCCTGCATCACTGAACGGTTATTTCGGCCTTCCTCAGCCCGTCTACTAGCCATGGATATAGTAGTTGTATCTTATTTAAGGGCATGTCATAAGCATTATATGGCTCTGTATGTGTTATATTGCTGCTGTACCTTTAATGGAACAGTGGCATTGGTGCTAAGTGATAACTGCGGAAATCATGTTCTAAATTTTCTAGATTTGAAGCATGAATTACCTGCCGTCTTACTAAGGCGCCAATATAAGTTTCCGTGTCCACATGTTTATACAACAATATTCAAAGTTGACATATGTAGGTAAACATGCCACAGTGCACTATAGTCTTTCTGTGTGGTGTTTGTCATGCACTTACTGAAGTATGCATTGTGTGCAATCATTATGAACTTGCATGTCTAGCTCTCTGCTTACATAATCTTGAAATCCAGTATTCCAGTTCTGTTAACAACATGCTGACTCTGTTGTTATGAAATCTTTTCAATCATGGATCTTCCATAATGTAGACTGCGCCCATTCTTATAAAGCTATAATATGTTTTTCACTTCCAGGTTGGTGAGTGTGTTGCTGTCTGGTGGAGGCCAAACTTTGAGACTGTGATGTATCCTTACTGCCCTCCACATATAACCAAGCCCAAGGTACATCCTTGCTTCAAGAAGTTTCTGTTATCATCTATTATTTGGAGTTGGGTATTGAAATGACGAATGTGATGAACAGGAGTGCAAGAAGCTTTTCATTGTTCACCTGACCGAAAGGGAGTATTTCGCTGTTCCAAGGAACCTGAAGTTACTTGCTGTTCCACTGTTTGAACTGTATGACAATGTTCAGGTAAGTGACAGTCCCCGCACTTAAAATTTAGCTTTCGATGATGGTTAGAAACATTCCACTCCTTGCCCCGAGTTTGTTGAATGACATGCCTAATAAAAAGCCCAGTTACATAGCTTTTTTCTCTTCACAACTACTCCGTATGTGTCCTGAACTCCTGATATTTTTGTTTTTGTTTTTGCTTCACATAAAGGAATGATCACAATATGAAGTTGATTCCTGTGAGAAAGCATATCTCTCTTGTAGCTATGAAACATCTATGATCTGCTTTCTCTTTGGTGCCATCAGTTGTGGTTTAGTTTTTACCATATGGATATGATAGTTGTAAACTTGTAACCTGCAGTGTTTTCTGTAGAACCTGTTCTGTTATCATCCCCATGCAGACTTCAATGCGTATTTTCACATGCTATATTTACCTCTGCAGCATTAGTTAGCTTAATTGTTACATACTGTTGTTTTCAAGGGGTCTTGAATGTGTTGACGGAAGCCTGAAATCTGTTTTCTATCTGGATGCAGCGGTACGGGCCAGTCATTTCCACCATCCCGCAGCAGCTGTCTAGGTTCCAGTTCAACATGGTGAGCTCGTAAGGGTGGCAGGATCGACAACATATCAAGATGGATCTTTGAAATCAAATTGGCTGGCTAATCAACTTAGCATGACTCTCGTTCATTCAGTGACCAAGTTTCATGAATTTGGCACCACCATTAGTCTATAAACTACACATGCACTCCGATTGTCGTTTATTTGGCGATTCTATTACTTTGACTTAGATAATCTTGTTGTTTCGCTGCGGTAATTTGTTCGTGTATGTGCCAATGTATGTTTTGTATGACGATTTGCATGGTCTACTGTAGTTAACTCTTTAATTAGGCTCCCTCACTGTATCTGTTTTTCTGTTTAGGCGAAGAACCTGTAGTCTAATGCAAAGAGCTGATAGCTCTTCAAATCGTGAGCTCGTCATATGTAAGGTTAGGTATGTTGGAATTAGATGTTTGCTGTTGTTTGCATACACTGATAGTGTGTAACAATACTTAACCAGAATTAATTTTGGATAGTTGCATTTTCGGATCCTTCTTGTTGGCATGTTTTACAAGCGAGAAGGGTATGATTTGATTTGAGATTAGGATTGAAGGGAAATCGCCAACAGGCCAGATTTGGTTACAAATTAACCTGAGCTGAGCATTAGTCTCCTACAACTAGATGTTTTCGCTCCAGTAGGCAGGACACTAATATGCAGCACGACACGTAATGTATTGCTACCTAATGGTTCAAACTAAATTTAGAATTTCTTTATCGGATTTCAGTAGAAAAGTAAAAGAAACTTTAACGTGAGACTGACTTGTAAATTAAGGTCAGATAAATCGATACCCGTAACACTGACATACAGTACCGAAACCTAACAGTAGAGCACTCCGACTCCGATATTGGTGCTGTATCCGGCCCGCTGCACGGGAGATAGATTCAGATCTAATTCGACCCGGAGTGCTAGGTCCAGCCCAGGAAAACAGCTACAAGGTAGAATTGCAGCAGATCGTTTGATCGATCGAACCGATCATGGCGCAGCTGCCGGAAGACCTGCTCGCGGACGTCCTCCGCCGTCTTCCCGCGCACAGCCTCGCCGCGGCACGTTGCGTCCACAGTTCCTGGCGCGCCGCCATTGACACCCGCCGCCTGATGCAGCTCGCACCGCTCCCACTGGCCGGCATCTTCATCAACTTCTGTGACCACCACTTCTCGGAGCTCTTCGTCCACCCCAAGCCGCCGCGCTCACCCACGGTCAGCGGCAAGCTCCACCAGTACATGCCAACCACCTCTCCATCCCAGGTCGCAGACCACTGCAACGGCCTTCTTCTCCTTGATAGCGGCTACGTGGTCAACCCCGCCACGCGGCGATGGGCCGCCATACCCTACATACCGCCGCAATGGAGTTTCGGTGGTCAGCGCTTCCGTGAGTACGAATACATCGTGTTTGATCCTACCGTGTCGCCGCACTATGAGGTGGTGGTCATCCCTCACCTTCCTATTAAGGGTGCAGAGATGGTGGACGGGGTGGAGGGGCGGGAATGGCCGCCGTCGGCCATTATGTTGCCCGTATACTCCTCGGCGAGGAACATGTGGGAGGAGAGGTCCTTCATACGGCAAGGGGAGGCCTTGGGGACTGTCGCGGACTTGCAGGCGCCTTGGCCCGGCGACCATCAGTATGGTGTTTACTGGCGTGGAAACCTCTACGTGCACCACAATTATATTATGAGGTACTCACTACTTTACTTGGACGTTCAGTATCACTTCTATGCCGGAAATTCTTATTCACCAACTGTATTTGTTTGTGGACAGAATATCTCTAGGGAGTGGCAAGTACCAAGCAATCAAGCCGCCCTACAGGATTAACATGAACGAATGCCCAAAACCAGATTTGCGACTCGGAAGGTCGGAAAAAGGAGTGTATCTTGCATCAATTTCTAATCCGAACCGGCATCTTCAAGTTTGGATCCTCGACGAGTCAGGCGGTCATACTAAGTGGGTTTTAAAGCATCAGGCAGATCGCACATACTGGCACACCGGAGCTACAATCCTGAGGCTCGCGGGCCTTGGGTCATGGAAGACGTCAACTATTTTTTTTTAGAAACTGTGGGGCAATAGATTTGCCCCTTATATTAATTAAGAGAGAGTTGGAACAACAACATTAAGATACAACGGGATTACTCTCCCGGTAAAATTTCTCGTAGACGTTTCGCCCCCGCAAGGGCCCAAATTTTAGCCTCATTCTTGATCTTTGAAAAAATGGCTTGCGAGGATGTATATTTGTTGCGGAACACCCTAGCATTTCTCTCGTTCCAAATCTCCCACGACGTCAAGAGGACAAGGGAGGCCAAGGCTTTGCGGTTGTGAACGCCACCTCCAGTCATGTGTTGCCACCACTCCTTGAGGGAGAGAGTCGGCCATAAAGCTTGGTCGAAAGTGAGGCCAAGCCAAGTCTTCAAAAGAGCCCAAATCCTAGCGGTGAAGCGGCAATGGAGGAGGAGGTGGTCGACCGTCTCGGGTGTAGATTTGCAAAGAGGACAAATGCCACAATTTTGCCAACCTCTACGGGCAAGGCGGTCCGCCGTCCATAGCCGGTTTTGAAGAGCAAGCCACGCAAAGTACTTGGTCTTCGGAGGAGCCCAAACCTTCCACACCAAGCGCTTCATGTCGGAGAGTGTAGAGCCATAGAATTGCGCTTGGTAGGCCGACTTGGCGGAGTACTCCCCATTCGCCGTGAGGTTCCACACAATGGAGTCCTCGGTAGAGGCATCCGAATTGGAGCAAGTGTTGCATGGTGAAGGCTTCATCCAATTTTATCTTGTGGATCCAAGCATCATTGGCCAACGCTTGATGGATGGACCAATTTTTCCTAGAAGAGGCCTCATAAACAAGCGGCGCAACCTCCTTCGGTTTTGTCCCATCAAGCCACGGCGCCTCCCAAAAGTGGGTCTTCGCCCCATCCCCAACGGTAATTGTTGTAGAGGCATAGAAGAGGTCCATGTCCTCCGAAGTGCAAGGTGTACCGAAGCGCGCCCAAATTTTGTTTGGGTCTTTCCAAAGAAGCCATGGCCACCTTAGTCGCAATGCTCTCGCAAACTTGTCGGTGTGAAGGATCCCTAGGCCCCCAAGATCGGTGGGGCGGCAAACGGCTTCCCAATTAACTTTGCATTTCCCACCAGAGGCTTTGTCGGTGCCCGCCCAAAAGAAAGGACGATAGATCTTGTTGAGCTTGACAATGAGGGGCGGAGGCACAAGCAAGGGTGTCAAGTGGTAGATAGCTTGGGAGGCTAGAACCGACTTGACAAGAGCGCCCCGGCCGGCCATGGTGAAGAACCTCCCATACCAAGCGGGAACCTTCCCCGCACACTTGTCCACGAGAGTTTGGAAGTCGACCAACCGCAATTGCCAAATAGAGAGAGGCAAGCCAAGATATCTCATGGGGAAGGTAGCCCGCAACACCGGAAGACCATCAAGAATAGCATCAAGGTTGACACCACCGCACCGTATAGGGACAACGGAGCTTTTTTCGAAATTGGTGCAAAGGCCCGTGACGACACCGAAGCCGCGAAGAATCCCGGAGAGATTTTGGATATCTTCCTTGAAAGGCGCCATAAAGATGGCCGCATCGTCCGCATAGAGCAAGGTTCGCAAGACGGTTCCCCTACCCCGAATTTTATGTAGCAACCCAAGAGTGGTGGCCTTCTCAAGAAGTTGTTGGAGCGGGTCAATGGCGAGGACGAAGAGGAGCGGCGAGAGGGGGTCCCCTTGTCTAAGCCCCCGGCCGTGGTGGATGGGTAGCCCGGCCACACCATTTAGAAGGATGCGCGAGGTGGAGGTGTACAAGAGAGCGGCCACCCAATCACGGAAACGATTCGGGAAACCCCTCCGTTGTAGGAGATCAAGAATAAAGTCCCATCTAACTGAATCAAATGCTTTCCGGATGTCCAACTTGAAGAGAAGCGACGGTGTTTTGTTCTTGTGAAGCCTTCTAGCCAAATTCTTGACGTATAGGAAGTTGTCGTGGATGCTCCGTTTCTTTATGAAGGCGCTTTGGGCATTGGAAACAAGCTCGTTCATGAGAGGCCCAAGGCGAAGCGCAAGGACCTTGGCAATGATTTTCGCAATGGCATGAATGAGGCTTATAGGCCTATAGTCGGTGATCTCCTCGGCACCTTCTTTCTTGGGAAGTAACACCACATTAGCGGAGTTGAGCCAATGCAAGTTGTTTGTGTGAAGGTTGCCAAAACATCCAACAACCCACATCACATCAACCTTGATAATCTCCCAACACCTCTTGAAGAAAGCCCCGGTAAAACCGTCCGGGCCGGGACCCTTCAACTATCATTTCTACAGCGATAGGTTTCCAGATTACAGCAGACCTGCGCCGATAGAAGATAGATCCGAGTGGGATTCCGACGAAGACGATTTTCTCGACACGAAGGATACGATTGAAGGGCGGTACAATGAAGGTATCACCATCCTCGGATTTCATCCCCACAAAGAAGTCCTCTTTCTGAGCGAATCAATGAGGAGAGGATTGGCCTACCATCTGAATTCATCGAAGCTTCAGGATCTAGGAAACATGTACCCGACACGCTATTGTGAATCTTTTGCTGATCCCTGTGCACTCTTGTTGTTCTCTTTTCCATACACGCCGTGCTGGACCGTCGAGTTTCCTTCAAACAATTGATTCTAGAAGGTCATAACGGATGATTCCCATTCTGGAGCTAGCTAGCAACAACCATGGTGCACTCGGATCCGAGAGAACATTTGCGATGTGACGTTTTCATCGTCAAGTTTAGTCGTACTATTCTACTAGATAACATTGTGGCCCCTTGACCTACCGCAGTAATATAATACACCATGATCTGTTGTTGAAAGTCTGTATACATGTTACCAAATCCATTGTTGAGGTTGTATATCTCAGTTGCTTAACAAAGACGTGAAGGAACATACTATATCACTATTCACCTAGGTTCTACTGCCGCCTCTCATTGATCAGTTGCTCACACAACATGCATTTTTTTTGTACTGAACGTCAGTTTCAGTTTACAAGGTCTAACGATGTAGCACAGTATCATTCAGGAAATAGGAGCTGCATGCTTGCTCGTGCAGATGCACTATCGTTGATGAGAACACCCCATTTCTCGCGCCCACATTTCCCATACCCCTGCCACGTGGGGGGGTTATTGGAAATTTCCCCTCTCGCGCTCGCCGCCACCACCATGGCCAAGCAGCCCAACTGCCCAAGCAGCAGGTGCTCTCCCGCTTCTTCTCCCCCAAACCCCCACCCCCGCCGCCGCCCGGGCCTACACCCCGCTGGAGCAGCAGGTGGCGGACCTCAAGGCCCGCCACCCGGGCACCATCCTCATGGTCGAGGTGGGCTACCGCTTCCGCTTCTTCGGCTCCGACGCCGCCGCCGTCCTCGGCATCTTCATCCACCCCGACCGCAGCTTCCGCCTCGCATTCCACGCCCGCCGCCTCGTCCGCGCCGGCCACAGGGTCGGCGTCGTCCGCCAGACCGAGAAGGTATTCTGCTGATAGACGGCGCAATCCCTTGTTTTGGTGATGTGTAGAAACTGTAGGTTTGCAATATTTTTGTGATTCATAATGTATGCACACAATTGCTCATGTTGGTTATACTGATATACTGAAACATTAACTAGGAGATTACAAACTCTGCACTCTTTTTTCAATTTGGGATCTGCAGTTTAATACTACTCTGGTTATTATGTTTGTGGGGATTGTGGCCATGCTTTATGGAAACTTTGTTAGATTTATTACTTACTGTGCCCGATAGACTGCTCAAGGACACAATCAAATCATTAGTGCAAATGTAGTTTCGTAGTAATAGTTATGCATTTACCAGTTTCCAGTTCCACGAGATACCTTGTACATTAAGACCAACTTGAGTTCAAGCAAATTATTATATGGTGATATTTTATTACATTTTCTTAGGCTACATTTTATCGTTCGTTGCAACTTTGAGTAAGTGCTATAATACTCTTTAGTTTATATTGCTCGAGATCCTCTGGTTGATGTGTTCCTCCACTTGTTATCTAGCTGATGAGGGCATACGCGGGACCTGCCTCTAATATCCGGGTTGAGTGCACCCCACTCACATGTTTCAGTGAGGGTGGCGCTTTAGCTGAACTTCTTTCTCTGTTTGAGAAGTCGGAGGTCAACTCAGCTACCATTGTGAGCGCGGTGATCCAGAGCGAGGTCAACGCTCCATGGAGATAGCGACGATGGGGATCGGTCGTGAAGTGTTGGCATAAAGCCAGATTATGGTCGTGAAGTGAGGATCGGTTGGCAGGCGGTTGCGCAAGCGAGAACCTAGCGGGCGCGGGAGAAGCGGGGAGATGGCCTGCGGCTCCGGAAGGATTAGCGGTGGCATTTGTTTGGTAAATAGTCTGAAGTGTGACACCAATCACGGACTCTGCTTTAATAGCTGTCACTCCACCTTGTAGCTATTTGATCATATGTTTTTCAATACATTCCGTTTGTTTATGTAGGGTGTCATGGCTATGCCAGAGCTAGTTATACAATCAATGGCACTGAGCGTTCGCTATCTCAAGGGTTTTGGTATGGAAAGGTTAATCTGCTTTGGTTCTTCGTTTCGGCCATTTAGTGCGAATACTGAAATGTCTCTATCAGCAAACGCTCTTCAACAACTTGAGGTATATTCTTCTACAACATCTTGAGATTCTCCTCCATTCTAATTATGGTTTATGAGGTAATACCTCGATGCTGTCAGGTATTGAAAAACAACTCAGATGGTTCAACAGAAGGGTCTTTGTTCCAAGTAATGAACAACACATGTACAGCTTTTGGATCTAGACTGTTTAGACACTGGGTAAGATGCTGTATACCTGGTCAGGACATGAACTTTTACCATGACGTATCATTTTGCTAAACAAAAGAAATTGTATGGACAAACCAAATAGTTATTCTCATCATGTCAACTACATCCTTGATGTCTTTCCTGAAGCTGACTCACCCCTTATGTGATAGAAATTTAATACGTGCTTCTTGTGGTGTTCCTGCAGTTGACTCACCCCTTATGTAATAGAAATCTAATATGTTCTCGTCACGATGCGGTCTCTGAGCTCTCTGAATCGATGGGATACGACAAGATTCAGTTAGCATTATACATGGTGAAGAGGATGGGCGTCGCACAGATTTTGTGCGAAGTGATCTGAGCACCATTCTTTCATCTGTTCTAACAATGCTTGGAAGATCACTCGATTCTCAGAGAGGAATAACAAGGATTTTCCACTGCAAAGCCACAGCTAAAGAGGTCAAATATATTTCAATTTTTTTAGACTGAAACCATGGCCCAGACATTGATTGCTCATTTCGAAAGTTGCATGTCATGCTTGCTAGTAGTTTCTTATCCAGTATATTAACATGTGTTACCACTGTCATATAGAAGTCAGCTTTGTTTAATATGTACACTAATTTGATTGGAGAAAAATGTCTATGCTTCCTTTGACAATATTCCTTGTCAATTTGTTTTGGCAAGTTATATATGTGTCGCTTAAAATAAGTTTTTGACATGCCCTTTTTGTGTTCTGTGCATAAATCATAATCTGCTCAGCCTACTCTTTTATCACCTTCTGTTTTCAGCATCTAGACTACTTATTTTTGTGACTGTTTTATCATGGAAGTATTACTGTCAAGTTTATATGATATTCACAGAATCACGATGCTTTGTAGCTCAAAAGTTTCCATTTGTATACTTCTTCGTATTTATTCCAAGAATTGGCTAGTGTCCTATGAATGCCTAACTGCATATACACATTGCAGTTTGTTGGGGTCATCCAGGCTATTCTGACAGCTGGAAAGCAGCTGAAGAAACTTGTTATCGAGGATACTGACATAGTGTCCTCTCAGCACAAAACTGTCCACTCTTCTTTGCTGAGAAGGCTAATAAGTACAGCTTCTTCATCCATTGTACTTGCTAATGCTGTGAAACTTCTGTCGTGTCTTAACAAAGACGCTGCTGATCAAGGAGATATGCTAAATCTGTTTATTGCATCTGTTGATCAGTTCCCTGAGGTAAATCCATCGCTGGTAATGAATTGAGCTGTTTTATTCTTTACCTTTTCTGATGCATCATATTTGTACTTGAAAATATCTTTGATAGGTCGCTGAGGGCCATGTTACTGTTGAAATGGCCAAAAGAAAACTGGATTTGTTAATTGTTGAGTATCGGAAGCAGCTGGGCATGCGAAACTTGGAGTACAAAACCATAGCTGGAACAGCCTATTTGATCGAAGTTAAGTCGATTAGTTGAATCCTGTTACCTCAGATATTGTTAGTTTCAAGTGGGAATAATATTTCTTGTAGTTTCCATCAGGTTATTTATTAATATTGCCTATTTGTGCCTGCAGCTACCAGTAGATAGAAGGGTGCCTTCAAATTGGATGAAAGTAAATAGCACCAAGAAAACTATCAGATACCACACTCCTGAAATCTTGAAAAACTTAAATAGTTTATTGCTGCTAAGGAAGAGCTTGCAGTTATCTGCAGGACAACATGGCATACATTCCTTATGGATTTCGGCAAATATTATGCGCAGTTTCAAGCAACTGTTGAATCTCTTGCAGCTCTGGATTGCTTATACTCTCTTGCCACTCTTGCAAAACAAAAGGTAATAGGCAGTTCTTAACCAATGTTCACCTTTTGACATGCACCTTTTTCTTATATGTCATCGATCACCATCTATTTTCCATTTTTGCAGAATTATGTAAAACCTAATTTTGTTCCTGAGAATGAAGCAAGTCAGATTCACATAAAAAACGGCCGCCATCCGGTTAGTTCTAGATCACTGTCCATTTTATTGCTAAATTTCAAGATCAAGCATTTGGAGTTTGGTCACATTAGTACCCTTTCTTCACTTTTGCACACTTTTTAGCTTTGAGCCTTTGACGATGATGGTGATGGTATGCTGTTGGATTTCAGGTTCTAGAGTCCTTGCTTGGAGAGAATTTTGTTCCAAATGATACAGACCTTCAGGCAGACAGGGAGTACTGCCAGATTGTTACAGGACCAAACATGGGAGGAAAAAGTTGCTATATTCGCCAAGTTGCACTAATTACCATTATGGCCCAGGTATAGGTTTTCACTTCGACACACGTTTTGGATGTATTTATAATTTTAGCTAGTCGGTGGACGGCTGTTGACAATAAACATTGGCAAAGAGTTATGTACTTTACAAGCAGCTAATGGTTTATAGCCATTACAGATTACCTTTGTTGAAACTTTTTTTTTCTGATGTGATTGCTAAAATCATTGCTCTGGTTTCATTAGGTTGGTTCCTTTGTACCAGCTTCATCTGCAACATTGCATGTTGTGGATGGAATCTATACCCGGATGGGTGCATCCGACAGTATTCAACAGGAACAAGTACCTTCTATGAAGAGTTGAATGAAGCTTCCAACATATTGCACAACTTCTCATCCCGGTCCCTAGTTATCATTGATGAGCTTGGCCGTGGAACAAGCACACATGCCGGTGTTTTTTTTTTGAAGGTTTAAGGCAGGAGCACTGCCGATTCATATTAGAAGAGGGAAATCCCAAAGTTACAGGTTACAGAGACCACAAATTCCAGTCGGGACTACTCACATGCCGGTGTTGCTATAGCTTATGCTACGTTGCACTGTCTCCTCGAAAAGATGAAATGCATTGTCATTTTTGTGACTCATTATCCAAAAATTCTTGATATTCAGAGAGACTTTGAAGGTTCAGTTGGGGCATACCATGTTTCATATCTATCTACAAGGAAGCTGTTGGAAATCACTGACAAAAAATTGGAGAGTTGCACAGAAACAGAGGATCTTGGAGAAATTACATTTTTGTATAAACTTGTTGCTGGAGCTTCAGACGGAAGCTTTGGTCTTAATGTTGCGTTGCTTGCACAGGTTAGTCATATGTTGCTATACATCAGTTAGCCTTTTCTTCTTCAGTTTGAGTTCACACTGTGTGAACAGCGAATTTATTTTGTACTATAAAATACTGAAGTGAAACACTAAACCTTATTCCTCGCCTAACCTATTTCCTTCTGGGTATTTGATCCTGCTTGCAGCTCCCATTAAGATGTATCAAGCGGGCGTCGGTCATGGCAGCCAAAATGCAAGAAGAGCTGAGCGAGCGCGAGGCAAATAAGCTACCGAGGCTAATGGAGAAGCCGGCTGGGGATTGCGTGCAGCCTTACCAAGGACTGATGGAAGCATGTCACACGATACTGGGCGGCATCAGATCCGCACAAAGCAGCAACGGCTTGACAGATACGCTTTCTTGTTTAAAGAACGCGAAGGAGGTTGCGTTGAGGATAGGGTTCTTTGTGCATAGGTAGAGTTTAGGATGAACAGAGATGATGTTTGCTGGGGAGCCAGCCAAACTGTTCACGCAGCTGTCAAGTGAAGCATTCCAAGCAGCTCTTGGGTGGAGACCGGCGGTGACTAATCTGATGAAGCTTACGAGAGAGGTGGCGATCACGGTATAAGATTAGCTGGGTGTAGTGACCTGGCGCGTGCGGAGTTTGTGCTGTTGGTCCTCCTTTCGTTTGGTTCATATTTTGCTGTAATTTGCACCTGTGGTTTCTAGTAGATGTCCATTTCTATTACAGGGAAATTATGACGTTGTGGCACTGCTCTTTTCTGTCCATTTCTATTACATCGAGCTGGTTGTCGTCCTGGAGCTCGCGAGCGCACGGCCTTCTCAGGCGAACTTGCGTCCGCCTCTCCTGTCGCCTCTAACGGCTCCACGCCTTCAGAATTTGCAGTTCCTACACGTTGGCGTTACTTGAAGTTTAGTCCTTCATCTTCCATTTACTCATCATTCTTACTTTTTTTTTGGCGAGACGTCATTCTTATTGGTACCATTTGCCATAAAAAAGTCGAAATTTAGAACTGGTGACTAGTTAACCTAGAGGAGCACTGCAAGTCTCTTACAACCAGCTGTTTTGAGAAGAACCTGGTCAAGTGCAGTACCTTTTTTCAAAGGAGTGGAGTATATTTTTGTGTGTGGTGTTGAGCAAAACATGCACGTTGGAAGCTCTCTCCCATCCATTGCTTGTAGTTGCCTTCTTCTGCGGAACTGGGCCTAGTGGGCCTGGGCATTCGCTAAGAACAGACACTGGCTCGTCGTTGCCCTAAAGAAGAAGAAACACACTGTTTGCTCGTCTTCTCCGATGGAATGCCCAAGTCAGAGAGAACGCTGAGCCGTGCACCCTTGATGCGATTCCATGTTACTACATCCCTTTCTGTAACCGGATTTTCAGAGGCCTTTGGATGTTGGTGGAGGGGGACACCGGCGGCTGCCGGAGCAGGAGTAGGCTGTCTCTCTCTTCTCGAGCAACATTGCTTTCGGAGAGGGGGACACCGGCCTGATTCATCCACCCACAGAAGTACACAACCACACGCTAATCCCAGGGATGTAACCACTCACAAAACAACAATACACAACCACACGCTAATCCCAGGGATGTAACCAAACAGATGCGCTCATCTCCCCGGTGGATGCTGGCGTGGAGAAAACTGTTTGCTTACAAAATCATCGTAGCATTCAGAATGTTTTGACTTGTAATGTCTACGTGGGCCAGTGCATCTGCACGAGCAAACATGCAAATTCCCTTTTTCTCTAAACGATACCGTGGTACAGATTTAGACTTTGTAAACTGAAAGTGTCGTTCAGCCTCAAGCTTGCATGTTGTGTGAGCAACTGATGAACGATGCGGCAGTAGAACCTTGGTGAATAGTAATATACTCCTTGTAAAAAAGACTGAGATACACAACTTCAACAATGGATTTGCTTACATGTATACATGCATGCATGGGTAACTAACTAAAAACAACTGCACGCATTACTATTTAACAACAGATCATAGAGTATTATGATTACAGCGGCACGTCAATGGACCACAATGTTATCTAGAGTTCACAAACAAAACAAAATAGCACGACTAAACTTTTAGGATGTAAAAGGTCACATCCCAGATGTTCTCTCAGATTTGAATGCTCCATGGTTGTTGCTACCTCCCGAATGGAAATCTGTTATGACCTTCTAAAATCAGTTGTTTGAAGGGAACTCGACCGTCCAGCACGGCGTGTATGGAAAAGAGAATAACAAGAGTGCGTGGGGATCAGCAAAATATTCACAGTAGCCTGTCGGGTAAATGTTCCCTAGGTTCTGAAGCTTCGACGTATTCAGATGATAGGCATATCCTCTCTGTATCGATTCATTCAGAAAGATGACTTCTTTATGGGGATGAAATCCAAGGATTTGTGTACCTGGCTTGTACTGTCCCTCAACCTTCTCGCTTGTGTCGAGAATATCATCGTCGTCGGAGTCCCACTCGAATTTATTTTCCGGCGGAACTTGTCCGTTGTAATCTGGAACCCTATCACTATAGAAATGATAGTTGACGTCTTCCATGACCCAAGACCCGCGAGCTTCGGGATGGTAACTCCGTGGTGCCAGTACGTGCGCAAGATCAACCTGGTGCTTTAAAATCCACTTAGAATGAGCACATGACTCATCGAGGATCCAAACTTGAAGCTGCCCCGAAGAAGCAATTGATGCAAGATACACTCCCTTTTCCGACTTTCCAAGTCGCAGTGTTGGCGATTCGCTCATGTTAATACTGTGGGGCTGTTTAATTGCCTGGTACTTGCCGGTCAACAGAGATATTCTGCGGCGGCGGCGGCTTTCTCCCGTGCATGGCGTCTGCCATGGACGTCATGTGCGTGTAGTGGAGCGGCGGCTGTAGGTCCTAGGCTTCCGCCTAGACCCATCATCGGTGCGGCCGTCGGTCGCCCGGAGGTGCGTGGGGAGGCGGCGCGGTACTCGTGTTCGGCCTTGCTGTTACCAGCGGGACGGCGCGCGCGCGTGGTTCTTCGTTGTTGGGCCTCCTCTTCCGCCGGAGGAGGTCGGCCGGCGGACGGCGGCGTGGGGGCCTGCTGCTCTGCACAATAAAGGCGGCAGTCCTATGGTTCCTCTTGCGCCAAGAAGAAGATCTGCTTGACACCTGTTTCTTCGATCTGGCCGGATTGTCGAGTTCCGGAAGGCTCCGTCGGCGAACTCCATTGGGCAATCAAGCCTGGAGATTGTCGGATCGGGTGGGATTCGGTCGCGCGCAGCCATGTTTTTTCTGACCGTTTGGTTTCAGAGGAAGCGTCGCGAAGCTCTGCAGTTGGTTGCCATTGGGGACATGCCTTTCTGTTTCCCGGTGAAGTCAGACTGCGGAGAAGGACATGGTGGCCTATATTTGAAGACTAGTAACGGTGGTTCGATTCCTGGTGGCGATGAGGAATTGGCTTGGTGTTTCATGACTTGGAGCAGCGGCATGTAATTGGGGGCAACAACATACGTGAAGTCCAAAGTCCTACCTTTCAGGGTAAAAATCCAAGGTCTGGCCTTAATTGGTTGTGCCTGACAGTGCTCTTGCTGAAGACATTGTTTTGAGAGCGAGGACTATCTTCAGGGTGAAAGCCCAAGGTCTGGCCTTAATTGGTTGTGTCTGACACTGTTCTTCTTGAAGGCGTTGCTTTTGAAGAATTGGACATCAGGTGTTGTTTTGGTGGTGGTTGTGCGGCTGCTGCAAGGACTGTAACTCTGTAGCGGGACTTTTCTTTTTATTTCTTCTTCTTATTGTCTTTCGGCTGTGTGCATCCGTAGTAGCTTTGGTTATTGCGTTGTTGCAGAGGCTGGGTTTAATTTGTATCTCCGCGATATTAATATACACTCTTTATCTAAAAAAAGTTAGTGAATAAGAATTTCCAAAATAGTTGAACGAGAGATACTCAAACTAAACATATGATGGCGCAACGTGCAATTATACATAGAGTAGTACCTCATGATAAAATTGTGGTGCACGTAGAGGTGCCCACGCCAGTAAACGCCATACTGCTGGTCGCCGGGCCAAGGCGCCTGCAGGTCGGCGACGGTCCCCAACGCCTCCACTTGCCGCAAAAACGACCTCTCCTCCCACCTATTCGTCGCCGAGGAGTAGACGGGCAGCATCATTGGCGACGGCGGCCACTCCCACCCCTCCACCCGGCGGTCCTCCATCTTTGCACCCTCATTAGGAAGGTGAGGGATTACCACCACCTCACAGTGCGGCGACCTGGTAGGATCAAACATGATGTAATCGTACTCACGGAAGCGCTGGCCGCCAAAACGGAATTGCGGCCATGGGCGGGGCACGGCGGCCCACCGCCGCGTGGCCGGGTTGACCACGTAGGCGCTTTCAAGGAGAAGGAGGCCGTTGCAGTGGTCTGTGACCTGGGATGGAGAGGTGATGGTTGGCATGTACTGATGGTTGATGGAGCTTGCCGCTAACCGTGGGTGAGCGCGGCGGCGTGGGGTGGACGAAGAGCTCTGACAAGTAGTGGTCGCAGAAGTTGATGAAGATGCCGGCCAGCGGGAGCGGTGCGAGTTGCATCAGGCCGCGGCTGTCGATGACGGCGCGCCAGGTGGACGCACCACGCCGCGGCGAGGCCACATGCGGGAAGACGGCGGAGCATGTCAGCAAGTAGGTCCGTGGGCAGCAGCTCCATGATGGGTCGGTCCATCGATTGATCTGTTGTGCTTTGTGTTGCTAACTCGATCCCATATGGCCTTTTTATTGAGGCAATCAATTCAAAACTGGTTGGATCTCGATCTCTGGCATGATCCCGAACGATATCGTTTACACAGTACAACGCAGACGTTCACATACACGCGCATACACTCACACCTATGAACGCACACACGTACACCCTATCCCTATGAGCACCTTCGAGAGACTGAGCCGGCGGTTGGGTCTTGAGATTGACGAAGTCACCACAGGCGCCTCGCTGTCGACGGGAACGTCGCCTCCCACTGAAGAATATTCCGTCTAAATGAGAAACAACAGCGTCAAACCTGGGGTTTGAACTTTGGTGGGCTGGGGGTACAACCACCCTCCTAACCATCTTGCCACAGGCAAGTTCTCCCGAACGATATCGTTTAGCATGCAGGTATATACTGGTACGGATTAGGTGAGGCAGTCATACCAAAGAGATGTTTTTACTTATTGTTTTCGTTTTTTTATAACTCCTGAGCTGCACGCATGTATGCATATCAGCATATATATATTGACAATCCTTCTCCGATACAGTTTTCAGACTGGTACGTGGCGATCATGTTACCGTGGCCTGCTCGGTTACGTAGCGATCGCGTTCCGGCTGTTTCCTCTGATCAATCGCTATATATGTACCTTCACCCCGCTGCGCTCACCCCCACCACATCCACACGGCACCACCCCACCCCTGAGACAATGCAGATCTTCGTGAAGACCATCACCGGTGAGACTCTCACGATCGATGCCGAGAGCACCGACACCATCGACAGCGTCAAGGCCCAGATCCAGGGCAAGCAAGGAATCGTCGATGACGACCAGTATCAGCTGCCATCTCTCGTCTACGCCGGGAAGAAGCTCGACGAGGACGACGGCCGAACGCTGGCCGACTACGACATCTCCAACCAGTCGACGCTGCCTCCACGGCGGCAGCAACCGGAGACGGGGCTGTTACCCCCACATCAACCCCAACCTCCTAACGCTTGCGCTCAGCTACAACGAGAACAGGATGATCTGCCGCAAGTACGTGCATATATATACAGAGTTACAGACACAACCTACATGCTCGGTTTTTTCATCTCCGTCCTGAGTTTTCTCTCGTTCCTATATATACTAGTTGAATGCCCGTGCGTTGCCACGGGCTATTTTGTATGTCACAATGTTGTTTTTTCTTCACTCATCATGATTTTTTCCATGTATCTAAAAGGTGAGGAACTGTTTAAATCTCTATGCTCTGTGAAACCTCTCTACTCTAAACAACACACATTTTGGTCTTATTTTCTGGTTACCCAAATGACTCTAACCCCTTACCCTAAACTGCATCCAACAAGTACATTTATTTAAACACAAGTCGTCATTGTAATTTCATCATTTTAGTCAAGCATCTTCAATGGAGATAGTGGTGCACTGTTGTCAACTGAGGAAAACAAATTGACAACAAACAAATAGCACGAAATTCATTATACTCGTTGAACGCAATTACAGTTCATACAATATAATCAGATTACAGTTTTACAATGTTACAGTATAATATTGTCCCTAATTTCTAGGATACATTGTCCCGCGCCAATTACAGTAGACAACCAGTGTCGCACCAGTTCAGTCACAGCCATCTAGAATAACCCTGAAATAACAACCTGTAGCTGACTATGTATAAATGCTTGGTCCTAACTCCTCCTAAGCTACTTCTTGTACTGACGCCAAGGAGGACCTCGAGTAATCATGCTCAAAGGGACATGTTGAAGCCAAGGCCATTGCCGTTGATCAAGTGGAATCTGGAATGAGTATCCTATATGGCACATATCTGCAAATCTGGAATCTAGTTTTACAGAAGGTTGTACTGACATAACCATTTGTGTTCACTCTGCAAATCTGAAATATGTGAGCTTTAACATCTTGGTCAATTCATAATGAGTATCTTGAAGTCACTTAGCTTCACACTTGTGAGAATTTCAATTTCAATGTTATCAGCTCATGATTAAAGTTGACATTAGCAAATCCGTTGTTATTTCAGTATCCCACGGGACATGTATCATCTAGACTAAAAAGGCCTTTGCTCATAATTAGAAGAATTAAAATCTCCATTGCACGCAATGGAATTGTTCTATTTTCTTATAAGATGAGCATGATGCTAGCACTCACGACTCATTCCAGCAATCAACCGTGCCCTATTTTAGTAAACACTTCACATACTAATATGAAATTCACCTGAATGTCTGGTAATGCAGTCCAAATTTCAGTAAGAAAATACGCACTGCTACAAGACCAAAAATCCGGAACAAGGGAACAGATTCCTATGTTTATGAAGCGTGTATGACCATCTCAAACAACAACATTCTACTTTTTTTTTAAGTAACATGCATCATGATCTTTCGGCTACCCTGCTATTGTATGCCATCGGAGAAAATGAGATGAATGCATAGTGGAACAGGGATTTTTGTTATTAGGCTACCAGAGGGAGAATAAAAATTGTGGGCCAGTTTTGATGAAATAATTTGCAACACTATAACCGTAATTCAGTATATATGCACATAAAAGACAAAAAATAGCTGATTGGTCTCAAGCAATACCTGAAACTTGACCATTTTCTAGTGTATGGTCGTAGAGTCCCTTCTCCTCTTCCAACCTCGGACATTGGTGTCGATAGGAACTGCAGCATAATGCTGTAATGCAATTTTTTATAGTAATGTCCCGGTTTGAAATCTTTAAGAGAAACAAGTGAAAGTGTTTGTTTATCAATCCCCATCTCCAAATTCGACAACCAACTTCTTGCGCAATGATTCCAGCCTTAATACTTTAAATATCCTAGATTGAGCTTGATGGGATTTACAAAATCACTTAGTGAACCTTGTAGTGATTCAGCACGGTTACCTTGTCTTGGATAGCGCAGTAGCAGCGCTTGTGCGCGCGGTCCTCCTCGTCTGCATCGGGCCCCTCCTCCCCGTGTGCTTGAACTGGGGCTCGCCCCCGGCGCAGGATGGGAGCATGGGCTGTAGTTGCGGCCTTGCCGGTCCTGCACGACCAGGATGTCCGCGTCCCCATTACTGCGGCAGGGGGAGAGAACTCAAACAATCGAGCCCGCCGTCGACAGGCTCCCCTACGCCGGTACGCGGTCGCCCCGCATGGTGCTCGCCGTCGCCCGCGGCTCCACATCCCGTCCTCGACAGGCTCCCCTACGCCGGTACGCGGTCGCCCCCGCATGGTGCTCGCCGTCGACCTCGGCTCCACATCCCGTCCAGAGAGGAGAGAAGGGATCGGGTGGATAGGGTTAGGGGTGCAAAGTGCAAAAGTATCTACCCTTTGGACTGCGGGTTGATTATTCTATTCCTCAGGGATTAAATTGGAAAACGACCACGACGTGGTAGGGGAAGGGGAAGCGGGCCGTGTGCGATGGGAACATGTCAATCGTTATTTTCACTTACGCGGTGGCACAGCTGTAAATTTGATTTAAGGCAGGGGTAAAATCGGAACTTGAAAAAGACGTACCAACCATCACCTCTGGCTATATTATATAGTAGAGATAGGTGCTATGGACGTCTTTCTCCGAGGGCTACCAACTGCCGTAATAAGAAGTGCGGCCACACCAATGACGTATGTAATTTTCTCTCTTCAGATTACTACTGTACAAGTTTTTGTTGCCAATAATGTGTACCTGATAAACTTTCGTTTCCTCTTCAGCTGAGGCCGAAGAAACGTTTCGATGGTAAAGAATGTTTACGAGGACAATAGTGGCATCCATGGGGAGTTTAAGGAACCCCCCTCTCGCCTCTCTCGCGTCGCCCCCGCGTGGCGACCGGGAGGGTGATAACCACCACCGCCAGCGCCTCCTACTCCCTCCCCCTCCTCCCTCGCCGCCACCAGAGGGCGCGGCCGGGCGAATCCTGGCCGACGCCGGCGCCGGCGGGGATCTCTTCCGTCCCTAGCCCTCAGGAATCTGGCGCGGTGTGGCGTACTGGGGCCTGGGCATGGCGCGGCCGCCGGCGTCATGGCGTGGCGGTGCGACGGTGGTGTGATGGCTTCTCCGGGCAGATCGGCGACAACGGTGTGGTGACCTTCATCTTCAGATCCCAGCCCCCGTGGCTCAGATCTTGGAGGTGAGGAGGTCGGCCGGTGCAAGCCGGGCTTAGGCCAACGACTGCGGCACCCGCGGGTGTCGTTACCTTGTTGAAGGAGTCGTCGCCGCGAATCACCTGCCTCCCGCACAGAGTTTCAAGGAAACCCTAGATCTGGATTTCCAGATCGGACGATGACAGCACCCATGGGTGTACCCTCTTGGGGGATCGTTTTGGTACTCGGGATGCCCGGAGGGGTCTACTGGTGGAGCGGCGTGCCATTTTCCGTGTGACAATGGTGACTCGGCAACATGGTGCAGTGGGGTCTCGGCGTGGATGCGTGCGAATGGACGAGGGCAGGGCGGTGGTGCTGTTTGGCGTCATGGTGACGTCGCCGGCTGGTCTTGCAAGGGCATGGCGTTGATCTTTGACGGCAGAAGCGACTTCTGTAGGGCGCGCATGCGGTGCGTGTTGAGGGTCTGCTGGACCGGTACTCCGGTTGCAGATGATGCGTGTAGGTGTGAGGTCAAGACATGCGGCCCTGATCATGGCACCCCATCATAGTTGTAGCGACATTTTGTTGCCGAGCGGCTGACTTCGATTTGATCAATGTTGTAACTTGTAAACTTTAACGAATAATTGCGGATGGCTGTGTGCATCACTTTGATGCAGGTATCGGCACCACCTTATCTAAAAAAATAGTGGCATCCATGCTACCTACGATGAAGCCGGTTATATATGCTTCCTTCAATCCCTCAGAACCAGTGATCGACATCTCTTGCTTGGCATACATATATTCTAGAAGCACCTCGCGACGCTTTGCCTCATAATGCCGATGTACAATTGCACTTTTTCTAATATCTAGCATTCCGTGGACATTGTCAAAAAATGTATTATTGCAGTTTATTGTACTCAACATGACTTTACAAATTCTGATGGTTTCCCTATTTGTCACGCATAAGTTCTTTCTGGCAAGTTGAAAGCACGGACTATTATGGTTCGACACATGATGAATTAGGTCAATATAGTTCCTACCTGCAAAATATTTTGGCGATTCCTCTAGCACGGTAGCAACTACAACATAAGCAACTCAAGACACGAGAACTTCAAAGTAAATAATACCTTATTGACATATATGTTTGTTTTTGCGCCTCACGACGCACAAAGAGAAGCTCTGAAACAGTCGGATATAGATAACTATATGAATCGACCTAGATTACCATGTTGTCATTATATTGTGCCAAATCAGTAATTGTGTCGATCTGAAATTTATACAATCCGAATATATCAAATAAGTTATTCAAAATGAGTGGAGACTTTTAGCTCCCGAGCACTACTGTCTTCTCCATTGTTTAAAGGAAATAATCTGAAAATCATACTTTTAGTCTAAAAAAGTTCTAAGAAAAGAACCCGGAAGTAGCCAACAATGGTATATCCCACGAACGTGCAAAATATCAACTTGAAATAACTTGTATTTTGAGCTACACAAAAATGTCAAAAGTGTGAATCTGAGTATGCACATTTTCAAATCTTCATGTTTGACCATATTTCGTTATTTTGTGTAGCCCATAATATAAAGTATCTCAAATTGAAATTTTGCACATGGGATGCACCATTGGCTACACCCGATTGTTTTTCCATATTTTTCTGAAAGTCATAAATATGATTTTTGAACTATTTTTAAACGGAGGGAGCACCGGAGCTGGGGAGGCAAAAACACTTTCTGATTCAAATGCTCTTCATATCCTTTGTGGGCAGAACCTACACTTATGAAATTATGATTTACCTGTTCTTTTTTATGGATAGACATGAAAACCACAAATTTCCATAACTCAGCTGCAGAACTTACAGCATGTGCACTTAATCCAAGCTAATGAATTAAATATAAGTATCAACAATTGGAATGCTGGGTTGAACTATAAGCATACTACAAACACATATCCTTTCAAATATACGGCTCCATGTGAAACTGGACTGCAAGAACATCGCACACGACAGAAAAACTTGTCAACGTTAAGCAGAATACTACGTTAATGTCATCAATAGCCTATAAATACTTGAAGTACATACAAATAAAAATCAGAATCCTTTTCAAATGGTTTCTTTTTTTCTTCAGAAATCGAGCGTCAAGTGAAGCAGTAGAATACTTTAGTACACTTTATGGTGCATGACTGCATGGATAGTTGTACATAATTTTGCGTATGACGGGAAGCTACTTTCTGATTTCACATAGTTTTACCAAAACAAATTTAGTACATAGATTTGTTATTACGATCGTGTGTGCTATATATAATCAGTGAAACATCATGGAGTCTAAGGGTACAGTCAAGCACGGCCATTTCCAATGATGTATCCCACAAACATGCAAAAAATGATTTTATATTCGGAGATTTGAAATATGCATAGTCAGATCCACACTATCATCATTTTTGTGTGGCTGGGATACAAAATAGATGAAGTTTTTGCACATAGGATTTTTTTCAAAAAAAGTTGAAACACACAAATTGTTTTTTATATTTTTAAAACATCAGGATTACTGGAGCCGTAAGCACGAAATCTCCTCTCCATATATTCTTCATGAGCTCTTTTACGGTGCTTGGAAAACTACCGCAGGTAGTTTCCGATAGCTCCCGTCCAAAATTATTTCAACCGTCCGATTCGTACTTAGCAGTGCTAAATTATTCCAGCTGTCCAAGTATTAAGAAGAAAAATAACTATAATCACGCAGGGGTATTTTGGTCGTTTGTCATCTGTCCACGGTCAAATTTCTCGTCCTCGTCGGCCGTCGATCCGCTGAATGCGGCGCCGCCGCCCTCCTCCTTCAAGGCGTGAGCGGGAACGGCTGGTACAGGAGACAGACATCCAGCAGCTCACCTACGCCAAGGCGTGCATCAGAGAGGCGTTCCGGCTGCACCCCGTCGCACCATTCAACGTGCCGCACGTTGCGCTCGCCGACATCACCGTCGCTGGCTACCGCGTGCCCAAGGGAAGCCACGTCCTCCTCAGCCGCATCGGGCTCGGCCAGAACCCACGCGTCTGGGACGAGGCGCTCCGCTTCAGGCCGGAGCGCCACATTGAAGCGGCCGGCGGCGGCGACGTGGCGCTCACGGAGAACGAGCTGCGGTTCATCTCCTTCAGCACCGGCCACCGCGGGTGCGTCGCGGCGTCGCTCGGGACGGCCATGTGCGTGATGCTCTTCGGCAGGCTCCTGCAGGGCTTCACATGGAGCAAGCCGACGGGGGTGGCAGCGATCGATCTCAGCGAGTCCGAGCACGACGTTTCCCTGGCCAAGCCGTTGGTGCTGCACGTGGAGCCACGGCTGCCAATGCACCTCTAACCAGCCGCGCCGCTCCCGCCGTGTAATATATGTTAATGTTCGGAAGAGTTGATGTTGCAAATAATGAGCTTGATGGATTTGTCACCATGTGGGCTGAGATCAACTGGATCACTAGTAGATGCATACATTTGTAGGTAATCTTTTTAACCATGGTCGCTGTCCACACAAGGATCTCAATGTATTGAGCTTGAGTGATACTACATTTTTTATTGTTTTACTGCGAGTGATCAGTACAACCATGTTAGATTAGAAGAGTTTGTATTCACAAACCATGACTCGATGTCTTGTAAACAACACAAAGTATTTGAGAGTTTCTGCTGTGCTCATCTTCTGAGTCATGCTGCATGCTTGAAGAGTGGAGAAGCTTGCGTCCTGATGGGCAGACGAGCTGATCTATTTTGTACCAATACCTGAAATATATGGTCAGTGTAATCAGCGGTTCTGCTGTAGGTTTCTGGCCTCGTGGCCACTATCGTGTTAATAGAATCATCATCTGAGCTTGTAATCAATCATAAATCATGGCACTAGTCTTGTAGAACCAAAACCATTTAGTGCTCTAAAATATCTGTATTAGATTACTGAACCAGATTCTTACGAGTCTGTTTTTGTTCACGAAACCTTCCTGATCCCTCATGCACTCTCCAGGAAACATCGTTTTATCCTTTCTCAACTAGTTTGGTGGTGCTCGTCGGCTCCTATGTCGATGGCAACCGAATGCTCATGAGACTTGCTTTGCTTCTGACAGCAGTGCCAGTCTTTATCGCCGCCTGGTCTCTCAACACTTGCGTTCGATGCAAGGGCGCGCCGAGTCTCATGTCCAGCGACCTCGCCGTGGCGGTGGCGCGGCACGCCTCCTCCTTCCCGCGGCCTCTATGGATGTTCCCCTCCCCCAGAAGCAGCATGCTGTTGCGAGTAGGCACGTGCCGACGTCGGCAACCACCGCCGCCGATAGCACCGGACGCCACGCCAGAGCGAGCACGAGGACGGCGGCCTTCGCAGTCACCGACGTCACCACGTTGATGGCGATGGTATGGCAGGCTGCAGGCGCACCTCCCGAGCCTGACGGCGTCGGGGACTCCGAGGATGTCGCTGGACATGAGCGTGGCTTGGCTGGTCTCCATTGCGGCCGCCGAGCCGGAGATGCCAGGGAGACGCCCACGTCCGCCATTGCCAGTGCCGGGGCGTCGTTCATGCCTTGGCCGACCATTATCGTCGGGCCGGCCCTCGCATTAAGGCCATGCACTATGTGGTATCGACTCAACAAAAAAGGTTGTCAATGAATGAATCGCTTCCGATATCCTGCTATGTGTGCAATGTGTTGAACCGCATCAAATAGTAGCAGTGGGGCCTAATCAGACATGCATGCAGGGAAAAAGTCTCCTCTCTCCTCCCCATTCCTTCACACGGACGAGAGATGCATGCAGGAAATTGTTTCTTTACTCGGATTGAGTCGAACCAACAATATGAGTCGCTTTTGTTGTCAGACCATATGGTGCGATGCTCTGCTATGTGTTGAGTCGACTCATTGGCTTCTATGGTTCGCTTTTCACACACATAGTGCATGGTCTAAGGGCGCCCACGAGCCGGACCATGTTCTCAGGGAACAGCTCGAATTGGAGCTCCGCCAGGACGGCGCCGAGCTGCTCCTGCGCGTGCCTGGACGCCTCCGCGCTGTAGGGGCGGCACGTCACGCGTGGATGGCGACCACAACCAGCTTCTGCGGTTCTGCCACGGCGCCGGCAATCTCCTGACCACCGTGGCCGGCAGCCTCCACCTCCTCTGCCTCGGGTCGATTTCTGGGGGCGGGGAGAGTGAGATGAGCGGGGATGGAGGCACCGATCAACCCTCACCACCGCGGTGCCGTCTGAGACCTTGCCGCCGCGTCGCCGGCTACCTCCAGCCTCGGAGTGAGAAGAGCGGTGATGGAGGACCTGATCTGGGGATGTGAATAATTACGGTGGGGTCATTGAAATGTAATTACCCAAATGCCCTTTTACTTTTCATTAAAAATAAATGAATATTTGGTAGTTTCTGGTAGTTTCAGGTTCTTTTAATTTAGTAGTTTCAGGTAGCTCTACTTTTATCGCCGTTGGATTAGAGTGGATGAACGGTTGTCAAAATTACCAAGTACTTTAAAGCTTGTAATCCTTCATACATATAATAATTTCGTATGCACAAAGCTTAATTAACACCACATACATGTATGTCGAGCAAACGTAATACTTCATTACGTGCTACAAAATATGTCATACTGAATAAACGAAAGAGTGATCAACTTGAGGCATCCAAAAGTAGTCTTATCGAAGTATTTATTTTGTTTTCATACTTCATCATGACAAAGGAGCTGGGGCCTGGGGTGCAAAAATAGCACGAGACAGATCAACAAGGATTCAGTAAAATTGCACCAGCGATGTTAGAGTTTAGATCTAAGACCCCTTACATCATGTAAGTTACATGATGACTATATAAAACATGATTTTCGTCGAGGAGGCATTAGTAGTACAGTACTATCATTTATCCAGTTCAAAGAATATAAAATAGAGCGTGGTTCTGATGTAGAAAGTCTCTTTCCCTCCACGCAGCGTGAGAATATTAAGGTAAAAAAAGAGAGGAGCTGATCGATTAAGTGGCTCGTAACTCGCTGCTCTCCAAACTGAACTCTACTCGGTTTCGTAGCGCCGGCGTTTCCGTTTCCTCTGATGGATCGATATATATGCAGTACGTCCGCGCAGCTGCTCTTACCCCAAAAACGACGCCACGACCGCCACCCACGATGCAGATCTTTGTCAACACCGTCACCGGGCAGACTCTCACGCTCGAGGTCGAGAGCAGCGACACGGTCGGCAGCGTGAGAGCCCAGATCCACGACAAGCAAGGAATCATCCTCGACACCTCCGATCAGCTGCCGTCTCCCGTCTTCGCCGGGAAGCAGCTAGACGAGGAGGACGACGGCCGAACGCTGGCCGACTACGGCATCGGCAATGAGTCGACGCTTCATCTCGCGCTCGGCCTCCGAGGCGGGTACCCCAGTTGGGGCAGGGGCTACTACCCCTGGTGCATAGACCGCAACGTCCGAGAGCTTGCGCTCAGCTACAACGAGAACAGGATGATCAGCCGCAAGTATGTACTAGTAGTAGACATGATCAATTTTTTTGCATCTCGATCGGTCTGACAAATATATATGTTAGCTAATTTTCCCGCCATTGATTCGTCTATATAGGTGCTATGGACGCCTTCCTCCAAGGTCTACCAACTGTCGCAAGAAGAAGTACGGCCACAGCAATGATGTACGTCATTTATCTCTTCAAAATAGTAGAGGTTTTATTGAAACTAACGGCATATATATGATCTGATTAACTTATTTTTTTCTTTCAGCTGAGAAAGAAGAAAACGTTTAAGGTACGATGGTGAAGCATCTTTACCGGTTCCATGCTACCTATCACGACGCCACCATAAGCATAAGGAATTAAAGACTGATAGATATGATCATTCATATGCTGCCTCTACAACAATGATGTGCATCTCTTATTTGCTAACATTCTGAGGACGTCGCGAAAATGTATTATTGCAGTTTATTCTACTCAAACATGACTCTACAATTTCTGATGAATTCCATGTTAGTCATGTAATTTTAAGTTCTTTCGAGCAAGTCAAACAGTTAAACCATCATATTCCCTTAATTAGTTGAAAGAAGTGACAATTGTGGTTCAATACCTGGTGAAATTGGCTTCATAGTTCGTACATGAAAATAATTTTATTATGTAAGATAATCTTCGACCGCGTGGTTCCGTCCTTCTTCGTTCGTCTATAGTGGTGTACACCGCCTTTATGGTGACGTAGAAGCTTTGCCCGAGCAGTCGCGGGTCCCCTACTACCGTCCTAGCCACATAGCTTATGCCTAGATATTGACACCGAGGACAACCTCGTCCATGTGTCACGATCCTCTAGCCTCCATCCGAGCCATCGTTCCCCAGTCTCTCTTCCTCACCGGAGAGGCGTAGGCGGACGGTGATCGGGAAGGAGGCGGCGCAACATGCTAGGGCAGCGCGGGGGCTAGATCACCCAGGAATCAAGCTGGTCTTTGTTGGGGACGACGTCGGCGCGGTGCAAATATTCAAATGACTATGAGGTGTGAGTGCATAGAAAAAAAATTCTAGGGAGTCGGTTTAGAGACATCCCTACCGCCGAAGACGAAAAATTCCAAAATCCATAAATCTTCTGTAAAATGTTTTTATGGACTTAAATTTGAGGACTCTTTTGGAGATATTCTAATATGGTGTACATATTTTGGTTATATTGAGATTATTTTCCTTTTCTTAGGGGTTGAGATTATTTTTCTTGGATTTACTCTAACTAAAATTTCTCATGTCAAATTTAAGTTATAGTCGAAAGACTAAATACCATGACCCGAGAGTCTCAATGCGGTAAAGCTAGACAACCCTCTCCAATAATTCTAGACATGTTTAATGTAGCACTAGAACATGTCTAGATACATTTGTGTAGAAACTACCTAGAAAATCTTATATTTTGATACAGAGGGAGTACTACACAACTCCAACTTAATTTCACACAAACGATACAAAAGTAGCTCATAATAAAATAAACACAAATTCATACGTACGTCCTGGAGTGGCTCTTCCGCCTACCAGAAATCAAAGGTTCCAAACGGAATATACAGATATATAAGAAGTTCCAAACAGGCAAATTAAGTTGCGTCACGCATGCCAAACACCGTTTCTGAATTTGATTCCAAAACAGTCAGTTTTCATCCGTGACGATCACGTATACCGTGGCCTAGTCAATTTCATAGTGGCCGTGTTTGCGTTTCGATTCCTCCGATCGATCGATGGATCAATATAGGTACTGTGTATGTGTAGTCGTGGTGTTTCATCGGATTTTCCGAACTAACGAGTCATTTCTAATGTTATATGCCCTAGTTTTTCTTATATAATCGCCGCTGGGAGCTGCGCCTCGTCGCCTCGTACATAACACTTCGTGCGACTGTTGTTGAGGATAGTCTTGTTATTCCCATATAGCATCAATGTATGTCCCCTTGATTTGCAGCTATGATACAAAACATGTAGGGCTTGACACGAATAGATATTTGAGATTTGCTATTACTAATATCGGCGAGGAGCAAGGGGTAATGGTCCGAGACATGTGGATTATTTTCATGTTTGTAATATTATATACCTGACTTTTCCGGACGCCATTTGTTCATAAATAGGTGCTACGCACGCCTTTCTCCGAGGGCTACCAACTGCCGCAAGAAGAAGTGTGTCCAGAGCACAGCGACGTACGTTATTTTCCCTCTTCAAATTACTACTACAATCTGTTAGTATTTTACTTAGTGATGATTCTCATGAAATTTCATTTTGTTCAACTAAGGCGGAAGAAACGATGAGACGATGGTGGGAGCAGTGACATCCAGGATACCACGAAGCAAACACAGCCTCCCACAAGCACTAGTGATCTGCATTTTCTGCTAATTAAAATTGAGAGGAAATATTTCTGCTGTCAAATTCAAGCTACAGTTGAATTCTTAATTCCATGGCCCAAGAGTCTCAATGTAGTCAGGTTCCCCACCGCCCTTTCCAGCAAAACGTACACAACAACGGCAACTTAAGTTCACACTAACTGACTAACATCCAAAAATATCTCACGAAACATCAAAGTCAAATTCGTAAATCCTTGGTGAGTAGGAATTCCCCCTGTCCTTTTTTAGCATTGGTGAATAGGAATTCCGCATCGGTAGTGGCTGCTCGGGGAATCTGAAATAAGCTAAGCTGCATGCATGCCGAAGACAGTTTCCGTGGCGATCACATATTCCCTACCGTGGCCTTATCAGTTTCGTAGCGGCTGCGTTTCCGATTCCTCCTCCGATTGATCGCTACATATATATGTACGTCCGCGGCGCTGTGTTGCGCTCACCCCACCACACGGTACCACCGCCACCAGCAGACGACGACGATGCAGATCTTCGTGAAGACCATCACCGGGCAGACCCTCACGCTCCAGGTCGAGAGAAGCGACACCGTCGACAGCATCAAGACCCAAATCCAGGAAAAGCAAGGCACCTCCGACGTCGACGATCAGCTGCCGTCTCTCGTGTACGCCGGGAAGCAGCTCGACGACGAGGATGGCCAAACGCTGGCCGACTACGGTATCTCCAACGAGTCGACATTGCACCTGGCGCTCGGCCTCCGCGGCGGCAGGCACTACTATTGCCACATTCGATGGATCGATCCCAGCCTCATAGCGCTTGCGCTCCGCTCCATCAAGGACAAGATGATCTGTCGCAAGTACGTGCTGCATATACACACTGACACACACGACAATCTATCTACATTATATATGCAGGCTACATTTTATCCATATATTTCGGTCTGACATATCATAAATATGCCATTGGTTTATATATATATAGATGCTATGCGCGCCTTCCTCCGAGATCTACCAACTGCCGAAAGAAGAAGTGCGGCCACAACAACGACGTAATTTTCTCTCTTCAAATATTAGTACGAGTCTTTATTTGTTCCGTTGTACCTATTTGTTCTGTAATCTGATGAAACTTATTTTTTCTTCACCTAATGAAGAAGAAAATGTTTTACCGATATTGTTGATACCAGGAGCAGCAGTGACATCCATGCTACCACGGAGCTACCGTGAAGGACCGGTGGATAGACATGATCATTCACATGTTTCGTCTACACCAATGATCCACATCTCTTGCCTGACATACATACCAAGTCTCATAATGCCGATGTAAAAACACCCTTTTAATATCTAGCATTCCGGCGAGACATTGTAAAAATGTACTGCTGCAGGTTGTTCTACTCAACATGAGTTTATAAATTATGATGCATTCCTTATTTGTCACGTGTTCCAGCATCATTTTAGAGGCGTGGCTTTGGCTTTTGAGTGAGTTGTTGGCTGTTTTACGTTTGGCCGGTAGAGTACCGTTGGTCAGGAAGGTGTGAGTCATGATCTTCATGTAGTCGGAGAGGATCACACTTGCTACATGGGTTCTCTCTTCTCTAGAGACTCTCGCTGCACCAATGATCTGGGACATGATTATTGTATTGATTCGTAATTTTTATGTGTTTCTTTGTCTTGTGTCACTATGGACCTAGTTTATCTGGACAATTTTATTGAATTTTTTATGTGTTCCTTTGTCTCGTGGTCGTGGCACTATGGAACTAGTTTGACCATATTTCGTTATTTTTCAAATCTCCAAGTTATTCAACTTCAAATAGGATATTTTTAGGTACACAAAAATGCTAAAAGGGTGGAATCTGTAAGTATGCATATTTTTCAAATCTCCAAGTTTGACCATGTTTCGTTATTTTTGTGTAGCTCATAATATAAAGTATCTCAGAGTGAAATTTTGCACACGGGATACACCATTGGCTACACCCAATTGTTTTTCCATAATTTTTTGAAATTCACAAATATGATATTATAACTTTTTGACAAAGATGGAGCACTGGAGCTGGGGAGCCAAAAACACTTTCCGATGGAACTCTTGTTCGGTTAAAAAAGGGCAGAGGAACCTTGGTTCGTTCAGAGGGCGTCGTTACGGCCGATCAGGAGATCGCCGTGCGCCAGCTCGCAGCAGATGTCTGCCGTACGTCTGCGGCATGATTCTTGCCGGAGCAGCCATTAAATTCATCAATGTTCATCCCATATCGTCTTCTTCGCAAAGCTTCTCGCCGGTTGGAGACTCGACCTGTTCGTCACCTTCAAGCTCCTCATCTTTTTTTTTTAGATAAAGGGATTTTATTATTTAAGAGTTTTAAGCATTACATCCGGCCTCTGCATAGCTATGATGCACACAACCAATAGTTCACGATCACACAAGTACCCAATGCTGAAATTAAAAAGGCGAATTACATATCAGAATGAGAAATTATAGATCCGCCTAAACTGCTGGTAGGTCTATCCGGAGATTATGTTGCCATCCATGCCGGGAGAATAACTCCCTGGCTGCATCCTCCAAACGTGACGCCACCTCCAAAAACAAATCTCGGTGCTCCACACGTTGCAGGGCCGACCATACCCGTAGCGATGCTGTACACCGGTAGATAACCTGCATAAAAGAAGTATTTTTATCGTTAAAAACCTTGTCATTTCTACATAGCCACAGCGACCAAATAACGGCAATCGCTCCCACCCTATTGAAGAGTTTAAACCTAGGATCCACCCCGTTTAACCAATTGCCAAAAATGTTTGCAACGGAACGCGGTGGATGTAAGGTAGAACCTATCTGGATGGCTGGCCATATAGACCTGGCTAATTCGCATTGAAAGAATAAGTATGTAATGGTCTCATCATGATGACAGAAGACACACTTTCTGCTTCCGTGCCAATTGCGCTTGGCAAGGTTATCTTTTGTAAGAATTACACCTCGACGGAGATACCACGCAAAAACCTTAGTTTTTAGTGGAATCTTCATCTTCCAAATTTTATTATTATCTTTAATATCGACCGGTCCTATGGGTAAGATTAGTGCTCTATACATAGAATCAACCGAGAATTTACCATTCTTCGTGAGATTCCATTGAAATTTATCTGGGCCTTCCGACAGATTGATGTGCTCCAATCGGTTGAGCAAAACATTTCAGGATGCTTGCCTCGCTCCAAGTAAACTTCTCCTGAACGAAACATTTGGCTGGGAGGAACCCAAAACCTTAGCGATTGTGTCGCTCTTGTTTCGTACAATTGAGTACAGAGCCGGATATTGTTCTCTGAGAGTGGACTGGCCTAACCATTTATCCTCCCAGAATCGAATTTCCGATCCATCCCTAATTGAGAAAGATCCATGTGGGAAAAAGAACTTCTTTGTAGCCATAAGGTCTGCCCAGAAGTGCGAATCGCCAGGTTTCCATGTAACCTGAGATACGGATTGAGATCCCACATACTTCCTCCTGAGGAGGGTTTGCCATATTCCATCTTCCGACAGAAGCTTGGAGAGCCATTTCCCAAGTAGAGCTCTGTTCTTGACCTCAAGGTCATGAATTCCGAGCCCTCCTTGGTCTTTAGGGCAGCAAACCACACTCCACTTAGTTAGCCGATATTTCTTCTTCTCGCTATCCCCTTGCCAAAAGAATCTAGATCGGAAATAATCCAATCGTTTTAAGACTCCTTTCGGCAATTGGAAGAATGATATCATATACAGTACCATGTTTGTAAGCACCGAATTTATGAGAACCAATCTTTCACCCAGGGATAAGAGTTTGCCTTTCCAGCTATTTAAACGTAATTGAAGTCTTTCCTCCACCTTTTTCCACTCAACAATTGTGAGTCTCCGATAATGAATCGGTATACCCAAATAGTTGATAGGAAATTGATCTTGTTCACAGCCGAAAAGTTCAGCATACAAGGCGGCGTTATCTTGAGCCTCGCCAAAGCAAAACAATTCACTTTTATGGAAGTTAATCTTAAGACCCGACAGCTGTTCAAAGGCTGATAAAATCAGCTTTAAATTACGAGCTTTTTCGATGTCGTGTTCCATAAAGAGTATTGTATCGTCCGCATATTGAAGAATCGATAACCCACCATCTACAAGATGTGGAATCACTCCTTCAATTTGGCCCTCCTTCAATCAGTCCTTCAAGCTCCTCATCTGTGGCTTTCTTCCTGGGCGCCATCGTTCATGTCAGCGATGCCTTCGACGGAGAAGCAATAGTGCATCAAGCACAACTCGTACGCTGGGCTGCACAGAGCTGCTCCATTGGGGATTGGGCTGATGAGCAGCAGCTCGAGATAGCTAGCACACCGCATGAGCCTTGGTGGTATGGGCCGGAAAGCGCGAAGGGGCAGGGCAATCCGCCGTAGGTATGCACGGTAAAGGCGCACGGAGATCGGCGAGATGGGTGAGGAGCAGCTCTGCGGCCGGACGGCGAGCGCCGCCGCGTGGAGCTTTGCGGAGAGATCGGAGAGCGCTCCACGAGTCGCAGTACGGCGGTTAGAAGCAAGAGTGTATTTTATGGGATCCGGAGTCATAATTCCTCCATCACCAGCGAATCGATGGAAGTGAAAAAGAATTTCCAAATGCATGCCGAACACCGTTTCCGTGGCGATCACTACTCCCCTTACCGTGGCCGATTCGGTATCGTAGCGACCGTTTTTCCTCCGATCGTTCCAGGTCGAGAGCAGCGACACCGTCGGCAGCGTCAGGGCCCAGATCCAGGACAAGCAACAAGGCACCTCCGACGTCGTCGACGATCAGCTGCCGTCTCTCGTCTACGCCGGGAAGCAGCTCGACGAGGAGGGCGGCCAAACGCTGGCCGACCACGGTATCTCCAATGAGTCGACGCTGCACCTCGCGCTCAGCCTCCGCGGCGGCATGCACAGGCACCACTTTTGCCGCATTGCGATTGCGCCTAGCCTCATAGCGCTTGCGCTCCGCTCCATCAAGGACAAGATGATCTGCCGCAAGTACGTACTGCATACTAACACACACGACTATCTATCTATCCATTGTTTTCCCATATGTTGCGTTCTGACACGCCATTGATTTATATTTAGGTGCTATGCGCGCCTTCCTCCGAGATCTACCAAATGCCGCAAGAAGAAGTGCGGACATAACACCAACGTAAGTAATTTTTCTCTATTTAATTAAATATCAGTACGAGTCTTTATTTGTGTACCTATTTATTCGGTGATCTGATCAAGATTATTTTTCTTCAGCTGCGGGAGAAGAAAATGTTTACCAAATATTATGGATATTATTGATACGAGGAGCACGCAGCAGTGACATCCATGCTACCACAGAGCTACCGTTAAGGACCGGGGGATAGATATGAGCATTCATGTGTTTCGTCTGATCTCTTGTCTGGCATACATACAAAGTCTCATAATGCCGATGTACAATTGCACTTTTTTTAATATCTAGCATTCCGACAAGACAATGTAAAACTGTTGTAGTTTGTTCTACTCAACATGACTTCACAAATTATCACGCATTCCTTATTTTTGACGTAAGTTCTTTCCAGCATCATTTAACAAGCGCGGCTTTGACTTTTGAATGAGTTGTTGGCTGTTTTAGGCGTGGCCGGTATCATTGGTCACGAAGGTGTGAGTCATCATCCATTCATCCCTGTGTAGTCCGAGAGGACCAGCCTCGCTTTCCCTATGGGTTCCATCTTCTCTAGAGACTCTCGCTGCACCAATGATCCCGGACATGATAATTGTTATGTGTTTCTTTGTACTGTGGCACTAAAGACCTAGTTTTCTTATAATTAAGACAGAATAAGTGTTTCTCTTCAACAACTCACATGTATGCCTTAATGAAACACACACAGAGGCTAGCAGTTGTTACGCACACTAGAGACAGCAAGCTCAAAATGGTGGACACTTTCTGCAAAATTATTGTGTCCTGCACCGCCCCTAATCAGAACATTACCTGATGGGGAGTAAAAGGGCTGGTAATAAAGAAAACAGCGGTTCCTAAAAAGGAAATGTCCTACCATACAAAAATGATGACAGAGCTAAGTCTCCAAGATTGGTAACGGTCTTTGAATCAATTATTTCTGCTACCTTTCTATACGCAATTAGAGCATCTACTGTACAGTCTTGGAAAGGGGAGACCGATCCAGCCTTCCCGTTCATATATTGGGGCTCAGATTGCCAATGCCCCATCAATGGGTTCACTTTCATCGTCGGAGATCAGAGGCTTTGTTTTCGACATGACTCTAGAGAACCCATAGCCCAAGGAGTTCCCAGATGCACTAGTAAGCTGTGAGGCAAAGAAACAAACAGTTGATTAAAACAAGTAAATAAAATCAGCAAAGTTGGTGAGCATAAGTTGCATTCATCAATATATTATTCCATCTGGATTGACAGACTTCCAAAGGTAAAAGGTAGACAAGTCTTTGTCTTATTGGCAGTGATCGGCATGGACAAACAAGCCCTCTGCTCGATAAACATGAAATATGTAAGCTGTTTTTACTTATTCAGTTCAAAGCAATTGCATTTTGAAATATTTTATATCTTCTATGCCATCCATAATAATAATTTGATTGCTAACACATTAGGAATGATGACGCAACCACACACCTCTGTGAGCTCCGACAAATGACGATTCCTGAACTCGTTGATAGTCGCTGCAATCTCGGACATTGGAAGTTTTGCCTGCATTACAGTACATGAAGGAAATGGTACTTATGCATAAGATTCGGTACTTTCCACAATGAGCACGCCATAACATAAAAGCAGTGGAACTTACTTGGGCAAGAACAGCAGCAGCCAATTGAAGACTTGGTTCTAAGGTCTCAGGGACAACCTAAAATTCCAGATGAAGTTTCATCACATGACATAATAATGTACAATGGTTGGTAAGAGAATATATGGTAACAATCAGCGAGTACAAAGATACGAAGAATATATCATGGTAAAAGATGGGAGGTCAAATCACATGCTTAATTATAGCTTATTTATTTTGAAGCAGAGTTGAGAATGAGTACCTGCCACTTTACAGATTTCAACATGAATCCATCAGTAGCCAAAGAACTCTTTTCTAATGGTCCGCACATATTGACTACAATCATCTGTGTGTACAGCGTTCTGTAACTAGCTGGCTACTAGGTTCTTGATTTCATTAACCAAATGAGTTTATATAGCTGTGAAGAATTCTACTTCATGGACGTCACCAAGATTCAAAAAATTGATGGCTCGTATTAGTCCGACTGCCCCTACGCAATTATACGTGATAGGTACAGGCTGACATTAATTGTTTTTAGATTTGATTTTAGAACTGCTGTTTTTTTCACAAGGCAGGTTACTGGTTTGTAATTTGTTCTGGTTAACTAAAAAGTCTAGCACATTGCATACTTCTCCAAAACACATAGCCTCATCTCATACACGAGAAACTCATCACCTAATAATGTTTGTGGAATTACTTACCGCTGATGCACCTGCTTTCTCCAAATTAACGCCATGATCAACATCATGTGCTCGGACAAATGTCTTCACATTTGGGAAGTATTTGCTCAGAGCCCAAACAGCTCGATAATTTGCACCAGGAGTATCTAAAGTGATGGCACAAGCACAGGCCCTGTCAGCTCCAACTTTGTGCAGTACCTGGCGAAAATAAATAGATCATTACTTCTGGTTTTTTTACAATTATACGATTGGGTTTAGTTTGAACTCTTCCTACCTCTCTGCTTCCTGCATCACCGAAATACACTGGTAGGTCAAGTGCACGTCCAACTGCCACCCGATCACTGAAAAGTACCCAAGAATTAAATAGTGGAAACAGCACTAGACTTTGTCAGCAAAGCTGATGAATTGACTATTAAACAAGTACGATGTGGCAGACCAAGGTTAGAAATGGCATCCGGATCACACTACAGTCGATCTATCACATTGTAGCCAACAGTCAATAGAAATAGGGAGTAAGACCCATCGTTCCATAGTCAATACTATTACACGACTGGGTTTAGTTTACAATCATTACTATTTTGTATTTCTCAAATCAACTTAACGGATTTTTCAAAATAGTTTGCAGATATACCAAAATTCATTTCTAGTTCCATGTTAATTGTCCAGAAAGCATGGTAGCAACCATTAGTATACAGCATATAAATCTAAAATCCTAAAAACTAACAAAGTAATTCGCAGAGTTCATCTACATATTCAGGGATTCATTATATGTATCATAGTCATACTCATGGAACAAGACTTGATTACTAGTGATGCAAATATGTTTCACTACTTCCATGAGTTTTGGTTAATAAGATTATTGGCATATCCAGTACCATACCTTCGAACATCAAGCGCAACAAATGGAATTAATCGCTCTGACAGGAGTTGGGCGATGATCTGATACAAGGAAAAGACATGTTAATTGGATACTGAGCATATTGTTTATAGCAGCGAACGAGGATCGCAAGCCAACCTGCCCAACACGTCCAAATCCCAAGATAATAATGTGTCCCTGCAAGTCATCCGTCTACAACAACAAACAAAATCGAAGCTACGTGAGAATCAGCATCTAAGAAATTAAAAAACTACCATAATGCAACTTTTACACAAAGAAGATGTGGAAATGTAACTATATTCTAGCTTGAAGCAACCTTGTCTCACTGTTGCGTGGTTTTTAGATACCACATATGACACTAACTTAGCAAATATCTCATACACAACTACTACTGTATCAGCCGGCACAAAAGTTCCTGACGATGCCTAAAACGAGCTGGTTGCATACAGCAACCCATGTCTGAGGAGCCATATGCCCCAGCCAGGGTTACCACTTATGAGGACCTATTCTAGCCATGTTTGTCATAACTTATGTTTCTACATGTAATATCTGTTAGATCCTTGCACAAACAGGTATTAACTGCCTGTTCCTCGATGAGTAACTTATGTTTCTACACGTAATACCGATTACATTTTTGCACAAACAGGTATTAACTGCAGCAATAGTGAATGAGAAATTACATGCAAACAAATTGCATTTCGGAAATGAATTTCCAAACTACAGACAACATTATTGCTAGTAGTTTAGGACTGACCCACTGGAAGTTACAGTACCATAGATAAAGAAGGCTGATGTGCTGATATAAGTCATTTGATTTATTAAGGCGGCTTAGTTACTTAAAACTCAAATAAATGCCCTAGCTTCATATACACAAGGAATGCAACAGGTCATGACGTGAATGCCCTTGGTTGAGATTAAGTGATGGAAGGAATTCTCAAAGCTTAATATTTTCTTGAACATGACAGTGTAATAGTTTAAATGTTAGGCTTTGAGAATGAAAAAAATCATATTTCTGCCACACATGATTACAGATAAATTTAACAAAAACAATAGGTGACAAGTGAGTTGACCTGTGTGAAAAAAGAAAGAAAGAAAATACCTCACTTTCCACTGGCAATAAACTCCTCACATCATGCTGCTCGAATTTTGATGCCAGAAACTGCCCTCCAGCAGCTAAATATGGTGTCATAGCCATTGAAATACCAACAACTAAAAATAATAATGACGATAGTTGAGGCGATAGAAGACCCTGCAAAATATTCTCCATGAGTTTTTTTCAATGCTGCATAACAACGATGACATGAAAATTACTGATATTCCTGTGACAAATTCAGGTGTCAGAACAATATTTTATGACTTACAAGACTACAACAATAGGAAAGACAGAAAACAGCAGGCCAATTCCATAGAAAATAGCAAAGGTAAAACCTGGTTGACGGCCTCTCCAAAGGCAACAAAAGCAAACTCCCCGCCAGGTGCAAGCAAAAGACCTGTCCGCACGGCAGCTATGGTCGAAATTCCAAACAATCTACCAGTAAGTGTTACTAACAATGTCTTCCCAATAATTAAGAGACTCAGTATCAGAGAGATTGCTGGGAAATTTGACATAAACAACTTCGGGTCAATAGACATTCCAACCTGCAAAGAAGAACTCAGGTAAGCATCAAAGCGTATCAAATATGGTCAGAACTTACGAAAGGAATTAATAGTCATTCAGTAAGTGATTCAAGCATTGATGCTAAAGAGACAAAAATTCAGAAATTTTAATGACGACATTCTAAATAAGACAAAGGAAGTGATATAGTGGTATGACACTAATCAGTAGCGCTTATGATTCTACACATGACAAGTTGTTGAAATAAACGATGAAACATTCATGGGCAAGACCTTGAGCATATTCCTGACGTTACCTGCTATGAAAGAATTAAGATGCCATTGCAAATAATTAACGTGATAGCACAAATGATCATTTGAATGATCAACTTCATTACACAAACTGTGATTTCAGAAACTCAAGTGATGATAAATATGCACTAAGATTAGTGTGGAGTCAAAATAGTTAACTATATATTGAACAATTCAAACACAATGAATAAGGATGTCCTCCATACATACGTCAATGAATCCACGAATAATAAACTAACAGGTCATGATTAACCTAACTTGATGTCTGCGAAAAATGCATTATATATCTGCTCCACTATCAATGACATACAGAACAAAATCCTAGTGATATTTCACCATTTCAAAAATAATATCTAGTGAGATTGTTTTCAGCGAGCTCACCGTCATAAAGAATAAGCCTAACAGAAGACCGCGGTAAGGAGCAATATCCGACTCAACCTGTAAGGAGAACTCTGTTTCCGCTAACAACAAACCAGCCAAAAATGCTCCCAGTGCCATCGATAAGCCAGCCTGTGAGAGAACAGTAACACAGTATGAAAACTGGATTCCAGGAATGCAGAGTGAGAAGATAATGAAAAAGAATGTATACCCGAGCAGTAAGGAGACTTGTCCCAAATATAACAAGGAGAGTATTTGCCGAAAATATCTCAGCATTTCGATTTTCAGCAATTTGCCTGTAAATTGGCCGAAGGAACTGTTGAAAAAGAGTCGAGTGTTAAACAGATAGAACCAATCCTGCTGCAATATAAAAAAAGGACTGAAATGCATAGACAGGCAGCAGACACTAGACATACATGCATGTGTGCATGTTTAGCTGGGAGTCAGCAAAGAGTTTATGCAAAATTCTCGTAAGATAAGCACACCAAATAAAATAAATGAACAGATAACTCACCAGACGACCCCCGGCAATGATGGCAGTTATAGCAGCTACTGCCTTTACAGCGGCCATACCCATGGCTTCCGCTATTGCTTGGAAACCAACCTATAAGAGGCAGAAATTGTATCAAGGGCTATAAGGTACAAACCTAAAGACTAAATGCATGGGTCAAGACATTAGTGCAATGAAACATCATCATGTTCAAATAATGCTGGTCAATGGTGGAACATGGGTTTTAAAATGCTCATGTAGAAGTGAAACCAAGAGAAGAAATCTAAAGAGTTCAGGACGATCCTATCATGGGATAAATGAATATCTCCATCGGCAGTTCATGTAATGTTTATAAACTAGAGCATTGTCTCTTTAAGAATTGCGTGAGAGGCCATGACAGAAAAAGTTTACCCCTCCTTTTGAAGAATTAGGTGATAGAAGTGGTATCAATATCAACAGAACCACCACGGCCAAATCCTGGAGACAGCACATGAAACATCTATCAGAAGACAGTCTTATGTTAACATTACCGAAAGGCCGCCTCATATACCACTAAAATGAGGTAGACTACAGTTATACTCATGGCAATACAGAACGCCTATGAACATTAGTCAGAAGATTATCAAGAGACGTCTGGAATCTAAAGTACAGGTGTGTATGTCAGATCATATTGATGCTATACCTGGAAAAGTAAGACAGAAAATGTTGCGCGTCCATGGCGTGACGTGCTCTCCCCACGTTCTTGCAGTACCTAAGCAAAAAAAAGGTGCTCAACAGAAAACCAAGAAAATATTCTGATAAACTTTTGAAGAGCGCAAAATAAGTATGAAGAAATCATTACACATTACTCAAGTCTCCATGCTTCAATGAAACTTGTCTAGGCCTAAAAAATAAAGTTTGAAGAATGACAAGAAACAAAGTTTCCGGGCGAAACTGATTTCCGGTGAACAACTTCATTTTGGTTGTATACAACGTTGATAATTTGCGATAAACTCCCCTGTAACAAAATTCGATATACAGGATGGTTGCCAGTTATAGTACTTACTTGCAAGACGACAGCTGTTGATGATAGAGCCAAACCACTCCCAATAACAATTGCAGCTGGTCCTGGTAGTGCCGCAAAACGGTGAGCAATCATACCAATAACTGCGGCAGTTACCAACACCTGTCAATTGTTTGTAACTTATCAGGGCGTAATCCTCACAAGACTATTGTTTGATGGTCGCATAGCACTGGAACTACCTGAGCAGAGCCTAATCCGAAGACATACTTCTTCATCGAGCTTAACCTTTCAACAGATAGCTGCAGAAACAAATTATTAAACTGATATCTCATGACAGAGGAAAGAGTCTTAAAACCCATTCAGCTTGTACCTCAAGGCCAATGTTGAATAACAAGAACACTACTCCAAATTCAGCAATTGCCTTTGTTCCATGGACATGACGGATGATAGAGAGACCATAGGGACCAATGAGGACACCAGCAGCGAGATATCCAAGAACAGGACTACCTACGATATCAAGGTGTGCTTAATAACTGAGCATACAAATATAAGGGTTATTATCTTCTTAGGAGGTCGATATCAAGGTGCGCTTAATAATTGTTCCATGGTAGCAATTTAGAGAGCAGGTTTCTGTTATTCTAGCATTGGCGAGTCACAATAAATGGTTACAATTGAAACTAAAATGAACTAGAAGCAATCAAGCAAAGCACAACTTGTTTAATATGATTTCAATCTCAACACAAGAATGGACTAAATGAATTACAAGATATGGGAAGGTTGGACACCATGCTACCATGGATACACATATTAGATAACAAATATACATATCTCACCTCCGGGTATTTTCTGGAATAATGGCACAAATACAACACTAGCGAGCAGCAAATATAGTACATCAAAGAGCGAAGCTTCTTCCTCATTTACCTGAATAGGGCAATAAGAAGTTACTTGGAAGCTAAACTTGATATTAATTTACATGAGCAGTAATAGAGCAATCAGACAAAAGAATTACAAAAGTTACTAATGTACATGTTAGCTAAACTTTCATATTAATTTACATGAGCAGTCAAGACAAAAGAACTACAAAACTTACTAATGTACAGGTTAGGACTAATACACACGGAAAATACCTCTTGATGAGGTAAGAGCTCGATAAGCTTCTTTATTCTCTGTGGTAACTGTCGTATCTCACGGACCATGGGCTTCGCAGTGGAGGTAACTTCTTCAATACTTGTGGTTATGCCTGGCTGCTGCAATGATTGAGTACTCTTCTCAACTCTATTGATGAAGAATGCCCTATGGTAGACACACAGCGCAAATGTCATTTGAGAAAGAGCTGGTTAAATACAATATGCATGAAACAGACGGAAAGCGTGCTCAACTACTGCAAAGGCAAGCACACACACATATATACTAATTCAAATGAAGCAAGATGTGATTATACAAGAAAACAGATGGGGATACGTGAAACCAAATACTTGTTGCAGAATAGAAACAACGAAAATGCAAATATCATGCAACTCACCCTGCACCAAGAAGCAGTATCCCGGTGATAAGAACTGGTGCTTGCTTTCTGGCGGTTTTCATCAGCCCTTGGAAAACAGATGTAGGTGTAAACTCTCCATCCGATTTAGAGGAGAAGAAAGACGCCGGAAAGAACCGAGATGAGCGCTTCAACGATGATTTGGACTCCTTCCGTTCCGTGTCGGGGTTCTTCCCTTGCTTTGGCTTCTCCAGCTCAGGCTCAGCTTCTTTCTGAGGCTCAACAACCAGCTTGTCGCCGCCGCGTTCTTCATTAGACAGTTCATAGGAAGATTCAAGCTGCTCGATGCCTTCAGCGGCCAAGTCGCTAATCTGCATCAGACGCTCGACATTTGACACCTCGTCTCTCTCAGAAGGGTCAGCCATGCCATCACCACTATAGTCATACACATCAGAAACATCATATTCCTCCTCGCTGAACTGCCCCTCCGCAGGCGGCACCAGCTCCACTACAGATTCGACCAACGAGATGGCCTTCTCCGCCTTCTGCAGCGCGAGCTCCGCGTCGTTGGCGCGCTTGGCCGCCTCCATCTCAAGAGCCACTGCCTGTTCAGCCAAGACCATGATATTGGAGACATCCTCCTCGGCCTTGGAGGCGTCCAACAGAGCCCTCTCGGCGAGCTCGGTGAGCCTGTCGACCTCCTTCTGCAGCTCGGCCTTCTTCCCCTGGACCCGCCTGAGCTCCTCCTCGCACTTGCCCAGGCTGGCCTGGCACCCCCTGATCTCCTCCTGCGCGGACGCGAGCGCCTCCTCCTCAACGTCGTCCAGGCTCACCTCCAGCTGCCCGACGGAGCCCCGCTTGGCGTCCAGCGCCTCGGCTGCGAGCTGCAGGCGCGCCTCAGCCATGGAGAGCGCCATGGTGGCCCCGCGCACGGCCTCCTTGGCGTCGTCCTCGCGGCCGATGACCTCCTGCACGGCGGCCACGGCGGACGAGACCTCGCCCTGCGCGCCGTCCGCGCGGTCCTTGAGCGCGATGGCCGACTCGGAGACGCGCTGCGCCTTGCCCTCGAACATGGTGCTGTTGAGCCGGGCCACCTCCAGCTCCTTTCGGGCCCGCTGCAGCGCGTCCCGGAGGTCGTCCACGTTCGCGGAGGCTGCGGAGGCGGCGGCGGCGCGGGTCTTGTCGTCTGTGGCGTCGGAGGAGGACCCTGAGGTGGTGGTGGCGTCGTGGTCGGCGGCGGAGGAGGTGGGCGAGCCCTTGGTGCCCTCCAGCGGGCCGTCCACGTAGGCCAGCGAGTCGTTGCCCTGGCACCGCGGCGGCGCTCGGAGGCGGAGAGGGCCGTGCTTCGGGGTGGACGAGTAGAAGAGGCCGCAGGAGCCGCGGAGGGCGGAGGCGACCATGAGGTTCCCCGCTCCGCCGCCGCCGCGGTGCCGCGTTCGCCGCAGGGAGCAGGGTACCCGGCCGCCGATCTGCAGGCCCGGGCGCGGGGCCGCGACGCACCTGGAGAAATCCATCCCGCTGCTGCGCCTGCTCCTGTTCCTGCTGGAGCAATCGAAAATCAGGAATCGGAACAGGACAAACAGGCGGCATTATTATCGTCGGGGAGCAAAACAAACACTGCCTCCCCGAAATGGCGTCGATAAAAATCCCCCGCAAACAAAATATCACGAAAATCAAACGGCGGTCGCGGAAGCAAGTAGAGAGAGCTCCGCCGAGCAGCGAGCGGGCAGCGTAGCGGCGCACTAACCGAAGGAAGGAGCCGCGGGGGGCGGGTTTGGCGGCGGAGCGGCGGGAGAACCGAGGGCCCCTTGTCCTGTGCGGGGGTTTGGAGGGGGATTGGTGCGTCAGGAGAGGAGGAGGGGGCGCCTCATTCCCCCCCGTGCTGGCTGGGTGGAAAGTCTTTTGGGGGCTGGGAAGGGCGGCTCTTGGCGATTTCTTCTTCCAGCGGGCGGGCGGACGGAGAAGACGAGGTGCACTGCAGCGTGCGACCGGCCTGCTTGCTTGCGTGGCTCGTGCGATTCGTGTCCAGCGGGATCCACACTCCCTCCTCTTGCTCCGGCAAGCCCACCAAAGGAAACCCTAACTTGGCGGGCCCTCCGAGTGGACCGTCCGTTCGTCCGCCCTCCTTTCTTATGGGCGTCGAGATCTGAGAGAAGATGATTATGTGTAGAATCTTTCTTGTTTGATTTGTAGGATTTCATTGTGATGCTCATTCAGTTTAGTGGGAACGAGATCCTCTAACGTAAACCTATCTACTGCAGAGGGACGTAAATGATTTTCGTCCGTTTGCTGCACATCGGACGTCACTCAGCCCGTTGCGGAGGAATCGCATGGAAACAGTCAGCCCAAATCAACAAAGGGAGAGAGGAAAGACAGCCCTCGCCATCGTTGTCCGCTCGCCGGCAGGCACATCTCTGCTTGCGGGGCCTCCGCCATGACCACCTCCGTGACCTTCGCCCCCGCCATCTCTTTCGTCGCCGCCGCCGCCACCGTGGCAACCATGACTGCCTTGAAAGTTCGCCGCGGTGGCAGCTCTGTCGTCCTGGTCGCCGGCGCATGCAGGTCGCCATACTCCAAGAGGTGAACAAGGAGTCTGTGTTCAGGTCGCATGAAGGATGTCATTGTCATCAAGTTCATTTCAGTCGTGGGCAAAGGTTTCCAATTTGTTTAGTTCAAATCGAGTTGTGGGTGCCATGTAGTTCAGTTCAATTAGGACCATCAAATTGACATCCAATTCAGTACAAATTTGTGCATACTTCGGTTTCAGTTTACTGGAACAATCCTTGAGCCCACATTTGATCATAGCACTCGTGCAAACAGCCAAACACAGGATCATTTTTCCTTTTCAATTATACTTCCGCACATGTATAAGCAGCACTTCTTCAGTCCCAACATAACAACAACTCGAAGACGCGACCAACATGCTCAACGGCCGCGGCAACACAGACGATGAGCGTGGCGACTAGGAGGATAAGGACTTCTTCTCCTCCTCTTGGAGGACGCGACCGGCATGCGCCTGGGCAGTGGCAGCGCGGCGATCAAGATGACGGAGTTTCAGCGCCATCGAACTTCGAGCATTGTTTTCTCTTTTCCCCTTCGTTGTTTTCTGCTTGGGGCTGACTATTACCGTGTGTTTCCGCTCCTTGTCAGAGGATCCCGTTCCGTTTAGTGCATACGTGTATGGAAAGTGAAAGTGGTAATGAAGTTTTGTCCCATACCTGCTAGGTGCAAAAGAGCTGAAGCAGCTTAGCTTATAAGGTGATGGAATCAAACAAAGTTTGGTACAAATCAAATCTATAGGATTGGAATGTGAATGACATTGCAATCCTACACTTTTCCTATTCCTATATCTTTCCTACTCTACAAATCAAACAAGCCCTTACAAGTGAAATCTCGTCTAAAGCGAGATCAAACAAGCCCTTAGAAGTGAAATCTCGTCTAAAGCGAGAGAAGTGATGAGGAATAGAAGAATGATATTTCTAAACCTGGGTACACATGGCACGTGGGGCCGTAGGAGACACCTGCGGGACGTCACGTGCCACATCGTGGCAGCGGGACTCAACTTTAGTGACTACTCGACAAAGTCATCGAGACAAAGTCATTGGGTTTAACCATTGACTTCAGATCCCACGGAACAGATTGTTCAGAACTCATGGCTACTTTTTCAAAGTATTCAGAAATGTTTGAAAAAATGAAGTAAATCGTACTCTCAAATTCGTTCTAAAATAGTTATTTTGATGGCGGTAATTTTTTCTAGGATCTGATTTGGACAGAATTAGTTCTAGACTTGTTTTATCTTGGTTTGTTGCCCTTCCCGTTGGACATGATGGAGGTATGTTTTTAGGGGTTAATAATGTGTTTTACAATGTTTTAGATACTGTGATAGGAGGTTTCTCTGCTAAGGCTCTAGTAGAGGATAAGACGAGTAAAGAGAAAATGTAATGTAGTTAGTATCTATGGTCTAGTTTGTTTAATGTTGTGATAGAATAAGTGTAGATAGTTTAGAAGTAGTGTACCTCTTAGTATAAAGTTTAGTATGTAACTTAACTTGACTTTCAGTTCTGGTATTACACTAGCAAGTGTTGTTATTTCCGGCTGGTCTTTTTCAGGTTTAGGCGTCCTTTAGCAAATGGAACGTTGGTGATGTGGATTGATCGAGCTACACGTCTTGTGTAGTAAAGTAATGCTTAGTGAAGAACAAGATAGTAATTGGTTTTTGATTAAATCTGGTGTTTTGTAGCAATTGTGAGAGCATAGATCATTCTTTTATTAGAGCATCTCCACCATGGCCTCTAAAGGACCCCCAAAGGCCCTTTGGGGGGCCGAACACCAAAAACGCCCACCAGCGGCACCCCAAAGTCTCGCCCCGAGCGATTTTGTGTCCGGCACCCCCAATAGGGCCTCCAACTTTGGAGGCCCTCCTGGGGGTGCCGGACATTGACCGGACATGGCCTCCGACAGATGCGCCCCACCCGTCATAGACATAGGCGGCGAGGGGTTGCTGTAAATTGCGCCGTACAGGAGGCCGTTCCGCCCGCGTTAATGGCGACGTGTTTCTGCAGACGACGAAGCGACGGGACGACGAGGCATCTGCGGCACGCCTCGCAATTACGCCGGCGCCCAGGCTTTCCTGGCTTCCCAAGCGTCGGCGTGGCCGAATCGCGTCGCCGCCACATAACTCCGACGCGACGCGTGCTCACCCACCCGCCCGCCCAGCGCCACTGCTTCCCGCCCCTCCATTTCCCGCCCCCTCCCCGCCTATATAACACTCCTCCATCGTGCAGCCTCGGCACACACTCCTCCGCCGTGCAGCCTCACTACACCAACACTCGCCGTAGCCAAGCACCTCGCCAAGCACCATGCCTCGCCGCCTCCAAACCACCTGGTCCACCCTAACCCAGGCAGCGCGCCGCGCTCACCCTCTAGGGCAGGAGCAGGCGCCGGAGCATGCGCTCCAGCCGGTCGTCGACGAGGAGCCCTTCGATTGGGCGGACGTCGACGACATCGACGTGGAGGAGCAGCTGGAGCAGGAGCCGGCCCAGGATCCTTACCCTGGGCAGGAGCCGCCTCCGGAGGAGGAGCCGGCGCAGGCAGGAGCCGGCGCCGGAGCAGGAGCTGCCGCCGCTGCTGTGGTCCGACCAGGTGGTCGCCGTGAACTCCTTCGACTCCTGGCGCGCCGAGCAGGCGGCCAACCAGCTCAGGCTCGGCTACGAGGCGGTTGGCAACGCCGTTGAGGCCACCATCCTGAAGGCCTCCCTCGAGACCGCGGAGCGAGACGCTCGCTGCCGCGCCTTCATGGCCGCCGAGCACGCGGCGTACGCGGACCTCAACGCCGTGGCCGAGGAGCGGGAGAATCCGGCCTCGATGGAGGCCGCCCAGCAGGCGGTTTACGAGCAGGCGGCAGCAGCAGCTGCAAGGGATGCCGCGCGCGAGGCGAGGCAGGCAGCAGCAGCTGCAAGGGATGCCGCGCGCGAGGCGAGGCAGGCAGCAACAGCGGAGAGCGATGCCGCAGCTGCAAGGGCTACCAGGGATGACATGCGCCGGGCGGCGAGCGCGCTTCGGCAGTAGAGGCGTGTCCGCTCGCGCCTAGCCCAGGAGAGCCAGAAGGCCTCCCTGGCAGGACAGGCGCCCCGCTTCGACGACGAGCCAGGCCAGGGCGGCGGAGTTTAGATTAGGGTTTAGCTTAGTGATTATGGTTTAGATTAGGGTTTAAATTTCAATCGTTTAGTTTAAATTTGAATCGTTTAACTTCGAATCGATTAAATTTCGTGTCGCTCGCAATGTTTTTTGAACGCCCCCGAGGTGTTCGACAATTTGGGCGCGTTTGGGGGTGGGCCTTTGGGGAGTACTACTGTGGGCGGTCTCTAAATGTTGCCCAGACACATGTCCGACACCCCCAAAGGAGGCCTAATTGGGGGGTGCCGGACACACATTTAGAGGCCCCCGGTGGAGATGCTCTTAGTTGTCCGTTAGCTAAGTATGTGTGGGGCGTGGTAGAATGTGCTTTTGACATACGTGTTCATGTAAATTCTGTTAATGTTTTGGTCAGCTGGGTTTTTAAGTTTTCAGCTAGTATGAGGAATATGACAGTTGTAGGTGTAGCGGTAGTATTATGGGCGATATGTAAAACTAGAATTTCTGCTTACTTTGATAAAGTTGTTCCTTATGATCCTAGTTGTGTAGTGGCTATAGTAGCTATTTGGTCAAGTTTTTGGACATAACTTCAGTTATGAGGTCAATGCGAGCTGCAAACCAGAGGGGCAAGAGCTCTGCTACGAGTTGCAGCGGAGGTGTTCAGTAGGCATGCAAGTGGGCGCCGCTGACAAGAAGGTTTTGTTGTGTAAGCGGAGGAAGGCTGGGAGGTGCGAAGAGAAGAAGAAATATGTAGGGGAGCTTCGTAGAGTTTCAGATTTTCTTTCTTTTAGTTGGCAAACAACAGTTGTGTTGTTGGTTTATCTGGTGTGTTGGTTTGGCAGCAAGTTGTTCTAGCTTTGTAAGGTTGTAGGTTCAGGTTAGCATTCTGGTAGGTGGTTCGGTGTGTGAGGCGACAAACCAAGGGGGACTTGGAAAAATGCTGTATTATCGGTTTCGTTTTTTAATAAAATGAAATCAGGGGCGGAACCCCTCCATTCAAAAAAAAAAGATATTCATGTGAGATTTTGCTATATGGAATAATCACGCGTGATTATTATAAGGTGGGAGCAACGCAGAGCCAATGCCGATGACATTGAGCCCTTGACGTCTGTTGTTGGTTTGCTGCTGCCCCCTTTCCCATCCCAGCTCCCACTATGCCTTCCAACTAATGAAATATGATGCTTTAACTGTTTGAACAGGAAACGCATCAGAATTTGAAAACTCATTTTGAGTAGTTTTGACATCAGGTCTGCAATAAACTGCAACAACATTTTGACAGTGTCCTCCGAATGGTAGATATATAAAAAGTGCAATTGTACATCAGATTGCATGCGAGGTGCTTCTACTATACATGTCTGCCAAGCAAAATGCAGATCTTGGTGCAGATGAAGCATGTGAATGATCATATCTATAAATGGTGGCTTCATGGTAGCATGGAAGTGTCACGGGTGCTCCTGATATCACCTTATATCACACCTAAACATTTTCTTCTTCCTCAGCTGAAAGGAAACGAAATTTCATCGGTTCATAGAATGGACAGTTACAACGTTAATGGCAATGAATAAAAAAGTCATACTAATTTGAAGAGGAAGAAGATTACATACGTCGTTGCTGCGTCCGCACTTTTTCTTGCGGCAGTTCGTAGACCTGGGAGGAAGGCGTGCATAGCACCTATATATAAATCAATGGCGGAGGCATAGTTTGTCGTCAGACCAAAGTTTATGCGGGAAAAAAGTCTGACATGCATACAATACAAAAGATAAATAGTCGTGTGTATATGCAATTAATACGTACCTGCGGCAGACCATCCTGCCGTTGATGTAGCTGAGCGCAAGGGCTCGGAGGTTGCGGTCGATGCTGCAGTGGTTGTGGCCGCGATGGCCGCCGCGGAGGCCGAGCGCGAGGTGCAGCGTCGACTCATTGGAGATGCCGTAGTCTGCCAGCGTTTGGCCGTCCTCCTCGTCAAGCTGCTTCCCGGCGTAGACGAGAGACGGCAGCTGATCGTCGACGTTGGAGGTGCCTTGCTTGTCTTGGATCTGGGCCGTGACGTTTTCGACGGTGTCGCTGCTCTCGACCTGGAGCGTGAGGGTCTCCCCGTGATGGTCTGGACGAAGATCTGCATCGTCGTCGTTGGTGGCGTGCTGTTGTGCCGTGTGTTCGGGTGAGCGCAGCGCTGCGAACGTCCACACATATATAGCGATCGATTCATCGCCGATTGAAGGAAACGGAAACGCGGGCGGTACGAAACCGAGCAGTAATCAGTTCGGAGGTGTACGTCCTTTGTTGGGCCGGAACAACTTGGCCCAAGTCACGAAACCATTTGACCGATCAACTTATTTTAATTTGTTGTCCTTTGTTTTTTGTCACGCCTCCTGCGCTATTCTGAGGTTTGAACTAATCGCTATTCTGTTGTAACTTTCCCGCCTGAGCATCGCTCCCGTCGATATTTTGGCTAGCCCTAGGAATCATGAGGATACATAGAGGATGTGGTGGGCAATTCACCGAGACGAGAGAGAGAGAGAGAGAGAGAGAGAGAGAGAGAGAGAGAGAGAGTGAAGGCACAGGGGAATGGGAACTGCGCTAAAAAGTGGTCTCCACTCTTTGCGACGTGCTCTACAGAATCTTACATGTCGTTGATGACTGAAGCTCAGTTAATAGACGGGTGCGCGCATGCGATCAGACGCACGACGTGCGCTACTCACAGCCATGAAATAACACACACTCATTTTTTTTCTGCATTGGAGATAAATTTTTACTTCTTGCCAAGTCTGGTTTGTCACCATGCAATTGTATTTTTTTGCTTTCTTTGATGTCCCCACTTTTCTGTATACCGACAATACTTATACATGTAATTTTTGTGTATAAACTTTCATTTTTCTGCATTATGCTATGGATATAAGTACTTCTGATAAAGTTGATGAACATAAATAGGAATGTATTTGGTTTCAGTCTTGGATATCTTCGATATAAGTTATAGATTTTAGATAGACACAATTCCTAATTTGGCTTAATAAGAGATAACATGGCAATTTAGCCCGGTACGCACGGTGAGCTATAAAATGAAAGTTTTAAAGCTCCTCTTTGTGCATTGTGAGGCGTAAAGCGAACATATGTAGGTCGGGTATTTTTTACATTTTACTTTTATTTTGAGTTGTTTATGTGGTGGTTCCAAACATCCTAGAGGAATAGCCAAATTATTTTGCACCAGAATTTGTAAACTCATGTTGAGTAGAATAAACCGCAACAACATAGTTTTGCAATGTCCTTGGAATGCTTGATACCAAAAGAAAAATTACAATTGAACATCAGCGTTACGAGACGGCTTCTAATATCTATATAGATACATGGCATGCAAGAGATGGGGGTCATTGATTCGTTGGTGCCGAGGAAGCATATCTATCCATCGGTCCTCATGGTGGCTTCGTCCTAGGTCGCATGGATGTCGATGCTGCCCTTGCCCTCGTAAAGATGTTTCACCATCGGTACGTTTTCTTCCGCCTCAGCTGAAGAAAAAAATATATATCTTATCTTAAGTACAACGATATTACTGGCAACGTACGGCAATAATACTTTGTACTAATTAATTTTAAGAAGGAGAATTACGTACTTCGTTGCTGCGGCCACACTTCTTGCGACAGTTGGTTGACCTCGGAGGAAGGCGTGCATAACACCTATATATGTAATCAATGGCGGTAAAATCAGTAAACATATTATCAGAGCGACTGAGATGGAAAAAAGTGAGCATGCATACTAGCTGGTATAGGCGCACGTACTTGCGGCAGATCATCTCTTCTTCTCGTTGTAGCTGAGCGCAAGCTCTCGGAGGTCAGGGTCGATAAACCAGGGGTAGCAGCCCTGGCCGATGTGAGGTTACCCGCCTCGGAGGCCGAGCGCGAGGTGCAGCATCGGCTCCTTGCCATCGATCCATCGGAGGATGAGACGGAAACGCGGGCACTACGAAACTGAGTAGCATTCAGTTTGGGAGATGAACTTCGTTCGTTGGGCCAAAACCAACTTGGCGCAAGGCACGCGACCACTTGATGATCAACTCATCTTTTTTCTCTTGTTGTCACGCCTCATGTGCGGTGTGTACAGAAACTGCACCCACGTGAGCCGGTTCTTCGCTTTTGACCATGTTGAGTTTTGATTAGTTCTTACGGTTTATGGTCGAGTAGTGTATTCTTCTTCGGCCCGAAGTCCCACACCGACGCATCGGAAATCCCATCAGGCTAAAGATTACCAAAAAAAACTACTCCCTCCGATCCGTTTTACCTGTCGCATGAATTAACGATGGAGGTACAACTCCATGGTGTATTGGCAACAATTATTTGGGATCAGAGGGAGTACCACCGTATCCCGTCCATCCCAGTAATCCTTTGTTTGGAGATGACTAGATGATGATAATGCTAGGAAGACCATCATACACAACTAGCATGTTAATTGGGTTCACTGTTGATCTCAATGAATCAAGAAGGACCCCAAAGAAATCTCCCATCATCCCTCCTGGTTCCTGCTATCCATCCACCAACCGATCAAGGTAGAATCTCTTTTTTTTATTTGGAGTTTTTATTTGGAGCACATGTGTGATGCGTCGGATACAACTTCTGTCATCTCGAAGCGGAACGCAAACTCGCTTTGTGGCGTCATCCAGACTTGTTGGAGAGTTTGGATATATATAACAAGTTAATTGGAAACGGCAGTCATGCTTGCGAGTTGCTCGTGCAACAAAACTAATCACCCTTCCCTTATATGTCATGTTTAATCGTATGGTTGTGAGCTTCCTCATCGGCGTTGGACGCAGCACACGACGGAGTTGTGCGCGATTGGGATTTCGGCTTTTTTCAATATGAGTTGCATTTAAAAAAAATGCAACTCCAACCAAATTTCGATACAGATTGCACTTTCCTCAAGAAATGGAAAAATGCAACTTCAAACAATTTTGGATACAAGCTAGTTGGACGAGTCAAGTAGTCTGGTCAAGGTTGCTCATCATGCGCCGCGAGGCGGTAAGAGAACACATGTTGATCAAGTAATATTTTCTTGCAGTTTTTTTTATAGAGTTCCTTATGTGGTTGCATCACGTACCATGCTAGAGACAGCTAAATTAGTTTGCATGCACGAGGTACCAACCAAATTCGCCATGTGATGAACCATAATTTCACCTGATGGAATATAATGCTTTAACTCTGTTTGAAAGAACTTAGGTGACAAATAGAAAATGCATCCAAATTACAAAGTCATGTTGAGTAGTTGACAAGTTCCTGATAAACTACAGCAGTACATTTTCATAATGTCGTCAAGAAAGAAATGCGGACCATTATATTGGTGCAGCGATCATATACATCGACCGCTGGCTGGTCCTTATGGGTTGCCGGTGGCTTCGTGGTAGCAGAGTTGCTTGATTGCTTCACCCCGGTTTCTTCCTCCTAAGCCGAAGAAGACGAAATTCCATCGGGTCACATAATGGCCGGAGAGTGTATAAAGAAAGAAATTGGAAAAGAGGAAATAAAATTACGTACGTCGTTGCTGTGTCCGCACTTCTTCTTGCGGCAGTTGGTAGACCTCGGATGTAGCCGTCCATAGCACCTATATACATATATATATATGAATCAATCAATGGCAGTCAGAGAAAAGTCGGGGCCGAGACGGGGCCGGGGAAAATCGAGGACGTGCTCATTCTAGCAAGGCGTATAACGTACTTGCGGCAGATCATCTTGTTGACGTTGTAGCTGAACGCAAGCGCTCGGAGGTTGGGCTCGACCCAGAGGCTGGGGTAGCAGGCCATGCGGCGCCCGCCGCTGCGGAGTCCGTCGCGGAGGCCGAGCGTGAGGTGCAGCGTCGACTCCTTGGAGATGCCGTGGTCGGCCAGCGTCCGGCAGTCGTCCTCGTTGCCGTCTAGCTGCTTTCCGGCGAAGACGAGAGACGGCAGCTGAAGAGGATCGTCGTAGGAGGCGATTCCTTGCCTGTCCTGGATTTGGGCCTTGACGCTGTGGACCGTGTCGCTGCTCTCGACCTCGAGGGTGATAGTCTCGCCGGTGATGGTCTTGACGAAGATCTGCATCGTCTCGTCCTGGGTGGGTGGCTGTGGTCTCGTGAGAACTCAGCGCGACGTATACATATATGGCGATCGATGATTAATCGGAGGAGGAAACTGCCGGAAACGCGATGTCTACGAAATCGAGTAGGCCACGGTAACGCGAATTAAGCGCCCATCCGGGTCGGCAATGCGAGGCCCAATCCAGCTACCTAGAAAAGAACGAGGCCCATGAGTCACGCCCAAATAGCAGCAGTCAGATAGACTATTTAAAACTCAAAAAAAAAGACAGACAAACTATTTGTCAATAATCTCTACTATATTAATATCTCTACTATATAATATGCCTAGAGGTGACGGTTGGTATGTTTTTTAAATTCCCGATTCTACCCTACATTAATAAGCCGAATCAGAAAATATTACATCTATGCCACCGCTAAGTGACCGTCATATGTCGTGCACTTTACGTTTTAGACCCTTGGGGAAAGCAAAATCAGCCCGCAGTCCATCACAGCCTCCGCTCTATCCTCTTTCCTCTGATCCCATGGCCCGCTCCGTGCGCCGTCCCCGGGCTTCGAGCTCCGCCGCCTCCACCCCGTGAGCTCCGCCGCAGACGCGCGTGCTCCACCACGCGAGCGCCGCCGCCCCCCGGGCTCAACCACGCGAGCGCCGCCGACGCGCGTGCTCGAACGCCTGTCGATGTGGTCTGAGAATCCACACGGAGGTCGTCGGCGTCGCCTGCAGAAGGTACTTGCGTCCGCGGCCTCCAGGAGGTAGGGGAAGGGCCCGTACGCCGTCTCGCGACATCGCTCGCCAATCCCTCATTCCACGGCTGCCGAAATCAAGGGCGAAATCGAGGGCCTCACTTCGTCGAGCGGTGGTGACCCGGACCTGACCGGCGGCGGCAGGGGCGTGCTAGAGCCTCCCGCATTCTGGCGGCGGTGACCTGGTTCTGAGCGGCGGCGGTGGGGGCCGAGGTCCTTGCGCGGGCGCTCCTACCGGTGGTCTCCTGCTGGTGGGCATCTGCTGGAGCTGCTGCTTCTGGCGTCGCGTGGGCGGCCGTTGCCGGAGATCGCCGGCCTGAGATCTTGAACCAAGGCTCATCTCACCTCTCCTTCTATCTGTTCTTTGCCCCAATATATGCATCTCTCTCTTATTTTTGGTAGTACGTTGCAGTTTTCTGAGTCAGGACCGGGTTTGGTGACCAGCACAGGAGCAGTAAACAAGAACTTGAGGCGGCAGAGATTCGCCTTACACGATGACTGATGGACGAGAACATATTCATATCTTATCAGTTCAGCTTCGGTACTGCGTGAAGAATCTCAGCTGAAGCTGCCAAAAATACCAAACAACTCCATCCTCCGGTGGAACCCTGTCTTCCAAATAGAAGGTGTAAATTTATTTCATTATCCCTGAGAAAAATTACATTACATTCACCTGCCCAATGCATTTCACATGCCCCTTCATGCATAATTATTTGATATTTTGAATAGTAGGTTCAAGAGTATCATCTCATTTGTTAAGCATTGCTCGCTTTAAAACAAATAATACTGCACCTGAAACAATTTTAAACTTACACTATCTGGCAAGTTCAGTACATAACGAGGATGTTGAACACAAATTTCAGCATTTGGCAAGTTCAGTACATTAAGTCGGATGGTGTTAAACATAGCCATGAAGGAGTCATCACTAGAGTGTGAGTTCCCCATAAATGATACTTTAATAGCGATCATAACTGCAACTGTTTTATTAACATTTTCACCCAAGTTATGTTGCTGACAATGCATTTGTTATATTCAGCACGTAGCATACAGAAAAAAGAAGTGCAGACCATTCATTTAAACAATTTCCTTGTATTCGAAATGTTGAAGACCATTCTGTTACAAATCTTAATGTCCAATGTAACCCAGTTAGTATGTTGATTGACAACGGCAAGCAGTATAATTGTTGCTACTGCTTCATGCATGTTTACTGGTGCTCTGTCAGGTTGCTTGCAACAACAATCCATGTCCTTATGATACTTCATGCTTTTGCTTGCAATGGTATTGTTAACAGTGTTCCCATCAGTGATTCAACTGTAACAGCTTCAGACTTGCCACTTAGTATATTTGTCGATTCTTCCTGTTCAAATTAAGCCTAACTTTGTACTTTGCTATGCTCTAGACAGGCTGGGAAAGAGTATCAAAGCTGATTTGAGTTCCACCTGGAGCTACTTCAGTTTCATGCATGTGAGCATGTCTACATGGTACTATGATGTGCGTTGGAGATGGTTTTTTTTTTAGGAGGATCCATCACATAAATTCAGACAGCTCAAAACACTTTACAAGAAAGTCCAAACGAAAGCAGAAATTACAAAGAGGACCCCAGAAAAGTGCAGAAATATGAAGATTACAAGTGGAGATGGTTTTCTTTCCTCAAATTAGCTGATTTCTCTTTACTGGTCACTATGGCTGAGATGTACTTCTATCCATTTGAAGATGCACCTATTGGCAAGATATTGACCGTACCTTTACCAAATTTGGAAGAAGCTACTCGGTTATTCAGTGTGAAAAATAAATCACAGCCCGTAGCAACGCACGGGCATTTTGCTAGTTAATATATAATATAGCTTGAGCAGGTGTTGGTACGTTTTTTATTTTCCGATTTTACCCCTGCTTAAGTGAAAACGAATCAAGCCCCGCGAAAATAGAAAATAAAAAAACGACTGGAGTCAGATTAGTTAGACTCGCGCTGCTACGCTACAGAGGTTCCACGCGCGGGTTGTCGACGGTGGCCCACGCACCACGCGAGCATCTCTGCTTGCCTCTGCGGCTCCGCTCACCGGCGCGCTCAAGGCAGTAAGGCATCGCTGCATCTCTGCTCCCGTTCTCCTCCTCCGGCGTACCACCCAGCCCCTAGATCCTCCCCGCTCCGCCAACCTTCCTCCTCTACTGATCTGCTCCGGCGGCCTTCACCCCGGTCCCTGCCCTCCACCTCAAATCTACCCTCAAGCTCACTACCGCCGCCCAAGTTAGATCCGGCACCGCACAGCTCCTCACGGCTCTGACCGGCAGAGAAAGGGCGCCTGAGCACTCCTCCTCGCACCTAGGACGCCCAAGCAAGAGTTTTTCGGGCGCCTCAGCCGCCTGGCACCACCACGTTCCACCGCTACATGCCTACATCCCGTGACGCACATGTAGCTGCTGGAAGCGACGGTGCGACGCCAAGGAATTGCACCGTCGGACACAAACCCAGGTCACCGGCGCTCGTTGGTCCGCCTCCGGCCTCTGCCTGACACCCAGCTCGTCGCCGTTCACCGGTCCGGCTCCGGCCTCTACCTGCGACGCCCTGGCCACCACAGTTCGTGTATCCTCCACCGGCCTCTTCCTCGACACCCAGGTCGTTCGAGCTGTACTGACATGCACTTCACTACAGCCAACAGCTCCATCCAGCCCAACGTGCTCCACCACTGTTTAGCTTTGCTTTGCACGATTCTGTGAGTTCGTTTTTCTTGGCTCTGTACAGATTTTTGTTGATCCGTAAGATGCTGATAGGATGTATCATTTTGTACAGTTTTTGCCTGGGTGTCATGAGATGCATATAGTTTATCAGAACTTCTATATGTTTTATATTTGGATGCATATCATTTGAGTATGGCTTGTTTGGCTAGAGAATCGAGGGAAGAAACGGATAGGTCATTTGTGGTGTGGATATAGTTGCCAAGGTCAGTTGGAGCCTTTCACTTCTCCATGTTCTTCAGCAATGCACGTAGTGCTGAATATACACTTGGTGTTCTAAATATTTTAGGTTGGCTGTTGTAGTCTTATTTTATAATTTGTACAATAGTGCCATAATCCCACTCACTCAAAGAGCTTTATGTTTATTATTTTACAGCATGTTTTGCAACACAGAAAAAACTGAAGAACTTCTATAATCAAGCAACTCGCAGGACAGATTGTGAAGATGATTCAACAGAAATTCGCTTCCAACGTTGTGTAGAAGTGTCGTTCTTTCGTTCTCCTCTGAAGCGTCAGATTCTTATGGATGAGAGGCTTGGCACTACGGATGAGAATGAGCCATTGCAGGTGTCGTTTCAATCCAGCTTTTTAAGTGTATACTGATAATTTGTTTCCGAGCATGATCAGCATATAGGAAAGACTATCAATATATATTGGGTCCACGAGGCGTTCTTGCTTTCTTCAGACCAGCGAGACCTTATGGTGGCTGGATGTACCCGGCTCCTGTTGGTGGCACAGGAGTTTTTCTCCCGGCATACGTGGCAGCATATTAGTCGACCTTCGTAGTATACTATAGGTTGTACCTTTTTGTCCGGTTGAGGCTTGTCTCAATCTTTGTGATTTTTTGGGATGTAAACTATACGTTGACTTGATTTTGATAATAAATGGCTGTGTGCATCACTCGATGTAGAGGCCGGGACATCCTCATTTCTAAAATAAATTTTTTTAGCTCTGATGTGTTATGGCTGCTGAATTTGGTATACATCATTTAGCATACCATGCCTTTCAAACTGTTTTTGTCACCTGTTGATTCAAGATGTGAGGGGAACTGTTCCACTGGAGGGGAGAGGACCAGGGACAGGAGTTTGGTGTGTTACTTTTTTTACTTCAATTTCTCGAGTATATCAACTTTTAGTCATACAAAATAATACGTTATTGTTGAGTGCTCTTTGCTAATACAATTGTCTCATCCACCCTAGAATTTCTTGAGTGTATATGATTTGTTGCATTATCAACCCAGCCCGTAGCAACGCACGGGCATTTTGCTAGTAAGAAATTTAATATGCCATCATCCCTTGCGGTAGGTGAAAACTGTTTCATTTGTAACCAAAACACAATGCACCATCATTTGTTGCACTGCGTGAAAACCATTTCATAGAAATGGTAAAGTTTTATAAAAGGTGCTCAAGTGATTGTAATGAGAGATGACAAAAGTTTTGTAAAATGAGGCGAATGCTATGCTAGATTAACCATCCATGAAGAAAATGAAAGTGTAGTGGCTAATATATTGGATTTATCTTGTTGCAAGAAGATGTATTTAAGGAAATACAAGACATTTGTAAAGGAAATGGTACCTGAGGAGATACAAGAGATCTTTAAAGGAAGAAACGGGAGAGAGAATCGGTTAATATTAACCATGATATGATTAGGAACGTGTCGTCATGTTTGCCACTTCCGTAGCAACGCATGGGCATTACACTAGTCGTATTAAACGTGGACTCCATCCCGCGGTGGCGGAGCTGCTTCACAAGCATTGGGTTCATATGAACCCAATAAATTATGTAATCTGCTTCACTGATCTAACACTGTCCATTGCTTATTAGTGAAAAATTACAGTATAAGCAAGCGACTGAACCCAACGAATTTATGTGCTAGCTTCGCCACTGCCATCTCGGAAAACAGAAGTACGAGGGTTTTATATCTTATCTGACTATAATATATTATTGATTATTGCAGTCGGTTCGAGTAAACAAAATGACTAAGGTAGTTGTTTTTAGTCGGCTTGAAACTTAATTGCCAAACCGATTAAGCGAACATCGAAATACTCTTTTTTTTACAAAAGAACATCCAAATTCTTTTTTAACAGATACCATATATATTAAACCAGAAAAAAGTACATGATTACATCGATTACAAAAACAATACTAAAATAGACGAGCAAATCTCTGAGATCTTCAAGCCCTTTCTTCTTCCATGACACAGTCTTGTACTTTTCTGAAGGCCGTCGTAGAACAACGACGAATACACCAAACCACAGACATGTGAATACCAACGAAAGTTCTCCCCTTTTAATTTTGAGCCGCAATGACAAGGCTTTATGCACGCGCGCAACCATTAAATTAATTAAGCAACATCGGCAAGAGCACTACCACTGATATTTCAGGGACAAATAACCAGCAACTTTATCGACATCGTTGGGAGCCGAGAGAACGAATCACCATTGCTGAGGACATAGTAGCCGGGATAGAAATTGCGAGGACAATACAATCATGAGCAATAATCCAAGATTGATCTGGCGAAGCAAGATCTAAAAAATCATATCTAGACAAACTTGATCTTACAAAGTCACCATTGACGTCGGGAAGGAGATCTCACCGTCGAACGAACCGCGGAAGATTGATTATTGTAGAATATGTCATCTCTAAAGACGACGACAACCAAAATCCTAAATTGAAACATTACTTTATTAAAAACTCCACACATAGATCGGATTCCCCACCCCTCCCGACACCGGCAAGGCTGGCCGGAGGAGGGGGAACCAATCTACGGTGGAGAAGAAGTGGCGGCGGCGGATGCGGAAAAGGAGACCTAGTCTCAGCGGAAAAGAAGTCTGGTCAGTCGTACGTATATCACATCTATGTCGTGCGTGTGTCTTTACATACCGAATAGGAACATCCAAATACTCAGTTTTGGTTTTTTCATAAAAGAGGATACATGTTGCGTGGGTTTCCTACTTTCGTATTGGTCGTACGTGAGTGGTCACCGAGGCGTATAGGAATCGATCGGCCAGCCGTGTCGGTCGCTTGTTTAGGAAAGTTGGACATGAGTTCAAATCAAAGTAGGTCTCCTAGGCTAAGTCGGTTGCAATCCAAGTACGGGTACGTGTCTAGGTTAGTACTGTACTATACATAGGTCTGGCAAAAGTGTCCTCGTCTCGACCAATATTTTTTTTGTTGAAACGAAGTTTCGACCAAATTGGAGTTCCTGCTGGGGCTGGATTAGCCGCGATCATGGTCATGGCCACGCGCCGCCGCCGCCACCAAACCCTGTCGCCTGCAGCTGACGATGGGTCGACCGTTTCACGTTGGACTAAAAGGAAAAAACTCCGAGATCAACAACAAGAAGGAGAAGTGTACACAGGGCCAAGCCTTCCAGAGGTACTACCACAGGCTGCCTCACCTGTACTACATCCGTGGGGACTTTTTTCCTTTTTCTTTGGGTCGACTTGATTCGATTAGATTATCCTTTTTTCGAGAAACAAATTATGTATGATTAATCCTGTAATCTGTTGCTGCATTCGCATAAGCTCAACTCCTTTCGGTAGATAGGAAATCGATTCTTGGAAAGATTTTAGATTTGGCAGGATTTTTTTTCTCTCTTTTTAAGTATCATATATGAGAGCGCAATGAATATATGGATGTGTGTTGCACTTGCAGGACATATGGTGTCACATACATTCCCTGTTGCCGCTACGAGACGCTGCCCGGGCCGCCTGTGTGTCCCGCGCCTTCCGATGGTCCTGGAAATACCTTCCCAATCTCATCTTTAGCAAGGACTCACTGGGCTTGACCAGAAAAGCATGTCAAAAGAAGGGGTTAACGTTCTCTGAATATTTCACCAACACGGTCGACCACATCCTTAAGAACCACTCGGGTACCTGCGTAAGGAATCTGGAGTTCTGTCTGGATCATTACATCAAGAAGAACCATCAACGTCTCGACAGATGGCTTCCGAAGGCCATTACGGCGCCAGGGATCCAGAAGCTGAGCCTTTCATTTTCCTGGAAAGATAGCACATACATGTTCCCGTGCTCGGTTCTATCAGATGGGAAGGGGGACTCGATCCGTCATCTTGGTCTCTCATATTGTTCCTTCAATCCCACGCCTGGGACTTGGAGCTCGAGGAACCTGGTGATATTACAGCTGAGCACGGTGCATGTCACGGGGGATGGGTTATGGTGCCTCCTCTCCTCTTCTTTGGCCTTGGAGCGGCTCTCACTCACGTTATGCACTGGCATAGCCTGCTTGAAGATACCTGGACCTCTCAGCCGGCTTGGCTACTTGAAGGTGGCCAACTGCTGCGATCTGCGAGAGGTGGAGAGCAAAGCTCCCAATCTCTCCAGGTTTCGCTTCATAGGCGACCACCGCCGGACGAAGATCTCGCTAGGAGGAGCGTTGCGAGTAAAAGAATTACAAATGGACTGCTCTAACGTCTCTATCTATACTCGAGCCAAACTAGAAAGCATCACCCTAGATGGTGAAACAGTCGATATGCATCCAAGCAAGGAGGTACGTACGTGTATATTGAAAACGCATAGCTGCAACCTGTTTCCCCGAAACCACATTTCTAAATGCTAAAAAAAAGTACATAATACACGTATGCATATCCACATTCTATGTACGGGCAATGAGTTACATAAAAAACGACTTTTATTTTTTCCTGTGTAAAAAAGAATTTGTATCACCGAAATTTGTCTATTTTGCCTAGGCAAAATAAAAATGCATTTGAAATTTGTAGAGATGTGCATGTGATTATTATTTTTTGGAATTTTCGGGCTTAATAAAACGTGGTTAAAATGCATTTTTTTATAACGAGGCAGATGCCCTCTTGTACATAAATCTGTTCTAAAACCCTAATTGTGTGGCTAGAGAGTCGTGCATACCAGGAATATAGCAAGCTAACCTCACATTCCTTATGTTCTGCAGACTATAGATGAAATCGTCGAAATATCTAGCAAATCTGTGCACCTCGAGCGTTTATACATCACAGGGATCGGGAGAACGCCATTTTATCTCAACATCAAGTATTGTGCTCTGGTGTCTGTCTTTGGTTCTTCTCACTCCGTGGAGGACTTCGTCTCGCATGTAAGTTTATCGAGTGACCATCCTAGAAACCAACTCAGATGTTACTACTAATAGGGGTTCGTGGAACTGTCCATTAATGAATCCGGTGTTACCTTATCTGTCTGTAGATGTCGAGTCAGCTCGCGGATCACGTCTCGTTTTGTTCAACGTTTCGCAGCGCGAAGACGAGTGCTCGGTCGTCCATGCAGAAGGAGCATCTGATCGAGGATGCATGTTGTATGCTCAAATCCTGGCTAAGCTGACGTGCAACCTGATTATGTCAAGGTCTTGAGCAACATGAATAGACATCGATAGAGCATGAGGCAGTTGCTGCGCAGTCTCGGAGCTCCGGGTCAGAATTTCCATGTGTAATTATTCTCGGTTGATTGGATTTGTAAAACCAACCCTGCTGCAAATTCTATGGGTGTTGATGATTTTTTAATGTCGTTTATAATTTTTATCCTTATATATAGGCAATGTGTAATTAAAGTGTAATATCCTGAATTTCGAGAGGAAACATAAATAATAAGTTTATTATTGAGGGACGGAAAAAACAAGATGGGCCGGCATCTACTTCTCGACCAATTCGTTCTCCAGGCCCATCTAACGAGAGCCCACCCTCCTCTCCTCTTGGACGACCTAAAAAAAAAAGCGGCTGCGCTGCAGCTGCAGAGTACATAGTGCGGGTAGACGTGAGGCGGCACCGCGGGAAAGAAGCGACGCCGCCTGACGGCGACGGTGGCGGCGCTGCCTCCTCAGCATTGCTCCCAGCCGGACCCTCCCAGCAGTGACATTTCCTACTATCCTCTCGAATCCAATGGAGCGGCGGAAGATGCTCGCCGACCTCTTCCGGGCGAGCACGGAGAGCCCGCCATCCGCCGCGGCATCCAGCTCGAAGGAGCGCTTCTCAAGCTCGGCTTCGGGTTTGACGCCATGCTGGGCAACAACCTGGTTAACATGGACGCCAAGTGCGGGAAGTTCGACATGCCCCGCGAGGTGTTGAATGAAATGCCCGAGAAGAACGCCGTGTCGTGGACTGCCCTCATTGAGAACTTCCTCATGCAGGGAGACGATAGGGCGTTCCTCAGATGCTGTTCAGGGACATGTTGTGGCTCTCAAAGGACGCTCCGAACTTAACGGGTGTTCACCCTCTCAGTGACACACAGGGCCGGGCCGGCAAAATCCGGTGCCCTGTGCGAAAATCTAAAAGTGGGCTCTATCTTACACGAAAATGTGAACTAATAAATAATTTTAATGTATATGACATAGTATTTACGTAACAACGGAATATAGTATTTACGTAACGAATCATACCTGTTTAATTCAAAGTCAACCGTTATGGAAATGGTCAACAAAACTATATATGCAATACTTGCATGGGGAAAACAAACATGTTAATTTATAAACCTAAAAAATTTAACATGCCTAATATTTTCTTTGGCATCAATTTTTGCTTGAGCTCAAGAAAGAGATCATTGGCATCAATATCAGATTGTTTATCATTTTTAAGCAGCCTCAAGATGATCGCAAGAAGACTTTAAACTATCATAATCTAGTGAGCGCAATGTTTCTGAGGTAAATAAGAAGTTTTGGAAACTCTGACGATATTGTTAAAATCTTTTTGTTTCCCCATGACTTAAGTCTATATATATTGTAACACAAGATACAACGGGTGAATAAAATAAAATTGAAGTGTGAAACCATGGATGCGATCAGATACTAGAGATGTATAAAATAAAATTGAAGCGTGGAACTTTGAATGCGATCAGATTATCAGAAACGCAAGCGTACGGACTGCTGTGGATGCCTGGAAGCCTGTACAAGATTGATCCATCGATGCGTCGCGCGTCGGCGACTCGGCGATCGATCAGTACGGGCCGATTCGTATTCAGGCTTCAGCTCGCCCACGGCCCACACGAGAGACGAGGGCCTGCGAGAGACGGACGCCACTGCTGGGCCTGCTCTGCCTCCTATCGCACGCGGGAGGCGGACGACGCGCCAGCGATGCCTGCCTGGCGTTTAGAATACAACCCAATACCTTCAGAATGCTATACAAAAAGATATAGGTTAACTAGAAATTTGGTGCCCCTAAAATTCATGGGCCCTGTGCGGGCCGCACCAGTTGGAACCACTGTGGGCCCGGCCCTGGCGACACACTAAGGCATGCGGCGTTCGTCAGCGACCTTGAAGTCGTTGGGGTCTCAGCGATATCCGCCGATATCGTCACCCGCCGCGACGGCACGCTATGCACAAAGTGGACGAGGAGTGACGTGCCAAAAGCCTGAGGGCGCGTAACGTGAGGCTCGCGGTGGGCCTGTGGCTGCTGCACCACCACGAGGATGATTCTGGCAATGGGGAGGAGGTAATCAGGATGTACAAGGTAACAAGAACATGCTGGTGTGACTGCCACGAGTTCTTCAAGGGTTTCTCGAGCGTGGTGGGGAGGGTGCTGATGTTCAGAGACGCCAAACAGGTTCCAGGATGGCGCCTGCTCTTGTAAAGACTACTGGTGACTTGGCTAACTGAAGCTGCTATGTTGGGATGAAATTGCCTCCGGTTACTGTCTTCGTATTCGTACCGGCAGTATAGTTCTCAGACGTACATGGCAGTTCTTGTTTCGGGGTATGCTGAGTTTCTGAGGCCCTAGGAAATCGTCTTGACTTTGGCTATGTAGATGGTAGATTCATGGAACGCAGGGCCGGGCCGGCAAAATCCGGTGCCCTGTGCGAAAATCTAAAAGTGGGCTCTATCTTACACGAAAATTTGAACTAATAAATAATTTTAATGTATATGACATAGTATTTACGTAACAACGGAATATAGTATTTACGTAACGAATCATACCTGTTTAATTCAAAGTCAACCGTTATGGAAATGGTCAACAAAACTATATATGCAATACTTGCATGGGGAAAACAAACATGTTAATTTATAAACCTAAAAAATTTAACATGCCTAATATTTTCTTTGGCATCAATTTTTGCTTGAGCTCAAGAAAGAGATCATTGGCATCAATATCAGATTGTTTATCATTTTTAAGCAGCCTCAAGATGATCGCAAGAAGACTTTAAACTATCATAATCTAGTGAGCGCAATGTTTCTGAGGTAAATAAGAAGTTTTGGAAACTCTGACGATATTGTTAAAATCTTTTTGTTTCCCCATGACTTAAGTCTATATATATATTGTAACACAAGATACAACGGGTGAATAAAATAAAATTGAAGTGTGAAACCGTGGATGCGATCAGATACTAGAGATGTATAAAATAAAATTGAAGCGTGGAACTTTGAATGCGATCAGATTATCAGAAACGCAAGCCTACGGACTGCTGTGGATGCCTGGAAGCCTGTACAAGATTGATCCATCGATGCGTCGCGCGTCGGCGACTCGGCGATCGATCAGTATGGGCCGATTCGTATTCAGGCTTCAGCTCGCCCACGGCCCACACGAGAGACGAGGGCCTGCGAGAGACGGACGCCACTGCTGGGCCTGCTCTGCTTCCTATCGCACGCGGGAGGCGGACGACGCGCCAGCGATGCCTGCCTGGCGTTTAGAATACAACCCAATACCTTCAGAATGCTATACAAAAAGATATAGGTTAACTAGAAATTTGGTGCCCCTAAAATTCATGGGCCCTGTGCGGGCCGCACCAGTTGGAACCACTGTGGGCCCGGCCCTGATGGAACGTTGGCCTCAAAATGACTTTACATTAAAGCTTAGTAGCCCTCAGACCTCGGTCGACCTTGCAGCACAGAAACGAATGAGCCTACAGTATGAACATGTTGGATGCTCTTGAATGCTGTCGATACGAGCCTGAATGGTGAGTATGGCACAGAGAAGATGGTAGGTTTGAGTTGTGTGTACCCATTTTCGGTCATGAGGACTGTTCCGGAGGGCAAGAATAAGCCACTGCCTGTTCCAAGAAAGAAGCAGTTGCTTGGAGTCATGTGTATACAAGGTATTCACATTCGTGCAAATTCTTGGATTAAAATGACATTTCATGTGCTCTGTGCAAAAAAGAACAAAAATAAGTTGCCAGAAAAATGTGAATACACATCTTTACAAATGCTGGTTTTGTTTTCATATATCTGCTTTACTCCTCATGACGCATGAAGACATGTGATATTTCCTTGCAGTTCTTTTAGATGTAGAGATATAGCCAAATTAATTTGCATGTATGAGCTAACAACCCAATTCACCATGTGATGAAACATAATTGTCGATGCATTCACCCGATGAAATATGATGCGTTGACTCTGCCAGAAAAAAACTTGCCTGACTTAAAGGAAATATGCATCAGAATTTGTCAAGTCATAACGAGTAATTGACATGATCATCTTCAGCGGTACATTTTCACAATGTCCTCGGAATGCTAGGTATTAAAGAAGTGCCATTGTCCATTTTCGTTATGAGACGACGCGTTTGCAAGAAATGCAGATCATTGGTGTATTATTTTGTTTGAAACGAAATGGAGATCAATGGTGTAGGGGGAGCATATTGATGGTCATATCTATCCACTGGTCCTTATGGGTGGCTGTTGTGGCTTCGCGGTAGCAAAGTTTCTTCACCATCATCTAGTCGGTTTCTTCCGCCTAAGCTGAAAGAAAACGAAATTTCATGAGACACATAATGGACTGGCAATAAATAAAAACTTGAAGAGAGGAACAAATTACAAATAAATAAAAAATTGAAGCAGAGAGGAGAAAGATTACAAATTATGTACGTCAGTGCCGCGGCCACACTTCTTTTTGCGGCAGTTGGTAGACCTCGGAGGAAGTCGTGCATAGCACCTATATATATAATAGGAATCAATCAATGGTAGACAAAGAAATTTCAGGGAAAAAATAAACATATGCATGTACAGCATATGCAGGCATGTGTGTGTGATATGAGCACACTTACTTGCGGCAAATCATCTTGTTCACGTTGTAGCGGAACTCAAGCGCTCGGAGGTTGGAGTCGATCCAGGGGCTGGGGAAGGGGGACGCGCCGAGGAGGTCAAGCGCGAGGTGCAGCGTCGACTCCTTGCCGATGCCGTAGTCGACCAGCGTCCGGCCGTCCTCCTTCCCGTCTAGCTGCTTCCCTGCGAAGACGAGAGACGGGGGTAGCTGATCGGCGTGGATGAATCCTTGCTTGTTCTCGATCTGGGACCTGACGCTGCCCGGTGACGGTCTTCACGAAGATCTGCATCGTCGTGGTCGTGGGGTGGCGGTGGTGCCGTTTACCGTGTGGTTTGGTGTGCGCAGCACCGTCGCCGCGGACGTACGTACGTTTATAGCGATCGATCGATCGTTCGGAGGAGGAAAAAGGCTGAAACGCGGTTCCTACGAAACCGGGTAGGCCACGGTCACGAGAATCAAGGGCGGCTAGCAAACCTAGTAGAACTCAACCCTAACTTGTACTGCCACGTTGCATGATCGACCGCGTGTACTACTACTCATAGATCAGCTGCAACGCCATCCGCCTCTCTCCCTTCAACGGACAACTGGAGTTGCTGCTGGCGGCGGATCAGCCGCCGGTCATGGCCACGCACCGCCGCCAAACCCAGTCGCCTTGTAAGATCCCAGCCGGTTCTCCACAAAATTCAGTTGGAGCCGCAGATGGGTTGATCGTTTCGCCACAGGCTAAAAGAAGAAAGCCATCGCCGTTCCAAGAACAAGAAGATGAAGATGGGTACGCAGGGCCAACTCTTCCAGAGGTACCGTCATGGAAACCCTACTATTCTAGTAGTTGATGATGGGCATATATACTTGTATTCTCCTATCTAAGTGCTCTATAATCTCCTACTAGATTCGCATACGCTTCGAAACTTCTTCGGTAAAAAGGATATTGATTCTTCACCTTCGAGTGTCCATGCCCAGCTACAAGTTAAAGTACTGGTTCGTGTGACGATCCGGTAGTAGGGGAACTCACCGTGATGCAGTTTGTGCAGGCAGATGGAGCACCACGATATATAGGGGATGCAATGCTGTGTTATTTTTTCTCAATGTCAAGTATCACATAATAATATGTTTATATACAGTTCCGTGCTGAACTTTTCACCCAATCACCCACACAATTCATTTACCTTGCAGGCCATGTGGTGTCACATACATTCCCTGCTGCCGCTGCGAGACGCCGCCCGAGCCGCCTGCATCTCCCGCGCCTTCTGCTGGTCTTGGAGACACTTCCCCAACCTCAACTTCAGCGAGGACTCGCTTGGATTGGGATTCAACGGAAAAATGCGCCCAAAGAAGGGGATCTCTAGAGATTTCACGAGAAAGGTCGACCACATCTTGAAAAACCACTCCGGCAAAGGCTTGAAGACGCTGGAGTTCCTTATGTCCCCTCATTACAAGGCGAGGGACCATCAACGTATCGACACATGGCTTCAGATGGCTGATACGCCAGGAATTGAGAAGGTCACCCTTTACTTGTCCTCAAGAGATGGCACACACAAGTTCCCGTGCTCATTTCTGTCGGACAGGAACGGGGGCTCGATCCGTCATCTTGAGCTCGCCAATTGTTCCTTCTGTCCCATGGCTAGGTCGTGGTGCTTGAGACCGAACTTGGCGATATTAGACCTAAGTTGTGTGCATGCCACTGGGGACGGGTTATGGTGCTTCCTCTCCTCATCTTCGGCCTTGGAGCGTCTCTTACTCAAGTATTGCAGTGGCATACTTTGCTTGAAGATACCTGGTTCTCTCCGGCGGCTAGGCTACCTTACGGTGGCTGGTTGCCACGATCTGCGATCGGTAGAGAGCAAAGCTCGCAATCTCTCCACGTTCAACTTTGGAGGCAGCCACCATCGTACGCATATCTCGCTTGGCGAAGCCCTGCGAGTGAAGGAGCTACACATGGACTCCTCTAGCTATTATTATTGTACTCGAGCCACGCTGGCATCCAGCATCACACCAAATTCTAAAACCGAAGATGTGTATCCAAGCATGGAGGTATACATACATACATGCTCTCATGCTCTACAAGTTTTTTTTGAAGCGCTGCTCTACAAGCTTAATAGTAACTGTTGAAGTTATTATATGATCTTGAACATAACTGAATGACCACACATTGCTTGTGTTGTGTGCATGTAGGGGATCGACGCGCCGCCGGTTGGAGTCTCTAGCAAATCGGCGCACCTTGAGCATTTGTACATTACAGGGATTGGGACTACGCCCTTTTATCTTTGCACCAAGTACTCTGCTCTTGCGTCTCGCTTTGGTGCTTCTCGCTCCATCGAGGACATTGTCTCGCTTGTAAGTTTACCGACTGATCATCCTGCAAACCAACTATACTAAGATGTTACTACAGTATTACCTTTTGTGGTTGGCAGTAGTAGATATTCAAGGGACCATCAATTCATCCGGTATTACCTTTTACTAGAAGGATAGGGCGCGCTTTGCTGCGCCTGTTTGTGTTGTTTGTGTTATGTTGCTTTGCCTCTTGTTTGTTGATGGGGTGTCAGCTGATTGGGGTGCCTCGAGGTGTCTATCTGAGCAGGTGTTAGCAAATGGTGATGTATCTAGCGTATTAAACTTGATACAGCCGCGGCGTATAAAGAACCTCATCAACACCCTCATTGTCTATAGTAGAGGAAAGGCTCAATCGCCACACAACAACACCTAGCCCGAGCTTGCCATACACACAAACGACTAAAAGAAAAAATGGCTGGCTTGCCACACTGTTCTTTTTACCGCCTCGGCGTCTACTTGGTTAGTTGCTTGTTCATGTTGCTCTGGATGTGGGCCTGTTGTCAATGGATTGTCAATCTACTTTACTTTGCTTATTGGCACCATACTTTATAGAAGTACCAGGTGACAGAGTACCAAGTGATATAACCTATGCTCTGTGTAGTTGGTTGCTTGTTCATGTTGGTCTGGATTTGGGCCTGTTGTCAATGGATTGTTAATCTACTTTAATTTGTTTATCGACACCATACTTACAGTACCGGTACCAGGTGACAGAGTACCAACTGATATAAAACTTACTGAATGTAAAGTCGGTAATAAGTCTAAATTTCGCTCTATAGCGTGGATTTCTTTTGATCAATGTTAAGAAAAAATAAACGTGCCAATACATCAGCACATGCTAATTGCTAGTTATAAAAGCTAGAACATGAAGGTACATTCATACAACATCTGAATTATATTAGCTTGCTTTGTACAAAATGTCATGCTTCAGGTATGGATGGTATCAAGAATGTAAGATTGACTTTGAAGACAATGACGTGGTGTCAAATATGTTATGCCATAAACTTGAAACAACTATTATGGTGACAGGACTTGAATCTCTTCAATAAGCCCTCATGTGCAGGCTAAGAATGGATCACTACCATTTTTGAACGATTCTCTCTACTTTATCCAAAACACATTCAAAACAAAAGAATGCCGAAAAAACTTTGACTCAAAATCTATGGAGCAGGTGCAACCAGAAAATCCATGTTATTTGAGAAAATCAGGAGTCTGTGTTGCAGATATCAGAAGTAGTAAGTGTGAGTGGATTGCCTAGCTATGAAGTTCAGATCTGATCACTACAAAGGAACAAAATAGAACGTTGGTGCAGCAGTCAAACTTCTTCATACTCGTCATCACCTTGTTTCTCCAGCAGGTTGGCGTCCATTCCTCACAACACGTACCACATCAATAAATAAAAACGCATGGACCTGCATCCTCTTCACAATCGACATCTTCCCGTACAGCAGTGCCGCCATCCCCGTGTCTGCTCCGCGCCACAAACAAAACAGAACATTATCCTCTTCACCACCAATGGCATGCTCTAGTCTTGGCGTTGTCGAAGAACTCTATTGGCAATTCTTTCCTGCAATATAGACCAGTAAACAGAAATAATTTCGCATGTACATGTATAAAGGTACTTCGAGAAATAAACATAAAAAACTAAAGAAAGGCGGTACATGAAACACATTCTCATCTACAATTAGCATAAACCTATATTATTATTTTATTGAGATATGCATAGTCCATGTAGTAATGTTTGCTGATGTTCTTGAACATTCAAAAGGACAATTTACAACTCGTTGAACCAGACCAGTTTTGAAGTCATTACAGTGCAAGATGCTTGGCCCCATCCAAGTTAAACAAATACTTAGCATCTACCAAAATTAAACAAATACTTAAGGCCAAAGAAGTGACACGTTCAGTAATCATCGCATAAATTTACTCCCAATGATGCTCTTTTTACCTTCAATGATACAAGTCTTTCCAGCTCTAATCAATACAAATGTAATGTTCCAATGAAATATTAGAACCGTTACAGGTAGAATCATCTAATTTCATAGATGTTGCTTATTGTAAGTTTGAGACTGTAATGGATTGATATCCATTTTTGGAACCACGCCAAACCAAAATAATTCTAAGTATTTCATAAAAACCAAGTGGATCTAGCAAAAAGGAGATAAGTGGAAGGACATATAGATAGTCAAAATATAAACTGGGCTGCAGTCAACAACATCAAGCGCAATTTCTCATTCGAATGGTATGAATCATAATTTATACAATGCTCCAGTAGACTTTAAGTTTCCTAGAGCCCAAGGAGACAAATTGGAGTCCATGATGAATAAAGAAAAAAGTGCATGCTTCAGATAAATAAAGCACCATGTCTGAACAACAGACACTCCAACCTAATTATAACAATTGGATATGGGAATAAGCAGAAATAAATACACAAGAAACACCTCTGCAATTTGGAATTTTGGTGCAAAAATAATTTGTGCCGGAGTTATGAAAATAAACAATAAAACCCCCATAAAGGAAAGTAGCTATTCTTTTCAGTTTCTTGTTAATCACACATCAATATCTGGATGCACATCAGAGCTGGTACATCCATATCTATTTTAAATGGAGTTAAAAGACCTGACGACGCAAAATATATATGAAAGGCTATTAACATATATAGTTGTATTGTTCTTTGGAAAACCTTGATGTCTGCACCTCTGTTAATATTAGGGGCATTCACAACACCAACAAACAGTCAATGGTCTTACTGCTGATAGGAGTTAAGGAAAAAAAATAGATGTACATGTAACTACTATTTAAGGGTGTATATGATATGCTTTGAGTTACCCATTTTTAGGATGCACCTAAAGGCCAGCATACAAAGAAAACGCATGTATGGTTTAGGTAGCACAACTCTGGACAATTTAATTAGCACGTGAAATTGACATGAATTCTGAAATAAAAGTTGAGAAGTCGAACTCACGCTTGTAACATGAACATCAGGTCTTGAGATAGTAAGTATAACAATATTTATGTTTTTTCCTCTATATAAAGTTTCGGGTAATTGCTTAGGGAGCAGAAAGCTTGTTAAATGGGCTTTAGTGTAGCCCTTGAAAACAAGAAGATTCAAAATCAGTTAAGTAGATGCAAAACAAAGATGCAATGTAAGGAAATATCAATTGGAAGAAAGAGGACAATTTACTCACCCTATATGACTACAAATCTGGCAGCTAATGCCCAGACTTTGAGCTGAGAATTCACACCTGACGGAAGACAAACCAATAACGTTACATTGTTGCTGCATACATAGTCACAGACTCACAATAGTGCATGGTAGATATTACTCCTACGGTAAGATAATAACAAAGGCAGTAAACAGGAAGCTGAGGTGATATCAGGAAGTCGTGTCTCCCAACAAACACATCTGGTCCATTTAGCTTGGGCAGGTCACTTGCGTGCTTCAGCCTTCCTCTCTTCTTTGGCTGCCAACAACAAGCAGAATAAAAACATCAGAATTTAGTGCAGATGCAGGCATTTTTTTTTGCTTTTAACAGGTTTGAGGCTTTCAGTAAGAACAAGTCAAAGGGAAGCCAAATATCTTATTAGCAGTGCATACCAGCTTTTTCCTCGTCGCACTTCTTTGCAGCTTGTGCTCTCTCTTGCCAGATCAAAGAAAGGTGATCTGTAATTGCGGAAAAGAAAGGGATGGTAGGTAAAAATCATGATTGTTGCCAGTAACCAAAAAAGGATACTCTGATACTATGCAAAACAGTGAAGAAAATTCATATGCATATGAGCAGAGAAGAAGTTAGTTAACCCATCTAGCAAGAAAATTTATCTTTAATGCAGCTCAAGGAAACATGGGGTAGTTCTATTGCACAAGATGAACAGGGATCGGAGGGAACACATTAGTTTATATTAATTTAGAACCTCAGGATTAAGGCAGGGCAAAAATAGTATAATGCGACATCAAATGCAGCAGCCTCCTTAAACCTAACATGTTTAGATCATGGACTTGCACACTCGACTCAAAATGCAGCATTTCGCCTTGTTAAAATGTTTGCTGTGTTGTATTGATATGAATATGGTGGAACATGTCATCATGATCTACCGTGTGCAAGGAACAAGTACAGAACAAAACATATAAGGTGAGAGATCATAACAGTAGAGACGGTCACTCCCATACCCTCACCCAAGTCTTTCCTAGCCTGGTCTGTCTTTCCTTCCTCCTGAAGCCTCTTGTATCGCAGTATGTTTATCTGCTTTTCAAGCTCCTCTCTGAAAAAGGAATAAAAAACGCCGTATTAAATCGCTGACAGTAACAATACTCCAATGGGTATGTATTTGTTAGGGAGACGTATTTATTAGGGGTCATGCAAACAAGTGTAAACTTCAGGATCACACTGGTCTAGCCGGTATCAGGTACAAAACCTGCTACAGGTCTACCAATTCAGCTCTTTCAAATGATAACACAAAAGAACAGTCCTCCACATTGAAATCCTAAATGAATTGATTTAGAGTATAAAGACAAGAAAGGCTGCCTCCATGAATTGACACAATCCTCTCAGTCCTGGAGCCCGGCACATGAGGAAGGAGTAACAGGACATCTTAGAACCGATTTTTATGTCATTCTAATATATGGTCAGAGAGGAAAAAATACGGCACCCCGAATGTGACGTTACAGACAAATCAGGCCAATGACATTGAAGTCCAAATACGAAATGATCAAACATAAAATCTGACTGTTATGGTTACGTTAGAGTACAGTAGTCTCCGTACTTCTCATAATTGATCAAAGCAGCCATGTTTTCTAATCCTACATAGAGGATTACAATAATCTAACAGGGTTATGGTCCCTTTTAGAGTAGCAAGCATGCATGATTAACTTAGACTGGCCTGGGTTCATCCCATGCAGAAAATAGGACTGAACCATCATAATTTCTAGCAATTGCGCCCCTAAGCGCTTGACGTATTTCCTTTAAATGCAACATCACAGTTAATTCAGCCAAGCTAGCAATTGCGCCCCAAACTACACATTTCTATCATCTACGGAAACTCCCAATCCAGAATTAAAACAGATCAAAAAAAATTAGCCAAAAGAGCTTTGTATGGCTGCTAGAAGGGGAGGGTTTCACCAGGGAAGAAGATAGCGAGAAGAGGATGCCCAGAACGTCGCCGGCCAGCCGGCCACTGCCGTAGTTCATCCTCCGTCTGGTCCTCCCCGTGATCTAGGGATAGGACCGGGCAGGGAAGGGAGCGGCCAGGGGGACAAGGGCATGGAGGAGGAAGGAGGGAGGATTTCAGTGGGGAAGAAGATGGTGAAGAAGAGGATGCCCGGAACGTCGCCGCTGTTCATCCACCTGCCGCCGTTCTGGTCCTGCCCGCGATCTAGGGTTAGGACCGGCAGGGAAGGGAGCGGCCAGGGGGACGAGGGCAGGGAAGGGAGCGGCGATGGGGACGAGGGAATGGAGGAAGTCGAGGGCAGGGAAAGGAGCGGCCATGGGGGCTTACCAGGTCGCCACCGCTGCCGGCTCCGTGTCTTCTACTCGGTCTCGAGCCAGTCGAGCTCCATCTCCAGGCCGCGTCCACCATCGACCGCTCGATGTGGAGAGTCAACGTCGCCAGAGGAGAAGGGGAAGAGAAGAACGTGCACTGTTCCACTTAGCGGTGGCAAGGGACGTAATATCGACGAACTCGTGGGGATAAAGAATAGACAACAAATTCATCTGTCGCTGACCTGTGGGCCCATGATGATTTCTGAGTCACTGATTTGCGGGCCCAAGCTGAGAATGAAGCACAGGCCTCCAATCCCAGGGAGCTTAGTTATGTTACTGATGCCTGTAGGTGTCGAGTCAGCTGGCAGACCACGTCTCGTTTTGCTCGTTGTTTCAGGGACGGAAGACGATTGGTCTGACCAAGAAGGAGGTGCGGCTGGTTGAGGGTGCATGTCATATGCTGAAGGCCTGGTTGAGCTGATGTGCACGATAGGCTGAGTGTATCGAATCCTTCATCAATTTGGATAGATATGCATAATTACATATACAGAGCTCGATGCCTTTATCCAAAAAAAAAAACAGAGCACGATGCACCCGGCCAGGTGCTCAAACATCCTTGTACATTGGAAGTTATAAGTTCTATACTTTTGTGGTAATTATGCTGGACTATTTCACGAAAAGTTCCTGCCGTTGGCTTTTTTTTTTTTTTTTTTTTGAGGAACCCGTTGGCTGTTTTAACTATGCTACCTTTTGTGTGAGTTGTGCTTCTCGTTACTGCCGAGGCCTGATGCCGATATGAGCTTCCTGAAATGTAAGCTGTCATAGTGCCATTGTCATATGTTGCGGAAATTCATGTAGTGAAGTTGAGCATCGAGAAGAAAATATCGGTAGCGGTGGCTCTCGAGAAGGCATGAAGTCTCAGATGTGAACTAGGTGAAGGCATTGATTCTTTATCATTTTCAACAGATATTGCAAGTCGATGTCTAGCTTGTTTCTTTCAATTAGCAAAAATAACTTTGAAGAAAATACATGAACGTCTGTAGAATTTGTTTCATCCACCTCGGAATATATAGTAAAATATGTGGTTTAGTTACACATTGAGCATTTTATTTTTTGATCTATGGGGAAAAAAATTCAGAACATGTACAATTTTTGTATGTAATATACATGATGCATACTAACATGGTATATGCACTATGCATTAATCCATACGGTGAAGCAAACTTAGTATGTTAGAGAAACAACTTTGAAGAGCTAACCCAAAAAATGTTTTCTTCGTTTTTTCTACAATCTATTAAGGATAATTAACTCAAGTCTATACCTTTTATAGATCTACTATTTAAAATACCTAAATAAATTAGATCATTCACCCAAATTTTGAAACAAAACATAAAGTGTTACTAAAACCAAAGTATTATAAATTTATAGTATTTCCATGACTTGGTGGACGATGGGTAGTGGAGCATGCTTAGTCATGGTAAAATGTGACCAGGAAGCAAACAACCACTTAATTTATATTCTTTAAAGAAGATAAGAAATCATCAAAAACGATATTTGTTGATAGTTCCATGAGACTGTCAATCTATAAATGTGAACTCATTATTTCGTCCTCTGAATGCAAGCTTACAAGCTCTTTGTTCTTTTGAGAAGGAGATAATTATTCCATATATTTGTATTGGATAAAATTAGATATTCAGTTGACACCTAAAAGTCTTAAAGTGGTTAGATGAACCCATAATACATAAGGAAAGTCTACACACATTATCTCTTTTCATGTTACTACCTTTTATTTTGAGAACGAATTGAATACGTTACACTCATGTCCTCGTCACCGATCTGTTCTTCACCAGATGGCCAGGTGTGAGGAGTAGGACGCACCACGTATGTTGTACTAGCTACCACCTACCAGCTGATAAATAATGGAACATGCCATTTATGGCCTAACAGGTTAGCTAGAGGTTGCTTGTTTGACCTCAACTCAATGCAATTGTCTTCGCTCGTGTGCGTGTACTAATCTCGCTTCATATATCTCTACTAGGGATATTAGGGCGGCAAATGCCGCGCGTGTTTGGTGTATTTTGAATTTGAAAATGTCGATATTTAATAGTTGTGAAGATTTGAAAAAAATTTGGAATGTAAAGAAATTTTAGGGTTAAAATTTTTTTGTACTTTGAAATTTTGTAGTTGACGTGAATATCATGTTTAAATAAGTAGAGCTTTGTATAAAATTCTAAAACTTTCCTTAAATGTCGTTGTGGTTAAAAAAAATTATGAAATTAAAACTAAAAATGTGAGGAGCTTCAAATTTGGATTCTTTTAGTGTTTACGAAATGAGTAAGTTTGAAAGTTATATGACATTCTGGAATATTCAAATTTGTAATTTGAGCTGGAATGCTCATACGCTACGCTTGTATAGTAAATTCTAATTTTGGAAATGTATGTTTCTTTAAATGTTTTGAAGTTTTATTAAAATATGTAGATTTGAATTTTGGTTTTATGTCATAAGTAGTTAGTAATGCTATGGTTTAATATTATCAGTTAGAAGCTACCGGTGAAGGGGTCAGGTAATTAACATTGAATTTGTAATAAAGAAATAATGTTGGAGGAATACAGATAAAAAATAAGGAGAAATGAGCTAAAAATATATACTACTGTCGTGCACATTGAGGATGGTGGAAAATCGAAACTAAATTTAAAGTATAGAAATACAGTTGGAATATTTCACGGGAAATGGGAAAGAAATATTGATATAGATGTAGTGTAAATAATGTTATAAAGGCAGGTAGTCGGGACGTAGAATTGCTGCTTAGTAATTGAGAAGAAGAATTCGATGACATGCCGTGTCCTTAGCGATAAATTTAGTTAGATTAACATTTAATCTGAAGGGAAAAAATAGATTACCATTTATGGGACAATTTGAAAACTTAGTTAAATTGCAGACATGAATATCATGTTTAAATAAGTAGGTTTTTTTAAAATTCTAAATCTTTCCTTAATTGTCGTTGTGGTGAAACATCTTTGGAACTTTTCAGGGCCGGGCCGGCAAAATCCGGTGCCCTGTGCGAAAATCTAAAAGTGGGCTCTATCTTACACGAAAATTTGAACTAATAAATAATTTTAATGTATATGACATAGTATTTACGTAACAACGGAATATAGTATTTACGTAACGAATCATACCTGTTTAATTCAAAGTCAACCGTTATGGAAATGGTCAACAAAACTATATATGCAATACTTGCATGGGGAAAACAAACATGTTAATTTATAAACCTAAAAAATTTAACATGCCTAATATTTTCTTTGGCATCAATTTTTGCTTGAGCTCAAGAAAGAGATCATTGGCATCAATATCAGATTGTTTATCATTTTTAAGCAGCCTCAAGATGATCGCAAGAAGACTTTAAACTATCATAATCTAGTGAGCGCAATGTTTCTGAGGTAAATAAGAAGTTTTGGAAACTCTGACGATATTGTTAAAATCTTTTTGTTTCCCCATGACTTAAGTCTATATATATATATTGTAACACAAGATACAACGGGTGAATAAAATAAAATTGAAGTGTGAAACCATGGATGCGATCAGATACTAGAGATGTATAAAATAAAATTGAAGCGTGGAACTTTGAATGCGATCAGATTATCAGAAACGCAAGCCTACGGACTGCTGTGGATGCCTGGAAGCCTGTACAAGATTGATCCATCGATGCGTCGCGCGTCGGCGACTCGGCGATCGATCAGTATGGGCCGATTCGTATTCAGGCTTCAGCTCGCCCACGGCCCACACGAGAGACGAGAGCCTGCGAGAGACGGACGCCACTGCTGGGCTTGCTCTGCCTCCTATCGCACGCGGGAGGCGGACGACGCGCCAGCGATGCCTGCCTGGCGTTTAGAATACAACCCAATACCTTCAGAATGCTATACAAAAAGATATAGGTTAACTAGAAATTTGGTGCCCCTAAAATTCATGGGCCCTGTGCGGGCCGCACCAGTTGGAACCACTGTGGGCCCGGCCCTGGAACTTTTGTAAATAATGTTGGTGAATGTTGTTGGGAAAATAATATTTTTATGTAGTTGAATATTGTGTTGGGAAAAAATACTCGTTGGAGAGATTTTTAAAAAATGTTGTGTGGAAGCTTGTTTGAACTTCACAAAGAAAAAAATTCGTTGGAGAAATTTCTAACAAATATTGTGTGGAAGTTTGTTTGAACTTCAAAAAAAAACCCGGTGCAGTGACACGGTGGGCTTTGTGGATTAAATTGTATGATGAACTTTGTTGGTTGTGCATTAGTGGTAAATACCGATAGTAATACTGTTTTACAATTCATGGAATAATTATTTTTAAAATGACCATTGTTGGGAAACTATGGTTAAGATGAAGAGATGTGGCGAACAATTTTTGTTAAAGTGTGTTGTTGAAGTAATTTTGTCGTCGCTGAGGTTGGAAATAGTTGTATAAGATACAAGAAAAGAAGGACATTTTCAATTTTGTGTGTAAAGTTTGGAATTTGCTTGAATTTTAAATTTCCTTGAATTGTGAAATGTGAATATTTTTGTTCCTGTTGTAAATATTGTGTCGTAAGCCTGTGATTTTGGTAAAATTTGGGAAATTTTGATATGTTATGTGTGTTAAATTTTTTTTTTTTGAGTGGAAAGTTTGATAATTTGTTAAATTTAGAAATTTTCTAATTGTTATTTTGAATTGTAGTTTGGAATTTTTTTCTATAATTGTTGGTATGTTGTTTGTATTATTTTGAATTGTAAATTAAAAGATATATATATTTTCTAGTTTTTAACAATTTTCATAATTGTTATTTTGAGTTGTAGATTGGAAGGTATATTTTTTTGGTTGAATTTCAGAATGTTTTTTGTACGAAAAGTTTGATGATTAGCTAAATTTAGAGAATTTAGACGTATTATTTACATTGTTATGAATTGTAGTTTGGAAGATGTGAGTTTTTTAAATTTTGGTATTTTTTATAATTGTTATTTTTGAATTGTAGATTGGAATATATAAATTTTAACATTTTGTTTTCGGTAGTTGTTGATATATGGTTTGTATTATTTCGAAGTGTATTTTGGAAGTTATGAATTTTTCTGAATTTTAACATTTTTTATAATTGTTATGTTGAATTGTAATTTGGATGGTATGAATTTTTTAATTTGGATTATATGATTTTCTTTTTAAGTTCAATTCATAATTACGGGAAATTAATTTGTATTTTCTCCAAATATGCATGTAATAAAGTATTTAATATTTAGCTACATAGTTGGAGGAAGTTAAGTTTTGTTATTTTAAATATGCATGTAATAAAGTATTTAAAATTTAGCTACATAGTTGGAGGAAGTTAAGTTTTGTTATTTTTAGATATGTTAAATAAATTGAGTTGATGAAATATAGTTCCATGGTGTCATAATTTTTTTTGACACCATAATGAGAGGGAATATAGAGAATGTGTTTTTTTTGGGAAATACTTTTTTTGCGCATTTTTTTAACACATGATGTGCATTGTTGTGTTTCATTAATTCGAAGATTTTAATTCTGTAAATTATTGAATTCTGTTTTCGAACATATGGGGAATTTTTTTTGTGTATGCATTTTGCATGTATGTTTTTTGCATTACTGTAATTAGTAAGCTGAAAGTTTGAAGTTATTGTGTTTTTTAATCTACTAGTAATCTTGCACGTGCAATGCACGTGTTATGATGGGTGTTTGATTAAAATATAAATCTCCATGCGAATATGGATCATTTTGAATTAATGATCAGTCATCCATGCTCTAAGATTGAGAAAATGAATTATGTGCATACACCCTATCAATATAAGTTTCACCATGTGCTACAAACGCGACTAATCAAACTCCGTATTGACCAAAATAATCCATCAAATCAGCTTATTTTTTCAAGATGATATGCAGAAATCGATCAACAAAATAATTGAGGTATAAAACTTGGTCCGTTATGACCTGTATTGCACCTCTTCTTCTTTTGGCTATTTGTTGCTTCACTTACTCTGCCAATCTACAAGAAAAACATCGAATCAAAATTGGTCTTAGTCAAACCAGTGACCAAATCCACAAAAAATGTCAGTGATAATTGCCAAGGTCACTTGATAAAAACGACAACTGCATACTTGAATGACTGTATAGAACCTTTTGTGCAGCATCGGTGTGCTCTAACGCAATACCATGTAAAGAAATTAAGCGAGAAACTATAAAAAATGAGTGCAAATCAAGGAACTATTGGTGTATAAATGTTCACAGAAGCCTGCCCCATAAGAAAATCTATAAGCCAATGCATAGAAATACCAGTAAGTAGAAGAATTATTTAGAAATAACTGAAGTATATGATCGAAAGAAGATTATTGTAGAAGAATTATGTATGACTGGGTGAACTTACACCTCTACTTTTGTGCTTAATGGTTCTTCAGAATCAACTTCTTTTCCGTTTTTCATTATCTGTAGTGCAAACATTAAATGATCAGACAAAACGGAGATGTATTATCATATCAATAGAAGAACAAAAGGGGAAAAAACCTTTATCGCTTCAGAAGTTTTCTCTTCTACAACATAGCTCCACAAATTTTTGAAGGTACAAAAACGCATCAAAATAAATAGTTTATGAATAACCATGTCAACAAAGGAGGAATCACTCTGTTCATGCTAGAAGCTTTGAAAAGAACATTACCCCAATTCTTCCACAATCTTCCCTTGTTTCACATAGCTGTACAATGTTGAGCAGAAAAACAACCAAAGAACGTCAGCAAAGGGTGAAAAGACACGTCTGTAAAATGTGCTCGTCACAGCAAGGTGTGGTGCGCTGCGGGTATTTGGAAGGCGCAAGGTGCTAAAGGGGTTGGGCATCCATGCAGGGCGCTGGCCGCTGCCTGAGACCAACGCTTTCTTGCAGGTTTCCGATAGCTATAGGTAGGCTTGGTCGGCCCCCCCCTCCACGAACGTCGTCATTGATCCCATTAGATCACCATTGGACTTGTAGTTTAAAAAAATAAAAAATACACAAAATCTACATTGCTCGCCTCTCTTGCAGGGTTCTGATAGATAGGTAGGCTTGGGAGAATGCCATATTGTCACACTATTGAGGTCGTTGATCTCGGTTCAGCCTCCCATTGGATAATGCCATATTGTTTGTGAATGGTCCTACTTCACACGGACATTATGATTCCATGACCTTCATACAGATCATTTACAAGCTATAGCTTCCTCAAATAACAATGGTACAATAATACAAATTCTGAAGATTTGTCAGGGAGAAACATCCACAAGATGAGCAGACTGTCAAATCAAGTGGAGATCCCCTTTTGGTCATGATACTGCATATCAAATCTGGATAGTGAAAATAGTGTTTTGGATGAGCATTAAGTGATGACTGAATCACCTATGTATTTAGTAAATCAATAATTAGATGGGTTCATATTTCAGATTTGAGTGAGAAATGCTGGACAAAATTTGCATGTGTTGCCTGATTAATTGGTGTAGGCGTGAAGTAGGTTGCTAGGTAAATGCTAGGTACATGATGTAGGGTGTTATGGATGGAGATAATCGTATAAACCTGATACATCACTAAATGATGCAAAACACAAGAAATCAAAGTGCTTGGTCCTCTATGCGTGGCAAGTACTATATCTCTTGGTATTAAATAATCAGATGAGATATGGAATACCATGATGATTATGCCTGGTCCTCTATGCGTTGCAATGAAATTTGAATCATCAAATTTGGTAACATAGATTGATGTGCATCCACTAACATCATCCTACAGAACATGATAGCGATATTCAGTTTGCACAAAGCAAATCACGCAAATGCAATAGATCAAACCCAAATCTGGACGCGGAAAATTTTATAAGAAACAAGAAAATAAAAGGATGTGCAGGCATCAGAGGAGTTGCCTGTCCGGCAGCATCAGTTTGGTGCAGCTTTCTCGGGTTGAAGAAATGGGAAACTGGGTGCTGTTCGATCCAGATGTGGACCTCAGTTTGTTGGCGCGCTGAGAGGGACGGCGAGGCGCGCCGTCCACATCAAAGATATGGTAGCAGCGCAATCGGTGGCAGCACGTGGTCCTGCGCTCGGAGGGAGTACGGCAGCCCCGATCGTCGTGGCGGCATGACCCCGGCGACTGGGCGGCGTACGGTGCGAACGCGTGGGGGCGGGCCAACTCGCGTTGGCCGTCGGGAGTGGCGGCGGTGCAGGGCGGCGGCAGCATGAGGGTGGGGTGGGGGGCGCCTCACGTCGTGCACGGCGGCATGGGGGCAGGGCTTGGCGGCGTTTGGGCATGGTCGTGGAGGTCCGTTGCAGCAGGAGTCCGGCGGCAAGGGATCTCGATTCGGCGCCGTGAGGCTCATCGTGGTGGCGGGTCGAGAGGGTGGTGGACGACGGGAGCATCAGATCTGCCTTGGCAAAAAAAGGGAGATGATTTGCGATAATTACGGGATGTCGCGGCGTGCTAGATCCTGTGGCGGTGCGGCGCCGTGGAGAGTCTCGCGTGGAGGCTGCGGTGATAGCGACTGCGAATTTTGGGAAACCGGCGCCTGACTGCGAATGTAATTCCTGGATCGCATGGAGTACGTGATTAACGGTTTCCTTTCGTGATGTGCGGGTGCGCTCATGCTTTTTTTTTCCTGACGCCCGACGTGGGATGTTAACTCAACATTCGGCTAATCGTGGCGGTCAGATTTAGCAGATGGATGGATATGATTACGGGGTACGACTTAAAAGTGATACATCATTGGAGAAGTCTGGAGCATTGGATGGTGGGAATCGACGGCTGTTGTTATTTGGATCAGCCACTCTGGGTCTTTTAATATTAGTGGAGATTAGTGAGGCCTTATGAACTATTTGAAATTTGTAAGATTAGGATTTTTTTGGAAAGGTCCCAAAGTTTCTGAAATGTTGATTTAGATTTGTCTAAAATTTGTAGAATTTGGTTTGAACTGGTTTGGAAAAGAAAATAGAAAAAGAAAAAAGAAGTGGAAAAAAAAGGCAAGTGGCCCAGCCCAGGAGCGGCCCACCTAACCAGCAGGCCCAGCATGATGTCATCGTGGCGTAACCGCTGGCAGGGCTCTGCCGCGGCGGCGGGCAGGACGCCGGCGACGTGCCGCCGCGATTCGGGACGCGCGAGTGAGCGTGTGGGGCCAGCCTGGGCGGGATCTGCTTGCAGGTGGCGGCGCCGCCCTGTTTGGCCACCGGAGCGTCGCCGGCATGCAGAAAATGCGGCGGCGGCCCGCGAGCACGGTGGTGTTGATTCCGACGAAGTAACGGCGTTCCGGCATGCGAGAGTGAGCGAGGAGGGAGAGGGCGTGACGCCGGATGTCTCCGTGCTCGGCGATTTGGACGGGGAGGACTGTGGCGGCCGTGCGCCGCGTCGGCGGCGCCGGCGAGCTCTGCGCCGCGCGCGAGAGAAGAAGGGAAAGGGGGGCTCTGAGGATGCTTTTATAGAAAAGTCCCTGCATTTCCACAAAATCGCGCATAGGTCCTTCGTAGCGGTAAAACCTGGACTGCGGTTTGTTTCTAGGAATTGTGGGTTCTTTGTTGTAAAAGCGCGTGCGCGGTGTCTGATTGGTAGAAATCCCGCTGCTACAGTGTTGTTGTAGCTCGCACGCTTCTTAAAGTTATCTGGGCCGTTGGTTGCCGCAATCGGACGGCCGGTGTTTTGCGGGTGACGTGGATAGCGGAACGGAGCTCGAATCCTTCCTACTTTTCTATACTAGGGAATAAATACGGCACCCTACCGATGCCTTATGCGGGCCAAACTAGCACATAAAAGGTTAGGCTCTCTCGATCGATCAGCATCGTCCTTCTTCTTCAGCTCAATTCAACATCATCCTTATTCAGCTCAATTCAACACGTGAGTAGACCCCGTGCATCCATGCCTCCATTTCGACGAATCTCTAGCTTTGTAAGTACTTCTGATTTTCTGTGGGCTTTTGTTTGATGAATCACAGTCGATTACCATGAGCTGCTCGGAAGGAGTCGCCGGCGGCAAGAAGTCGTCGTGGCCGGAGTTGGTAGGGAAATCCATCGAGGAGGCAAAGAAGATCGTCGCCAAGGACAGGCCGGACGTGAAAATCATCGAGGTCTTCCCCGTCGGCACGGCGGTCACCGAGGACTTCAGGCTTAACCGTGTTCGCATCTTCGTCGACACCGTCGCTGAGGTCCCCCGCATCGGCTAGCTACCATTCCTTTGCGTTTCTTCAAGAATGAATAATGAACGATGTATTAAATAAGTGTGTCTCGAGCAGTTTTTATGTCTGTAATTATTCTAGTTACTAAATGTTTGTGTGATGGTCTTAGCTATTTGTTGACTCTATATATAATGGTATTTTGGTTCTTCTAAATTCAGTACTAACTAATATGGTACTGTATATGATTTCCTTCTTCCAATTACCAAAAGGAGTCTTGCATCGATTGGATTACTTTCGGTATAGATTCTTTTGGCAAGGGGATAATGAAAAAAAGAAATATCGGCTAGCTAGATGGGATGTAGTGTGCCGCCCTACGGACCATGGCGGTCAGGGGATTCATGACCTACATGTCTATAATAGAGGCCTCTTTGGTAAGTGGTTGTTTAAGCGAAGAAGGGGTCTGGCAAACTCTTCTTAGGAGAAAGTACATCGGATCAAGAGCGTTATCACATGTTTCTTCGAGACCTGGTGATTCACATTTTTGGTCTGGCCTAATGGCAACAAAGAAATTCTTCTTCCCATATGGTCTTTTTCCATTAAGGATGGATCGGGGATAAGGTTCTCAGAGGATAGGTGGTTGGGTTCTACCTCACTCCGTGAACAGTATCCAGCGTTGTATGATATTGTCGTTGGACGTCACAAGAGTGATACGCTCGCTCAAGTTTTGGTGGATAACCATCCAACCGTGATGTTCAGAAGAGATCTTGTTGGTCCCAGACTAGTAGGAAAACGTTTATAGGTGAAACAACATTCTTGTGGCGCATTATTTCTGTGGCGCATTTTTTTGCATGCGCCACAAAATTGTGCAATTCTTGGCGCACGAAAACCACATGCGCCACAAAAAGTCTCATTTCTGTGGCGCACCAGGCCTGGTGCGCCACAGAAAGTGCGCACTTGGCCATGTGCACAAAAAGTCAACTGGGGCGGGTGGGATTTGAGAATTTTTTTGTGGATTTGTGGCGCACATGGCCAGGTGCGCCACATAATTGTTTTCCTCAAATACCACCACCCCCCGCCACAGAATTGTTTTCCTCAAATCCCACCACCTCCGATCGTCTTTTTAGTTTTGCAGAAAGCAGAAGTAAGTGATAAAAATTCAATAAATAAAATCCTTTGATATGTAGTTAGGTTTTAGTGTCTAGTAGGTATACAAATTTGAAATATGAATTTTGACTTTTCATGAAAAAAACGAAAAAAAATCTTGTAACGACATAACTTTCACATACGACGTCGAAAAAACGCGTTTTATATGCCAAAAAAAAATTAGAAAAAAATATGAGTTCGATTTTCACATGGGTTACCTGGTCAGCAATTCTTACATTCTCTAAATTCCAAAAGAAAAAAGTTATTTCAAACAGACGATTTTTTCCTAAAAAAGAAAAAATGGAAAAGACAATTATGTGGCCCATGGGCCAAGGATGCGCCACAGAATTGTTGGCGGGATTCAAAATTTGAATCCCGTCGGGCCCCCTTTTCTCCTTCTCTCCTTGATCTTCTCCACTTCTCCTCTCCCTTTATCCACCATCTTCCTTCTCCTCTCCTTCTCCTCCATCCTCCTTCTCCTCTCCTCTACTCTCCTCCTCGTCCACCACCCCGACATCCTTCTCCACCTCCTCCACCACCTCCGGCGACCTCCAGCTCCACCTCCGACGACCTCCTCCTCCACCCCGGCGACATACTTCTCCAACTCCGGCAAACTCTGGCGACCACCATCCTCCACCCACCTCCGACGACTCCCTCCTCCACCCACCTCCGACGACTCCCTCCTCCACCCACCTACGGCCAATCCACCTACAGCCTCCGACGAGCTCCAATGAAATTCCAGTGGAATTTCGGCGGCCAGATCTAGATCTCGCCGCCCTTTTTGAAATTCAAAAAAAATTCTATGGCGCACGGTGTAGGGTGCGCCACAAAAATAGTTCTGTGCCGCACGGTGGAGGGTGCGCCACAGCGCCACAGAAAAAAATAGTGGCGACGATATCGTGGCGCACGGGTTTTCTGTACTAGTGGAAGTACCGGTATTTAATAATAAGAATATTTGGAAGATGAAGATCCCACTAAAAAAACAAGGTTTTTACGTGGTATCTACGTCGAGGAGTTATTCTTACTAAAGACAACCTTGCAAAACGCAATTGGCATGGAAGTAAACAGTGTGTCTTCTGTCATAAAGACGAGACAATCAAACACTTATTCTTTGAGTGCAAATTTGCTAGTTCTATATGGTCCATCATCCAAATAGGTTCTACTATATACCCACCCAAAAGCATTGCCAATAGTTTTGGCAACTGGCTGAACGGGATGGATAATAGGTTTAAATAACTTACTAGGGTGGTGGCGTTTGCCGTAATATGGTCGATTTGGCTATGTAGAGTTGACAAGGTATTTGATGATACAAAATTGTTTTCTTATGCAGGTTATCTACATGACTACTGCTACTCTCCGTTCGTGGGTCTCAGGGTCAACTTGTGGGGCATCGCGACCTATTTATGGAGGTCTGTACCAGACTGGAGTATACGGCGAGAGACTTTTTATCCCGACATGGATGACAGCATAATTTGTGGATTGGGCCTCCACCACCATAGGCGCTCTTACAATTTCTCATTTTGATATGTAATTCGCCTTTTTTTGTTTTGAACTTAGGACCTGTTTCGCCTGTGTGCATCTTGGTTATGCATAGGCTGGGTGTAATACTTAAACCTTTTAAGTAATAAAACTCCTTTTATCTAAAAAATATATAATGGTATTGCAATGGTATTGGCTTTGCGTCGTCTTATTGGCCGTTGCAACTCTGTCAAAACAGCTTTTTCGGTTGCGGGCTTTATTATTCGGTCTTCCCTTTGTTGTTAGCCTTTTTGTAAGTTTCAGGCTATATTTTCTCGGAAAATGCTACAGCCGGGTCTCTCCCGATGCGTTCCTCACGCCCCTTCTCAATCTCTTTCCCCAACCTCTCGCCCTCCACGGTCCCGTCCTCCCTAGCTCCCTCTATGGCACAGCCCTCAGCCAGCCGGCCCTCCACGCAGTCGACGACCCTGCTCCTCCTCCGGCAGATCCCGCCGCCGCGCTGCGCCCTCAGCCGCCTGGTCCTCCGGGCGGCCGACGGCCCTGCTCCTCCTCCTCATCCTCCGGCAGCTATGGCTCTCCTCCTCCGCCTACTACTCGGGGTTGCTGCGGCCGCTGCTCCTCCCGTCGTCCTCGCGTGAAACCCGACGAGCTCGCCATGGACAGTGTGTTAGAGCTCGTCATGGACAGCCAGCTCCCACAGGTCACCGGATTTGGAGAAGACGATGCTCCGTGACTGGATTGGGCAGGGGTTCGCTCGATTTACCTTCTACACACCTCTAGAGTGGCGGATTCATGGGCACAGAGCTCGAATCGGCCATGGGCGAGCTTCCATTGGTAATGACAAAGAGAGGTTAGTTTTTGGGTTTTATTGATGTTACATGCGATTTGTGATTTTACTACATGTGAGACTAATTTTTGGTGTATAAGCATGGGCAAATTGCTACACTGATTTCAGTGCACATGCTAGCTATATTGAGATTTGTTGGATTTTGTCATTGGTTTTTGCTACACACGAGTGTTGTTTTTGTTGGATATGGACGGACAAAGTGCTACATTGATTTTCTTCAAAAATCACATTTCACAGTCATTTTGGTACTACCAAATTGGGTTTGCTACATGGCTGGTTGATTTTTGCTACATGACTGGGTTTAAAGTGCTACATTCGTTTTGCTACACGTCGCCAATCTTTATGGATCTGATTTTGTTTTGCTACATACGGTGCTACATGCGACAAAAAAATATTGTGTTTGACTTTTGTTTGCTACATAGATCGGACGTAGCATTTCTGTAATTTTCTTTTGCTACATGCGATGTTGCATACACAGATACAAAGTGCTACACGCGAAACGTTTTTGCTACATAGATCAAACGCACCAGATCGTTTCACTTAAGTGATCGGACGGTTGCGGAGGCGGCTATAGCAATGCCTCGCTACATCCGACTGACGCGTAGCGTTCGCCTATTTTCTTTGGCTTCAATATTGTAACAGTAGTTTATAGTCACCGCTGAGACTCAAGCCCAAAAACAACACGTTCAACCCAATGTGTTGGGCCAACTAAAATCTGTCTTTTTGCCGGAATCGAAAACAGACTCCTTTTCTGTTCTCTACTCAATTTTGAGTATCACAACTGTCATTTTCTTCTTGGTTAAAAAATGGTGTTTGTTTTGAATTAGAAAACAGCTAGCTGTTGAATAGTCACTCTCTTGATATAAGTTGTATAAATTTCAGATAGACAGAATTGCTAATTTGTCACTGTAAGACGATAACATGGTACTCTAGTCAGATACAAACTGTGAGCTATATGATAGTTCAGAGCTGCTCCTCATGCGTCGTGAGGTGTAAAGCGAAGACATGTAGATATGGAAATAATTATTGCAGTTCATTTATCTTGAATTGCCTACGTGGCTGTTTTTACATACCATGTTAGAGATACAGCCAAATTAGTTTGCACGTACGAGCTATATACCAACCCAATTTCGTCATGTGATCAATAATTGTGGGTGCACAGTCACCTAAAGGAACATGACAAATAGGATATCACAAGTTAAGTCATGATGAGTAGTTGACATGTTCACAATAAGCTGCAGCAGTACATTTTTTTTCTGTTATCTAGTCAGTTACGAGTATTACAACTATCATTTTCTTATTGGTTAAAAAATGTGTCTGTTTCCGAATTAGAAAATAGCCCGATGTTGTATAGTCCCTTTCTTGATAGAAGTTATATAAATTTCACATAGACACATTGCTTTGCAATATAAGAGATAACATGGTACTCCGTCTGATACAAAATTAACCTACATGACAATTCCGGAGCTGCTCTTCATGCGTCGTGAGGCGTTCAGCAAACACATGTAGATCGGGTATTAATATTTTCTTACCTTTATGTAAAAAAAATATTTTCTTACACTTTATTTTTCTTGAGTTGCTTACGAGACTGTTTCTACGTACGATGTTAGAGCTATATACTAACCCCATTCGCCATGTGATCAATCATAACTCCAGGGCGGAATCCCTCCCTCTCGACCCCCTCGCGCCGCCACCCCAGGGCGGCACCAGGGGATCCAATCCGGCCGCCGGAAACCTCCCTCTCTCCCGATCTGAGCCTGCCGCCGTTGCCGCCGGTCAGCCATGGCCGCGGTGGCGGCGGCGCCCGGCGCAAAAGATGCCAGGGTAGGAGGCCGTGGCGACAGCTCCTGGGCGCGACTGGGGCGTCCCGGCAGCGTGGCGCGCACAGCAGCCAGGGCGGCTCCCTGGCTGGGCGACAGCAGCGGCGACGCCATGGGCGGCGGCCATGGCCGTGGATCTGGCTTCTCGGCCAGATTCGTCTTGGATCGGCTTCGGCCGGCCGGGGCGCGCGATGAGGCTGGTGTGAGGCGGTTGGAGGTCCTCTACCGGCTTTCCGGCGGTGCCGTTCGTCTTCATGGCAATGGTGCTTGCGGATCCACACAGCGGCGGGGTAGGGTGGTGCAGCTGCCGGTGAAAACCGCGCCGGCTTCGGCCATGGCGGACGATGGCGACGTCTTTGACATCGTTTCCTTATTGAGGCATCGTCAGTGCAGTTGCGTCACCTATCTCGGACTGCTCCGGGGGAAGCCCTAGATCTGGGTCTCCCGGATCGGACAATGACGGCCCTTTCAGGGTCGTTCTCCCTCCTGGGGGTTGTTGAAGTGTATAAGTGAATTGTCTGGCCCTTTCCATCAGATCGGTCTTTTGGAATAGTGGTCAGCGCATGAAGCTTGACATGGTATCAGAGCCAAGGTCTCGAGTTCGAGTCCTGATTTGCGCAATTTGTTCTAAAATTGTTGCTGCCCCCTCTTTGTCCACGTATAGGCCTCTTGAGCCATACCTCTGAGACTCGTGCGCCGTCGCTCTCTTCCGGTTGCACGTGTTGGCCTCTCCCTCCCCGAGTCACACGTGAGAGGGGGTGTTGAAGTGTATAAGTGAATTGTCTGGCCCTTTCCATCAGATCGGTCTTTTGTAATAGTGGTCAGCGCATGAAGCTTGACAGGGCATCGTTTTGGAGCAGCTGCTGGTTTGGACGGGCAAGAGAAGGTGGTGGCATGTTGAGGCATCTAGCAAGTCGACAACGACGAGTCTTGGCGGCGCGGAGCAGCGGAGTTTCGGCGCTGGACGTGTGATGATGATGACGCGCAGATCGGATATGCTGTTTGGCGTCATGGCGATGTTGACGGCTGGCCTTGCAAAAAGTGAAATCCTTCTATGTGTACTAGTCGCTAGGGAAAATGATAAACTTGAATCTTGACAAATTTTTCGAAAAAAATCTTCACAAAAAGGTATATCATCTATATACATGTATAAGTTTCGAGCCAAATGATCAAATTATGGCCATTCCCGTGCCATAGTTTGTGATAAAGTGTACATATTTGACACATATGTGTGTATTGTCATTGAAAACATTGTCGCCAAAGGGATTTTCCAAATTATTTATATATAAATCATTTTCCATTTTTTAAATATAAAAATTGACTTTTTTATGAAGCAAGTACCAAACTTATGTTGCAAAAAGACACCATCTAATTGTCACAAAGAGTAGTACATATTTTATGGATAATCCCCAAGTATTAGGAATTTTCTCGATTTGTACCTAATTTCGCCTATTTAAATAACTTTATGCCGATTTTTCAAAAGCAATTGAAATTTGAACTACAAGTGTGTGATAATTTACTCTAATTTTGTTACAAAAATCATTTTAAGTTACACCAGTAGTTGTTATTTCACAGAACCGTTGATAGTTTTTAAAAATTCGACCCCTTTCGATGAATAGCCATGGTGGCCATTTTGATCGTTTTGAAAAAAATCAAAAAAAGTGAAAACAAAACCTCAAACAATATGATTAAAGTCGTATTTTTCACTTGCATTTGCAACTGTTACACAAATAAAGACCCAAGGCGAAAGTTTCACAATTTTTCGAGTTTTATATATTTAGTTATGTGTTTTTGAACAATGTCAAAGAAACACAAATATCTCTACTCTGTCCTGATTGGTTGGGAGGAGCAGGGTATGGATCGATGACATGGCATCACCTGATTGGTCCGAACACGTCACACCCAATGCTTCTTTTTCCACCGCAACTCCCTTATCCTTTCCTCCTTCCTCTGTACTCGCCCACTCGTTCCTCTCCGCGTGCTTGTTCACCTCCATCGCCGGCACGACGTCCTGGAGCTGATGGAGGGCGACGACCGGAGGCGGGCGAGAGGCACGGCGGTTAGAGAGGGTGTGGGCAGCCCTCGCGAGCGGCGGGAGGCTGAGGCACGATGGCGGCGTGGGGATTAGGCGCGACAGCCGTCGCGAGGAGGCGAGGTGGCGCTGCGGTGGCCTTCCTCGCCGGCGCCGCGTGCAGTGGCAAGAGCCGGCGCGCGGTTCTGTCGAGGATGGCGACCGTGGTGAGGACGCCCTCGAGCTCATCGCGCTGCCGGTGTCCTCGCCGCAACCCCGTCTCCGCCGCCGCCGACGTCCGCGGCCTCGAGCAGGAAGGTGCCCGCGGCCTCGAGCAGAAAGGTGGCCTCGCGCAGGCCGCCGGCAACCCCGTCTCCGTCGCCAACGTCGGCCATCTTGGCGCCGCCAGCCCGTCCCAGCCCGACCCGGCCCGTCCCAGCGTGGGCAGTATACGCCGACGGCTTGCCCGCCGTCGGCGTAGGCTGTGCCGTCGTCAGCTGCTAGTCATGGGCCCCACCACAGCGTACGCCGACGGCCTCGCATACGCCGACGGCAGAGGGGCTACGCCGACGGGCTGCTACGCCGACGGCGATACGTACGTGTACGCCGACGGCATACGAGCGTACGCCGACGGCTTCCGGCCGTCGGCATATTGTGCTGTTCCCGTAGTGATAGTCTCTTGTTGTGTTTTTGTGATCTACATTGTCATTATTTTTATGATGGATATGTGAATTTTCTTTTACAAAGAAAAAAAAATGAAGTTTTGATAATCAGTCACTCTCATACGAAATCTTTTGGAAGCATTGTTTTCCCAAACGATTCTTTTTGTTTTCGCGTTGCATGTAGTGTCTGGTTTGGAACTAGCGTAAAAGCAACTCTAGCATGAACTCCAAAAGTGGGCTGGCATCACCGAGGCTGCACACTCAAGCGCACAGGCACAGCAGCCTACTAGCTAGTTGACCCATTCGTTCTCCAGGCCCAACCAAGGACGGCCCACCCTCCTCTTCTCCCAGACCAGCACCAGAGTAATGCATCTGGTAGAAAAAACTGCTGCACTGCAGAGCGAGGGGAGACGTGACGCGGCACCGGGGGGAAACATGCTGCGACGGCGTCGGCAGTGCTCAGTGGCGGAGCAGGAAAAAATATGAGCCTGGGTGGACCATATGCTAAGAAAAAAAAGTAAAAATCACAACAAGATGTTTGGATACATTTTATCTAAATATAAGTACTAAATTCAAAATTGTTTTGGTACTTGGGGAACGAGTGAGCCCGATCTTGATAATTTGAAAATCACACTTTTGTGTTCCAAAAAATTCTGGCAAAAAGGATAGGATATATACTTATACATATTTTCTATGTACGCCCCAAATTTTGTTTAAAAATACGTTGTATATTAGGCTATACAAAAAAGGAAAAAATTCAACAAAATATGGGATTTTTACTACTCATAAATATTTTATTTTTCTGTAGCCCAAATGTGAAGTATTTTATATCGTAACACAACACAAATATAGTGGCCAGTTGCACCAAATCCGTGTTCAAATCGGAGATCCACACATTCATAATTGTGTGGAATGACCAGAAACTAGAACTGAATATGATCAACAATAACTCATAAGAAAATATGAGTCACAATAAAAGTTTAGATATCCAAATGCCCATTCGAACACGCAAAATGGAAAAAAGAAAAGAGAGTAAGAATTCGTACCATACGTGCATGGGTCCTAGCTGTTTTTTATTCTTGGAGTGAAAGGTGTATGGCCTCGTAGTTCTATCGCCGACTTGGGCCAGCTTCTAGTGGGATTTTTGGCTGGTTATTACGTTGGGTTGGATAAGAAAATAGGAAAAGGCCATGTTGATTGGAGTCTTTGCCCGGGCAAGCAGCTAGCTGATCAGTAATTAACGCCTAATTGCGCACCTGCCGGCCGAAGCTGCCCGGGCATGCCGGGCTGAAGCTCCGCCCCTGGCGGCGCTTCTTTCTCTATGCTCATCTCACAACTCACATTGCCCCCAGCCAGAACCGAGATTTCAAACCGAGATTTTGCACGTTTGTGAGAAATCTCTTTGGCAACATGCTGTATTATTTTCAGAATTTTTTGAACCATATAAATATGATTTTATTTTTTTAACAAAGAGGGTTCACTGGACCCCGAGCAAGAAATCTCTACCATGAAATACTTTGGTATATTTGGAGAAACTGAAGTTTTCAAATACTTTGAGATGTTCATTCGCTTGAGATGTTTGGGACTTGGGTACACGAAAATCTGTAGTTTTCAAAATTGTAGTATTGTCAATATTTCATCATTTTTTTTGCAGTATTAGAAAAACACCCTACAACCTGTTTTTTTCTTTCTAAAATAGAGAAATTCTCGCATCTGGTTTGGTTTATCTCGCGAGATCCATCTCCTTTCATCGGTTTGGCCTAGATTTAGGCCGGCTTCATCCGTCCGCCAATGACTATGCTTTTGCCATATGTATGAACAAACTGTATTTTCATTGTTTAGTTCTCCGCCGATCTCGAATAAATGTTTTGACTGTTTTTTATTGTCAATCTTAAGTTTGGAAGAACTTTGTTTGGCCGTTTCTTTAGTGAATGTTGACGACCTAGGCTCAATGTCGCAAATTTATTTTACAATTTCTATTGAGGCGACTTTTTCAAATAATTCTCTCGTAGACTCGTGAGTCCGACTAGATATGATCTCGCCGCATTTGACTGGTCAGTTAATTCATATATATGTCAGATTATTGGATTAAACCATTTTCTTTGTATCCTAAGGAAACACGTAGAGTGACACATTCCGTTGAGGCAAACACACCGCGGATGCTAAGGAGAATCAGGATTGCCATGATCAATAGAGCCAATGCTATACATTCACAATATAAAGAAATCAATGCCAAATATGGATAGACGAATGTTGCCACTGGTCATGTCTACATTATTTATATTCACTTGATAGAAATACAACAAGCATAAATTTTTATACGAGATGAGCTAGAAGAGCTCATAGCTAGAGACGCTACAGGACAATGCAGTACATAATTGCGTAGAAAAGGGTGGGTGGGAAGAAGTAGAAAGCACACACAAAACCAATCCATAAATTGGTATCGGTACTATATTTATTTATGTTATCTCGTCGCAACTCAAAACTCAAGGAATATGGGTGGGACTACGTCGATTTGTCAGAGTTGGAGAGAACACTAGCTCGCGGCAGCAGTGCCATGTTGTTGGAGTAGATGAGTAGAGCTCTTTGGTGATATTATTGGAGTAAGAACACAACAAAGCACAATAACAATGAGAAAAAAATGATGCCCATTGCAATGCACGAATGTTCAGCTAGTATTAAGAAAAAAATACAATTATATATTTATACATCATCATTGTTAGATGGCGTGGCAAAACGCGGGAGGTGAATATATGTTTGCCAATAAAGAGATGCAGATCATGTATCGCCTCATCCTTATGGCTGGCTGGTGTGGGCGTGGTAGCCAAGTTGCTTCACCATGGTCGCACTTTTTTCTTGTGACTTAGCTGAGGAAGAAGAAAATTCAGATCACATAATAAACGAGAATTAAGGTAAGGACCCACGTAGGCCCATATACAGCTACGACACCGGTCGTCAACACGATTGAGCAAGGCCCAATCTGGCTGCCCAGAAAAAGAACGAGGCGCATGAGTCGATCCATCTCTGGTAGAAATGGAGTTTCAAAAAAAAAAAAACAAATCTCTGGTAGAAATAACGACTGCCAGCCACTGCAGGAATTCCTACTACTCACCAATGACGTATGAGCTTGCGTTAAAGTTTTTGTGAGATGTTTTTTATATTTAGTACGAAATTAAGTCAGCTGGTGTGTACATTTTACTGGAGAGGGGGCGTGGAGCTTGAGTACAATTAGACTCTTCGGTCGTGGTATTTAGTCTTTCAACTGCAACTTGAATTGGACAACAAAAATATTCTCTCTCGATTTTAATTAGTGTGCATCCAAGTAAAATACTCTCAAACTCTAAACAAAGCTAATCTCGGTATGACGTACCGTATAAGAACAAATCCAACAGAGATCGTGATGGATATATTATTTGTTTTAATTGTTTTGGGTTCCATGTGGCTTATGCCTGGCACACCTTATTTTAGTTATAATTTTTTCAACGGTTATTGGTAATCGTGATAAATCTTCCAGACTCATATGTAGATGGTGGAGCTTTTCAAGGGAGCTATGGCCCAACTCATACGGATCTTCCTCTCGGAAATAAGCGTATGTTTTCTTGTTCGTAAGCTGACCATGCCACTAGCTTAGGGATCCCTTTTGTTGGAACCTACCAGTGCCACACCTTTCTTCTACATGGCTTCGTTATGATCTTTGCAACATGCCTTCTCTAGGGCATTAAACTCTATCTAGAGACTTCGCTTCGCTGGATCATGCCATTATTGCTACTCTCCAGGTTTTTCAGGTCTCCGCTATAATCTTTGCAACATGTATTCTCGGTGAAATTAAATTCTATCTTGAGGCTTTAGACTTGCTTGTTTCCTCTCTCTCTCCTCTCTCTAAGTGGAAGAAACCAGGACGCAATATGTCCTTATTACAACATTATGGTCGTGAAAGTAGGCTTAAACAAAGATTATTGTCTACCGGTATCCACTAAGCCATTGCTCATCTCGCTATGTTTCTATGTACCATGTTAGAGATATAACCAAATTAGTTTTCACGTACGAGCTATATAACAACCCAATTCGCCATGTGATCAAGCATAATTGTGCATGGGTTCATTCATCTGATTTAATATGATGCTTTGACTTTGCTTGAAAGAACTTAGATGACAAATACCTAAAAACATCACAAATTTAAGTCGTATCGATTAGTTGCCAGGTTCCCAATAAACTTGCAGCGGTACATTTTTTCACATTGTCCTCCGAATGCATGCTAGCTATTAATAAAGTGCAATTGACATGGCGGTTATGAGACGGCGTGCTGGAAGAAACGGAGATCATATGTGTGGACTACTCCTTGCCGGTGGGCTTCATGGTTGCAAAGTTGCTTCATCACCGATAGGTCGGTTTCTTGCGCCTCAGCTGAAGAAGACGAAATTTCATCAGATCACCGAATAGCGTGGCAAATAAAGGAAGAAATCTGAAGAGACGAAATAAATTACATACATCGTTGCTGTGGCCGCACTTCTTCTTACGGCAATTGGTAGCCCTCAGAGGAAGGCGCGCATAGCACCTAACAGAAACAGTGGCGGAGGTAATATGTCAGACTAAGCGAGATTGAGAAAATCGAGCAAGTAGACTATAGTGCACATTCGTACTTGCGACATATCATCTTGTTAACTTTGTAGCTGAGAGCAAGAGCTAGGAGGTCGGGGTTGTAGATCCGTGCGTGGCATGCCCGCCGAGGAGGCCAAGCGCGAGGTGCAGCGTCGACTCCTTGGCAATGCCGTAGTCGGCGAGCGTTCGGCCGTCCTGCTCGTCAATCTGCTTCCATCCGTACACGAGGGACGGCACCTGATCATTGCCACCGATGGTTTGTCCTTGCTTGTCCTGGATCTGGGCCCTGACGCTGTCGATGGTGTCGCTGATCTTGACCTCGAGCGTGAGAGTCTATCCGGTGACGGTCTTCACGAAGATCTGCATCGTCGTCGTCGTGGGTTGACGGTGTGTGCAGCGCCGCCGCCGCCGCGGACGTACATATATAGCGATCAATCGGCCGGAAACACGGTCGCTACGTAACCGAGTCGGCCACGGTAACGAGAATTAAGGGAAGGACCAACGTTGGCCCCATATACAGCTCGGACACGATTGAACAAAGCCCAGTCTAGCTGCCCAGAAAAAGAACGATGCCCATGAGTCGATCCATCCCACTTTTCTGGGGCGAAGAGCAATGCATCTCTAGTTGAATCGACCCGTTCCAAAACAGAAAAAAATAACGACCGTCAGCCACTGCAGGAATTCCTACGCACCAATGACTTATGAACTTGTGTTTAAGTTTGTGAGCGATATTTTTTATATTTAGTATGAAATTAAGTGTTGACTACAATGAGACTCTTGGGCAGTGGTATTTAGTCTTTCAAGTGTAATTTGAATTTGACAACAGAAATATTCTCTCTCAATTTTAATCAGTGTGCACAAGTAAGAAAATCTCAACCCCTACGTAAAGAAAAATAATTCAGTATAACATATAGGAACAAATCCAACAGAGATCACGATGGATATATAATTTGTGTTAATTCTCTTGGTTTCTATGTGGCTTATGAGTGATGCACCTTATTTTGGTTGTAATATGTTTTAATGGCTTATTGGTAATCGTGATATAGCTTTCAAAGCTCATATGTAGATGTTGGAGCATTTTCAGGGAAGTCATGGCCCAACTCATCCAGATCTTTATTCCGGAGATCGGCGTATATTTCCTTGGATGTACGCTGACCACGCCACTAGCATAGGGATCCCTTTCGCTGGAGCCTACCCGCGACACTTTTCTCCTAAATGGCTTCGCTATAATCTTTGCAACATGGCTTATCTAGGGCATTAAACTCTATATTGAGGCTTCTCTGTCGCTGGCACTATTGCTACTCTCCAGGTTTTTCACTTCCTCGCTATAATCTTTGCAACATGGCTTCTCTGTGGCATTAAACTATATCTCGAGGCTTCAGACTTTCGTTCTCTCTCACACACTAGAAGAAACAACGCAGCGGTCTGTCCTTATTACAACATTATGGTCATGAAAGTAGGCTTAGACAAACATTATTGTCTACCGGTGTCCACTAAGCCAATGATCATCGCTATGTTTTTCGTAGCTGGAGCAGTTGGGATCGCTGTACACGGAGGTGTTACTTCGGTTGCCTTAAAGGATTGAGTTGCAATCAAGATACAGTTATGTAATGATGCACTACTACGAACAAAGCGAGCATCCATGGGTAAGGCAGTGATGGAGCATCATGGACACAGGGGGCATTGCCCCTTCCCCCTCCCCGCCACCCAACCAACATGTTTACGGTTTTTCTAGTTAGTATTTTTGGCAAGAGAATACCATCATTGTACAATGGACCAATATATAGTCGTAGTACGAGACACGTTGTGTAGTCCTGTTATTAAACATCAAAAGATATAATTCACGCCAGAGCCACCGGGTAATCACATGTGCTAGGTCATCATGGGTGTGAATTAAGAACAACTGTTTGTCCTGACTAAACAGACCGGGCTATACTTGAGTGTACTAGATTGGTAAACTTTTCTCATCACATGTCTCTCATGTGTACCTGGGCCCCGTTGGTGAAATTATGACGAGCTGAGGTCGGGGCGGGGGGGGGGGGGGGGGGGGGGGGGGGGGGGGTTAAATACCCCTGAAAAAAACCGGTTTGATCTGGCCTCTCATGCATGTGAAATGGCAACCATGTTCAATATACCCCCAAAAAACCCGGTTTTTTCCTTGTTTAAAAAAAAGACATGTGAAATGGCAACCATGCTCAATACATTTTGGTACTTGTGATTCGGCAACCCCTCTCGGTATTGATCCCTTTAATGAATTGGTAAATGAACCGTTCTTCATCATACACTAGTAGAAACAGAGGCATTGGTGCGCCCCTTTAGTACCGGCTGCAACAAAAACCGGTACTAAAGGGGCATTAGCACCGGTTGTGCTTGGGCGCCAGGCAGGGCCCTGCGGCGAGGACACCTTTTAGTACCGGTTGTTAATACCAACCGGTACTAAAAGGGTGCAGCCCCGCAGGCCGCGGTCAGTGGCCCCACGGCAGGCACTTTAGTACCGGTTGGTAAATAAAACCGGTACTAAAGGTCCTGCCTATATCTTCCACCCCGGCCGAGCCAGCTCCATTTTGGAGCAACTCGACCCCAGCCACATTTTTCCTCTCTCCCAAGCTCTCCCATGCTCTAGGTCACCATTTTTTCTCCAACATTTGTCAAGATTGGTGGCACCCTATACAAGGGTTAGCAACTTCTTCATCTTCTCTTCCGGCTTTTCAAGTTTAGCTCATTTTCGTGCAAGTTTAGCAAGTTTGATTTTGGTTGTGCTTGCAAGGTGTTTGATGAAATGACTAAGTTCATCACATTAAAATCAAAGTAGAGCTTGCCGACGTCGTCACTACTCACGAGAGGAAGATGGATGCAATGCGCGCCAAGCTTAAAAAGATTAGAAAATAAGCCATTAGTCAAGAGGCTTGGTATCATTATGCTGTTGGTTCAATAGTTACCTTGGTTGCGATTCTGATTGCATTTGTCGTTGGATTTAAATTCTTTAGATAGTTGTATGTTAGTTTCGATTGATGTATGTTTCGTGAGAACTATGTATTACATTTGGGCACTACTCTACTTTGATTTTAATGTGATGAACTTGTATAAATTAATTTGGTCACGTATCTCTATTCATTATTTAGCTGGTGTAATGGTTTTTGATATATTTATGTAATGTAGATGAGCCGAGAATGGATGTACGGTGATCGACGCTGTCCCGAGTTCATTGATGGCATGCATCGTTTTCTCGATGTGGTTAAGTTAAACAAGCTGAAGAATGGTTTTATGATTTGTCCATGTGATGAATGTCGGAATAACAGGAATTACCCGAGCGTAAGAACTATACACTCCCACTTGTTGCGACAAGGCTTCATGCCCAATTATTTTTGTTGGACCAAGCACGGAGAAAGAGGGGTTATAATGGAAAACCCTGAAGAAGAGGATGATGACAACTATCCCGTGTTCTCTGATGAACACGGTGATACTACAATGGGGGAAGAGCATGAGGTCATTGTTGATCAGTCCGACGATGATGATCTTCGTCAGGTCATTCGTGATGAACAGATGAACTGCGTAACTGAAAACGAGTGGTCGAAACTGGAGCGCATGTTAGAGGATCACAAAAAAACCGTTGTACCCAAATTGTGAAGATGACTAGAAAAAGCTAGGTACCACCCTGGAATTGCTGCAGTGGAAGACAAAGAATGGAATATCTGACAAGGCATTTCAAGAGTTGCTACAAATATTTAAGAAGAATCTTCCGAGGAATAATGAAATGCCCCACAGCACGTACGGAGCAAAGAAGATTGTCTGCCCTCTAGGATTAGAGGTGCAGAAGATACATGCATGCATCAATGACTGCATCCTCTACCGCGGTGAGAAGTACGAGAATTTGAATGCATGTCTGATATGCGGTGCATTGTGGTATAAGATCGTGCGAGATGACCCAGTTGATATTGAGGGCGAGCCGAGCCCCAGGAAGAGGGTTCCCGCGAAGGTGATGTGGTATGCTCCTATAATACCACGGTTGAAACGTTTGTTCCGAAACAAAGAGCATGCCAAGTTGTTGCGATGGCACAAAGAAGACCGTAAGGAAGACGAGATGCTCAGACACCCGCTGATGGGTCTCAGTGGAGAAAAATCGACAGTGGGTTTGGGGATTTTGCAGCTGACGCAAGGAACTTAAGGTTTAGTCTAAGTACAGATGGCTTGAATCCGTTTGGGGAGCAGAGCAGCAGTCATAGCACCTGGCCCGTGACTCTATGTATCTATAACCTTCCCCCTTGGTTGTGCATGAAGCAAAAGTATATTATGATGCCAGTGCTTATCCAAGGACCGAAACAACCCGGCAACGATATTGATGTGTATCTGAGGCCATTAGTTGACGAACTTTTACAGTTGTGGTCTGACGAAGGTGTACGTGTGTGGGATGAGTACAAACAAGAGGAATTTCCCCTACGAGCGTTGCTGTTTGTAACCATCAATGATTGACCTGCTCTTAGTAACATTTCAGGACAGTCGAACAAGGGATACAATGCATGCACGCACTGTTTAGATAAGACTGACAGTGCATATAGAGGTAACAAAATAGTGTGGAGTTTTGGTCGCCCGTTGGCTATACCACCCCACTGGATGCCGTTAGATGCGGTCATCTAGATTCGGTCTTCCAAGTCAGTACACCCCAGTGGCTACTTAAACTACTGGAATGCACGTAATCACCTAGTTTACAGCCAAAATTTCCGTCGAGGCAGTACGATTTACGTCAGCTTGTCTGGCATCGTCAGATCACCGAGTTGTTGTGACCTGCTATAATTAATGCTGGTTTAGAAAGGCATCGACGCAGAAAAGAGGACTGACGAGCTAATGCTTACAGATATGGGTCAGTGAGCGCAGCGATTTCCATAGGGATGAATAAAAGCTTGTTCACCAAACATATGGAGGGATAGAATAATGGAACCCTGCAGTGATTGAACACGTTACTTGGAATCGTGAAACACTGTGTACACTAGTACCAAAAGTTACAAAGACGTTCTTTATTAAGCATTGTGTCTCTCACGGTTATATACTTTTAATTTTTTTGTTTGAGACCTGTTCAAAAATCAAAAGTAGACCTGTTCAAAAATCAAAAGTACGCCGTAACTCATTCATTTACTTTTTTTGAGTTGTTCATTCGTTTACTTGTTCAATGCAAAACGACTTTTAAGAAAATTGAAAGCATGCATTATCACTTTACGAGTTGACAATTGGCCACCAAGTGCGCGCCACGCAAGAACTGCACAAGCTTTTTGGGTCGCGATACTACTTGCAAAATACTCCTAGTACTACTATATTGAAATGGAAAGAGTGCAATTTTGAGCGGAGTTAATGTAAATATTCTTATTGAAATGAACTGACACATGCACACATATACATGCAGTGCCGAGCCTGCCACCCTACTCAATTCACTTATTAATTACCACATCTCTGAACCGACGAGAGAGCGTGGCATCATTGTAAACCCTGACATGAGCTGCCACATACAGCTTTTCTCCGGCTAGGTAGGAGCCTAATCGCTGACGAGATCGAACTGTGTACCAGAGGATTTACAGAAGGTGAGGTAATTAAGAAATGAGGTCCGGAGTGCATGTCCGAATCTCAATGATAGATCGCACGGTAGCAAGTGGGGTGGTATAGTCGACCGGCGGCAACACCACATTTACGGGTAACAAGATTGTGTACATGGGGCATCGTCAGTTTCTTCCAATCGGGCATCACGTAAGAAACGGAGGCAAGCACTTCAAAGGTTTGGCAGATATCCGGACGAACTCTACACGCCGTGATGGTGATGTTGTATATGGCATGGTTAAGGATTTGGAAGTAATATTTGGAAAGGGTCCTGGCAGTCTAAATGTTCCGAAAGACGCAAACAAGCGTTTATCTTTGTGGAAAAAGAAATCTATATTTTGGGATTTACCCTATTGGGAAATCCTAGAGGTTCGCTCTACAATCGACGTGATGCACGTGACGAAAAATCTTTGCGTGAACCTGCTAAACTTCTTAGGCGTGTATAGGAAGACGAAAGATACAGCGGATGCACGGCAGGACCAGCAAAGTACGCACCACGGAAGAGACAACCTGAATTCAGAGAAGTATCAAGGTACTTCCAGCTAAGCTTTTACCAAAGAAGAGAAGGAGATATTTTTTCAAGTCCTGAGCAGTATCAAGGTCCGTCTGGCTACTCGTCGAATATAAAGTGAATAATAAACATGGCAGAGAAAAAGTTCCAAAACCTGAAGTCTCATGACTGCCACGTGATTATGACACAATTACTTCATGTTGCATTGAGGGGACTTCTACCGGAAAACGTTCGAGTACCCATTGTCAAGCTATTTGCATTCCTGAATGCAATTTCTCAGAAGGTAATTGATCCAGCAACTCTACCAAGTTTACAGACGGGTGTGGTCCAATGTCTTGTCAGATTTGAGTTGGTGTTTCCACCTGCCTTTTTCAATATTATGACGCACCTCATAGTTCACCTAGTCGAAGAGATTTCCATTCTCGGTCCTGTATTTCTACACAACATGTTCCCCTTTGAGAGGTTCATGGGAGTCTTAAAGAAATACGCTCATAACGTGCTAGGCCAGAAGGAAGCATGTCCAAGGGCTATGGAACAGAGGAGGTCATTGAGTTCTGTGTTGACTTTCTTCCAGATCTTAAGCCCATCGGTGTTCCTCAATCACGCCATGAGGGGAGACTGCGTGGAAAAGGCACGCTAGGAAAGAAAGCAGCAAGAAGTATGGACGGGCATTCTTTCACTCAAGCACACTACACACTTCTACAAAATTCCAGATTGGTGGCTCCGTATATTGTGGAACACATGGATATTTTACGCTTAGAATACCCGGAGAAGACTGACTTCTGGATTAAAGAAAAACACGTGGATACTTTCGGCAGTTGGTTGCGTACACATCTCATTAATGACAACACTGTTGGACAAGAGCTATACTTGTTGGCCAAGACACCATCTTCGACTATATTGACTTTCCAAGTGTACGAGATAAATGGGAATATATTTTACACGGAAACCCAAGACAAAAAGAGCACTAACCAAAACAGTGGTGTCCGCTTTGATGCAACAAACGATGATGGAACAAAGGACACATATTATGGTTGCATACAGCAGATATGGAAACTTGACTATGGACCTTATTTTAAGATCCTTTGTTTCAGTGCAAATGGGTTAACCTGTCATGCGGGGTAGAGATAGACAAGCGGTACGGAATGACTACAGTGGATCTCAAAAATCTTGCGTACAAAACCGAGCCATTCGTCCTAGCCAATGATGTGGCTCAGGTTTTCTATGTGAAGGACATGTCTTCCAGACCGAAAAAAAGAAAAGATAAGCAAGCCGGTACATCATACAATGAGCCAAAGCGCCACATAGTTCTTTCAGGAAAAAGAAACATCGTGGGAGTGAAGGACAAGACAGACATGTCAGAAGATTACAATAAGTTTGCTGAAATTCTGCTCTTCAAAGTGAAAACTGACCCAAGCACCATGTTAAATGATAAAGATTGTCCATGGCTACGACGCAATCAGAAGAAAGGGACACACAAGAAGAAAAAGTGAACACTAGATAGGGATGTTGTTGCTGATGTGTAATAATGTATTAAACCTTTTATGTAACTATGTCCTGAAAACTCAGAAGAGAAATCTAAACACTATGTCAATCGGCTGCAGTTTTACCAACACAATCGCGTGGTCGTGAGACGGCAAATCAGCCTTCGATCCAGAGAGCGACAAGACGTCTCTGATGATTTGCAATCCGTGTTGGGGATGTTGCTAATCATCAGAGCGTCTTGCCGCTGCTTGGATCCGACCAAACGGTTGCAGGACGTAGCTAGGGAACCTGAATGTTTTGTGTTTGAGCGCCACTTCGATCCAAGCAGCGGTAAGACGTCTCTGATGATCTACAACCGTCCGGCAAGACGTCTCTGATGATCTGCAACCGTTTGGAACGGTTGCAGGTCATCAGAGACGTCTTGCCACTGGTTGCCCAAAGATGCCTCTCCGAGTGACGCTGGAATGTTTTGTGTTTGAGCGCCACTTTGATCCAAGCAGCGGCAAGACGTCTCTGATGATCTACAACCGTCCGGCAACATATCTGTGATGATCTGCAACCGTTTGGAACGGTCACAGGTCATCAGAGACGTCTTGCTGTTGGTTGCCCAAAGATGCCTCTCCGAGTGACGCTGAAATGTTTTGTGTGAGCGAGTGAGTGACGCTGGAATTCCGGGAGGTGGGCTATATATAGGGTACGTGTGCGCTGGAAGGAAACACACGGTCCGTGTGCTTCTTCCTGATCCAAGGGCTCACAAGCGCTGGAAGGAAAACACCGCTGATCCAACGGCTCCCAAGCGCTGGAAGGAAACAAGCGCTGGAAGGAAACACACGCTGATCCAATGGCTCCCAAGCGCTGGAAGGAAACACACGATCCGTGTGCTTCTTCCTGATCAAGGGCTCACAAGTGCTGGAAGGAAACACACCGCTGATCCAACGGCTCCCAAGCGCTGGAAGGAAACACACGATCCGTGTGCTTCTTCCTGATCCAAGGGCTCACAAGCGCTCGAAAGAAACACACCGCTTGATCCAACGGCTCCCAAGCGCTGGAAGGAAACACACGAATGCCGCCACCGTTTTCCGCCCAAATATTTCCCGCTATCGTTCCCCCAAATGCCGCCACCGGTAGTTCTATAAAACCCAGTCGAAGGTAGGCATGGTACTCACTTGAGCGAAAGCATGGTGTGTATTGGTCCTTGCGAGAAGTGTGTGTCCGGGTTTCACATTTCCGCATCGAGCATCTCGCCAGGCTTTCGAGCAATTTGAAGGTAGATGGTAGGGTAGTTCCAATTGAAGAAATTTTGCACACTGAGAGTCATCTCGCTTTGCTCGGGGCGAAGCTATGTCGCGATGGGTTTCCGTATAGGACCCCCCTCCAAATTCGTGCAGAAATGCTCACGCTTGCAGAGAAGTTTAACAGGAAAGTTACGAATAGTCCGTTCTACCGAACTGAAGCTGACCGTGATTCGTACGGTCGTTCCTGTCTCTGGATAGTTGACAGCGATGATGACGACGATTTCATGCCGTCGTCAAAAGAAAGGAGGGTTGAAGCACTGAGCAAGAAGGCTGAAGCTTCGTCCAAGGGCAAAGGCAAGAAGGCAGAATCTTCGTCAAAGGGCAAGGATGGCAACACGGCGGATGGTGCAGGCTGCATCGATGGGAGATAGGTAGAGTCTTTGTTTTACTTGTGTTGTATCGTAATTTCAAGTTGTACCTTAATTTGTTCTATCCAGTATTTAGAACTAGTGATGTTGTAACGTAGATCTCTAGTTGTATGTTAAATCGTCTCTGCATAACACGGTTGACCGCACATCGGAGTTGTATCTTGGTTCACACAACTTACGAACACACTCTTAACTAATACCAATAAACAGTCCACAAAAAAAGTAAAGAAGAAAAAACAAATAGAAAGAAAAATAACAAATAGAAATAAAAATAAAAAAAGCACACGGCTGCGAAGATGGCGGCCGGCTGGGGAGGGGCCCAGACCACACATCACCATTAAATTAGATATATATTAAATAAAAAGAAAGTAGAGAAAAAAACAAAATAGAAACCAAATAGATGTACAAACACCTACCGCAGCGCTGGGGAGGACACGTGTCTTACCGCAATGCTGGGGAGGACACGTGTCCCCCCTACGTATTGACATCGTTGGTGTGTTAACGATTTTTCTAAAATAAATAGATAATTATTACAAATTTTAAGACAATTAAATTACATAGATCTAAAATAAAAATAAACTAGAAAAAAACAGAAACCAAATAGAAAAAAGAAAACAGAAACCAAATAGAAAAAACAGAAAATAAAAAACCAATAAAAGGCCCATTAGTACCGGTTGTATAATACAACCGGTACTAAAGGGTTGGGCTTCGCGCGCGAATTTTTGCGCGGCCCAAATTTGAGCTTTAGTACCGGGTACTAAAGACCCTTTAGTACCGGTGGTAGAGTAGAACCGGTGCTAAAGGGGTATTGATTGCAGTTAAGTGCAGGGAATCGAATCGATTCCCCAATTCGCCCAAGTCCTGCTCGACGACGCCGACGCCGCTCTCCTCGACGACGCGGCGAAGCACTGCTCCGGCGAAGGACGCCCCTACGTACCGCGCCCCTCCACGCCGTCGACGGCGCCGCCGCCCTAAGCCACACCCTCCACGCGCACACGTCGCCCTCCGCTACCGTCGACCGCGCGACGCCAAGGCCCCGACGCCGCGCCCTCCGCCGCCCCCTCCACGCGCCGGCGACGCTACGCCGGCTGCACCGCCATGCGTGGCCTCCTTGTTGTGCCTCCTCCACGGCCTCCACCGCCACGCGCTCCGTCGTCGCCGGTCCGGCCACCTCCGCCACCGCCTCGGCCACACACAGAGGTATTTTTTTCATTTTTAGTTAAGTTTTTTTTGAATGGTTTTTAGTTAAGTTTTAAATTTTGTTTAGCATTTTTAGAAATTTGTAGCAATTTTGTAGATAGCAAAATATAGATAGCATTTTGTTCATTTTGTAGATAGCAAAATAACAGAAATATAGATAGCTTAGAATGAAAATATAGATAGCATTTTTTTGTAATTAGGTACTTTGTAGTTTTGTAATTTTTGTATGAAAATTCTTGTTTAAAATGAGTATGAAAATTTGTTGTTCAAAATAAAAAAATCTTGCTTAGATAGTGTTGTGGTATTTACATTGTTGTTACAGAATTGGTTAGCAATTTTGATGAATTGAAGTATATTGAAGTATATTTTAAAGTTTAATTAGATTGTTTAAAATTTGTGTATGAAAAATGTTAAATGACACTTTACAATTATGCAAATTTTTGTGTTGTTGCCCATTTTTAACAATCATGAATTGCTACTGCCAATAATTTTTGTGTTTTTTTTGTTATTACTTTTTTGTATTACTGTTTATTACAATATGAATTTTTTGTTAGTCATACAAAATGTTTAGTCAAAGAATTTTTTTACTGTTAGTCATACAAAATGTTTAGTCAAAGTTTGAAGACATTTTGTTAGTTAGCATTTTTGAAAGTTTTGCTAGTAAATATGTGAATTTTGCTAAGTTTGAAATTGTAGTAGCAAAGTTTCAAATTTTTTGCTAAGTTAGAAATATTGCTAAGTTTCAAAATTTGCAGTGACATTGAGCTATGGCGGACGATGCCCCCACCTTCGTCCGAGATTTGGAGGAAGAAGACCGTCTCCAACAAATAATATATAACACGCTGCCGGACCCAATTCCGATGGAGAATATTCCGATGGAGAAGATTCGTCCGACGGAGAAGACGCCGAAGAATTCAGCGCGAAATGTTTGAATGACTCCGGTGAGGGACTTGAGTTAGAAAAATTCAGAGACGACGACGACGACGAAGAAGAACCGTCTGGACACTAGCTAAGAAGAAGGTATATATTAAGTCTTGTTGATCACTATAGCTAGATGCATTAATTGATTTATATGCGCACTTATTAACGAAACATTTTTCTTTCAGCCCTCTGGATCTAAGTCGTCAATCCCCGTACGAGGCCCGGCCCAAGGGTTAAAGCTCCCGGAAGGTGCAACGTTGTCGATCGACGAAGTTACCTTCAAAGGCAAACCAGAAACCCGATGGAATCTACAATAAATATGTACGGCAGTGCGGAGTTTTTGTAAGGGACATGGTCCCGATCACTGTGACAGAATGGAATGAGCCGAAGAAAGCCAACATAGGCGCAAAATATCTCGAGCAAAGAATTAAAGAGACCCTTTGGGACTCGATGATGTCTAAATTCAACCTACCGGCAGATCTCCCACAGAAGATGAAGGATAAAGTCAAGGAGTGGACTCTTAGCAAGATGGCCCAGCAATTCAACAACTGGAAGAACACATTGTGGAGAAAATATGGGAACAAAGATATAGTTTTCAAAGGACATCTAGAGAAGCTAAAAGATGATGGGCTGAATTTGCGGCGTATAAGAATTCGGGCGTCGCTGTGGCCCGATCGACACAAAATAAGTTGAATGCCTCGAAGAAGAAATATTTCCATCATTTGGGCTCAGGTGGCTACAAGACTGCCTTGCCTAAGTGGCAAGCCTATGAAGACGAGCTGCGAAAAAGGGATCCTCCACAGACAGATGACTGGCCCGACAGGTCCAAGTTCTGGTTGTTCGCGCATGGGGCAGTGTTGCACCCAGAAACAGGGCTGATTGTTGCAAAGGGAAAATGGCGGAGAAAAATTAGAAGAGTCATCAGAAAAATAAAAAAGTCATAGTACTAGTCAAGGAGGGAAAATTGTTCCCGATAGAGAGGACGACGAGCTTTCACAAGCCCTCGGGAATAAAGAACACTGGGGGCGATGTCGAGCAGAGGAGGCGGGGTTGGTTTTCTTGAAGGGTTTCCGGAAGACGTTGCAACTTATAGAAAACATTGCAGAAGTAAGAAGAGGGAGGCGGAGAGGGTTACTGCATTAGAACGCACGGTGCAGGATGTGCAGAAGCAACTGGCCTCAATGACCCAGACCAGGGCAACTGCGAGTAGAAGATCCTGCAGGCGATGCCTGCCCATCTCAGCGGAAAAGCAGCGTGGGTTCCACGCAGCTACAAGATCCTGCAGTTGATGAACCAGTTGCTGAACCATCGGCGGCTCACTACCCCGTGGATGATATCACGGAGAAGACAAATTGTGAGTTACATGCGCCGATGATGAACATTACTTATCCGGTGGCGACTGGCTATGCTTTACGACATCAACCTGGAGAAACCTTCCATTTTGGTGTGATTCCGCCTGGATTTGCTCGTGTCGGGGTCACGAAAGTTATGCCGGGATTCAACGCAATACGTCTTGAAATTCCTGGAGCTGAAGGCGAGAAGACATTGGGAGAAGTTGAGCTTGGTATCGTTCTATGGAAGAAGAAATACATCAAGTTTCCAGACTCGGAGCCAAGGCCACCGACTCCTCCCGTTAGACATTCACCACATCAAAGTCCACCCGCCTCCCCCACGAAGTTTGGGATCCCGCCGCGAGTCCATCTCCCGCGCTGTCCCGTCAACCGACTGATGCGCCCACTAGTAACTTGACAAAGCGGAAGCTGTTCCCGTCGTCCACCCCTGTCAAGAAACGTGGAAAAAGTGTGCGGGCTCCTGAGAACCCCAAGGAAGTCAAGGCTCCTGAGAAGTTAACTTCTGAGATGACTCAGCAGGAAATAGCTGAGAGCCTACGTGAAGGGTCGAGAGCCTTTTTTGAGCAGAAAAAGAAGGAAAGAGTGGAGGCAAGACTTGACCCCATAAAGGAACTTCTGAAGACTATACCAAATGAGGTAAAAGATCACACCGTTGACAACCTATATGACCCTCCACCTCCGCCCATTTCAGACTACGAGCGAGGTATTGACAAGGTACTTTCCTCGCAGAATGAGCAAGAGAAATTGTGCGGGAAAGGAGTTGCCCAGCTCGGAGAACAAGAAGCACAATCGCTCGCCCCGCTCATTGTACCTTCTGAAACTCGGGAAATCGAGCATGGAGAAGTTGTCTTGGCGACTCAGGTTACCCCATGGCGGAGATTGCCCCACGATTTGATTTTGAACTCGGGCTGCCTATGGTGGAAAATCCGAGCCAGCTAACAACACAGTTATGGAATTTGAATCGCTGGTACATGACCGCCGCAAAAGAAGGGAAATTCTATCTCATGGCGGCGGTTAAGGAACAACACTACTTCCGAGAATATTGTGTGCATGTTGAGTTCCGAGAACTTTTTCAGATGTACAATCAACGTGCTCTCGACAAATCTCTCATCAGCTGCTATTGTCTGTAAGTAATTTATTCGTGTAATTTAATTATTTATAGTTATAAGCTCTCGTTCATTGCTTGTAATTATCGTCACAAAATTCTTTTGTACGCTAATTATGCAGAATGAAGATACGTGAATGCAGACTCGAGGAATCTGGGACATTGGTTTCATTGACCCGGATAAAGTTCATGTCAAGACCGTGGATGAAAATCCCGTGAACACAGAGGACGTTTTGCTAACGTTCTTTAAGCGACAAAGTACCAAAAAGGAAATACTATTTCCTTACAACTTCGGGTGAGTTTTACCGTCTTCTACACATTCTATTTTGCTTCCCCGATATAAAGTGTAATCGATAAGTTCTGAATACCTGCGTATATAAACGTGCGCAGGTTCCACTACATTCTGCTAATCATTAGACTCGAGGAAGGAGAAGTTGAAGTCTGGGACTCACTAAGGAAAGATCAAAATGAATACAAAAGCGTGCGTCTAATGCTCAAGAGGTAATTTCAATCGCACTATATCAGCCTCTTTCGTTCATTTCCGGATATCAAAAGTATAAGTAATAACTACTCAATTCATTTTCTTTTCCGGACAGGGTTTACAGAAAGTTCAAAGCGGAAGAACGCGGTGTATGGCCAGAAAAGCTGGAGTTCAAGTCTAACAACGTAAGTACTACTACGTGTATCTTTCTAATACCATTATCATTCTCTTGATTATTATTTGATTAAATTATATTCTTGTATATATAGTGGTGTCTGCGACAACCACAGGGGACAGAACTATGTGGATACTACGTTTGCGAGTACATTCACACGAAGGTCAATGAGAGAGTCAAGAGTGTAAGAAATCGAGAGGTACGTGAACATCATACACAACTTTTATTTTGCCACCATGCATCAATTGTGTTTAGTTTCGATCATAGCTGATTTTATTTCCTTCTTTTAAAGATGTCAAACAAGCGGAACCAGCTCCTACCACGCAACCGCGTAAAAGCTATTGCGGAGGAATTGGCGGGATTCTTACTTACACATGTCATAGATGAACACGGTGAATTCTACTTTGACGAAAGACCACCTCCACCCCCTGCAGTCGATGCTACCCCCGCAGTCGATGCTACAAGGGAACCGCGGCAGTCGATGCTACAAGGGAACCGGCTCCATTGTAATTAATTAGGAGTACTTAAATTTATATGTGACGAGAGTACTTTGTATGTGTATAATGACTACTTTATATGTGTAGTGAGTACTTTATACGCGATCTCCTCCGAAACCCTGAAAAATGAGCGAAAAGGAAAAAAACAGAAACCCTAAACCCCGAAAAATAATCGAAAAGAAAAAAAACCAAAACCCCCTGAAAAAATAAGCAAAAAAAGCAGGAACCTTTAGTACCGGTTTGTATTACAAACCGGTACTAAAGGTCCTCAGGGTCGAGCTCGCCTGTGCGCCCACGTGGAGACCCTTTAGTACCGGTTTTATTTAGGTGCCGGTACTAAAGGGTTACCCCTTTAGTGCCGACCCTTTAGTACCGGTTGTGCGGCCGGTACTAAAGGCCATCTACAACCGGTACTAGAAGTGGGTTCTCTACTAGTGATAATGTGAATTTTGTAGCAAGACCTAAAACATCAATGTGTTGATCTGTTGCTGATATTCGTCAATAGAACATGTCTGTTCAGAATAGACTTCATAAGTATGGGATGATCATCGCTGTCAAACTGCTCTTCAGCTGCAGCAACAAACTGAGCTCATGTTGGCACTATGTGTCGCAACTTGTAGACCTGGTACCACAAAGCAGCATTGCCCTCCAGAGTTGCAGATGTAAGCCACGGTGGGGGGTGGATGTTGAATAGACGAAATCGAGGCATTTACGGCTCCTCACCGTGCAGATGCATGGAGATCTGCCACTCTGCCAGCACTATGGTGCATCCTCACGTGCATCACACACATTTTCGGGACCGAGTCCTGATCAAAGAGAGGGTACTTGAAGTGCGGCAGGTGCGTCGAGGAACACGAGCGTTTCGGGATAGCAAAGTCATGGCATTCAGGCGAGTCACGTTTTACCTAGACGGGGCGGCGCAGACCTGGTCGGACTGGAACATGTCCCTGTCGGGGCACACAAACTGGCTCGGAGCAGTTCACCAGGTGCACACTCTTCAACCAGTAGACAAGGCCATGGGGTCCCAGTAATTTCACCCTGCGTGGCATCGTGCAGAACTGGCAGCATTTGAAAACGAGTGCAATATCCAAAAATTCAAGAAACCAAATTTTGTAGCAAACGCCTCGAAACTTTACAGTATCTGGCGTGGGTTTTCACATCAATATGTATTTGAACATATGCAACATCGAAAAGATCCAAGAAAAAAATTATATGTATCATATCCATGGCAGCCACGATCTGACCGTTACCGATTCGGCATCGCTGGCTGGTAGTCCGGTTCACCAGGGCTCGGTCGGTGCTAGAGAAGGTGACTCCGAACCAGTTTCCACCAGTCCCCTTATCTTCCTGACTTGGAGAATGGCACCTCCGATGTGAAGCTCCACGATGGCCATGGTTCAGCTTGAGCTATGGTTTCCATGGAACAAAAAAGGGGCTGGGGGCTAGAGGGGGGCGAGCTCACGATGGGGGAGGATATCGGGGCAGCGAGCTCGCGGTGAAGGATGGGGGAGAGAGCAGTGTCACGGGGTATCCGCCTAGCTAGGGTTCGTCCGAGGTACGTGAGTTGTGACCGAGTATAATAGGAATCGATCGGCCGGCCGTGTCATAGCTTGTTTAGGAAACTTGGGCACGAGATCGTATCAAAATAGGTCTCTCAGCTAGGACGGCTTACGTGTCTAGGTTAGTTTCCGCTTATACATAGATCACGGCATTATCCCCCGGACTTGCATAGAGACTTCGCAAAAGCCTTCTCTCACGTCCGTGAGTGAACTCCAATAGTTAAACCTCTCGTGACGCTAGATCAGCCGATCATGGTCACCGGCCGCCGGCGTCGCCACCGCCACCGACACCAAACCCTGTCGCCTGCAGCTGCAGATGGGTCGAACGTTTCAGTATGGGCAGAAAGAAAAAGAATAAAGCTCTCGCTGCTCCAAGAACAGCGAGAAGAAGAACCAGGGTATGCAGGGCCATGCCTTACAGAGGTACAGTCTTAGAAATTGTGTGCCCGTGCTATCTCTAATACACTAATTGTCGAATTGTCTTGCGAGTTAAATGCCACAGGCTGCTTCAACTGCACATATCTTACATGCCTCGGTTTTTTTTACTCGATTCGTTCAGCTTTGATGTCGGTTTTGCCTAATTTCTAAATAATGGGTAATATTTCGTCAAAAAAATAATGGCTAATATATTAAACCGCGAGAGCGGGGGACACATTGTGCGGGAGCCCGCAACCATGAGCGCTTCAAGAAAAAGCTGGTATATATATACATGAAACAATCTTTATTTATTTCCCCTCATGTTCCTACTTGATATGCATGACACTTCTTTGTCATTGTAGGAGGCCGATCTCGGGGAGCTGTTACGGACATGATAACATGGGAGAAGATGAAGCAGAGGAAGCCTGATTTTTCTAAGCCTCAGCCCTCGCGGCCAATTACTTCGGCAATGCTCAGGAGGGCCTCAAGCTGTACATCGACAGGTTCAAGGCTATAAATCCGGAGGTGGACAACCCTCTTGAGCATCCCACCGACGAGAGAGCGATGGTCATTGCCGGGAACGGTTGGGAGCATGGCCGTCCTTTGGCTCTTAGTGAGGTACTCACGCGTACTCCTGAGTTGGGCCTCTCGCGTGTCAAGGCTACCCTTACCGCCGACGACCCTCCCGTCGTGCCTCGTCGGCCTTCCCGAGCTCGCCCCGATGTAAGTTTTTCTCAGTTTCATTCTCTTTCCGACATTCGTTCCTAGCTAAGTGGCTAAGTTGACGAGATTCGTTCCCTTTTAACACTGTAGGCTGATTTCGAGGCGGCCTTCGATGCCGCTTACGCGGACTATGAGAAATAGTATCGCTTGTGGCTGAAGAAGAGCGCAGACTATGACGAGTGGCTCGAGTTGCTCGATGCTGTAAGTTTCAACCTTTATATTTGCAAAATATGACAAGTACCATTTCCTCTAGTTTGAACCTTCTTTTTCTACAACTTCGGACATCTAAACTATCTTGTAGGCTCAACAGGAGTTTTTTGCCACTGGACAGCGGGCGCCGCTGCCTACGCGTCCACCTAGGCCGGGGATCCCGCCCGTCGGCCCAACGAGGGAGTCGGTCGCTCGCACATACAAGCCAGCGACTCCATAAGTTATTTGCCAAACAAGCTGTTACCGCCATGCTGTGCTTTAATTTCCAAGTTGCTAACTTGGACTCAAACATGTAGGGATCGGGATGCTCGAGGACTGCACACTTTGGTCGTGCTTCCGCCTCGCCGACTTCGACGCGCGCGCTCATGGAGCATGGCACTGGTGGTGCCTCGCCGAGTTCGTCGCGTGAGACCACACCGTCCCGTGCCTCGCCGGATTCCTTATGTGGTTCGACTGCCCCACACGGTCGGTCGCCTTTTCTCACGCGGTCAAACATGGGTGGCTCGACGTCTCACGAGATGTAGGATTAGTTCGGGTGTTTCGGGTGTGAATTTGAACTATGTTTGTGCCATTTGGAGTTTGTATGAATGCTTGTATGAATTCGAATCATGTTTGTATCATTTGGATATCTATGTGATGTTTTATGTGATGTTTATAATTTGTGCAATTTTAATTGTATTTAAAATGTGCCAGAAACCAGCGGCAGAAATTTTCAGAAACTGAAAATATGGTCGAACATACGCTGACGGCATTGCCGTCGGTGTAGAGTTACTCCCAGGCGCACAGGAAGCCTCCACGTGGCACGCAGAGGCCGACGGCAGTGTCGTCGGCGTATGGGTTCCTCCCAGACGCACAGGAAGCCTCCACGTGGCACACAGAGGCCGACGGCAGTGTGCCGTCGGCGTATGGTGGAGTGGACGGAGACGGACGGTTGCCATTTTGTGGGTCCCACTGCATTGTCGCGACGGCGTCGGATACGCCGATGGCTATTTGTCTACGCCGACGGCGATACGTCGGCGTAGGCGTACGCCGACGGCAAACGTGCCTACGCCGACGGCCGGAAGCCGTCGGCGTATCGTGTGTTTCCCGTAGTGATATATAGCTGCAATCGATATAGAGGTTGGGGGTTGTCCTTAAAAAATGCAATGCTTGCTAGGTAAATAAAAGAATATTTACATATGATTAATCCTATAATCAGCTGCTGCGTTCGCATGCCCTCAACTCCATTAGGTAAATATGAAATCGACTGTTAAGTTTCAAGTTATTTATAGCTACAATTTTTTAAGCTAATTTATACCTACCAGTTTACTATTTGTTGTTGTAAAGATTTCAAATTTGGTAGGGGCATGTACTGATTTTTTACACTTTATTTGTTTGAAGTACCTCATGGTAATTACTCCCTGCTAAAATTTTAGCCCATGCAATGCATGCATGACTGTATGTTGCACTTGCAGGACATCTGGTGTCACATACATTCCTTGTTGCCACTACGAGACGCCGCCCGAGCCGCCAGCGTCTCCCACGCCTTCCGATGGTCTTGGAGACACCTCCCCAACCTCACCTTCAGCGAGGACTCGCTTGGATTGAACATAAAAACGAGCCGAAAGAAGCGGATCTCTATAGATTTTGGCGAAATAGTTGACAACATCTTGAAGAACCACTCCGGCAAAGGCGTGAAGACGCTAGAGATACAGATGTCCCCTCATTACAAAGCGAGGGACCATCAACGTATCAACACATGGCTTCAGATGGCCGCTACACCGGGGATTGAGAAGGTCACCCTTTACATGTCTTCAAAAGGTGGCACATACAAGCTCCCGTGCTCATTTCTGTCGGATGGGAAGGGGGACTCGATCCATCATCTTGATCTCACCAATTGTTCCTTTTGTCCCACGACTAGGCTGTCGTGTTTGAGGAACCTGATGATATTACACCTAAACCGTGTGCAAGTCACTGGGACGATTTATGGTGCCTCCTCTCCTCTTCTACAGCCTTAGAGCGGCTCTCGCTCAAAGATTGTAGTGGCATAGTCTGCTTGAAGATACCTGGATCTCTCCGGCGACTAGGCTACATGGATGTGGCCTATTGCGACGATCTACAAGCGGTAGAGAGCAAAGCTCCCAATCTCTCTAGATTTAACTTTGAAGGCAACCTCTGCGAGACGCAAATCTCGCTTGGACAAGCACTGCGAGTGAAGGACCTACACTTGGACTTCTCTAGCTCCGCTTGCTATACTCGAGCCGAGCTGGCATCCAACAACATGCCACATTCTGAAACTGTCGATGTGCTTTCAAGCAGAGAGGTACTTATATGCCTAAAACCCTAGTTTTGTGGCTAGATAGCTGGGCATATAAACTTGGTGGTACTAATTTATTATATTATTGAGAATATAAACAATTGACCACACATTCGTTGTCTTGTGCAGAATCTTGATGACCCAACCAAAATATCTAGCAAATCTACGCTCATCGAGCGTTTATACATTGCAGGGATCGGGAAAACGCCCTTTTATATGAACGTCAAGTATTGTTCTATGGTGTCTCTCATTGGTGCTTCTCACTCCGTGGAGGACTTCGTGTCACATGTAAGTTTACCGAGATTATCCTAGAAAACAACTAACTTGTTATCGGTAGAGGTTCGTGGAACCGACCTTTAATAAATTTGGTGTTACCTCTTCTATCTCTAGGTGTCCGGTCAGCTCGAGGATCACGTGAAGTTCTGCTCGACGCTTCATGACTCGAAGACGAGCGCTTGGTCCGTCCAGGTGGAGGAGCGCATGGTAGAGGAAGCATGTTATATGCTCAAAGCTTGGTTAAGCTAACTAGAAAGAGAATGATGTACTCTGCTCATCTGCTCCCTAGTGTCAGAGCTTCGTAGTAAATTATGTTGAAAATTGCAATTTGTAGGGTATTATTCTCGGTTGTTTCGCGATAAAGTGTGCACTATCAATCGGTTAGTACAAGTTTAGAACAACCCTGCTCTTCTCTATGTGAATTTTGTGATTCTTGTTACAACATTAATCTGGAGATATGAGTATTGAGAACACTTTCATCTCGCGAGCTATGTATGTTCAACTTAATTAGTTTTCCATGCTAAAAAACCAAATTAGTTACTTTATTTTCCGAATTTCGAAAGAAAACAGAAATCTTTACTATTAAAAGGGAGTTGGTCGTTCATGTAACCAGACCGTGGTCCGCTATTTTACTTTCCGATTCTACCCGCGAGGTTCGAAAGTATTACAGCTCCTGCCACCGCCAACTGAAAAACGTTGACCGTTCATAGCTTCTCGTTCTTCTCTACCGCGACAGAGCGCCACCTAGGGTTCAGTCCCGCCGCAGCAATCCATCGACGCCGCCGCACGCCTAGAGATCTCCGCCAGCAGCGACCCGCTCGCCCCCGAGCACCCTGTCCTCTCCCGCGAAAGAGCGCCGCCACCTAGGGTTCTCCCGCCGCCACATTCTTCATGCCGCCGGCCGCCCAACCCGTCGCTGCTTTGTCCTTACCCGTCCTCTCTCCTCTCGTCTGTGAGCTCATGCCGCCGCCAACACCAGCAAGTCGCTGCGCCGCCACCCACATCTCGCCCCTCTACTCCCCTGTCGCCCCTCCCGGCGCCGCCTTCCACATCCCCTGCATCTCCTCACCAATCCCCAAGCGCCGCCTCCCTTCTTTCATAACCACTGCGTCCCCTTCCATGGCAATCACCACATCCCTGTGTGTGTGCAACTGCCGGTCAGATCCGTGCGTGAGAACTGCAGATTGTGGTGCTCGTGATTCTTACTACCTCGTCCAGTACAAAAATCCCTGAACCCCTGAAAAAGCCCCCTTGCTCTCGTCGCCTCTCTCCAATCCGGCTCTCGCGAAACTCGGACCGCCCGCTGAAACTGCCGACGCTGCCGTGCTTGGGAACGAGCATGTGAGAGGGTGGAGAGGGGGCAGATAGTACAGATTCCCTGTTCGTCTTATTCCTTTTACATAACGTTGTAGTCTGATGTATGAGGCCAACTAGCAGATCGATTAGATCCGTTTGTGAAATTTTTCTCCAAGGTAAATAAATCTTGTGCTGGTAGTTGTTGTATGATATCAAAATACTGTTAGCTTTTACAACATCTACAAATTATGTAGGTTTCCATAATCCATATGCGTTGATTGCACACGTCCTGACTGATGAGTTGTTTTCATTATGAGAGGTCGCTCAGATCATGGGACGGGGTACATCCATACCCATAGCAATTCAATTTTGTAAAGCCTTTTCCTGATTACAATTTTTAAGTTCAAAGTTGTTTTTCATGGTTATGTTCCAAGTTAATTGATTTGTCCTGGTTATATTCATATTATGGTACAAAATCAAGAGAGGGATGATAATTGCATTTAGTCGCTGAAATAACACTGGTATCAGGAAACTTCACATTACTGCATACGTAATACGTAAGTACACCTGAATGAGGCCATGTCCAAGAATCAAATATATAGAAACATGCATGTCAAATGATTACGTAATACGTAAGTACACCTGAATGACATGTATTTCTGTAATGGAGGGACCATTTTCTATTAGTGATTAAACATTGTCAACTCTGTTGCTTTTAGAAGGGGAAAGTTCATCAAACAAAATGTGTGGATTGTTCAAAAGTATCATAATAAGATCCCCATGAGATATTGGAGTTTATTTTGCATCATTATCCGAGTCCCCTATATTTGAGAACAAACCCCTGACATTAAACAGTGTCATGTTTCTGTTTTGTAGGTTTGAATACACGATAATAAAGCTCGTAGAAGATATCACCACTAGCACCCAGGAGCCGCTTAAGTTCCAGCAAGAGATGGTATGTGTGACTTGACAGCATGCATATTTTTCTCCTACGATCAAACGATTGTTTGAACTCTACTCTTTTGCGATAGAGGAACAAGAATGCAGTCTCCAAAAGATATTCCCTGAACAGCCATCCTCCACGGCCACCTCTAGATCCGGCCGCGTCGACCTCCTCCAGCAGACTGATGCCACGTGCGTGTGTGTGCTTCGTACAAATAAAGCAAGTGAGAGGACGCAAAATGATTTTCAGCTACTATATTGTTCATTTATATCTAGAGCCCGAGTTGCAGGTCGAGCAGGGCGAGTACCTGAAAGATTGCTGCGAGATTAGTTGAATTTAATTTCTTAGATTAAGTGAATTGCTTGGACACACTCATTTTATTCCGACCTGATGCTTGTGTAGATGTTGTTTAGGTGTGCCTTTCAGAGCTTTGGTAGGAAGAATTCATGGCGACAGTTTACATTTTCTATAAAACGGTAGATCATCTGGTCTTTTCCAGTGTTTTTGGGCACTATTCGCGTCTGGCATCCCAAACATGTAGTGTTTGCATGTGTTAGCAGTTCATTGATCCGACAAGACGTAATAGTATACCAGTTCATTGATCACTATGGTTGTGAGATGATATGCTTAGTTATCTTGGTCAAATTGCAGGCAGAGCTCTGAATGAAAGTATAGCGCGCCACTGCACAACACGCTCAACGAACGCCTACCACTGTGCCCACACCATTGCCAACTCCTCTTCAGGAGGTACTTGTTCATCTACTGACTGTGATTTTTCTGAATACGATCTTAAGTTTCACAAGATTTCTTTGTGTCAATATCATGACAAATATGAAAACATGCCATAGAAGAATTATCTCTGAAGAATGATTTTTGCTGGTGGGCTAATTGTAAAGAAGATAAACGGTTCTAGATGACCGAAAAGGGTTTGTGTTTTCTGTCATTGTTGCTGCTAATGACGAATTTATTTACAAGGCCTCTACATCTTTTCCCCTGTGCGGGTTGAAAGTAAGACTGTTGTACTTATCCCTGCTCGCTTGCAGTTGTTGCTTATTCAGGACATGCACCGATTATTGATTAAAAAACATGCACTCGTTGCACCAAACCTGTAGTGTTGACGGATCGACATTTTCCCTCATTGTAATTTAGGCAAGCTGCATGGTGTATTATTTCAGTATGTATATATTTGTATTTTGGTGAGGACAAATGAATATTATTTTGGTATTTCTTCTGTTCAATAGTAATTAATACAGTGTGAAATTGTGAAATTGCACGACACTTGTAGTCTGTGGGTTTTGGAGCAACACCGTCGACCCGGTTCGTACTGGGAAACTCGAGGCGGAGGCGTTTCTTTCTTGCATGGCATTTTGAAGATAATATGTTCCATTCAAATTCAAATGGAAGCAACTTTGTCATGACAATTAATAAACCGCAAGGGTAGACCATCCCATATTGTCAGCGTGTACCTGCGGAATCCGTATTCTCTTATGCTCAGCTCTATGTTGAGTGCCACTGTAAAGACCGGCTCCTTCCAGCAGTGGCATCATCGACTTGGTCATCTTTGTGGCTCATGTCTATCGTCGTTAGTTCGTCGAGGTCTTCTGAGGTCTGTCTCAGGAGATGTCTCTTTACAGTGTCAGGGTTGTCGTCTTGGCAAACAGATTCAGTTGCCTTATCCTACTAGTGAGTCAGTGTCTCAGCGTCCTTTTGATTTAGTTCATTCCGATGTGTGGGGTCCGGCTCCCTTTGCTTCGCAAGGGGGCCATCGCTACTATATTATATTTATCGATGATTTCTCTCGCTACACTTGGCTTTATTTTATGTCTTCTCGCAGTGAGGTTCTCTCTATATATAAGCGTTTCGCTGCCATGGTTCACACTCAGTGCTCTGATACCATGTTAGGGAAATACGTAACTTGTATTTCCAAGGGCCAAAGGCCACAATATATAGTACATGTATAGGTGACAAATATGCAGAAAACCCCTTCTACAACGGGAAAACTATACAGGTATACATGGACACATAATATAACTCTAACACAAGACACCCTCTAGCATGTGAACAACTTGCCCCATCATTGGCCTCTGATCCTTGGCATCTTGAATGCACCAGCATGCAATTCGACAGGCCCTGTTCAGCTGCTCTATATCTGCTTGGCCTTCCAACCTACGATCCAGCAGACACATAGCATCTCCTTCGTTCACCTTTATTGCAGCAAAGATGGGGAAGTAAGTATACTTACCTTCCCTAATTTTTTCTGCGTTCCTTCGACCAGATATGATTTCAAGAAGCATCATACCGTAGCTGTAAACATCAGCCTTATGTGTGATCGGTAACCCGATATCCACTCAGGTGCAAGATATCCGATTGTCCCTCGCATGGTTGTCAAAGCCCTGCTAAAATCTCGACCAAGAAGCTTCGCCATGCCGAAGTCTGCAATTTTGGGGCAGAACTCTGCATCAAGAAGTACATTGTCCGGCTTCATGTCACAGTGTATAATGCATTCCTTGCATTCCTCATGGAGATAAGCCAAGCCTCTTGCGGTTCCAAGTGCTACATGGTACCGGAGATCCCATGTAAACTTGGCCGAACTCTTTGAGAAGAGGTGAGAGTTCAAAGAACCATTCTCCATGTACTCGTATACCAGCATTCTTGTCCTCCCTTCTGCACAAAAACCAAATAAACGGACAAGATTGACGTGGTGAATTATGCCAATTGTCTGCACTTCTGCTCGGAATTGCTTTTCCCCTTGCGCCATGCCTTTTAGCTTTTTGACTGCCACTAGAGAGAAACCTGGCAACGCCCCCTTAAAAACACAACCGAAACCACCTTCTCCAAGTTTTTCTGAGAAACTTTTGGTTGCCTTCTTTATGTGTGCTTCTGAGAAGATGATGAGGGTTTTATTGAAATTCAAAGGTTTCTTCTTGGATAACATCCTTTTTCTTATCGAGAAAAGGATGAGACTGATAAGCATTAGGATGAGCACACCTATCGTCGTTACAACAACGGTTTTAATCTTGGAATGTGATTTTTCTTGCTTGGAACCTTGAGCAGACCACAATTGAGGAGCAGACCACAATAGGGTCCCACAGCCCCCTAATTTAGCAACACTAACATTACCGTCAAAATCCAATCGTACATACAAAGCTGAATTATTGAACAGGAATAATAAAGAGTTTTCATCTTCAATAAAATCCATCCAGCTGGGAAACGTGCCATTATAATAAAGCTCATCCTCGTCGTAAAAACAACCAGTTATGTGGTAGACAGTAAACCCATTTGGTGAATTTGTATCCATGACCAGATGCGAACTACTAACACGAGAACCATTATTTTTAGCACGAGGGATCGCGTTAAGTCTCCACAGCGATCCTCCAGGTAGCAGTGTATCACCTGGGTCATCGAAGCTTTGCCAGAACAAATATGAACTGTTAACTCGATCTCTAATTACGAGATTTCCGTTGTCAAGAAGTACTGCAACTGCAGAAGTAGATTTATCTTCCACACCACTATTAGATGACCAAATAAAAGCATTATAATAGGGCGTCGGCAAGGTCAGTTGCATGTTGCCATCTGATGAGAGGCTTAAAGAGGAGGTCCAAGGGTCTGAGGTGTGGTATGCTTTTTTGTAGCAGTAGTATAACTCTGATTCTGGTGGTTCACGAACGACCCAAACTAGAAGAGCTGCACAAGTTGATGAGTTGCCGTACCATATTCCGAATGTGAACTCTGAGCATGGAGGAGATAGGCAGTTGAAACACAACTCAAAGGCACCATTCTTTGAGACCAGGGTGCGGTTACCAGACAGAGCTTGGCCTGGAAACAGAGTATCTGTTGCACGCGCGAATTGGCACCTTGAAGACATGCAGATGAACAAGTACATAATCGTAGCTAGAAAGGAAGATGTTGAAGGCATGAACTTGCATACCTTCTCCATATAGTGTATGGGATGATCGATCGCTTACTAGAAATGTTGATATTCTGGCTGTCCCGATGTATATACACCATGACTGACTGGATAGAGAGAGGACCTTTTACTCAAGACGAAGATAGCTAGCTTCTGGGGTCAAGGATTGCCGTGGAAGATGTGTGGAATTTAGGGCCAAAAATGTAGACTTGCTTTTAGGACCACGCAAGATGTGTGGAATTTACGACATCATAGCAAGTACGATAGTGAGTTTTTGAAAAAATTGTCTCTGCTAATTGACTTTTCTTCTGCAGATGGTGACAGAGGCCGAACATTGGTCACTGGACCATGAGTTGTTTTCAAGAATCTGGCTGTTTTTTAGTCAATCATCTGGTCGAAAAATCATTACTGTTCCGGTCAGAATTACTGGGCGCCCAAGATCCCGCTGCGCGACCAAGTCGACAGGTTTTACCAAGAGATATGCCTCTCCGATTTTCAGCAATCAATTTCAAATCAGGCAACCCCACTCAAGCAGCCTCTAAGGATGACTCCAACAGGGTGACGCATCAAGTCCACGCGCCTCCGTTCATGTTCGCGAGGACCAAAAACACGGTCCAACGGGGCGACGCAAACGGACCGCGGTCTGTTTTTGGTCCGCCGCGATGCATTGCTGGCCCAAATTTGGGCCACCGATGCGTCGGCCCCGGACGCGAGCGGAGCGTTGCTGTGTCCTGCCCTAGTCCGCCCTTGGCCCGTAAATCAGACCATTCTCCACCCCAATCTCCTCCGCCTCCCTCGCCCCTCTCGCCGCCACCCCGCCGTCGCACCCTCGATTTGGCACTGCAGGCCATTCCGGGGACGCCGGCTGCTGCTCCTCTCCCCCGCCGTCACCGAAGTATGTGCGTCCCCGCGACGGCCGGTGAATCTTGCGGACACAACTCTCTCAGCGCCCGCGACGCACACGCCGCCCACAAGGTGTTCGGCCCTTCACCCCGACAACAACTCAGGTACGACCTCGGCCATGGATAGCTCGGATGAGTGGTACTACAAGAACCACATCATGTACCAGTCATCATCGGATGATTCCTCCGACGATGACAGTGACGGCATGGTTGCCACCCTCATCGTCAACGAGTACATAGAGAGGATGCAGACGGTGTTCCGAGGCTCCTTGTCAGGCCGTTCTCCTGCTCTTGACTAGAACCGGCGAGCTGGCCAAATCCAGCTGTATGGGGACTACTTTCGTCCCCATAAACCCACGTATCCTCCCAAGGTTTTTCAGCACCGTTTCCGGATGAGGTCTTTGTTCAACCGCATCCGGGTGGGGGTGATGCATTTTGATGACTATTTCATATGCAAGCCCCATGCATGTGGTACCATGGGCTTCTCGTCGTACCAGAAGTGCACCGCCGCCATTCGCATGCTTGCATATGGGATTGTCGGTGATCTTGTGGACGAGTATGTCGGATGAGTGAGTCCACGTGCCTGGAAGCAATGTACAAGTTCTGCGCGGCCGTGGTGCAGGTGTTCGGGCCGGAGTACCTGCGGGAACCCAATGCTGCCGACATGACTCGCCTCTTGGCAATCAACGAGTCAAGAGGCTTCCCCGGGATGCTCGGAAGTATAGATTGTATGCACTGGGAGTGGAGGAACTGCCCATTTGCTTGGCAGGGGCAGTACAAGGGCCATGTTGGGGCCTGCACGGTCATACTTGAGGCTGTGGCATCACAGGACCTCTGAATTTGGCACTCGTTCTTTGGCATGGCCGGCTCGCACAATGACATCAATGTGCTGCACGGTCTCCGGTGTTCAATAGGCTCTCCAAGGTGACCTATGAGATCAATGGTCACCAATATGACAAGCCCTATTACCTTGCTGATGGGATTTACCCCACATGGACTACATTTGTCAAGACCATCTCCAAACCCAATGATGAGAAGAAGAAGAAGAGGTTTGCCAAGGAACAAGAGAGTGCAAGAAAGGATGTAGAGCGTGCATTCGGTGCTCTACAGTCACGATGGGCTATTGTTCGCCATCCTGCTCGGACATGGGACAAGGACCAGCTGTGGGAGGTGATGACAGTGTGTGTGATCATGCACAACATGATCGTGGAGGATGAACGCGACGAGGGCTTGAATGATCAGGCATGGCAGTTCCAGGGTGAGTTGGTTGAGCCCCAAGGACCGTCCACATTTGCTCAGTTCCTCGACTTCCACCGTGACGTTCGTAAGAAGGTGTCTCATCTTCAGCTCCAAAATGATTTGGTGGAGCATGTCTGGCAGCACTACGGTAACCAGGGGCAGTAGTTCCATTTGATGAACTACTTGTCTTATTTATTTGGTTTGTAATGCATGACACAATTTGTTATTTGTGAAACTATTTGTGTTTCTTTGAACTATTTGGATTGTAATAATAAGTATTTGATGAACTATTTGAATTGTTTTTATGGATTGTATTCTTTGTATCTTATTTATTGTGCTTGATAACACAATGGCCAAAAATGATCAAAATGATAAAAACCCTGACCGGGCGGACTCAATGCGTCAGCCCGTTGGGGGCAGTGGCCAGAAAGGGGCGGACATAGGTCGGCCATGGGTCCTTTTACCGACGCAAACGGACCAAACGCGGACCAAACACGCGTCCGTTTGCGTCGCCCCGTTAGAGTCATCCTAATCACCCCTATCCCACGGTCACCTCGTACTAGGCAGTGTTGGGTAACTGCCGGCCCACCCGAATGATGCGGCTACACCATTTCTTGGGTGGTTGGTTTTTTCCTTCTAGCTTGATTCTCATCCGCCTATATCCCCTAATTAGGCCTATATATATATATATATATATATATATATATATATATATATTGACGCGGATTTTATAACAAGGGTGATAGCACCGCATGCTCTCAAAACCGTCCGATATCGTGCCGTGATTCGTGCTGCCGTTTTCTTTCATTCACGTCCGTTCACCGCCAGCGCAGAAAAAGACACCCGTGGCCGGTGAGAAAAACACCAAAACACGGCACGGCCCTTCCCTTGAGCTCCTTCGCCACCTTATCCTCCACCGCACCCTCGCCCCGACCTCCCGGTGCGGATCCCCGCCGCCCCACCACCGGCGCCTCCCCATGGACCGGCGCCGGCCCGCCCCTACATCCCGCGCCGCTGGACCTAGTTCCGCCGAGCGCCGCCCTGGGACGGCCCCCGACTTCCACCCCGCGCCCCTCCTGGAGGGCCCTCGACCTCCGTCGACCGGGAGGGCCCCACCTGCACCGCCTTTCGCCGTCGAGAGGATCCCGCGCGCCGTCGCCGGCAGGATCCGTGCGCCGCCCCACGGATTTTCCCATGGGCCGCCGTCGGGTGGCCATCGCGCCGGCCCTGATCCCCACATCGGCGGCGCCGCCCCTCCTCCTCATCCGGGGACGCACCGCCCGGCCCCCGCGAGCCTCCCTGGCGAGGTCGCCGCCCAGCATGCCGCCCACAGCTGGTCCAGGCCCCCGCCCGGCCGCCGTCCACGGCAGGTCCAGGGACTCGACTTCTGGGGTCGGTGGTGCAGCACGCTGGAAGGGGCAAGGAGAGGTGCCCGCCCCGCTTGGCCGCCGGTCGCCACCACGCGCAGCTTCATGCCCGTGGGTGGACGTTGACCAGGAGCAGGAGCACCAATTCGGCGTGCTGGTGTCCAGGACTTGAAAAGCAGGATGGGAGGAGTGGTGGGGAACGGGGTGGGCTGAGAGAGAAGCGTGTGTGGTGAGTTTTTCTTTCTTTTTTGAGCGAGCGTGCGGGATGGGATTGCCTAACGGCGTTAAAGCGATGTGCGGTGGAAAATGCTCTATAGGGCCGATCGATGGTTGGATGGCTATGCGTAGCTATCCCCCAAGTTATCCCACTATTTCCGATATATATATATATATATATATATATATATATATATATATATATATATATATATATATAGGACAGGACTATTCTAGACAACCGCTATAGTGTTTGTAGAATAGTTATTCTAGACAACTCGACCCGAACCGAGGAGAAACGGAACTACCCCTCCGAACCAACCGCACCGGAAAAACCCACCACCGACGGCACTACCTACCGAAATTCCTCTCTCCATCCCCACCTGCCCCGATGCATCTCTCCCCAACCCACCTCCCACCGGCGGGAGGCCATCCCGCCGCCCCTGCTCCTCCCCCACCGGCAGGAGGCCACCGCGCTGCTCCTCCTCAACTGGGACGCCCCGCGTCCGCCCCCGTAACTGCCCGTCGCACGCCCGCCCCAGGGGCCCCCAAATCTCCGCCGTGCTTCGCCCGGGAGGGCTCCCAACCTCCACATCGCGCCGCCATGGAGGGGCCCCATATCCACCGCGCTCCCCTGGAAATCCAACCTCCACTGCGCCACCGGCGGGGAAATCCAGGCACCGGCGCAGCCCCGTCGTCGGCACGGCCCCCTGCCCCCACTCCTGCCTTCCTCCGCCGCGAGTGCGAGCCCGACGACCTCCGTGCTCCGCGCGCACCATCGTGTGCATCCTGCTCTCAACCTCGGTGAAGCCCGGCGTGATTCGGCCGGAATCATAGAGATTGTGCTCGTGATTTGTTCAAGAGATGTACTGCAAATTAAATTGCAGGCCTTGTGTGCCCTCTCTGAATTTCGTCCGGCATCTGAATCCCCCATTTTCCTGCCGCTGGTCCACAGGTTGTAGCCATGGCCGTAGCTATGGCCGTAGCTACAGGTTGGTCAGGGAGACTTCCCGATCGGCCTTTGAGCCCCATCCATGGCGCGTCGCCGGCTGCGGGGTCCTCGTCACGCCCGAGCGCCGCACGACGGAACGCTGCCATCTCTGCTCGTCCTAGGTCCGTCGCGCCGGCCTGGCCTGCTCCGAGCATCGCGGCAAACTTCCGCCGCTGGATTGCCCAACTCTAGCAGGTGGACTCCCGATGCCGCGGTTGTCGTTCTGCCAGACGGACCTCGACCTCCGACGTTCCTATCCATCTCCGAAGCTCTCTCTCTGAATCCATATGGATTGAGCATCGGCCCTGTGAAGATACTTGCACTTCACTGGAATTTCCATATCGTCGGCCGGCTTCAGCCCAAATAGGATTTCGTTTTCAGTTCGCACTGGAACATGCGCTAGGAGCCTAGGAGAGGATAAGACTAGAATGAGTGATGGAGAAAAATCTGAAAAAGAGGTTCACGATCTCAATTAGGAAAGTTCACCTCATATTAAAACGGAAGTTAACACTGCAAACGTTTATTTCATATATATGTGACGATATGTGAAGTTCATCGTATTTAACGGGAGTTCACATCGCGGAGTTCGCTTTAAAAAAAAAAACAAAAAACAGAGGTTCATAGTACCAAATCGCGGAAGTTCAACTCATATTAAAACGGAAGTTAGCACTGCAAAAAATTCATTTCATATTATACGACGATATGTGAAGTTCACATCGTATTAAACGGGAGTTCACCACGGGAACGTCACCTCGTATTAAATAGAAGTCCAGTCGCGAAGTTCGTCTCGTATTAAAACGGAAGTTCAGCCACGAAGTTCACCGGACGACGTTCGCTTCGTATTAAACGAAAGTTCCCGTGAAGTTCACTTATAATTAAAACGGAAGTTTAGAAAGCTAGTGAGTTCAATAACCCAGAAGTTAATTAACCCGAATTAGCGATCGGAAGTTCAGTAACAGACTAAACGGAAGTTTAGTAACAGACTAAACGGAAGTTAATGGTCGTATAAAAAGGAAGTTCATTACTATCTGTCTTCTCGTTTTTCCGTTTTCGTATTTTCAAAATTAATCCAAAACCGTAACGAATTTTAAAAATATTTCTACACGAAAATGTTGCGTCTAGTCAATATCTTTCCAACGCCATATCATTTGTTACTTTTCGATAAGCGATTTGAAAGTAATTGCCAAAAAACAGCCCGCTGAACATTAATGTTCAAAAAACAGAATCGTTTATTTTTAAATCTGCTCTTAAACCGTAACGAATTTGGAAAAAAGCACTGAGATATGAAAGGTGCGCATTTTCCATAGCTTTCCAACGGCATATCGTTTGCATCAATCCGATGAGCGGTTTGAAAATAGCGTCCAAAATACAGTAAAAAACGGAGAAATCCGCGAAAACAATCTTTAGTATTTTTAAATCTGCTCTTAAACCGTAACGAATTTGGAAAAAAGTACTGAGATATGAAAGGTGTGCATTTTCCATAGCTTTCCAACGGCATATCGTTTGCATCAATCCGATAAGCGGTTTGAAAATAGCGTCCAAAATACAGGAAAAAACGGAGAAATCCGCGAAAACAATCTTTAGTATATTTACATTGTTTTAAAACCGTACCGAATTTGGAAAACATGTCAACAAGAGAAAGGTGTGCAATTTTCATAGCTATCCAACGATATATTTCATGTCTCATTCCGACAAACGGTTCAAAAATTGCGACCGGAAGTTCACCTACTTTTGAAACCGCAGTTCAGAAAGTTGTCCAGAATACTTATTCTAGAAGGGAGTCTAGAATAGTAGGGGTATATATATATATATATAGGAAGCTCAATTGGGGCACCTAGGAGCCTGGGCACCATGCATCTTAACCGTCAGATCAGGTATCTTGATTAAGCATTTGATTGTGGATTCTAGTCTGCCGGGTCGACCCGTTAGCACTAGTAGCTATTGAAACGAAAATTGTGCATTAAGTAGTCGTGAGGAGAGAGAGTATGTAATCTGGCAATCAGAATTATTATGTTGCCTTGGTTAAGCAGCTACGGGAGGATACTCGTGTTTTCCTTGTAAACCGCAATCAATTCTAGGTATGAGCTTTGGAGTATGTTTCGGAGAATTAAATGTGAGTTGACGGCAGTGATTAAATGATGATTTTGCTGGTGGAGACCTTGACTAAATCGGTGGAGTAATTATTGTCTTCAGTTGCATACCCATAAAAGCTTAGACGAGCTGTCTATTAGTAATGGTCGGATTGATTCCTATTTAAGGTATACGATCGATGGTACATGATACCCAGTTTTTGTCTACGTGATGAGTATTTTTTGTTAGATCCATATTGCTGTAATAATTCTAGCATTTGAACAGTGTGATTTATTAGTAGTAATTTTCACTTGATATTTTATAGCCCAGAAATCATGGACGCGCCATGCACATTTGGCATCTCTTTTTCCTACGTAATGGTGATTGATTATTATGCACTTGGGTATCTGATCGTTTGTGCCAAATTATTTTTTGATGAATGTGTAAGATTAATTTATGGGCTAGGTATGTGGGCAGTTTAAATGAGTACTAGGTATACAAAATTTTGGGTATGTCTGGATACGTTACCCTCCCCCAACCTCTAAGAGTAGCGTTTTGGCGGGCTCCTCATTCACGTCGGCAAGAGGTGAGGCGACACGAGTGAGGGACGAAGCGTGTCGACGTCGTCAACGACCTCGACACGGGAAGACCCCAACGTCAACATCTGGCGGCGCGGATCCTAGTGACGTTTGGGCGACAGACACCGTTCCATGTTCACTCGTCCATCCAACGAGGTTTTAAGTATCTCGCGCAAATAATAGAGTATCTCATACACAATATATGGTACCCGAGGTATCAATGTATCATACCTAAGTAAATAAGGTATGGATTAGCGCATACTCATTATGTGGTACACGGTTAGCGATATCAAGTCGTCGTCATCACATGCTAGGTATACGATACCCAGGGTATGCGATACCCAATTAAATGAGGTATTGAGTATAGCATACTCGTTATATGGTATGGGGTTTAACGATATCACGCAAGCGATGTTACATGATGGGTATGCGATACCCGCAAACGCTTTGGCAGCCGATCGGGCGATATCGTCTCTTGTATTTGAGTAGTATTTCACAGGCTAGTTTTCGATGTCACATCTCGAAGCCACCGAGTATTCATACCGGAGTAACACTGGTGTGTAAACCTTCCGGTTATGATCATGGTGGAGTGTGTATGAAATTTGTGGGATGTGTGGCGCAAATATGGGTTGAGTATATTGAAAGCTATCACATAATTCTATTAAAGAGTACGGGGGTACTTGCATACTCCCATATGCCACATGAAATAGAACTTGAAGAGTTGATTAAATAAACAAACGATACCCTGAACTTTGGTGTAGAGGGAGAGGTCAACACACGTGGTACACAAACAAGCTGACAACGGGATTATTTGAGTGGAAACAGTCGCTATAGGAGCAAGTCGGATGCGCGACATGGCTCTATGCGCTTGTGCTAAGCCGACAGGGGCCAGCACGGCCAAGTGGGGTGTGTGCGGCCATTACCGCCGAGAAGATTCAGTGGGTTGTCGATTGCATACTCATATCATATGATATACCCACTTTAACTTAAAATTTAGTTCGAGTAAACAGTAGGAACAAAGTGTTTTGGGTATGGTTATGTCACATAATCAGTTCTTACATACCTTATTGTACTTACGACTGGACCAAAAAAAATTAGAAGAAAACTTATTGGACTTATTACATAACACTCTCTCTTAGTAGAGTGCATTGTTCCAAAAGAAAAACATTGAAATTATTACATAGACATTTCTTAATATGGAAGATAATTGTAGCCAACATAATCTCAGTTCTAACTATGTCCATAGTTGTGTCGCCTCATATGTATCCCAATGTGTATTGTCTCATCAATCCTTGCACGAATCAGGGGACGAAGCATCATCATCTTTTAATGTAAGAATGTCCATCATAATCTCGGTTCTGACATTATCCATGCAAACCTGTGTGTGGACAAGCAGAAAAAGAGAGTAACCAACGGGAGTATGTGGGTATTCAGGTATATAGTCTAGTACGAAAAGGTATTGCATGAATGTGCAAAAATACTTTCAGTAACATATTGGCAGAGTTACTGAAAAATACAGAAAATTTCTGACGAGTATGAAGTACCAGATTCCTGATCGAGTACTAGTTGCAACAAAATAATACCCACGTTCCTGATCGAGTATAAAGTACCAGATGCAACAAGATTACCCAAATTCCTGATCAAGTATGAAGTACAGTAGTAGAAAAATAGACCAAACCTGTGATGGAGTAGGAAGTACTAGCTGCAACAAAACACTCATTTTTGCGTATGCCCCTACATGCATGCATCATTTCTAATTCTAAAAAACTACGCTCTAATCCAGCTCCATCTAAACTAAGAGTTGATCAAATCAAGTCATGATTCTATCCACAAGATAAGCCACATCTGGATTGAGGGGGAGGAAAAATCCAATCTATAAACTAATCATTCGTACAAGTTCTGTACACATACAACGTTCTGTTCATTTCAACACGGAGGTTCCCAAACGATCAGCTCACGGTGGCGGGGGCCACGATGTGCATGAAAAAAATAGTGCAGAACACTACAGTTCAGTGCAAGACGACGGTGGCGGGGCCAGAACAAACAGATCAGTGCAATACAGATCAATATAAGGCGACGGAGGCGGGGGGGGGGGGGGGGGGCACGATGTGCAGGAAAATATCATCAAGAATTTACGTTATGAAGAAGTACATACCTCAAGCCACAAAATCGACGGAGGCCTGGGCATTTAGATACCTACAATTAAAATAAACCAAACATGAGAATGAAGTTTAGTAGTAAGAACATAAACCAAACTTGTGATGAAAAAACTAAACTATCAGGGATGTTTGAAAGTATTAGCTGCAACAAAGTAAATACTCAAATTTCTATTGGAACATGAGTATCAGACAAAAAATATGCAACAAGATGAGTACCCAATATTGTACTAATGCAATCTACAAACTGATGATTCGTACAAATCCTGTACACGAACAAGTGCTGATCGTTTGAGCACGGGTCCCCAATGGCCTCGCTGACGGTGGCGGCGGCCATGACATGCAACGACGCTAAGTAAGCCCGACGGTGACGAGTTCCAAGATTGTGCATAAAAAGATCATTTAGGAATGAAGGCTGGTGGGAGCACGTACATACCTGAAGCCACAAATCGATTGAAAGAATGGACAAAATCAGCCAGCTTCACCTCCAACTAGCTCATGACGTGAGGGCGAGAGACAATTCGTTTGAATCAGGTGAAGCTGTGATTGTGGAGCAATTAAGGCGCATATAAATAAGATATGTTTGATACCTTGTTTTTTTGGTAGGAATCCGGGTATGCTGCCAATAATTCAGCATGAATCAAGGAGCGCACAATCAAGCAGCTCAAAATTTCAAACCTGCTATTAATGGCTGGTTGATTTAATTAGGAAATAGCACCACGGTTCAAAATTTCAAACATGCAAAACGGGTTACTAACGGGTATTCTAGACCTCACATACCCGAATTGGTTCCTGCCCTAATGATCATGATCAAATGAATCAAACGGTTGTTGAGCTAGGAGCCTGGGCACCTAGGAGCCCCTACTAATATATATATATATATATATATATATATATATATATATATATATATATATATATATATATATAGTAGCTTGGCAGTTACCATCAGGGATGATTTCTGAGAAAAAAGTATTCTGAATGCTGAAGCAACATGTCGGCTGCTGAAATTATCGGCTTTGCTCTTCTTTTGGCTCTGGTGGTCTTGAGCAAGTTCAGGGTAGATTGGCCAAGTACATTGCTGAATTCACTTGGAAGGAGAATTTTGCTTGCTCCTGAAGACTGGGCTATGCATCGTTCTGGAACATTGATTTTCAACAGGATGTGAGGTGTAGGACTCTTGGTTTCATTGATTTTGTCCCTCGGGATTTGTTGGGGGCCAGCGGTTTTTTAATCCGCATAACTCCGGCGCGAATAGATGACAGGAAATAAGAGGACTGATGCTTTATCCCAGAAGAATAGTCTGCGGAATCGCTGAGCCCCTTGAAACCGATGGGGGTGAATACTAGGCTACAAAACATGGCTGAATTAATATCAGACAAAACCGACCTTAGCTCAGTTGGTAGTGCGGAGGACTGTAGTGTTTGCAGAATAAATCCTTAGGTCGCTGGTTCGAATCCGGCAGGTCGGATTATTTTTATTTTTTATTCACGATATCAATCTTGAATTAATCACATATCAACGTTATCTTACGTCATAATCTCGGATCTCAATCAAAAATTATTTGTAATCTTTTTATTCACGATGTCAATCTCGGATTGTGGTTCTCAAGTCAAGATTACTCGATGGGTGATTCTTAGATCAACTGAAATATAAAAATAAGATCACAGGATTGCCAGTTACCCGACTTTTAGCATTTCAATGTTCCAAGCCCATGACAGTGCTAGCATATTGTTTTGCTAGGTCTATAAAGGGAGACCATACATCCCCGTTTTTATTCATCAAGAAAAAAATTAGTCCAGGCACAGTGGCCGATCTGTCCAAATGAAGAAACAAAAAGCCGCAACACATCCACTAAATTCCCGCGCCAAACTGCAATGGCAGAACAGCAGGCGAATACACTCAAAATCGCACAATTTCAGGGGGCGACGTCCATCTTCAAGACTGCGCACCGACTATAGCTTTACTCCTGCGACTCCAGAGCCTTCAGGACTTCTTCTCCCATTCGCTTGCATCCGACCAGTGTCTACAGCAGAAAAAACGTAACAGCGTAAGTTTTGGAAGAGAGGGAACAAGAGAAACATCAAGAGTAGTTATTGCTAATGAGCATTCCACTACAAGCAGTCACAGGTCATGCAGAAAACCAAAGTCTTGTATCACCAATCCAAGTAACTATGTTTCCGGATATTCAAGCACACAACAGAACTACAGACTTGCCAAGTAGATGAAGGTTTGATCTTTTCTTTTGCGGAAACATACAAAGCAGCTAGTAGGAGTCAAACTTTTGATAATCTTGCATAGTCTAATCTTACCGTTCCAGGAGAATATATGTCCCCAGTTCTGAACCCACTGTCCAATGTCGCAGTCACCGCGGCTTCAATTCTCTTTGCAGCACTTTCTATACCAAGGCCATATTTCAGTAGCATTGCCGCACTAAGAATTGTAGCTAATGGGTTTGCCTTGTCCTGCACTCAGTAAATAGTAGGAGCAAGCAGAAATCCAAAGCGAGTCAGACATTAAAAGCCAACATAGTTCTACTAGCATCAAAGCACTATACTGGTTTCTGGAACAAATAAAAGCTATATCACCTGCCCAGCAATGTCAGGGGCAGAGCCATGGATAGGTTCAAATAGACCAGGTCCCTGCAAAAAAAAAACAAGATTCTTAAGCGCCTTCTTCCATCACTTTCAGCAAAAATAAGGGTATTTGCAGACCATTCAATGTGACATGTCTATTACCGATGCACCAACACTGGCAGATGGGAGCATTCCAATGCTTCCTGTGATCATTGATGCTTCGTCGGATAATATGTCACCAAAAATGTTATTTGTCACAATCGTATCAAACTGTGATGATGCAGGGTATTTAGTAGGTTAGCACATTCTCATTATGCTTAACACAGCATGAAATAAATTATCTACATAACAATGAGGCAAACCTGTTTAGGATTCCTAACAAGCTGCATTGCAGCATTATCAACGTACATGTGAGAGAGCTCAACATCAGGGTATTCGGAAGCAATTGCCGTTACACGTTTCCTCCAAAGCATAGATGCCTAAAATAATATTAGAGTTATAAAACATTACATATCATTTAGCCTCAGATAATTCCATGGCTTCTAATTTCAAATACATGTCGAACAAGGCAAGAACACACATGCGATTGGTATAATTAGGTACCTCAAGCACATTTGCTTTGTCCACCGAGCATAGTTTCCCTCCTCTCTTGCGAGCAACCTCAAATGCAACCCGGGCAATACGATCGATCTGGGGATAGAGTTGTTCAAACAAATAGTTAATGCAATATTCAATAGAAATGGTATCAAGCAAATAGTTTGAAATTTAATTAATCTTCCAGAAAACACATCCTGCCATCATAGAGAAAGAAACAACGACACAAAATGCTCAACAGATATAGTCATCCTAAATTTAATTAACTCATTCAAGAAATAACTTATCAGGGAACATAGCTGAAATATGTGATGAATAGTGGGGTCACCTCGGAACCTGAATATATTTCAGTGTTGAAGCCAGTTTCCTCTCCCTTGTCATCGGTTCCAAAACCCCTAGGTTTGCCGAAGTAGATCCCTGCCATGCAAAACAATAGAATTCCATTACAGGTTTGAATTTAATCAGAATGCAAAAAATCAGCAAGGAAATAGGAGTAATCATCCATGTTTAATTGCAATTTAGTTAAAATTACCTCCGGTAAGCTCTCTAACAACCATGATATTAACTCCTTCAGCTACCTCTTTCTTCAAAGTAGATGCATCTACTAACTACAAAAGTGTTAGGTGAAAGAGAAATTTAATCACAGAGAGAACATTCGAGTAGTACCCCTAAGAAACCAGGATAATTTAGTTTCAACTTCTGAAAAGAAAATAACTAAGATAAACAAGTTTATTCATTCCATATTTTGCAGTCATGCCTTCATCTGGTAGTATCTGTTTTCCAACTAAAGCATAGCGCTGACGAGAATTGTGTCAAAGCCAATACAAGATGAGGATACATACCTGTGGTAGCACAGTCGCTGGGCGCAGATTGGCAAACACGCCAAGACCAGCACGGATATTGAGCAGCCCAGTCTCTGGCTTGAGATGCTTCTCATTGTTATCCCACTTATACCTACAACGACAGCATCACACCCAATTACTGAAAATATCACTAATTTTTTGCCCAAACAAATGCAACCCAAAGCTGTCACCACCATTGTTTCTGCCATCAACAGATCATTCCACTCACCCTCCTATCGCGCCGAGGAGGATGGCGTCCGAGGCCCGCGCCGCGGCCAGCGTCTCGTCGGGTAGCGGCACGCCGACCGCGTCCAGCGCCGAACCGCCCATCAGCATCTCCTTGAAGCGGAGCTCGAACCCTGCGGCGCGCGGAAACAGTGGGTAATCGGCGTCACTCTGGTAGTACTCGGAGCTCAGGTGAGTTGAGGTGAGCCTACCTTCCTTGGAGCCGGCGACGGAGAGGACGTCCTTGGCGACGGCGACCACCTCGGGGCCGATGCCGTCTCCCGGGAGGAGCGTAATGCTGTAGCTCCTCGCGGCAGCGGAGCACCGGAAGGCCGCCATCGGACGGCACGGCCGCGCCGCCGCGCCGCAGAAGCTTGCTGTTTTGAGCGGCGTAGCTTGGAGCTGAGCCATCGTTGCCTTCGGCGCTAAGAGCTTGTAGACACAGCCGCAGCTACTGCGCGCAGGAAACCGGCGGGGAGCACAGCGCTGGTGCGGCGGCGGCGGGAGGCGGAGGAGGGCAGCCGCCGGTTATCGTCGTTGGGGATTAGGGAGTCAGCCGCTGGTTGCCCTGTCGTTAGGTAGGCCGGCCTATGCGATGAACTAGAGGCCCATGAATTGATCTGCCTCTTGCCCTGGTGCAGAAATTGAAGGAATGTCAATCTCTGATAAAAAAAACTGTACTGTCAGGCATGTACAATTACAAGGTTGGTAAGACTAGGGGTGGGCAGAAAAAACCGATAACCGAAGACCGAACCGAAAAAACAGAAACCGAAACCGAATAGACCATGACCGAAATGACCGAACAATAATTTGGTTATCAGAAATCACTAACCGAATTTAATCAGGTAAATTTGGTCCTTTATACTAGTTAACCGAACAGACCAAACTAACCGGAAAATAGGCCTTTATATGGTAAGAGACCATCTCATTTTAATTTCGCCAAATAATCTAGATATAACAGTAAACCATGATGTACAATGGGTAATCTCTTAGAGCATCTCTAGCAGAGCCTGCAAAACGCGGGTCGCGGAACGCGCATTTTTTGACTCAAAACGAGGCGACACGGAACAGAAACCGTATATACAAACTGTAAAAAGGAATATTTCAGGAATATTCCTTATCTTCTTTCCCTGGTCAACAAATCAGCTCACGCGGCCGCTGCTCTGCCCTCACGGCCGCCGCCGACCTCCCGACCTCGCGACCTCACAGCCGCCGCCGACCTCGCGGCCGCCGCCACCGCTCTGCCCTCACGGCCGCCGCCAACCTCCCGACCTCGCGACGGAAGCGGCGCCCGGCGACGGAAGCCTCCCACGACGGAAGCGGCGCCCGGCGCACGAAGCCTCCCACGACGGAAGGCCGGCAAGCGGCGGACGGCGCACGAAGCCCCCCGGCGGACGGCGCAGGAAGCCCCCCGCGACGCGTGCTCCTCGGCGCCCCTCCGCGGCCGCTGCTCCTCGAAGCCGCCGCCGCTGCTCTTCGTCGTCGAGCCGCCGCCGCTGCTCGTCGCGGCCGTCGCTGCCGCTGTTCACGGAGCCCATTCGGGCTGGCGTAGGGTCCCCGAGGCCGGCAGGCAGTGCCTTCGAATTTCGAGCGATTTCGGCGAGGTCCACGGTGGAAGGTCACCGGCGGATGCTGAATATTCAGCCCGCCAACGCCCAGCGTGGATACAGGCCACTGCAAAATCGGACGCGAAATCTGTGAACTTAAGGTTTGGAGGGTGAAATTTGCAGGCCCCCTCAAAAAGTTTTACAGGCCGGTGAGTTTTGTGGGTTCTATTCTCCGCGTTTTTGCAGTTTTAAATCCGCATCGTGCGGTTATTATGCGGGTTTGCCCTTTTGCGGGTTCTGCTAGAGATGCTCTTAGTCATATCTCTAGTAACTAAACATGGCTTAATATGTAGTGAGATAGATTTTCTTTTTGAAACACCGGTGACAGAGATTGTTGCGAAAAGATCATCTTTCAGTTACGAGAAGACAAACCCTTCTTTAAACTCTTTTTTTTTATCCACGTCAACGTTTATTCTATGTGGAAATCTTATGATATAATTGCTAAAAAAAAGTATGATGTTAGAAAAAACAATAATACTTTTTGCGAGTTGGAAGAGAGAAGCAAAGCCATCGATATTTATTCGTGCAAACATTGACCACCCGCACATGGAAATATACCAAGTAAGGGAGCCGACTCACGAGTCGGTGTCTTCGGAGTTGTTCTTATCTCCCATGTTAGCCCACCATGCATAGTCCATTACAAGTAAAAGATTGTTAAGAAACCAAAAGCGGTGTAATCTACATATTCTCATTCACACGTTTTCTAAACAAAAGGGCCACCACAGACACAACTTTTCTTTTGGGTAACAATGCATATCATTTAAAGTTCTTGGTGGCCCAAATCATATCATAGATCTTAACTGCGTATATTCATAGAAAGTACCACGTACAAAGTACACCGTACAGAAAGCAAATACAAGCACACATACGCAGAGGATACAGAGCAGAGCAGCCGTCGGCAGCACCTCCGTCGTCGAGGAAGAAGATCGGCGCCCACCTTCTCTCCACAGCCCGAGGGCACCTCAACAGAAGAACGCCGCAGAAGCCGTCCACCGCGCAGCGACGGAGTCTAGGCCGTTGAACGAGCACGTCGCAGACCCTCCCACTCCAGCAGCACCACCTTCCCGCCACCGGCTTCGACATCGACGCCCAGAACCGCAGCCGACCTCGCTCAGCCGTCCATATCATATCATAGAAAAAAAAATCATATCATAGATCGACGTTTATCATGGCGTATTAAGCCGTCCGAGTTCAGGGAAGCGGACACACTTTGAACGGCACCATCCTCGACGAGATAGAGTCGTAGGTCGTAACTGACCTTTCTTATTGTGTTTTTTTAGGGAAATCTTTGTTATAGTTGAAACTACATAGAACCAACATTGGAAGACTTTTTGCATGGTGTGTATTCCATAAACATGGCGTTAATGGGTGACCTATTAATTTTGACGTTTATCATTTTGACTATTAGAGAATGAGGGAGTAGTTTTTATTTTAAAAAAGTGAACACGAATCTCGAACGGAGAAAGATGGCTCCAGGGAAGCGAGGCAAGGCCGCCAAAGGGGCTCCACCGGCGCCGGCGAGCGCTGCCGCCGCCGCCACGGCGGAGTTCCCTGGCTGCCTCCGGCTGATGCCGCCGTCCACCGTCGCCATCTCCGTGCACGCCAAGCCCGGCTCCAAGGTCGCCACCATCACCGGTCCGTGCTCCGCCGTCCTCGCCGCCGATCCCCTCCTTGCTCGAGACGCTAACCCTCCGTGAGTGAGTGATTCGCAGAGATCGGGGTGGAGGCCGTGGGGGTGCAGATCGACGCGCCGGCCAGGGACGGGGAGGCCAACGCCGCCCTCATCGACTTCATCAGCTCGGTAACCAAGTCTAGCGCTTCCTCCCTGACGTTCACGCTTCACACACTACATACTACTGCTAGATGTTGATTGGTAGTTCCACCGTGTTATTTTCAACCAGACGTAGATTGAGCAAGCCTGGAAATTAGGAATAATTAATTGGGACATTTGATTAGCTTTGCAAACTCATGCTCTCAGATCTTCTCCATCAAAATCCAACCTTACTAGCGTACTGTAAAGTTAATGCTGGACTGATGATGCATGTAAAAGAAGTATGGAGCATACCGTCGAGGGCATGGATCCGTGAAGCTTGTTTGGCTTGGAGACGGTGCGATATTTTATGAATTGGAGACCTCTCCATTTCTTTCTGAAGCATTGCAATTGAGTAAACACTTTCTAAGCCTCAGTGTTACTACACCTGCCAAGTGCCAACTTTACTTCTTTGGTGCTTCTACTTCAACATCCTAGTTTACTTCCCAGCCACTGGAGTGTTTTTCTCCTAGGAGAAAGATATCATTGAAGTTCAGTGAGTTTGATGCATGTGTCTTTATGATTCCGTCAAGGAAAAATCAAGGATTTGAACCGCGATTGAAACACAGAGAAGTTTGGTTCTTTCTTTTACCAGCGTCTATAAAACTAAGTGGTCGTTTGCACCTAGCTGCTTCAGCACGCTTTTTTTCCTCGAACCTGCACCTAAGCAGCCTAAGCATGCATTTTCTCAAAGCCGCAGCCTAAGCTTCTTAAGCAGACTGAGCTAATATTTACAGTTCATAATCCCATTTGCACTATCGTATATCTTGGTTCGGATCCTGTCGACTGTATTCAGTGTCAAATTATATCACTGAGTTAAATTCATGGTCAAAAATGACAGCTGTAGTGCCTTATTGGTCACTGATGATTGAGAATAGACATTTTCCAGTGATAAGTTCATCAATCAAGAGAACCAAAAGCTATTAGACCCACATTCACAGGTTTAACATGATAATGTAATGCAGAATTTTTCAATCATCTAGTAAACATTAGATGCGTCATCTTTCTTTCTCAAATCTGAGAAATTCCAGAAACTTTCTGAAAGCTTTAGTGTCTTGTACTTGCACACACAGTGAAACTACAATTGAAGGAGTTTAATTCACGGAAAAAATGGCGATTCAGTACTGTACTACCTTATTGGTCATTGATCGAGAAGTTCCTAAAAGCCTTGTGTAAATATATATACAGGTACTCGGAGTGAAGAAAAGAGAAGTATCCATCGGTTCGGGTTCCAAATCCAGGGAGAAGGTGGTGCTAGTGCAAGATGCGACACTCGGAGGCGTTTTTGAGGCCTTGAAGAAGGCGTGCAATTCTTGATGTTGTATGTTCACCGTGTATAACTTTGTTGAGTAGAGGATTATAAGGAACCTGGGCTGACAGGTGTCCGCTGGTGATTGAAGAGGAAGGGCCAGAACAAGCTGCGATGCTTGTCTCAAGTAGCGTTATACGAAGGATCAGCTCTGTCTTCTCCTGCATAAACCATCACTGTGCAAGTTGAATCCTGTAAATTTAAGCCTGGACGATCTTTTCTTTTGAGATGGTGATGCTGTTTTCGGACGAAAGAGTAACAGAGATGGTTTGGCTAAACCTTGGTGTATTGTTTCACATTTGCTGCATCACAAGGTAATCACTAGAAAAAGGAAACCCCTTGGGGTCATTCCACATTGGCTCTCGTCACGCCAAATGTCGTCTTCTCCTTCATGCGCTCTTCATGCGCTCCATCACGGTTGTTTGCATGTCCGCTAAGTATCATAACTAGAATAAAAATGAGGCTGAGGCTTAGCATGAAAGATAAAATGATACTGGAGGTGGGAGTGTACTTTTCCCTTTTATTCTCGAAAAGAGAATCAAAATGAAATATCTTGAGAACCGCTCATCCAAATTACGACCGTTTTCATTTTTGAACTTCTCGTGTCAAGATATCCAAAACAAAATCCACTTTTTTTGTACTTCCAGAAGCTTAATATATGTACTTCGGGTTTCAACATATTGTACATCGAGATCTCAATGCACTTCTGTAGTACGCGCGATTGTGTCTTTGTACTTCGACTTTCGGTATTTTTGTACTTCGAGGTTTTTGCACATTGTACATCGTGAGTTTTGTACTTCATGGTTTTTTGTACTTTGTGATTTTGTACTTTGACTTTCAATGATTTTGTACTTCGGGTTTTCGTGTATTTGAACTTCAGATTTCAATGATTTTGTACGTCGCTTTTTTGTACTTTGAGAGATATTTTGTACTCAGTAGTCAATATTTTTGTACTCTGGGTTTTAATTTTTTTTGTACTTTTAGTTTCAGTGTACATATACTTCGAATTTCTTTTTTATCTATCCGAAAAAGCATGTTTGTATTTTTTCTCTGCTTTACGCGCATGTACCATATCCGAAAGAGAAAAACGGTCGCGCCGCTCCGTACCATGTTCTCTGCAACATACAGGGCGCTCGCTTGTACACCGACGTACACGATCCAGTCTAAGATCGTAGGTTCGCTCGCTCAGTAAATCAGGAGCAACGACACGTGTCTAAGTAAGGAACTCCTCGCTAGCCAATTTGACCCTCCGGATAGCGATACCCGCATCACAAGTGCAAGAAACAAGTGAGGCCCCTTTGGTTTTGGGACTGTTATGCGTTGGCCAAAATTGGAGTTTTCTCTTTTCTTGTACTCCTCTCTGTTCTGAAATACTACCTCAGTTAAATACTACCTCAGTTTCAATGAATAAGATTTATATTATTATTGAAAAGTCAAACTAAGTTAAGTTCGACCAAGTTTTTTAATTAATTAATTATGAATATGTACAATTGAAAATATGAATATGTACAATTGAAAATAACCATCCTAAGAGTTAGCGTTGCGGCTCATCAACGCCTGTGGCGTGAAGCTTTTCATGCGCCGTGGTGCGACCTTGGAAGCGACGGTTTCGTCACCGTCGACGGCTATCTGAAGATGTTGAGCTCCATGGTTGTGTGGAAGAAGAAGGACCAAGAAGTTAGACCTCGGGGGTCTCTGTGCTTTTCTTGTTTTTAGAAGGTCTTTTTTGTAAGTTTGTTGCAGTTGCGTCTGCGTCCGTATTCGTCCTGTTTTCTACTTGTATGTGTACCTGTATGTTTGTTTGTCCAGTTTGAATACAAGCAGAAAATTCAAAAAAAAACCATCCTAAGATAAATCATGAAATATATTTTCACATGATATCCATATAATATTATAGTTGTTAATATTTTTTCTAAAAGTTTGTTCAAAGTTTACTTACCTTGACTTGTACAAAAAAAATATAAGACTTATTCATTGGAACGGAGGGACAAGCTTTGTACGTTTTTGAAAGTTCACTTCTACTGTAAATTATACCAATAATATATAGTATAAGTCGCGTGACTAAAAGATGGCATTAGTATTCTTTTGAATGCAAATTCAGTTGTACCATTTCTTGTGTCACATAACCCTGCTGATCCTATTTTCGTATGTACTGATAAATGTCAGCTTGTGACGTAGAAGAGCGTTTCCGAGTCGGACTGCAACCGACTTAGGGTTTTGCCTACTATAAATACATCTTGTAAGCCGCCGGTTGGGGTAAGCCATACATTGTAAACCCACGACGTTTGTTCACCCGATATAGTGAACTATTGTTGGCTGGCGTCCGTGGGTTTTTCCTCTTCTTTGTTTGGAGGGGTTTTCCACGTTAAAATCTCGTGTCCCCGTTGGTTTGATCTTTCCGCTCTTCATCGTTTCTTTGCTATCTTTTGTAACAAGTGGTATCTGAACCAGGTTTCAGATCTGTTTCCCCCCAACGACTACTTCTTCCCTGACATTGGCAACCTCTTAGTCAACGACATGGCCGACAACCTGAACACCAACGGTTCCGCTTCGGCTGCACCGTATATGTTCATACTATTCCTATTCGAGATATTGCTTGAATTACTACTTCTAGTACCTTCTCTAGATTCAAGGAGTTTGTCTACAGTTTAGTAGATCGTATAATTAGTTTAATACTTCTTATTCTTGTAAATTGTTTCATGTTTTATTTGATTAAATCAATTGTTAAATTGCTTATATATCCAACATGTGTGACTACTATAGCAACATTTATGTTGTCCTAGTAAGGCATTATACTGCCACTTGACTTGCCACTTGATAGTTTAGGATTCTAGCAAATATACAAGGACATTTCATAGGCGTTCACAATTCAATCTGAAATTCTCTTGGTGTAAGACAAAGTTCCATACAAGGTGCAGGTACTTGCTTGGAGATTAGCCCACATGTCGTTGCCTACCGGTGTTGTGCGGGTTCGGAGAAATATGGTAGACACCAATATATGCTCAATCTACCAAGGGCGAAAAAATCTTGGGGGAGCTCTCTTATTATTTGCAATTTTACAACATATAGTAAGTTCGATCCCCATGAAAGAACAAATTCAGCTGGTCACTATTTCATAAGCTGCCACAATATTGTGGTTGATTAACCTTGCTATAAATAAATAAAAATGAAGAGAAGATCGCACAGATACAAGTGATGACTGATACCTCAATTTTTTAGCGCTACTATTCCATTGAAACCCAAGCTTTATTTAGATGTGAACAACACCTAATGTTCAAAAGAAGCTCAACAAAGCATCATAGTTTTATTAGATTTGTTATTCCAACACAAACTTATAATGTACTTTACTCAATATAGCTAAAAGCAGCCTGCCGGGCCACCATAGAAAAACTTGGCACCTATTGTCGGCGACACATAATAACATTTCGGGTTCTGCACAATAATTGGTAAGTCTGATTGTATAAGGGTGGCTTGACCATCCTGATCAACAAACTGAAGGTTGGCAAAGGATGCAGCATTTTCTGATGGAAGCGCCCCATTGCCCATTGGAGGAGTTGGAAGACTTCTTCTAGCACGTGATTCACCCCCAAAACCAATTGCATTTGATTTATCTGCTAATGTTGTAAATACGTTTGAAGGATAGTATCCCACTGCTATTGGAGTGTCGTTATTCATGCCACAATACAGCCACCAATTTCCACTAGACTTCTCCTGACATTAACAAAAAGAAAAATTATTGAATTATGAAATGTCTTCAATTTTATGTTGTAGGAAGCAAGGAAAAAAATAATTGTATATAAATTATACACTTATAGATGTCCTATATAAAACTTGCGAGGACAAGTCGGTTCCATATATGAATATCACATATCCTAGAAACACTAGCATATATCATCACAAATTCAAGAGGAAAGTAATGTTAACAAAATATAGTGGTTGGTATTTTCTCGCCTATTCTAGTGTTGCATAGCGATCATATTTCTTATGTTTTGTGAAACTTTGGAAAAATTTATCCCTGCATAATTTTTTCTAGTCAAATTAAAACCAAATTTGTTTTGTTCCATTCAAGAAAACAAAACATTATTCCTTCATATATGGAATTTGCACAAGCAAAAGCTATAGATGATTTTTTACCAGTTATTTTTCTTTTTTCTATGGTCATTAGTTGCTCCATTCTTATCATTCTTCCTTACAAGAACTTAAGTGTGTGTTTTCATTTTGAAAAAACAAGAACATGTGATGCTCAGAAGTAATGAGGTTCATCTATATATAACCCTTATCCATAGGCCTCCAATCAAAGGACTTCTATGAAGATACTTGAGTGTCATATTAATTATTTCTACCCAAGTGTCAAGTGATATATTAACCTAATAAAACCAAGAGACAAAATAACAAAAATCAGTCTTGCTATTATAACTCCTAATATTTCATGATAAAAATGAAAATCATGTGGATCTACACAAGCAACACTCATGGCTACACAAATATTGTAATGGCTTGTAGTAATCATGCCCAATAATATTCAATGGCAAATATCAATAAAATATAGAGTAATGTGTGAACACATGTTATCATAACACATGGTTTCAAACATTAAGGCGAACATTCTTTGTAGGTGGTCGCAATCCAAACCTTAGCCGACTTGCGTGGGCATTAAAAATATGATTTTTTTTCTTCAATTTTTACAATAATTCTCTTAGTATCAACATATTGACAAAATTGTACATGGTTATCTCACCTTATAAACTTTGATTGTAATAGTGTGACCAGATTTGCCAGTAGTAGAAGCACTATTTATAATAGCACCTGGAGTTAGTTTTGGTCCCTCTTCTAATTGAAAACCAGGGCAATCCATGTTGTAGCACCCGCTTCTCCCATATCCATCTTTCTATGTAAATATATAACTTCATAATGTCATTATATGCAGACTGCAAAGTTAGATACAACACATAATAAATAAGAAAACATACCATCCAATGTGTATAGAAGTGAGTATGCGAATCACCGTATATCTCAGGAGAAACCTATAGTATAAAAAGCACAAGAGACGGTTATCCAAGTCTTGAATTACTGAACAATAGCATGTAGTTGGAAAGCTATCAAATCCTTGAAGCACCACCGCAGTGCTTCATCATAGTATGGTAAAATAAGGGTTGACTGCATTATGTCTCATAAATCCTAAAAATTCGTTCTTCCACCAACCTAGAATAATATATGTTGGATATAACTATATTTGACATGTTCTTCCCTACATGGAACTTGTTAAAAGAGTGTTCTTATATAGTGAAAGAAATGTGCGTGGGATATGGTGTGAGCATATGTAGTGCCAGGTGGCAGGCATATTGAGGTTACTTATGCTAAAAAAGAATTGAAATAGTACCCATTCTTGTGTGGTACCAACGTGGAAGTGAAGGTCAGTCATCTTGGTGCTTATATGATAATATTGTTAAAAAAATGATTTAAAATGCCATTAGGATATAATCTTGTATTTAGAATACTTTCGGTAGACGGAAGAGTAAACAATATTTTCATCTAAAAAAGAGTGAACAATACATGTGATGGTCGTGGCCATCACAGAAAAAGTGATTGCCCGTGCCAGCATGGTGCCGGTATGTTGGATGCATGGCACAATTGTATTGGTCAGTAGTGTCCAAAAGCTTTCTAACCACTTTAAGATGCCTTTTAGGATCAGTTATAAGGCATTAATATGTACATGTGTTGTGATTGTAACTTTTAGCTTGGGAGGAATACATGATAGTAGTATAGTGTAAGAAAAGGAATAGGTCGAGTAGTAAGGCAAGGAGGATAGATACTAGAAAAAGTATAATGAAATGTATGAAAAGGACATAGCAGTTCTTGAACAGTGTAATGGATCAACTAGTGATTTAAGAGTCTAAAATAGGAACGTGTCATTTTACGAAGACATTTCTGTTATCTTGAAACTTCTTAACACATAAAACAAATTCCACAGAAATAACTTTATATTAATAGAGATCATTAGTTACCATCCAGCCAACACGAATACTATTTTGGTGTTCTTTTGACCAGTTTCCAAGATTAGCAACCCAAATAGAAGATGCGCTCATTTGGCCCGACTTAAATTATAACCATATACATCCATGGTGGCAACAAATCCGTAGTACTCATCATAGGGCTTTCCTGGATATGATGCATGTACTGCAAACTGCAAAGTGGTAGAAAAAGATTAGGCATGTATGCACTGCGTAATGACCTAGGCAATGTATTAGTCAACAAACAAGGTGTCAAAAGGATATGTGAGATATTATTAGTCTGTGTAAGGGTCGGAAACCCCAAATGGAGCCCGAGGTACAGGGAGGACATTATGTTTAAAATTTTGAAAACTCAATTTTAGGTGTCATAAAATTTTGAAAACAAATACCTAGATGTACTCAACTATGTAAACTACAAGCGTGCAAAATTTAAATGTGAAATACTTCTTATTTTGGGATCGACAAAAAAGACGATTCTGACATATCTTGGAAGATTCAAAATTTGCAGTGTTCACGCCCAAAGATCTGCACATTTTTCTTATTTGTTGAGGCTGGAATAGACTGTTTGACGGGTTGAAAATTTACACACAGGTAAAAAGTTCATTAAGTACATCCTGATATTTTTGTTTGATTTTTTTGAAACTTTGAATCTGTTTTTTGGCAATTTAAAACGGACTACCTGGAGCCCAAGCTACACATTGTCGTAGTCGTGTAATGGTGTGGCATTATGCATTAAGTAGGTATTTGGATTCAAGGAACCTACCTGGGACTAGGAGGTTAATGATATGGTATTCCTATGAATTTTCGTGGGATGACACAAATTCTCATGAGTGAAGGATGAGGTGGTCTCATATTAACAGTAGTGGAAGATGAGTTGGGCTCGGATTAACCTACTTAATTTGAAACAAACAAGAATATGAGGACTGCTATGATCCACTACTTGAACGGAACACACCATTGGTATCTTTAACCCACTAAACTCTAAGAAGCCGATGTAACCCAATTGACCTCTTCTAGCAATTGTACCCCATAATTAAGTTGTGGAGTAGTTGCTTTTGGGCGCTAGAAAATCATTTTTGTAAGAAACGATGTTTGAGAAGTGATGCCTAACAGTTCCTAATATAAGCTTACTACAAATTCTAGAAAGTATTTCATATTTCACGCAAATATCTCCAAAACCTTCCAATGTTTATATGTCGCAGTGTTGTCTACAAAAATTTAAGAGAATACTGCAAATAAACTGATGTATTTATGATATACAAAATAATAATTGTTTACTTGAATAAAATGGGAAATTTCCTCGAATTTATCTTTGAAATTATCATAGTAATCAAGTAATGCTTCAATCTTGAATTTACAATGATATTTCGATAAACGATGTGCAAAATATGTTAGCCTTGCATGTACGCCAAAATCATAAGAAATTAATCTTCTACAAAAGGAAATCTGCAATAGTGAAACTCACATAAATCTCGTCATCGCTACCACCTTCCGATGCATACATGTGTCCTGTTAATGCCTAAAAAGAACAAGATAAACATCTTCAATAATTATCCCCATCTTTCACCTTTCTACAATAAAGCCCTAGTTCCTTTCACAAAAATATACTCAAGTCCCATAGATATTAAGATATTAAAATAATTTGTCTGGCCTAATGCATATAAACTATCTGAAGCTTATGAATTCATAAAAATATGATTAAAGAACACAAATCTTATGCTTGCAACAGTTACATAGGATGGTAGAAGCTTGACAAAATGTTAACAAAGTTTGCACTTACCTCCTCAGTCGTGTTATAGTGTTGGAATCCTTCATTTTTGCTAAGGAGATTTGAAATGGCAAACATAAATAGATATAACAAACAAAGTATCGACATCTTGGATTGTTGAAAAACATAAGTGATTTTGCTTTAAACACATCTTCTATATAAAGAACTTCAAAGGAAACATACAAAGGCCTGTGTCACTATAAGGATCATTTATTTGGGGATCACAATCCAAGAAAAAAATGTCGATGGAGATCTTTTCCATGTAAGAAATTAATGCTATTTAAATCATTCATGGATGCATGAGACTAATGATGTTACAAATACATTAATATCCAATACTGTACAACATCTTTCCAAAACCACAAAGTACATTTATGTAGTCTATAAATGCACGCAAAAAAGATATACTCCAAAAGAAAAGTTACCATAAGAATCATTTGTTTAATAGTATAATCCAAAAGAAAAGATATGGAAAGATACGTTTACACACAAGAATTTAATGTGGACAATAGTATGAGATAATGGTATTAAATAAATACATCCTTTAAGGAACGGTGTGATCGTTGTGCAAAAGCTGTACTTATTTTGTAATATTAAAAGAAAGATACTGATGGAGATTGTATTCACACTAGAATTTAATGTGTATAAGAATACAAAAAAGATATATGAGGTAGCAATTGTAAAACAGATTAATTCCTGATGGATATAATGTTGTTCTATATAAGAAAACGTGAGAATATCCCAAGAAATGGCACCTAATTTTTTCAATTACCATTCATTAGCAATTGTAATCTAAAAAGAAATATTAATTTTTTTGGATTGTGAATCAATGTACAATGGAATTTGATAAGGTAGAAGAAAAAATCATTGAAGAATTAATTTTGGAGGAGGCAATACCGCCGGAAGAAATATGCTAACATATCGTTTGAATTGTCACAAATCTGTCACTATAGTTGATTAATCACCATTTTATGACCAGATTTGGATGATCAAAAGTTGGGCCTCAGTAATGGACTATATTGACATCCCTAGATTCGTTTCATAAATTAAGTAACTATAAAACAAGAATTCTTAAAAACTCAACTGCCTAGAAGTTTTAACAGCGATTTGGCCTCCTGAATCGTCGGATTTCCCAGCAAACATTCCAGATCAATCATTCTTTTCCGCATATCACTTTTTTTAGGGTCACATGCCATTACATAAACCGAGAAGACGCCATTGACACACATGGGCTTGGCAACCGGAGAAACTTGGTTTTTTCTCGGTTCGATCAGCTTATAGATTACTAGTCCAGCACGGGCGTAATTATTCTGCGGGTACCTCGCTTGGTACAGAATCAAATTGCTGGAAGAAGCTATGGAAGCTTTCCGTTCCTCCCAAAGTACGTAATTTCTGGTGGCAAGTAATCAACAAATTTGTACCCACTAAAGGAATTCTGTTTGATCGCCATATTGAGAAAATAAGCTACTGTGAAGCTTGTGGGGAGAAGGAGTCAATTCACCATGCTCTGTTCAAATGTACTTGGGCAAAGCTATTTTGGACAGAGATCAAATTGGCTATAGGAACAAAGGTGCCAGATTTTCACCCTGAATCTTGGGCGATGGACATGGTAGATGATTAGAAAGTGTCTAACAAGGACTGCAGTATCATTTTATGTGGTGCTTGGGCGGTTTGGTCAGAGAGAAACGCACGATTGCATGGCGAGTCATCAAGGACTAATAACCAATCCGTCAAATGGACATGCGATGTGGTATTCGGCTTGGTGGCTACGAGCAAGGAGAAAGCAAAGAACCAGTCTAAACCTAGAGCAAGTTGGTGTCCTCCATCCATGGGTAAACTGAAGATTAATGTGGATGCGTCCTATTCAGATGATCTTCATCAAGGGGGAACTGGTGTCGGTTTGCGGGATCATGAGGGAAAGCTACTTCGAGCTCAAGCCATATGGTACGAATTTGCTGCTAGCGCGCTAGCTATGGAAGCATATGTTGTTCGAGATGGTGTACAAATTGCCCTTGCCAGAGGTCTTCGTGAGGTGGAAATTGAAACGGATGCGCACCAACTTGTCAATCTTTGGTCGTCCTCCACCTTCGACCGTTCTGAAGTAGCACCGATCTTGATGGAAATACGTGAGTTAACTGGGATTTTGCATCTTTTTCGTTAAATTTTGTACCTAGGGAGGCTAATGAGCTGGCCCATTTGTGTGCCAAGCAATGTAGCGCTTATAGGAGAAGATGCCTCTGGGTGAATTACATCCCAAACTTCTTTGATGCTTGTATCAGGAAGGATTGTAACACTGGTTGATTTTAATATAATGCTATGAGTTTCAAAAAAAATGACATCTATCTATTATATACTAAAAGCAAAATGAGTTAGTTTTCGAGCCACCACGTTAATCCACATCATCAAAATTATTTTAACTGATAGATCTACAGTTAATGGCTAGGATTTAGAAAGATTCACGTAACAAATATGTCGCACACGTTCCAATTAATCCAACACGTTGGGTCCAGCACGTACCATGCTTGAGCCCTAATTCACATACACAGTGTTTCGAAAAGAAAAAAACACGTACGCAATTTTTTTTTCAGCTATAAAACAACAGTTTTATCTTTTGCGTGGATAAAAACAACAGCTAATCACGTTGGAAAAAAAGGGTCAACATATATACGATAGCTTTGGCCAATGGGCTCGCTGTAACCAGGTCGCTGTAACCAGCTAATCAGTTTTATCTTCTAAACTGATCGTTTCCTTCCATGGGCTCGCTGTAACCAGGTCCGCGACGTCAGTACACCACGTTAAAAAAACTTGCATCCAACGCACACAGATGAGGTAATAACAAATTTAGATGCGATTTTAAACAAACCTGGCCTCCTAATTTGATCGGACGTGGAAACGTACCGAGGTACCCTCACTGTGCACGTTCATAGAAAAAAAGAGAGCAAACTACCGATGTGTTAAAACATGGTGACATTCTATTTCTCTAACTAGAACTACCGAGTAGTTATACATATATAGGAGAACTTGACCATGTCAAGATGGTTAGGAGGGTGGTTGTACCCACAGCCCACCAGAGTTCAAACCCCAGGTTTGACGTTGTTGTTTCTCATTTAGGCGGAATATTCTTTCAGTGGGAGACGACGTTCCCGTCGACAGCGAGGCGCCCGTGGTGTCGTCAATCTCAATATCCAACCGCTGGCTCAGTCTTTCGGATGTGCTTATAGGGGTAGGGTGTGCGTGTGTGCGTTCATAGCGGTGAGTGTATGCGCGTGTATGTTAGCGTCTGCGTTGTACTGTGTTTCTCAAAAAAAAGTTATACATGTATAGATGCAAGTGATGCATGCTCAACGTGAGTTAAGAATAGTAGTCCATGTCCCCACAAAAAAACTAGTGCAAATGCTTAAATTTTGATAAAACAAAACGCTCATAAGATTTGATGAGTAGCGATAAATTGATGATGCAGTACCACCGTTAAGGAATAATAAACATTATATAGAAAACAGTTCATAGAAAGAAAAAAAAGAGCAAACTACCGATGTGTTAAAACATGGTGGCATTCTACTTCTCTAACTAGAACTACCAAGTAGTTATACATGTATAGATGCAAGTGATGCATGCTCAACGTGAGTTAAGAATAGTAGTCCATGTCCCCACGCAAGAACTAATGCAAATGCTTAAATTTTGATAAAACAAAACGCTCATAAATTTGATGAGTGGTGATAAATTAATGATGTAGTACCACCGTTAAGGAATAATAAACATCATATAGAAAACAATAAATTTTTAATAGAAAAGAAATACGTGTGTACGCACACCACCACACGTATAAATGTATAATCACACTACATGTATTGATCAGTTGAGTCACAACGCTTCATCCACTGAAAGCTTAATATATCATGGTGATATTGTGCAATAAGTGTCCACGCATATGACATACATGACATTGTGCAATTAGTGTCCGCACATAGTTGTCGTTGTGCATACATGTCTCTATGAGGGAGTGTATCAAACGTAGGAAGGAAACAAAGTCAAGATTGGTTATTTGATTATTAAGCTGCAAATAGTCCGAATGAAAACAACTTTTAATATATTTAGAAAAGCTGAAACAAATTATATATAATGAGAATTCTATCGATTGTGTCATGATTTTTGGGCAGGAACAGTTAATTTACAGAGTATCAATGATGCTTTTATAACTCTCATTCCAAAGACTGCTTCTCCCGAGAGCCCAAATGATTTCAGACCGATTTCGCTTCTCAACTGCTCTTTTAAGCTGCTCACGAAGTTGTTGGCAAATAGATTGCAGGAAAATATCCTAAAGCTTGTTCATGCAAATCAATATGGTTTCCTTAAAACTAGGACCATTCAGGACTGCATTGCTTGGGCATATGAATACATACACCAATGTCATCATTCCAAGAGAGAATCAATTGTGCTAAAATTGGATTTTGCCAAAGCTTTTGACACAATTGGACATGAGGCAATTATCAAAATTCTGAAATGCAAGGGATATGATGACAAGTGGATCATGTGGATCAATTCCATTTTTAATACTGGTTTTTCCTCGATCTTACTGAATGGTGTACCTGGAAAGAAATTTCCCTGCAAGCGAGGTGTTCGTCAAGGGGATCCTCTGTCTCCAATTCTATTTGTGGAGGGTGCCGATTTGCTCCAGACGATGGTTAATCATTCAGCCAGAAGTGGACAACTCACGGCACCTATTCCTTTAGCAGGGACCGATTTTCCAATTGTTCAATACGCGGATGACACTCTGGTTGTCATGCAAGCTTGCCCGAGACAGCTATTAGTTCTAAAAGAGATTCTGAAAATATTTGGACAAGCTACCAGACTGAAAGTAAATTATGATAAGACTTGCATGATGCCTATAAATGTTGATGACACAAAGTTAAATGAGCTAGCACAAACATTCGGATGTGTCACTGGATCAATGCCATTCCCCTATCTAGGGCTTCCTCTTGGAACCACTAGACCGACGGTCAATGATATGTCTCCCCTAGCTGATCAATTAGAGAGGAGACTGAATGCTAGCGCAAGATTTCTTGACTCTGGAGGTAGACTGCAAATGGTGAACTCGGTTTTATCATCACTTCCAACCCATTACTTGGCTTCGCTGAAACTCTCAAAATCAACCATTAAAATCTTTGATCGTGGTAGAAGACTTTGCCTTTGGGGCAAGAATGAGACCACAGGTATATCTCACTCACTGGTGGCTTGGCCTGTGGTGTGTAGACCCAAGAAATATGGTGGACTCGGCGTCCTGAACTTGGAAATTCAGAACTGTGCCCTTCTCTTGAAGCAGCTTCACAATTTTTTTTGCAAAGCTGATGTCCCATGGGTTAAACTAGTGTGGTCCTTATATGGTGACGCTCCTCCCCATGCCCAAAACCCCAGGGGTTCTTTTTGGTGGCGGGACATTTTCAAAATGATTAATATATACAGGAGCATCACCAAATCTGAAGTTAATAATGGAAAAATGACACTCCTATGGAAGGATTTCTGGTATGACAACAATCTGCTGTGTGATAGATTTCCACACCTCTACTCCTATGTGTTGAATGAAGATGTATCAGTAGCCGAGTCGGCTTCAGTTCAGGCGCCAGGACAACACTTTGCTCTTCCCTTGTCGCTGCAAGCGTTTGAGGAACATGAACAACTTGCCCACATCCTTGATACTGTCAATCATGAATCTGCGATTCATGACTCTCACATATTTGTTTGGGGTAACAAAAATTACACTTCCGCAAAATACTATGAATTTGTGTTTGCTCAGTTTCCTCAAGACGCAATGATTCAATCTATTTGGAAATCCAAATGTCTTCCCAAACTTAGAGTGTTCGCTTGGCTGCTGCTACTTGACAGACTAAATACAAAAGATTTGATGTGTCGGAAGCATTGGCAGGTTGAAGATGGTCCAAATTGTGTGCTCTGTGAGCTAGCTGTCTTAGAGACCAGAGATCATTTATTTTTTGAGTGTCCATTTGCCAAAAGATGCTGGGATTCTGTTGGACTGATCTGGAACAGTAACGCTGATTTGTCTACAAGATTCGGAAATGCTAAACATCTCTTCACTGGCCCTTGTTTCATGGAAATCTTTGCATGTGTGACCTGGAACATTCGTAATGACTTCATCTTCAGAGATATTAGGCCTGCGTGGAACAAATGGAAGATCAAATTCCAGGGTGATGGTTTGTTACATCAATACAGAGTCAAAAACTCCTTGGTAGTGCCACTCGTGGAGTGGATTAGAAACTTCTCTTTGTGATTATGTTAGCTCCCTTTGATTTCCAACCACCCTGAATTTTTTTGACAGACTTTTAAGTTTCATGTATTGAAAAACCGCTGGTTTTTCTCTGATTATTAATATAAAATCTACACCGTAGGGATTTTTCCCTACGGTATCTCTGTCCAAAAAAAAGTGTAGCATGTCGTTTGTGAATACTTAATATATGCTACTTTGGGTTCATAAATTAGTCTTTTCATCTACGAAAATATTAAGTATTTTATTTCATGTAAAATTATAGTACAAATCCCATGGTCCAATTTGTGTTGCACGTGTAATACATGCTTATTTTAATATGCTCTATTTTTATATGGGTTTATAATAATGTCCTCGCATAATTGTATCCAAATAGGAACCGATGTTTCATGGAACTAGGGGTTGATCCATGTCAATCTAAAAAATATAGTAACCGGTCATGTGCAGTTTCCATGTTGGCACAAAATAGAGAACCAAATGTTTGCCTCTTTTTGGGGCGAAATTGCTCTCTCTAACGTTGAGGTTGTCGCACATTGTCAGAGTTTAGTAATTGGATTTGAGCTGAACTCCTTGGGCAGTTGGTGTCAACCAAACTAAGAGGGATCACATGCAAGATGTGCATAGTGGTGAGTTTCAATATTGGTAACTAGAGAGAACGATGGTACTACTGTATGTAGAAGTATAAGTACCCACACGTAACATTGATCTGATAAAAAGTCGTACACAAGGTTTCAAGTTTGGTATGGACAACATTTATCTCTTCATTCTATGGTGAAATTAATTTCAAAAAGATTTAGGAGAATGTTTGATCTTGGGATTTTTTCATTAAGAATCATACATGCATTGTAATTAAATCTTAAGCATAATTCTCTATTGAGTAAACATAAATCAAAATGATTTTTTCTTTGTATAACCTTTTAAAAATCAAATACACATTTTTGTCGGATATATATTTAATCATTAAGATTTTAGTGTATGTATCATTGACATCAATGTTTTATATATTTATTTGATTTTGTCAGTTTTAGCTAGGTCCGTCAAATAATTGACCTAACATATTGGAGTATAATGATGATAGTTACCGAGCAGTGTTCATGACAAGTTGGGCGAGCAGTGTTCATGACAAGCTGGGCAGAATTTGTGGTGCCATGGAAATAGTAGAGATTAGAGAACATGTAGTGAACCGGTGAAAAATTAAAATTCTGAAAGTAGTTATGTGACAAGGCATGACAAATAGATCGGAGTAGGACTTTAGATAAGCTGGACCGAAGAGTGGGGAACAGCATAATTAAATGGAGTAAACAGAGATCAAATAGCACTACCTACGTTACAAAATAGTGACATGACATTTTTAAATACCGCACTAAATATTTGACCATAAATTAAATTGGTTTCACTATTTTTCACACATATTATTTTACTTACCATCATGTTTTCTGTGTCCGTAAAACCATGTAATTAAGAGTTAAATAGTTTAATATCTGCTAAAACATAAATAAAATTTAGAGATCTGCTCAATACGCTAAAGTTGATGCCCTCGCATTGCGAGGGCCACCTTGCTAGTTACATAAACAACAACATGGTTTACAGGCATGTTCAAACAATCTGGTGGTTCTAGCAACCACACATGTCTCTACCTACCGACAAGATGAAGCAAACCGTGCCAATATGTGAGCTTCTCCGTTCGATCCCCTCCTTTTTTTTCATGGATAAAAGAAGTATTTTCTCTCTGGTTACATCTGTCTTTGGTTTCCATCAAAATGCTCCAAAAAGCGCCAAAGTGATCACCATGCAAGCCCTTGATTACTTCCAGGTATTCCGATGCAACGGGATTGGCCCTAGTAGTAGATCAGCAGCCAACTCCAAAGCCTTCCTGCACGGCTGCACGCCAATTCTTCTAGGCTCCCTGGAAGAGCGATCCCATCGTAAACAGTAGCAGATGTACCCATGCTCGACAAGAACCACTCGCACGAGGGAGAGAAAACGGATAGGATCGCGTGGATGGATGGCCCTATCACAGGATATCGGAAGATCACGGACTGACTAGACAGACGCGTACGGGAGCTCCTACTCCATGACCTGTGCGAAGGGAACTCTTGTGGGGCGCTGAGTACAAGATTGTGTCATGGAGAAAAAAAAAGGGCTTGAAAATCTAACAGATTTGTTCGTCTGTTTAAGTATTGTTTTTTAATCGATATAATTATGTACTCTTTGTTGGTTTAATATATATGAAAATTTTCAAATAAAAACAGTTTTTTGAGAACTTGCCTGTGGTAAGATGGTTAGAAGGGTGGTTGTACCCCAGCCTACCAGAGTTCAAACTTCAGGTTTGATGCTGGTGTTCGAAATATTTTTCAGTGGGAAGCGACGTTCCCGTCGACAGCAAGACGTCCGTGATGACTTCGTCAATCTCAAGACCCAACAGCCGGCTCAATATTTCGAAGGTGCTCATAGGGGGTGTGTGCGTGTGTGCGTTCAAAGGTGTAAGTGTATGTGCATGTTTATGAGCGTCTGCGTTGTACTGTATTTTGCAAACTGCTTATCGCGTACTTCTCGCGTACTGCCTCGCCTACTGACCGATTCACCTGACCCATTCACCAAATTTCTTATGACATGCATGGTCGTGCCTTGGGTGTACTGGCTCTGTGTACACAGCCTAACACATACTTCATCTCACACAAAAATATACTCCCTCCGTTCGTTGAAGTAAGGTGTATAATTTTTTGCACGAATATTAACGCAGGTGCTGGGAGGGCAAATTTAGTTGGTTTTGGACGTTGATACCCCTAACAGAACGACGTGCGGCTTGGTGGAAATATGGAAACCTGGGATCCTCTCTCTCCTAGACGGGGCTTGCCTGCTCCCGCGGCTTGTTCCCATCGGTGTTCCCTGGGCACGTGGCGAGCATCCGAGGCTTCCACAGGTTTTCCTCTCCCAATCATTATTTCCTCACACAGAAAAAAAGAGATACGTAATACTCGGCACAAAATCAGCAAGCAGGAGGGAAACTTTCAGACTTTCACTACTTGGCACCAAAACAACCAGATAATACTTCTGCGCGCCAAACCTAGATGCATACAGGAGAAAGAAAATAGCATCTACGCATCCAACGCAACCAGGATCAGGGAGAAGCGGAGGCAAATTACAGAACTGACAGCCGAATTCCCCTCTTGTCCCCCGATGGCTTCTTCAGGGATTGATCCCAGGAATCATGACGATGAATCACGATCACAGGCAGTAAGAAATCACACTAGCAATCTTCATACTTTCATTTTCTTATTCTTGCTTCTTTTGAACCGATCATTTAGTTGCCATCGTGCAATGTAAACAGATCTGATTGTCAAAAACTGTTTATATTAACTAGAGTGAGTACTATCTTATATAGGATGCGCCTGAAACTACCAATAGCAATGCAACAAATGGTATTGATCAAAGAGTACCAAAGGTTGGCATGGAATTTTTATCTGAACAAGATGCATATTTGTTTTATAACAAGTATGCAGAAACTATTGGTTTTAGCATCCGAAGAGGGAGTCACCATAAAGTAAAGAACCCTATCCTAAATACTCCAATGCAGCCATCGATTGCGACCATCCCTATATCAACGCAAAATCAAAGATCGTACGCAGAATTTCAGCCATACAATACATTAATGGTATATACATGGTCACATTCTACAATGTTAAGTTTTATCATTTTGAAACTTTGGTGACATTACGCTTTGCTACTTATCTTTACAGGGTCAAGGCATTCCAGAAATTTCGACATATCCAATGCAGCCATCAAGTGGTACCATCCCGATGTCAATACAAAACCAAAGATTGTACACAGAATTGCAGCCATACGATACATTAATTGTATACACAGTCTGCAATCTACAATGTTGAGTTTTAATCATCTTGATACATTATTGACACCGAGCATTGCTACTTCTCATCATACAGGGTCAAGGCACTCCAGGAATTTCTACAAATCATATGTACTATTTGCAACAGTACAACTCAGCTATGAATGCCTCATCGCAGCCGACCATGGGTACCACTAGCAGTAGTACAATGACAAGACAAAATCAAGCTTACTTCTATCAACCCAAGCCAACTTAATCAATGTGTTATGAGAGTTATCCCCTGTGCGTTTTGACTTGTAGGCTCCAAGTTATTTTATGAAATCTTGTAACCTATGGGATTTTATTAAAGTTCACTCTTTCGCCATTCTAGGTTGTTAATTTAGAATAAGCACAAAGCTGAGAACTACATATACAGATTATGACTCATCTATCAAAGCAGAAGTACATGTGTTGTCTCATGTGGAAGTGCCGAGGTGGAGTTGAATCGACGAGCTGCACGCCAGCGCAGATGGTTCCCTTGCGGATGGAAGGAGGCAAGCAGAAGGACGCACCGGGCTGGACCTTGTCCAACGACATAGTCCGGCGGCGGCTCCATTGCGCGTCTGCCACCACCGTGTCCAGGGGGGTATGGGACGGCGACCTCACGAACGTGTCCATCCAAGCTCGAGGAAAGGGAAGGGGCCGGCCGTGGGAGAGACGCGGCGGCAGAAGGGAAGGGGGCAGCGATGGCGGAAGGGAAGGGGCCGGCCTTGGGAGGGGCGCGGCGACGGTCGGAGGCCATGGGCAGGAGGGATTCCACGCCTCATCTAGCTCGAGGAAGAAGAACGGAGAAAATAACGATTGGGGAAGGAAAAGTGCGGAATCCATCCGATGCCCGCCACGTAGCCAGGGAACACCGATGGGAGCAAGCCGTGGGAGCAGGCAAGCCCCATCCCTCCTGATCAGACTCCTTCCTAAACAGCTCGTACACAATCCCATGATTTTCTCTCTCATTAACTCTCCCCTGATCGCTATTCTGGCCCGATCATCTAGCGGTGATGTTTCCCTCTAGCGCAATGTCCCGCCTTCCTTCCTCTCTCCCGCTCAACTAGAGGCAATAGCCTACGCTAAAAACTCTTGCTCTTCGAAAATTTTCAGCTCACGGCGGAAAAACAATGGCGGCAAAGACCGAAAAACTTCGTTTTCGAATTTGCAGGGATGGAACTATAAATACTCCCCTCCCCTTCGCCATCTCACCATTCTCTCGCTCATCATTTCTCTCTGCGTCTCGTCTTGGCGCCTTTCTCTCCCGTTCGCCCATCTCTCTCCTGGTCGCCATCTCCTATGGCTGGGCTTGGTGGGTGGATTAACTGGGATGCCATCGGGGACGAGGTCGAGGAGGATGCGGGCGAGTTGAACTACGACTACGAGTGGATCGTATCCGAACCAGGTTTTTCATCCTTGATTCACTAGTTATAATGATCGTTTTCACAATCTCTAGCTGATTCGGTATTGGTTTTGTGATAGATGAAGGAGAGTCGGAGCGTTCTGATCAAAGGCGTGGAGGAAGGCTTGGCCTGGCTGGTGGAGTGAGAGCTCGGACCTCGGAACTCGGTGGTGGAAGCGCTGGGGCATCAGGACACTAGAAATATTTCATTTCAAAAATAATTTATACCTGAAATATGTGTACGTTCACGATTAGGTTCCATTCCCGTGATTGGTTTCGAGTTTCAGCTTTTTAATTTTGGACCGAAGTTTTCAATATTTGTAGATGAATTTCGACGTTTTGATAAATCCTTTCATGGGTATATGAAACTCACCGTTTTCCACAACTTTCGTTTTATAACTTTTTCGTTTAAACTGATATATGAATCGATCTTGTGCGTATGTATGCATTTAGCCTCTTCTTGTTGAGGACCATATTTGTTTCAATTCTCGTTTCCATTTTTAAAAATGAACAAATTTCAAATTTTGAAACATTTTTAATTCAGAACCATTTTTAAATTTGGAACCATTTTTAAATTTGGAATATTTTAAAAATGGAATCATTTTTAAATTGGAACCATTTTAAAAATGTAACCATTTTAAAAATGGAACCATTTTGAGTTCGGCACCATTTTTAAGTTGGAACCATTTTCAAAATGAAAAAAATCATATTTGGAAACAGAGCTCTTTTACGGTGATTGGGACGGTACCCGTGGTACCGTCGGTACCGTGTACTACTATTTTTTCTTAACCGTTGATTAGGACTTGATTTATTTTAGCCGTTGATTAAATCTGGATGAAGTCCACCTGTTCCTATTTCACCGGTTCCTTGACTCTTGCCCATCAATTTGTGTTGACCTTCCTTCTAATCCAGCAGCGGCCGAGGGTTCCCTTCACTACCAAAAGAACACTGAGACGGAGGGTAAGGAGGGTCGCGACTAGGACTAGGGCGTGAAATTTCCAAAAATTAACCCTTTGGGCAAAGTTTAACGAAAAATAACCCTTTTTTGAAAGTATTTCTAAATCTAACCCTTTTTTGTAGCGCCCAACGACAGGGCGCTACACTCTTCTACATAGCGCCCTCCAGCGCGTCGCTACGGTCCTGACAGCGTGGCATAGGGGGACCCGTACGCGTGATGTGTAGCGCCGTCTAGTAAGGAGCTACACCCATGGGTGTAGCGCCATGTGTTATGGCGCTATACTTTTAGGATTTTGGCACCGAAGACAGAGAGGATGCTGGCAACAAGTGTTTCGAAAATTCGTCAAGTCAATATGTAGCTCCGTGTGGTGCGGCGCTATACTACATAATATAGCTCCAGGCCGTGTGGCGCTATACCCCTAAAAACTGATAAGTCAAATGGGACCGCGGGCTGGCCATTCATTCGTCCCCGACTCACTTGCTTCACTACCAGCGATCGTGAGATTTTTTCTTCCATCATTCACAAATACTTTCAGCATGACCTAGCTACGCTCACTACGAGGAAATCATCAACTCTGGACGCACAAATCAACTCCATCTGATCAATCAATTGCTTAACCAATCAGAGACTCGAGTTTTCATAGGTAATAGTTAGCTTCTACCATACAATAAGGATATGTAACCGCATAGGGGCACATGAAATAATAGGTAATATGTGGGTCGTAACATGAGTGTGTATATAACCATATGGAGGTGGAGGCGTGTATGGCTAAATGTTAGGGTCAAACTAAACATAAGTTTGGAAAACCTAGCTTCTTGATAGATTTCAAATGCCTCTGAAAATGGCCTCGATGAGCATAGATATGCAAAGTTGGAATGAATGCCGCTGTTCACATGGGTACCTACACACCCTAGTTTCACCGACTCGTATACGTCACGGAAAAAAAAAGAATACTCAAGTGGGGCGGGGGGATCTCAACATTAGAGTTGATAGGATTATCCGAAAGTATTTTTACATTTCATGCGTCGTCTCGTCGTTGTGGCGCCCTACTAGGATATTTCGCCTCTGAATATCTCACCATCAATGTCTTTTTCCATGAGGGCTAACTTGTGCATATGACCTCCGCTATAGGTTATTTCGGAGGCGTTGTAAAGATATTGGAGAGTTAGGGTTTCCTCACTTGTGATTTGTTTGTCCAGTGTTTTGGCACATGCACACATATGTGTGCGCCCACGATATTTGTTTGTTAATCCGCATGATTTGTGATGCTCTATCGATTACTTGCGCGTCAACAACAACACGACGCCGTGCGATTGCATAATATATAGTCACGCCACAAACTACATCATGAGAAGTTATGGACGGATCGCGGTGGTGAAACTCATCCATGTCGCGCCACACGCCGCCCTTTGTTGTCAAAGTCGGCTAACGCCGCTAAATCAAATTAGAATGGCAAGATCATGTGGCAGAATATATATCTTAACAAGTTTGGACAAGTTAATTAGATAGTAATCTTATTTATGTGGACGTGAAGCTAGCAAGTACGTAGTGTGTGTGTGTGTGGCTAATTCGAGTATGCCATCAACGTGTGGACGTACTTGCATGTACTACGTTGGAATCATTCGCAATAAGTAGTACAGTATTAACTTGATTGCCTTTCAAAAAAAGAAAACTCGAGTCTCTGATTAGTTAAGCAATTGATTGATCAGATGGAGTTGATTTGTGCGTCCAGAGTTGATGATTTCCTCGTAGTGAGCGTAGCTAGGTCATGCTGAAAGTATTTGTGAATGATGGAAGAAAAAATCTCACGATCGCTGGTAGTGAAGCAAGTGAGTCGGGACGAATGAATGGCCAGCCCGCGGTCCCATTGGACTTATCAGTTTTCAGGGGTATAGCGCCACACGGCCTGGAGCTACATTATGTAGTATAGCGCCGCACCATACGGAGCTACACATTGACTTGACGAATTTTCGAAACACTTGTTGCCAGCATCCTCTCTGTCTTCGGTGCCAAAATCCTAAAAGTATAGCGCCATAACACAGGGCGCTACACCCATGTGTGTAGCTCCTTACTAGACGGCGCTACACATCACGCGTGCGGGTCCCCCTATGCCACGCTGGCAGGACCGTAGCGACGCGCTGGAGGGCGCTACGTAGAAGAGTGTAGCGCCCCATCGTTGGGCGCTACGAAAAAGGGTTAGATTTAAAAATACTTTCAAAAAAGGGTTATTTTTCGTTAAACTTTGCCCAAAGGGTTAATTTTTGAAAATTTCACGACTAGGGCAGCCACCGCCGACGCCGCAGTGCCTCCCTTCACGGCTTCACTCACCAGGTCCGCGGCGAGGGGCAGCAGCACGTCCACCTCCCTCCCTAACTAGCCACGTGACGAGAGGGCTATTAGGCCATAGCAGGCCACGGATTGTTAGGAATTTCGGGGCGAGCGGCGTGGTCTGCCGGTGGAACCGGCGTGGTCGCGCGGTGGCTGCTGGCGATACTGAGCTGAAAATTGGCATCGTGTGGTCGCGCGGCGGCTGGTGCCACTCTGCTCGCCATCCATGACGACGACCTTTACTTCCTGCCACTCTGCTCGCCATCAAGCAAGGACGACGACCTCTCTCTGAACGCCATCGATTTTGAGCTCTTCATCTTAAAGTCATTGTACACCATATTGATCCAAAAAAATGCAATCTGTCAGGAAGTCCATCGTGCAATGATTTAGTGTTTTACGGGTGTTTGTACTGCTAGCTCGAATCTGGATGCGTTCTTCTCAGTTGAGCCCTTGACGTATGGCACAATTTAGAGTTATATTATAATTTATCTTGTACGAGTAATATTTTTCTGCCTGTAAGCCTGATAGTGTTTTGGTCTTCATGAAGGTACGAAGTTTTCTGAGCTAATTGAAGTGAGTATTAACAAGTTCATGACCCCGTCGGCGTTTCTGTACGAGAACAATCTGTTATTGACATTCCAAATGAGAACTTGCTGTATGGAATTTCCAAGGAGAGTTTCTGACGTCTTTTGAGGACCATTTGATTTGGCATCAGGATTGTATCACCAATAACATTTACATTACAAGTGACCAAGATCTGATTATCTCGTACTATAAATCCGAGGCAGCTGCTGATGAAAGTGCAGGTGCAGTAGTCAAATCCTGATTTCTTCTTCAATAGTTAATTTGAATCATGTATACAATTTGAAACTGCTTCCATGATTTATCATTCAGATAGTTTAAAAAAATATATTCGTATAGTATTAGATAAACATGGTAAAATTCCTTTGGTTTCATGTTACTCTTTGTGCAGCTTCTCCAATTGGATCCATCAACATGAGCGACATCATGACGGGCAAGTGCATTGTTAAGATTCCAGCCAACGATCCTGCCCTGCGTTATTGCTCCGCTCCCCGCAATATTGGCCGCCTCACATTCTTTTGAGAAAATGTAGTTCCCTGTAAATATTTTGTGTGTTGTCATGTTATCTTACAGTAGTTAGAAAATTAAGCTCCTTACAGCCTAGAGCTCTCTGCAGGAACCTCCTCCTAGTAGCGATCTTTGTATTATTTTGATGTATATGAATGAAATGATGTATTATTTTGATATATGTCAATGCATTGTAAGGTCAGTATGGTATTATGCTTCACTGAAGCCAAATACATAATATGAAGGGGAGGTACAATGTTACTTCACCAAATTTCAACTGAACAAAACTCTCAAGAATCTGGCAACACATCTCTGCAACCACCGAAACAAATTCGAAAATCAAATTACATGAAACGTTGAATGAAAGAAAGGCCTAGATATTTACATCGGACTAGCAAACATTTTAACATACTATCCGAGGAGTCTGCAGGTAAGGACACAACAGAGCACACCAGTCAAGGGTTCTCGCTGGGTACATAGAAATCAAAGGTGACATCAACGTTACCAGACAATTCTCCAGTATCCTTGAAGTCGACACCCATGATTTTTCCTCTGTATTGCTTATCCAATTCCTGATACTCCAGCTTCACACGGCGCATGGAAACAGTCACAGAGTACACTGTGCCAAGGCCATCATCAGTTGAGATATCCACTTGCACATTGTCCCGTGATTCAATCTCAACAAATTTCAGCAGCAATAAGCTGCTCATTGTTCTGTAGCATCCCCTTCGACCAAATCATGGGGAAAACATCTTCTCTCGCCTCATGAGCTGAGTTGGAATAACGCGAGCTCGATGGATCGAGGGGATAGCTTCTGAGAGGGAGGGGGGCACGAGACGGGTGAGGCGCTAGCGAACCAGCGCAGCTCTTCTCCTTGTTGGGCTTGCAGATGATAACGGCGATGCCCACCATGTGCACGTCCTCGGTGGCGACGAAGAGGTTGCCATGGTCGTGGACGATGAAGCGGATGCAGACGAGCGCGGCCATGCCTCGCAGCCGGATTCTTCTGCTAAGGTGGGGGGAGGGAAAGGCCGGCGGCGGCGCCCGCGGCCGGCGACTGCTTCTGGAGGGAGGTGGAGGAGCCTGCTGCTCGAGGGGAGGTGGAGGAGGCCAGTGACGGGGCCCGAGTGCTGCTGGAGGAGGGAGTGGTGGGAGAGCGCCGGCGGCTGGTCGGGATTCGGTGGTACTCCAGGAGAGAGTGCTGGGAGGAGATTAGCGTGAGTCGTGGAAGAGATTGTCGGTGAGATGGTAGGTTGCATCAGCCCACCACACTCTTCTCAAGTGAGACATGCTGAGATGGGCCGGGTTGGGCTGAGATAAACTCCTTTGTTTGGTGGCCTGTACGCGTTGAGATAAGCTGGGGGGGTATTCTCAAAAAAAAAAAAAGATAAGCTGGGGCGAGCTGTTGTTTGGTACGTCGCATGCCTTGAGACATGCTGAGATTAGAGTCCAGGAAACCAAATTACGAATAGGTCCGAAATCTTACACAAAGGACCCTAGATAGAAAGAAAAAAAGCAATCAGGTCCTCACAGCCTAGGACCAGGTCAACCCAGGGAAAGTAGCTCGTCGCGGCGGCCGGGCGGCGGCGCTGCGAGGTCGTCCGTGCTGGCGCGAGCAGTAACTAGTCGACGACGGCGCAAGGAGGCACTAGGCTACCGCGGCGGCGGCATGAAATAGCTTTGGGCGCCCTGGCCGCCTGGCGGCGCTGCAATCGGTCCTACCGTGGATGGTCCTCCGTGGGCGACTCCGTCCTGGCGCTGGACGCAACGGAGACGGCGGCGCTGGGTGCCGGACGCAAGGCAGCGGCTCTGGGCGCCGAGGAGGAGCGAGGCTTGACGCAAGGGCGTCGCTGGGCGGCGGGGCGGCGCTGCACTCGGTCAAGGCGACGGGAGGAGAGAAGGGAAGGGAAGAGAGAGAGGGAGGCGGGGGAAAATGGGGAGCCGTTTCGCGGGGGGCCGGCCGGCGCGACGCTCAGGTGGGTCCCGCGCGTGGGATTTTTTCCGGATGGACTCGGCCGGGCTGAGGTGCGAAGCTCGATCTAAGCTTCTCTCCTCGGCAGGGCTGAGAGGGGTTTTCCGGGCGAGGTGGGCATGGCCCAGGAGGCATAACTGGGCTACCTAACAACCTAAAACTGGGTGAGGGGAGATTTTCTGGATCCAACCGGGCTACCAAACACGCAAATTTTCAAAATAAGTAAAAAAAACATTTATAGGTAATGGTAATTTCCGGTCCCACACAAATTTCGGTTCCACGGAACCATTCGGTACCGTCAGTCTGGTTCCGACATTTTTAATACCGTTAGATCGCGGTGGATGAACGGTTATTAAAAATGTCAACCACCTTAAAACTTGTATTGGAAACATGTTAAATTTAGCACCATTTTTAGTTGGAACCATTTTTAAATTTGGGACCATTTTCAAAATGGAACCATTTTTTAAAATGATTTTTTTTTTCAAATTTGGAACCATTTTTTAATGGACCCATTTTTAAATTTGTAACCATTTTCAAAACGGAACTATTTTTTAATTTGGAACCATTTTCTAAATGGCACAATTTTTAATTTGGAACCATTTTAAAAAATGAACAATTTTTAAGTTTGTAACCATTTTCAATTTGGAACCATTTTTATTTGAAACGGTTTTAAACTCGGCACCATTCTAAAGTTGGAACCACTTACAAAATGGAACAATATTTAAACTGGAACCATTTTAAAAAATGAATAATTTTAAAATTTAGAACTATTTTCAATAGGGAACCATTTTAATTTTTTTAGAAAAATCATTTTTAAAATCGAGACCATTTTAAATTTGGAACCATTTCTAAATTTGGAACCATTTTCAAAGAATAAAATATAATAAGAAAAAAGAAAACTAAAAACACATAAAATAAAATGGAACCATTTAAAAATGGAACCATTTTCAAATTTTAAAGATAGTACAAAATTTTAAAGAAACAAAATTAAAATAGAAGGAAAAATGGAAATAATAAATGAATAGAAAAATAAAATAAACGAAAAATAAAAAGGGAACGAAAAAGAAATACGAAAAAAACGGATATGCCGCTTCAAGTAGTACTGCTAATTTCTGTTCGTTGCATGCAAAAATTGTAGATGCAAACAATTGGGGATATGTCCACTGCCATTGTTCTAACAGATTTCTCTGCCCTGTGGACGGCGATACATAGCCTTGAGCCCTTGAGATGAACTCGCAGCAGACAGATTCAATTCAGTGGACGCTAACTACTGCTGGGCATTACACTGCCAAATCTGCTTATCTGGTTCAGTTTGAAGGAAGATTGCAATAACTTGCTGCAGCGGAGGCTTGGGAAATTAATATACCATCCAAATGTCAATTCTTCATTTGGTTAGTGATCCACAACAAGTGTCTCACAGCGGAAAATCTCGCCAAAAAGCCAAAAAGGGCTGGCCTCATAACCCTGTTTGTGCGCTGTGTCATATCCAACCTTTTCGTTACTGCCCTTTCACGAATGAAGTCTGGACAAAGCTCCTCCCAAGACTGAAACACAGCTGCCATGGGACTCCTAGAAGCACCAATTCTACTTCCTTCATCGACTGGTGGAACAGCACGGCTGGTCTAGCATGCTCCAGGCGAAAAGACGGGCGATCCATCCAGATCCTCGCTTCCTGGATGGTTTGGAAGGAGAAAAACTCGCGATTGAGAACTCTTCCGTGGACTAGTGGTAGCCGTGCATATGCGCATAAGGGCCAGGTCTCGGGTTCGAGTCCTCACCTCTACCTTAATGACAAAGCCGGGGTGGAGTCCCCCCTCCGGTCTTGTTATTTTTGTTAAAAACTCGCGATTTTTTTTTAACGAGGCAAAAGCTTTGTCTTTATATTGATACTAGAAGGGTAGGCGCGCTTTGCTGCGCTCGGAAGGCGATGACCCGTTATATACATGCAATTTGTTGTGTTGGAGTGAATTAAGCATAATTTGTTGTGTTGTCTTTTTATGTTAATCATCACATTCAATCCTAGATTGTGAACAACCTAGATTGTGAGGAAAAAATATTCTTGAGTTAATCATCACATTCAATCCTAGATTGTGAACAACCTTGGCACTTCTGAGAAGGGATTACAAACTGAAGATTATTGTTAGAAAAACTTTGCTTCCAAAAGAATAGCTATGAAACAATGCACCATTACATGTTACTCGTAGCACAATCAAGGTTAAATAATGGACTGTTACATACTCAAGCATCTCCCAACATTCACCTTTCACATTGCTAGTAAATAGCTGTCAAAAAATAGCTTGTATTGTCATCAATTAGTGTCACGCTCGTTTTATGCCTCAATTTTAAAATCTCACTTACAACCGAAAAAGAAGTATCACAAGTATAGGTATACTCGTATTCTATCAAATAAGTAACAAACTTAAGTTAAGCTCTTCGGCGAAGAAGAACACGACAATAGAAAAAGTATCTTCCACAATGACACACTGTTAGGCATTTATAATTTCTTCTCAGAGATAGCAAGACTAATGGATCTCTCATAGTGATATAAAATTCAAGTACATTGGCATAATTAAATCATTATATCGATAGACTCTTATAATGAATATAATGTCTTCACTGGCTGCATATTACATACACGTTGTAAGCCTCAAATAAATCTATCTTTGCAAGCAAAAAAGGGACACCCAAAGAGTGCAGAATAATCCACACATGACACCACCATTTTCCTGAACATACACCAGGCAGGGACTAAGCAATAGGTATGGTGTATTTGAATAATTAATATTCCGAGTAATCTTTCAGTAATAGAATTTGGATTCTAACTCAGAACAAATGGAAAGATTGGTAATGCATGTATATGTATTTCATCGAATGATTACATTTTAGCTTTGCATATAAAAGTAAAACAAATATGTAGCTTATATATATTTTTGAGAGCTCACATGGATCAGACCATTGCATTAGCAAATGAAGATTTTTTTAACTTGTTTCCTAATTTGGCCCAAAAGAGAAACAATGGCTCGTCATACATCTACAACAAATAATAACATACCAGTATCAATTGTTCATGAGCGCTAATCTAATTCTCATATTTCCACTTTGCAATTTTGTATGTAGTTATAGATAAATGAACTTGAGCAGTTTGGTTGATTCAGGATTCAAAATTCCTTGTCATTAGTCAATCCTCGATCTAAGCCTTGAAACTAACACTGACATGATGTTTAAACATGCTATATACGAACAAAAAATCAACGTACACGAAAGGTCGGCGACCCTACAGATGCACATATCCTACATCAATCTAAAACAATAGACGCACAATTACTAACCTGCAGCAAAGTTGGTTCACTAAGTGCACAGTTAACTCCATGTCACGATATCAACATGTGAAAATTAGCACAAACCTAGAAGGTTGGAAGCATAAACAAAATATTTACAACTTGCCTAAGTATCAAACTCACAACCGAAATATAGGAGGCAACTATATCTGAAGGTCTTATATTAAAAAACGGAGGGAGTATCTAGCACGAAAAAGTAAAACAGAGACAAAATATGTCTAAATTAGTTTTTTTGTGAGGGTGTTTAAATTAGCTAATCTCTGTCTATCTGGGCCTGTGCAGCTCAGAGCGAATGATTTTGTTTGCATGGACAAGTCGATGATCTAGTCTATACCCAGGTAAATCGCTGGTGTCCAACATGCTAAGCTGCGCTCTAACCCAACAGACAGTGTTGTCATCATCAAGCAGCTTCAGAAACTGTACAGGAAAGATAGTATGTGAGAAACTGAGCATAGCTAGCCGAAGGACAAAATCCCTAAAGCAAAACCTACCAAAACAAACAGAAATGACCATTCTTCTCACATTTGAGATGCTCGATTGATGTACTGGAATAATGCCTTCCAAAGATATAACATCAGTTTCAAGGGACTGGCAGTAAGCAGATGAAGGCCCGGGCGATGGCATCCATTCTGCCTGGTTGTTGATCTTCCTGGCACATGTCTATGGAAACCTGCATGTCCAAGAACAAATAAAAGGAAGTGAGAACCTTTTTAATAGACAGAGTATACTTGCTATTGTATATATTCATAAATTTTGGGGTTTAAAAATACAAAAATAAATAAAATTTTGGATTCCATGATGAAAAAGTTGCTATGTACTTGATCCATTTCAGCTCCTCCTTGAAAATAGACAGACTTATGAAAAGAATATCAGATTTGCCAAGCTCCATGAGTTATTATCTCCAAAAAGATAGGCTTTTGCCAACCTTGTTCAAGCATATCAATGCACTCCAAGTTTTTAGAATTTGGAGTAGTAGTCCAACCAGGACAACATGCTTGGGAAAATTCACCATGGAAGAAAAAAAGGCCCTGGATTCCAAGACCTGATTATTACACACTAGATTTCTTTTTTAGGACATAATAACAATTTATATCTCTTGCAGATCAGCATTGTTTGCTACATAAATTAGAGCTGCTGCATGTCTCTAAGCATTTGCAAGCAATAAGCTGAACTATTATCATAACCGGGTAGTCCATATTTATTTAGAAACTGGAGACAAAATGTACCACAAACTTACTGCCGAACTTGTCATGTGCTTCATCTGAAACCGTGTAATTCTCAACGAGCAACTTATCTTCCAACAAACCATCAGAAGTCAGTGATGAAGAATCAAGCTCAATGATATGCAGCCAGTACCTTCAGAGCACAACATCATCTGATCAAGAGTCATACAAAGATACCGGTACAGGCAGCAACAGAGGCAAGTAGGGGACAAACACTTCGTAAAGGGAGTAGGTGGCAACGGGCGTTGTGTCACGGACGTCGGTGACCTTAGCTCTGGTCTCATTCCAGAGCTCAAGGCGCATGGAGGTGGCGCTTCCAACAACTGGTCCTTGAGCGCCTCGATGGTGGTCTGAGATAAATACTCACATCCATTAGAAACAAGCGGGGAAATAAAGATGAGAGAATAGCCAAAATAACACTACTGAAAACCAAAGTTGGCAAAATACCACTAGTGAAAACCAAGTTGCCAAAATAACACTATGTTCAGTTTTTTGTAGCCAAAATACCACTAGTTGCTATCTCAGTCTAACACCATCCAAAAAAAGACATATGTGCCCTTACCTCTTCACATACGAGTATGGCAGCATTTCAGCATATTTGGACAGCATTTCAACACATTTAGACAGCATTTCAACACATTTGGACAGCAAAACAGCAAAATAACATAAGTACATATCATTTCAGCACACTTTGACATCATTTCAACACATTGTCAAAGCATTTCAGCACAATTTGACAGCAAAATATACATCATTTCAGCAGCAACTACTATACATAATGGTCCAAAAGATGATGAAATCAACACATCATGGTTCTCATGGTTGACACATCATGGTTCTAATGCACTAAACTCGCCGAAGAGGGCTAGGAGCAACGGTTTTGCTCCTTGTAGATGCACTAGGAGGGGAAGAAGCAATTGCAATAGCTGCGGCCCTCTTCCTTGTCATTGGACTTGTAGGAGTACCAAGTGGAGTACCAAGTGGAGTACCTTGCTTCGTTGGTGTCCTAGGAGAAGAAGGTGTTGCAATGCTTGCTTCAACCTTTGATTTTTTCCTACAATTCAATAGACACTGTTAGCAAGTAATATGCAAAACATTTGGAAGCAATCAAACTCACGAAAATAATTACCTTGGAGAAGGCGTAGCATCTCGGTCAACATCACTTGCAATCTCCGGCTCTGTGCATGTCTTTAGGAGATGGCCTAATTTTCCACACCTTTTGCACTTATGTTTTCTACCTCCACCCTCGGTAGCATTTTTTATCCTCCTAGTTCTTGGACGTCCAGTACTCTTGGTAAGTTTAGGAGGAACCATATCAAACCCAGGATTTACCAACGGTGATGCTATTTTGGCATGAAAAACTGAGTAAGGAGTGTTATTTTGGCAACATGGTTCTCACTAGTGGTATTTTGCCAACTTTGGTTTTCAGTAGTGTTATTTTGGCTATTCTCTCAATAAAGATTAGAACCGAACAGAACTTATGCCCAAATCGACAGAAACTACTTATGTCACCAAGAACAAAAAAAACTTCACTATTAAGGATCGAATTTGGCAAGCACCTAGATGGTCATGGTTTAGACATCCCGATGGTCGGCGTGGTGCTACTCCCCGGCAACAGCCGGTTAGGATGCAGGCCGCATATCTGTAACTTTTACTGAACATGGGGAGAGCAGGGAACTGCCAAGGGCAGCGGTGTTTGCATCCCCAACGATCCAGTAGATCTGATCTGATGCGTCCTTGATGGTGTGGAGGAAGGGCGTCAGCCGCGCACAAGACTACGCCCCCAGCGCGAGGAGGAAGGGCCGAGGTGTGTGCGTCCCCATCCACGAGAAGGAATTGCAGCGCGCGGCGGTGGATTTAGCGGCCGGGCGATAAAGATACCTTATCGAAGGAGTAGGACACGCTCGAGTAGAACCGAGAGGCGTCTGATGCCATGGCCTATCGGGATGGCTGAGGCAATGTCTCCACTCCCTCTATCCTAGTGCTGCTAGTCCTTCTCCGCGACGGCGCGGCCATCATCTCTTTCGGCGCCGGCGGTTCTCTCCCCTCCTGTCCTGGCCAGCGCGACCCTGCTCCTTCTACTCCGCAGCGGCATCGCTCGCTTACTCCCACCCGAAACGGCCCTGCCACTCCTCCGGGGCATCCCCTTCCTCTCTCCACAGCAGTGTGCCGGCGTCGGCAGTAGCGGCAGAGCTCTCGCGAGTTCCCCTGCCTTCCCTCGACGCGGAGTGTTTGACCCGTCAACCAACGAAGAAACCGACCTCGTGCATGCCGCTGAACCGACCCCAACAAGAGGCCCACATGTCAGAGGCCAAGACGTGCTTACTGAGTCACTATTTTGTGGGCCCAAAACGTGAATTAACCACAGGCCAGGAATCCCAGCAGGATTGATATATGTAGAGATAGAAGGAGGGACACGGCCGAGGCCAAAATAAAACACACAACAACAAGGGGTGTACTAATACATCCCCACGAGAGGAAAGATCAGCCAATCCCGTCCACTCTCTCAGCGAGATAGATCGTCATATCTTCAAGAGGCTGTCATCAAAGCCAGTTGTTTGGCCCCAGCGAGGATCCAGTTCTTACTTTCGTCCTTTATCTTCTGCACCAGGGTGGATGGCATGGTTGATTTGTTATTGAAAACACGCTCATTCTTTTCCTTCCAAATCTCCCAAGCGATCAGGGTTATGGCGGTTTTGAGACCCATGGGGAAGGTCGTGGGCGCATGGGAGGCCCCCTGCCAATATTGGAGCACTGTTCCGCGTCCAGATCCCACGCATGATGGGAGAGCCGGGCAAGACAACCAAGAAGCAGCGGCCTGCCAGACCCTCCTAGAGAACCGACACTCGAAGATGATGTGTCGGGCGGCCTCCGGCTGACAATTGCAAAGCTTGCAGACGGGCTGGTGAGGCCAGCCCCTAATGGCCAGGCGATCAGAAGTCCACAGACGGTTTTGCACCGCCAGCCAAGTGAAGAAATGACATTTTGGAGGTGCCCATGGCTTCCACACGATGGGCGAGAAGGAGCACGGGATGGAACCCTTAAACTGAGCTTTGTAGGCAGACCCTGCAGTGTAAACCCCACTCTCCGTGAGTGTCCAGGTGATTGTGTCAGGCATGTTGTCAGAAAGCGTCACATCCTCGAGAAGTTCCACAAGCGCGACATATTGGGCAAAGTGGTGGACCGTGAAGGCGGCTACGTCAATGTCTGCCACCCACCTATTATCCGCCAAAGCATCACGCACACATTTGTTCGTCCGCTTGGATGCTTTGAAGATGAGGGGGGCCATGGAACTAGGCGTGATGCCATTAATCCATGAGGAAGTCCAGAAAGCCGCACGGGTGCCTCACGCACAGTGACCTTGGTTGCGGCGTTGAAGAGATCGCGGTCATGTTGATCGTTTGGGGTGCCAAGCCCAACCCAAGGTTTATCAGGCGCAGTCCATTCAAACCAGAGCCAGCGAAGCCTCAACGCTCTTGCGACTTTTTCCAAGTCCAATATACCAAGCCCGACCATGCTCTTTGGATGGCACACTTTTTGCCACGCCACCTTGCACTTGCCGCCACTAACCGTAGTATTGCAGTTCCATAGCATTCCCCTCCTAATCTTGTCAAGAGCTTTTAACGTCGCTTTGTCAAGCTTGATCGCAGTAAGCAGGAAAATTTGCATGGAGGTCAGGACTGACTTGACAAGGGCCATGCAGCCAGCACGGTTCATAAACTTGCTTTTCCACGGGCTGAGTCGCGAAGCCGTCTTGTCGATGTAGGGTTGCAGATCAGCACGTCGAAGCCGGCCCAAAGAAAGTGGCAGTCCCAGGTACTTAATAGGAAACTGGACCGTAGAAGCAGGGAAGTTTGCAAGGATGGTTGTAAGATCGAGCCCCTCACATCTTATGGCCGCCACCGAGCTCTTCGTGGCGTTTGTGACCAGTCCCGAAACCTCACCAAAATTTCGGAGCAACGTTGCAAGGTTGGAGACATCAGCGGCAGTTGGGGCGACAAAAATAACAGCGTCATCAGCATAGAGAGAAATGCGGGCCTTGATCGCTCAGTCAGGCAGCGGCTGCAGCAAACCATTCTCTGTGGCGAGCTCAAGGATCCTCTGCAGTGGGTCAAAGGCAAAGTCGAATAACAACGGTGAAAGCGGATCCCCTTGCCTGAGACCCCTACCATGGAGGATGTCCAGACCAGGAATGCCCATTCAGAAGGACGCGCGACGTAAAAAAAAACTCGCGAATTATCGACAACAAAGCTTGCACTGTCGAAGATGTTCTGCGACAGAATCACCTCAGAACTGAACTTGGTGCGGTGCTGGTATCCCTGGGGTTCAGTGGTTTAAACCACCTTGAACTAGAACACTATTTTCTCACCCATTGTTGTACAATCCCCTCCTGTAACCTGTAATTGCTTTTCTTCTTAATATAATTGCAACCAGCGCTACCGCATTTCGTCAAAAAATAAAATAAATTGGGGATATGTCTTTGCTCTGTAGAAAACATAGGCCAATGTGAGTTGGCAGCGCCAAACTATTGACAAACTGGAGAATTTCAGGTCAAATCATTTGCAGCTAGGAAACAAATGCTCTGAATATAGTACAGTTTTCAGTGAACGCTTGTTTTCTTTTTGAGTTTTGATAAAAGAAGAATCTCCAACTTGTTGATATAATAAAAAAAATCTAAGCTGGTGTAGATCCAGTGCTCTGTTTCTGTAAGTCGTGAGTTTCTCGGACTTAAATTCATGGCAGACCAGTGTGAACATACTTCGAAATTTGTGTTTCACAGAGGATAGCTGCAGTTCTGTCTCTATGGGAAGGTGTCCAGAAATTTAAATGCACGGCCCAATGCATCGCATCCAATGTTTGTTCAGACTTAAGTTCTTATCTTATACTCATGCAAACTTGCTGAAAACACATGCATCTCAAGCTCTAGCAGTTGAACTGCATCCTCACAATCACAGTACATATGTATGGAATTGCATCCTCACAGTGGGTGGCACAATATTTATTCCAGCTCTATCGTGTGTACGTAACTGCATACAGTACTTGGCTGGGTGCGTCGAGAGCGGCCGGTGGCCGGTGCCTCCCGCCGGCCGTCAGAGCGCCGTGGACGAAGGCAATCACTTGGAATTCCCGCGCTTCCTGAAAAGGAAAAACCACACCGCGAGCGCCGCTCCGCCCCCACCACCACGACGGCAGCCGCCACCGCCACCGACCACCAGTCGGTGGTCGGCGCCATCGGCGCTGGCGGTGAGGGCTTGCTGCCGTAGGTGAAATCGCCGGCGCGTTCGGGGCTGTCGAAGGTGCTGTCGAGGGCGACGTGTTCGGGGCCGCTGGTGAGCGCGTGGCGGGAGAAGGACGCCGGCCGGCTAGCCGTGACGTGCTGCACGTCTCCGTGGCCGGAGAGGGACGCCGGCGGCCTTGCCGTGACGTGCTGCACGTCTCCGTGGCCGGAGAGGGACTCCGGCGTGCTGTCGGTGACGCGGCTCTCCACGAGCGCGTGGCGGGAGAGGGACGCCGGCTGCGGCCTCGCCGTGACGTGTTGCACGTCTCCGTGGCCGGAGGCGGACTCCGGCGTGGTGGCAGTGACGAGGCTCTCCACGAGCATGTTGCCGGAGAAGGGGGCGGTGACGCGGCTCTCCACGATCGCGTTGCCGGAGAGTGGCGCCGGCGTGCTGGCGCTGACGCGCTGCACGTCTCCGTGGCTGGAGGGAGACGCCGGGGTGCTGGCGGTGACGCGCTGCTCGTCTCCGTGGCCGGAGGGGGACGCCTGGGTGCTGGCGGTGACGCGCTGCTGCATGGGTCCGTCCTCGGAGGCGTACGCATCGGCTCCGGCGTGGTTGAAGAGGACTATCGCGACGAGGACCACTGGGACTATTGAGGCAGCCATGGTGGCGATGGTTAGTGATCGGATGGCTTAGTGTGTTGGAGCCTTGAAGGGAGGCGGGGTTTTATAGGCGGGGGTTTTACGAGATATTCCATGTGGCGGAGTAGATGCATCATGAGTTAACACGGCAAATGGCATTGAACCAGACCAAGGCTTCAACAACTTTGCTAATGGCCTGCACTGCAGCAGAGGGACATCACCGTAGTTCCTGCTCGGTAGCATGATTCGGGAGGGCCTTTGCTGTCAAAATAAATAACAGTATCAGGATTCGGGAGGCTTTCTGGTCCGAAGAGGAAAATGTTTACACACCCATTTGAGTGTTAACAAAATCCACTTGTATCTTGTAATTCCTTGAATAAGGTTTTTGTATATAATCCCTTCCAGTGGACAGTATATCATAATGAAGGACATTGTTAATTCAACTAGCATATACTTTAGCAAATAGCAATTACAAGATTCAAATCAGACATATAAGTTGGTTAAATTGAAAAAATGAAACAGAATCTAATTAAGCATAAAAATCTACATTGTAAAGAATTCCTTACAGTTTGACCAATGTGGCTATGTTGTAGAGAATTCCTGTTTACAATTCATGCGCGCACTTGGGACATAACTTTTAGTACGAGTAGGCAAGCACGGCGGCGTACGTGTACATGCCATAAGTGATTATTTCGTCTTTTTTTAGGGAAAGTGATTGATTCGTCTTAGTAGAGTGACGAGAGATTTCCAGCATAATTAAGAAGATAACACGATTAAGTAGGCAAGAGCCATGCATGCATGTTTCTAATCCACCCTCTTCCATCCATGTGCATGCCCAAACAATACGCGGTATCGCCGTCCATCACGTTTATTCCTCACTTGTGGCCAAAACCTTAGCAATCCCAGCTAGTACTACTTGATTTCATTAATTAATTAGGTCAACTAGTCGTAGTCACTAGTTTAGGGAAACTTAGGCAGACAGATCGGATGATATCCTTGGACATGGTGCCAAATAGCGTCAGCACTCACTCAGGTGCGGTGTCCAGGCATCATACCCAATGCACACGCAATGTATTGGCCGTGACGCATGATAACTCGATTAGCAGGCTCTTTTTTCTGTTAGGAAGAGAGCTTTAAAATTCATTGATTAGTAAGGAGAGGATTTAGCAAATACGGCTGAAAAACATACTAGGCAAACAAAACACATGTCACCCAGTAAAAAAGGGAAAAAGGAAAACACAAAATCTTTGGCGACAAGCATGAAGCCAATCCGAGATGGCGACAGTCGCGCCGTAGGGCTTGGATTCAAGACCACATCGCAAAGCCGACCAAATATTTCTGACCAAGGTCATTCCGTGAGAATATGCATTGGCGTCTCGAGATTGCGTATGCCAAGCTGGAAAAGACCACATGGAGTAATTATCATCGCTGTAACAGTTTGTAGAAGTGCTTGATTCTAATACCTGTTGCAGAAAGGTCAGAATTGTAGGCAGAGGTAGCTCAGAATTATTTGATCAACCATCAATTGTAAACTTGCAACTAAAAAATTGAGGAATAAAATATGAAATATTTGCCTAGAGTTGTAGGCAGAGGACGGCAAACTCAAAATGAAAGATTAACTTCTTGTTGTGCCGAAGAGACATTCACAGAACTAGCTTCAAAAGCAAGCATAACTACCGTATCAGGACAGTCTCAGTTAGCGCTGCATATGCAGATGTGACAATAACTTCATAAGGAAGCCCGCCCCTTATATAATATCTGTTGATAGAGAGTTTTTGAAAAGAACACAAGTGAGTTACACCATGTCCTAATGGAAATAACATATTCTTTAGGGAACATAATTACTAGTATAGTCCCTTTGGAACCCAAAAAAGAAGAAATCCAATTGACAGTAACACGAGAAAATTAATTTGAAAGCAATGTGCCGTTGCACACACGTAATGGTTGTACCCCGTTTGTGGGTAGGGTCGAGGGTGGACGCACGATTAAGCGTAAAGACCAAACATGATTCAATGCGTGACTGGCTAACAGGCATTTTTGGTTTCTTCCTGCTGATGCATTTCTTGTTTCGGCTTATGATGATTAGACGCCAGCGAGATGGCTAACACCGCACGGAATCTGACTGATCAACTCCGTTGCAAAGTTTGTAAAGGTTCACATTTATCTGTCTTGTACCTGAAGAACAAAGTTCAGTGCTATACGGAGTATATATCTTTTACAAGTGGAGTACGAAGAGTGGAGGAAGAACATTTCTTGTGAGCTAACCCATGGCATAACAGGGTATGGGAAATAACAGCTGAAGAATATTAGATTCGATAGACGCCACACGCACGCGCACTGAAAATGACATCAAACTGCCGGTGGATGATCCTGAAGATGTCATCAACTAATTAGTAGTACCTACCTAGAGACGAGTGCACGTCGTCGATTTTCTCCATATTGGGCGAGGGGGTGCATAATATTTCGTCACCAACGTACATGCGTGCTGCGTGTGCGTCACAGCATACCCTGGTTTTTTCGGCTGGCGGGCAGAGCACGCGAGATCAATCCCACACTGGTTTTTAATAAACCCCTCGCCCACCAGCCGAAAAAACCAAGGGTATCCAGAGTAGCCGGAGCAAGTACGGAGTAGCTCAGAATTGAATCTCGTCCAATACTTTCCACGAAATTCCTCTGTGAATAACAGAAAATATGAATAGCTAATTTTACTAACTGACAGTACAATCAAATATGAGCTCTTTAATCTTGACAGCAAAATTAAGCTCTGTAAGGTCTTATTGCGAAGTTTTAATTATGTAGGGTATGCTTATGAATCCACTAATGTTACAATATAATTTATCATCGTCAGATAGCACTGAGACATGCAATGTTCAAGACGGAAAACTTCATCTCTGCAATTGGAATAATTCAGAAAAGAACCTCGCCCCAATGCCACCCCCGTCGTTGATTGGTGGCCTGCTGCACGCCGTGGTCTAGGGAAGGCTCGCCGCAAAGGCTTCGACAACTTGGTCCTCCTCGTTGTCTGGAAGCTATGGCTAGAGCGGAACGCGCGGGTGTTCGATGACAACCCATCCACGGTTCATACCGTTTGCGCCAGCATTGCCAACGAAGCTCATCTTTGGAAGCTTGCCGACGCAAGAGGGATCGCGACCCTCTGGAGACAATAGGTCTCCCTTTAGTTGTCGCTGTTTGTCTCCCCTAACATCTCCTTGTATGCTTTACTCTCTGTTCTTCCACACCGCTTTGTAAGGGCCTATTGGCTCCCCTTGTACTTGTTCTCTTCTATCTAGTGATTTGATACGTGAGGCGCATCGCAAAAAAAAAACTTCACAAGTCAAGTACTCAGTTATAGCCCCACATTTTCATACTAGAAGATCTAAGTTGTTTAACGCTTTTTACCATAAAAGTGTGCAACAAGCGGTACAGCTAAGTGCTCCTGTCGGCCGTCATCTCCACTCACAAAAATCTGCTGTTGGTGGAAGTGTCTCAGAAGCATGGCAATAACTCTGGACATTTCAGATTAAGATATCGTACAAGGAAAAAAACAGTCAAATCTCAAAGCATGAACCACTCAACAAAAAAATCTCAAGCATGACAAGGATCATACCTAGACGTGAAACAGTACTCATAAAATACCTATACCTATACCCATAGGTGCTTTTGTTTAGGGCATAAACATCAGATCAACAAATTTACCATTTAAATCAGTCGATCAGACCGTCGACTTATTGTTGACAGAAGTTACTCAAGGCCTCAAATTACCCCTATTACCCCTATATATTAAGGGGGGGAAGACTTTGGAGGCCTCTCCGCGCTCCAAAATTGGACCATCCGATCAAGATCCGACGGCCCGGATCTGCCGTCTACTGTTCGATGAACAGTTATGAACAGTGACGACCGCGATCCGGGCCATCCGTTCGTTGATCCGACGGCCCCAGCGCCACCCCGCGTCGGTTTTACAAAAATCTCCCTCGCAAATCCGGCGAGTGCTCCATGACTCCTCTCTCGCGCGTGGCCCCGGCGCCGCCGCCGCCCGCCCGGCCGCTTCTCCTCTCCTCCGGCTCCGGCGCAGCGCGCCAAGCTTCGCCCCGACCTCGGCCATCTCCCGCCGGCCCCTCGCCGACCGTCGCTGCAGCTTGGCCCGCCAGCGCCAATCCCCGCGTCTTCTCTCTCCTTTCCCGTCTCTCTCGCCCTATCCTCTCGCGCGCCTCTCCTCCTCCTGTCCCCTTCTCTCCTGGCTGCTGCCGCCGCCACAACCAACGTCCGTCTCCTCCACCGTCTGCCTCGGCTCCTCTCCGCTGCTCCTCGCGTCCTTCCTCGATCTAGGGTTTCGCAGCTCCGAGCTCGACCACAGAGAAGAAGGAGGCGGTAGGAAAGCTCGACCACCGCCAACCCCCGCGTCCCCTCTTTCCCACAATCCCCTTACTTCTCTCTTCTCCTCCAATCCCGTCGCCCCACTCCTGCTCCTCCTCCATCTCGCCACCTCGCGCCGCCACCATGCGCTCTTTCACATCGAGCAGTGCAGCTGGCCGAACCGAAGCCGGGCAGCACGTTGTCGCCTGGAGGAGCGGCTGGGGCTGGAGCGGCTCAGATTCGTTGGGGGCCTCCTTTGTGCAAAAGGGGAGGAGCACTTGCTGCATCTCGCCGAGAGGACGGCGTCGCCGACCGCTTGCACAGCCGCCGGGAAGAGAAACGCAGCTGGCCGCACCGTACTAATTTCGAGTTGTGTTTCACACGGTTAAATGCTGATTCGTGTTTTGCCATGGTTATTTTGTGCGTTCTTCTGTTGATTAACCAAGTTCGTGTTTGCAGGTTCGTTACTCGATGTAGCCTGGAGGCTCAGATTCGTTGGTGGCCGCTCAAGACGAGGTTTTCCTAGGGCTTCTAGGAAAGCAGCTGACCTTTGTGGCTTCTTGGAGCGGTGCTCTGCTCCGGTTCGTCGGGAAGGTCTATGAAGATCCTAGGTTTCTATTTGCTCTCCCTCTTTTTCTGGTACGCAATATGTCCAGCTTCCCACATGTTTCTTCATGGGGTCACAATAACGTGAGATACCGATGAGGAAGAATGTTAGTGAGAGGGCGGCTAGGTGATATCGGTGCTGATTTCTGGGCTGGATCTGATTTATCTTTTCTTAGATGTATTTTGGTGCAAGAATATTAAGTTTTGTAGAAGAGTGGTCCCAAATCTTTCTCTTTGAGCAAGAAATTATTGGACCTTTTTAGAATCTAAACCATAGTGCCTTTTTTAGATCTGAAGCATAGTGCCTTTTTAGAATCTGAACCAGCAGCATGTTGGGGTTCTTTCGTTTTGTTAAAAGAAAATTGCTCCTGCAAGGCTGCAAGTCCTGCAACTATATGCTCCCATGTTCTGTTTTCATGCATTGTGAATTCAACATGTACTACAAATATCATATGATGTGATGCGAATCATGCCGTAGTTATCTTTTACCCAGGAAATGGACATTCCGCACCTCAAATAATTAGTATGTGATGGATCCGCGCGAAGCTCTTCACACTAGTACAGAACGACACATCGGATACCCCTCTATGGAAATGGCAGGCGTTAGGCGACGGAGAATCGTGCTTTCCGCGCGGCCGGTGCGTACAAACCTGACTTGGGCCGCGGCTGGCCCGTCAACATAGGTAACGGAGGAAGTATAAACTCCGTTACCCATATTATTGGCAACGGTTCCCAATGCGCCTCCGTTTCCGATATGTGGTTCTATGGTAACGGTCATTTCGATATGTCTGTTTCCAATGTGGTCGCGTTCAAGCTTCTTGGAATTCGAAGCGAGGCGAGTAAATGCCATGGCGTAGTGGCACCGCCCACTACTCCTTAAAAACCCCAATCCTTGCTAGCTCAAGATGCCACAGAATCTGCTCTCTCTCTCTCGCTCGCTCGCTCCCTCCTACTGATTAGCGAAGATGCCTCGCAGCAACGACACACATGAGCACACTGAGTCACCGCGGGACAGTCCCCCGTCAGCGGCTAGTCCGTTGAAGGACCGACGCCAGAGTCGAGCGACGACGAATACGCCAACTTCCATGATCCCACCTTGATGCTGGGCCCGCCGAAGGTTGATTCTGATGAGGAGTCAATCGAAGAGGAGAAGGAGGAGGAGGAGGACGACGACGAGGATGACGAGGCGGAGGCGCCGGTCCCGAAGAAGGGAATCCCGGCGACGGAGAAGAAAGCCGCCGCCACCGCCTCCGATATGTTGCCGCCACCGCCGCCGCCATCGCCTCCGATATGCTGCCGCCACCGCCGCCACCACCTCCAATGGCCCCCAACAAGCGAGGCCGTGAGAAGGAGGTGGAGGACGAGGCGGAGGCGTCGGTCCCGAAGAAGGGAACCCCGGCGACGAAGAAGGAGGAGGATTGCACGGAAGCAGGGCGTAAGAAAAATAAGAAGTAGCTAGTAGTAGTTCTATAAGTTCTCCATCTGTAATTTACTTTATTATTATTAATATGTACTGCGTATGTAATGTAGTACTCACTAATATTAGTTTAAGTATCCTATAAGTGGTTTTCTCCATATAGTAGAGATTAGGAAAATATTATTCCAGAGAGTAGTAGAAATTCCACAGAGTGGGCGCGTAGGTCCCACACCTCAGTGGAAGAAACACAAAGGAAACGGTCCTTTTAAAGAACCGTTTCATATGTTTTACCTATATATATGGGCGTACAGAGCAAAACCTAACACTCACTCGTTTCCTCACTATGTCCCAGTATGCTAGATCTGTTCGTGGCGGCGGCTCCTGGCGTTGCGACCATCGCCGGCGCCGTGGCGGCGCCGTCTCCGCCCAGACGACGGCTATCACGGCGAGGTCTTCGCCATCTCCCCCGACAAGGCGAGGTCTACGCCATCGCCCCCGACACGGCGAGGTCTTCGCCATGTCCCCTGACACGGCGAGGTCTTCGCCATCTCGCCCGGCACGGCGAGGTCGTCGCTCTGTCCGCTTCCTCTGCCTCCACCACTTCCGGATCTGCTAGATCGATCCAACGGCGACGTGAAGAAGGTATCAGATCCACTCTTTGATGTAGCTAACTTGCCCATTGTGCACATGATCTAGAGCAACTAGTTGTAGTTTAGCTAACTTGTTGATAGTAGTTCAGTTCACATCCGGTAGTTCTATCTAAATAATTTCTTGATGTAGTTAACTTGCCTATTGTGCACTTGCAACTAGTTGTAGTTTAGCTAACTTGTTGATAGTAGTCCAGTGCACATCCGGTAGTTCTATCTAGATAATTTCTTGATGTAGTTAACTTGCCTATTGTGCATTTGCAACCGGTTGTAGTTTAGCTAACTAGTCGATGTGAAAACAGGAGTCTATTTCGGTGACACTGCATAAAAAAGTCGGAGACACAGAACAAACAATGAACACTACTCAAGACAGTAGTGTTTGTTAACTTTCCCATAATGTCCTCCAATTATATATACAGGTCAGTACACACTAAATACTACTATATACTTCCTATTATTGTGTTAAATTGTTCGTTCTATCTAGTAGTGTCAGAACTAACATAAATCCTTATTTACATTTAGGGATATCAAGTTATTCCCTTTCAAACTCAACCATACATATCCACCGTCGCTATTGTGACATTTTGGTACACTGCATAAAATACTTTTTTGAGTAAGAGTGTTTTATACAGTGTCGCCGAAATGTCACATCGGTGACGTATTAGATTAGATTTCGGTGACACTACATAAAAAATCCAGAGCCAGTGGTGGCCTCCATGGAAAGGATGATCGGTGTCAGGCATCTTATGAAGCTGCTGACAACGCAATATCTTGTTGACAAGCCGTGTGTTGGCTGCTCCGGTTCATCAATAAGAGCCACCTCAAGACATATGTAATATATCGTTTCAGTTTGCTTAAATTCATAGTGTATTTGTTTTAGCATATGTATTTAACAATTGTAACTCTATTTACTAATGTATAGGGTCCAAAGCTTCAACATCCTTCTCTCAAGAAGTTGAGATAAGAAGAGATTGCTAGAGTGACACCTGCGAGGATTGTGGACAAGGATGTAGGGAAGGAATCATATATTATTTCCGTCCTTTGACATGATAGGCTTAGTATAGATGAAATCTGTTATCGTTTTACCTCTTATGTTTGTCACATCTTGTGATGCAATTGTAAAGGTGAAATTGTGGCTGAAATGTAAAGTTACATTGTGATATGAATGAAATCTGTTACCGTTTTAGTATTTGAGCTTGTGCTGTGAGATTTTGAATGTCAATTGGCAACCGCATTGCTACTGTAGGCTTCTGAAGAAATCTCAATGCAAACGAGTAAAACAGAATCTCCGTTACTGATGAACCGATACATCGGAAACGGAGATTGGTCGGCGACCGTAGGCAAACTTATGCCTCATCGGTGACGGTTTTTTCCCTCCGTTACGATGAGGTCCTTCACATCAGTCACGGAAGCGGGGACACAGACCCTTTCTCCGTTTCCGAAGGGTTTTTTGGCCCATTTCCGATGTGTCGTTCTGTACTAGTGTCAAATGGAGTTTATCTATCTCATCAAAGGTAATTATTTAAATTTCAAATGTCTCATGCTTTCTTATATTACGTGTGTGCTTTCCTTTCATAGTCCTGAGTTTCAGATCTAAAGAGGATTTAAATAGAATTCTAGAATTTAAATATTGTGTAGTGATTTTTTGAGCTGCATTTTTTTCTTGATTGCAAGCCTCTAGATGCTATTTGAAATTACCTCATATCAATACAGCCTAGATAGCTCTTAATAAGTCTATCCTGGCTAATAATTTGGTACATATTCAGTATGAATTATCATCGAAGAGCAAAACAATAATCCTATACAATCAACCTAATTTTTAGTGTTGGACTTGTGTTTCTTATTATTGGTCAAACTATTAACTTATATATGCTAGAGCATGTCTTAGTTAACTCAAATTAGAGTTCTTCCTTTTTTATTATGTGAGAAATATATTACAAGCAGAATAATATAGAATCTAAATATTCTTGAGTGCCTTCTCTGGTTTTATAGCTTCTGAAACATATGGACTAACACCATAATGTTATATCTGAAGTTGTATATCTGGATTCGTCATTGATCGTGGGGCAAGAGCAGCTTAGCCATCAAATAGCTCTGAAGGCCAGCAGTTGATGCGTGTGAAACACACGTTCGTCAAGAGACCCCAAGAGTAAGGTTTGATGAGTGCAGCGGCAAGTCTTCTCTCAGTAAGAAACCGAGGTTATCGAACCAATAGGACATGAAGACACTTCTGAAGGTGTCAATGGCGCCAGAAACTTGCTTCGTCGCCGGTTGACTTGGAACCTGCACACAAGACAATCAAACTACTTTTCCCCAACGAATCAGTGAGGTTGTCAATCTCACCGGCTTGCTAAAAAACAAATGATTAGACGTATAGTGTGGAAAATGATGTTTGCTTGCAGAGAATGAAAACGAACAATGATTGCAGTAGGTTGCATTTCAGATGTAAAAGAATGGACCGGGGTCCACAGTTCACTAGTGGTGTCTCTCCATAAACATAACTAACATGCTGGGTAAACAATTTACAGCTGGGCAATTGACAATATTGAAAAGTGCATAATATGCATGTGCAAGTTGTAGTGTCTACTATGAGATTCATTTGGGCATTACGACAAAGTACACAGACCGTTATCCAGCATGCATCTGTGCCTAAATAGTCCACCTTCAGGTTAGCGTCCGCACCCCTTCTGGTATTAAGTTGCAAGCAACAGACAATTGCATTAAGTAAAGTGCATAATGTAAACAACACATTCATCTTTAGACAAAGCATCATTAGGTTACCCCTAGTGGCAACAGCACATTGATACGTCTCTAACGTATCTATAATTTCTTATATTCCATGCTTATATTATACCAATTGCTACATGTTTTATTTACACTTCATGGCATTTTTATGCATTTTCTGGGACTAACCTATTAACAAGATGCCACAGTGCCAGTTCCTGTTTTCTGCTGTTTTTGGTTTCAGAAAAGCTGTTCTGCAATATCCTCGGAATTGGACGAAACAAAATGCCACGTTCCTATTTTTTGACATGTTCACGAAGTCCGAAGGAGAGACGAAGGGGGGCACCGAGGTGCCGTCCCCACCCCATGGCGCGGGTGGGCCCACTGGCGTGTCGCCATGTGGGGAGCGAGCCTCGGGCCTCCACCGACATCGCCCCTTCGCCTATTTATTCCCCTCGAGGCGAAAACACTAAATGCCCGAGCCGTATTTCCAGAAAACATCCGCTGCCGCCGCCATCAACCCTAACTCGGGAGGGTTCTGAAGCTCTTTCTGGCACCCTGCCGAAGAGGGGAATCATCACCGGAGGGCTGTACATCGCCATGCCTGCCTCCGGAGTGATGTGTGAGTAGTTCATCTTTGTACTATGGGTCCATAGCAGTAGCGAGATGGTTGTCTTTTCTCCTCTTGTGCCATCATGTTTAGATCTTGTGAGCTTCCTATCATGATCAAGATCATCTTATTGTAATGCTACATGTTGTGTTTGCTGGGATCCGATGAATATTGAATACTATGTCAAGTTGATTATTGATCTATCATATATATGTTGTTTATGATCTTGCATGCTCTCCGTTATTAGTGTAGGCTATGGCCAAGTTTATGCTTGTAACTCCAAGAGGGAGTATTTATACTAGATAGTGGGTTCATGCCTCCATTTAATATGGGACAGTGACAGAAAGTTCTAAGGTTGTGGATGTGCTGTTGCTACTAGGGGTAAAACAGCAATGCTTTGTCTAAGGATATTAGTGTTGTTTACATTATGCACCATACTTAATGCAATTGTCTGTTGCTTGCAACTTAATACTGGAAGTGGTGCGGATGCTAACCTGAAGGTGGACTATTTAGGCACAGATGCATACTGGATAGCGTATGTGTACTTTGTCGTAATGCCCAAGTAAATCTCATAGTGATCATCATGACTTGTATATGCATTGTTATGCACCTCTCTATTTTGTCAATTGCCCAGCTGTAATTTGTTTACCCAGCATGTTAGTATTTTATTATGGAGAGACACCACTAGTGAACTGTGGACCCGGTCCATTCTTTTACATCATACAACCTACTGCAATCATTGTTCTTTTTCATTCTCTGCAAACAAACATCATTTTCCACACTATACGTCTAATCCTTTGTTTTCAGCAAGCCGGTGAGATTGACACCCTCACTATTTCGTTGGGGAAAGTAGTTTGGTTGTGTTGTGTGCAGGCTCCAAGTCAACAAGTCAGACCTTCCTCCACAAGCACTTTTCCAGGCGCCTTGCCTGGAGGGGTGGAAGCACTTCTCCATCAACACCACTTTTTCTGACGCCATTGACACCTTCAGAACATCGCCGACTTCCTACTTGTTCGATAACCTTGGTTTCATACTGAGGGAAAACTGGCTGCTGCACTTATCATACTTTCCTCTTGGGGTTCTCAACGGACGTGTGACTTTACACGCATCAAGCACTTTTTCTGGCGCCGTTGCCGGGGAGGTCGAGTTGATTCTGCAAGGGGAGTCTCTCACTTCCAATCTCTTTACTTTGTTTTTGTCTTGCTTATTTTATTTTTACTTTGTCTTGTTTGCTTTCTTTATATAAAAAACACAAAAAAATTATTTACTTGCATTTATTTTTGTATTTCGGCCTAGAGTTTATTTTGCTAAAATGAGTACTCCTGAGAACACCAAGTTGTGTGACTTCACTAGCACAAATAATAATGATTTCATATGCACTCCTATTGCTCCACCTGCTTCTAAAGCAGACTTTTATGAAATTAAACCTGCTCTATTAAATCTTGTTATGAAAGAGCAATTTTCTGGTGTTAGTACTGATGATGCTGCTGCCCACCTTAATATTTTTGTTGAACTTTGTGAGATGCAAAAGTATAAGGATATAGATGGGGATATTATAAAACTGAAATTATTTCCTTTCTCTTTGTGAGGAAGAGCTAAAGAATGGCTGTTATCTTTGCCTAGAAATAGTATTGATTCATGGACAAAATGCAAAGATGCTTTCATTGGAAAATATTATCCTCCTGCTAATATTATATCTTTGAGAAGTAGTATCATGAACTTTAAACAATTTGATAATGAGCATGTTGCCCAAGCATGGAGAGAATGAAATCTTTGGTAAAGAATTGTCCTACCCATGGACTGACTGCTTGGATGATCATCCAACCCTTTTATGCAGGATTAAATTTTTCTTCAAGGAATTTGTTGGATTCGGCTACTAGAGGGACCTTTATGTCCATCAGTTTGAGTGTAGCAACAAATGTTCTTGACGATATGATGATCAACTACTCCGAATGGCACACTGAAAGGGCTCCTCAAGGTAAGAAGGTAAATTCTGTTGAAGAAACCTCTTCCTTGAGTGAAAGGATTGATGTCATTATGTCTATGCTTGTGAGTGGTAAATCTCATGTTGATCCTAATAATGTTCCTTTAGCTTCATTGGTTGCTCAAGAAGAGCATGTTGATGTGAATTTCATTAAAAATAACAATTTCAACAACAATGCTTATAGGAATAATTTTGGTAACAACAATTATAAGCCATATCCTTCTAATAGTGGTAGTGGTTATGGTAATTCTTATGGTAGATCTGGTTTTCCTAGTGAGGAGATGCTAGAAATTGAAAGGGCTACTAAGAGCTATATGCAGTCACAATATGAGCAAAATCAATTGTTTACTAAAACTATGAATGAACAATCTGCTAAGTTGAAAAACATAGGGCATCAACTTGAGAATTTGAATAGGGAAATTTCTGGTTTGCAAACTAAGCTTTCAAATGCTGAAAACCGAATTTCATCCATGTCTGAATCACAAGCTTCTTTAATTAATAAAATGGTTGCTAAACCTGAAGTTAATGATAACAGAATTTTTGCTACAGCCAATGCTATCCAAGCTAAAATTGACAACAATATTAGGATGTTGGCTGAATTGCATGCTAGGTGGGAAAGAGAAGCTGAAATTGATAGAAAGAATAGTATAGCTCGAGTTTGTACTATTGCCACCACTAGTAACGCTAAAGCATCACATGTTAGTAAACCACCTACTATCAACGGTAATGTTATTGGTGTTGGCAATGTTTCCACTTCCACTACAAAGCGTGCAAAATTGCCTAAAACTGCTGAAACTGTTTCTGATAAAAGTGCTGAATTTTTTCGAAGTATGGGAGACAATGGTCCCATTACTTTTGATCATAATGATTTTGATGGTTGTAGCATTTCTGAAGTTATTATGTTCTTGCAAAAGCTAGCTATAAGTCCTAATGCTAGTTCTATAAACATGGGTTTTACAAAACATATTACAAATGCTCTCATGAAAGTTAGGGAAGAGAAATTAAAACATGAAGCTTCTATCCCTAGGAAGTTGGAAGATGGTTGGGAGCCCATCATTAAAATGAAAGTGAATGATTTTGATTGTAATGCTTTATGTGATCTTGGTGCAAGTATTTCTGTTATGCCTAAGAAACTTTATGATATGCTTGACTTGCCACTTTGGAACACTGTTATTTGGATGTTCATCTTGCTGATAACTCTATGAAGAAACCTTTGGGGAGAATTGAAATGTTCATATTATGGTTAACAATAACCTTGTCCCCGTTGATTTTGTTGTTTTGGATATTGAATGCAATGCATCTTGTCCTATTGTTTTGGGAAAACCCTTTCTTCGAACTGTTGGTGCTGTTATTGATATGAAAGAGGGGAATATTAAGTATCAATTCCCTCTCAAGAAAGGTATGGAACACTTCCCTAGAAAGAGAATGAAGATGCCGTTTGATTCTATTATTAGAACAAATTATGATGTTGATGCTTCTTCTCTTGAGAACACTTGATTTTCACTTTCTGCGCCTAGCTGAAAGTCGTTAAATAAAAGAGCTTATGGGAGACAACCCATGTTTTTATTGCTGCAATTTTTCTTTTTCTTTGAGTCAAGGAGCTTGCTTACTTCTGTAACAACTCCTTTGTATCTTTATTTTATTGCATTGTTGTGCCAAGTAAAGTCTTTGATAGAAAGTTGATGCTAGATTTGGATTTCTGCACAGTGACAGATTTTTGCTGTCCACCGTTTTGAGCTGCATGCACTCCAGAAAAATCTAAAATTCTGAAAACATTCAGGCGTGATCCTCATATATGTACGCATCTTTCATTAATTTGGATTTTGCATCTGAGCAACTTAAGTGCCTCGAAAAAATTAGTCTTTCCAGACTGTTCTGTTTTCACAGATTCTGCCTTTTATTTTGCATTGCCTCTTTTACTATGTTTGATTGGATTTCTTTGCTCCATAAAACATCAGTGGCTGAAGTTAATGTCCAGAAGTGTTGGAGATGTTTGTGTCATCACAGAACATGTGAATTTGTGATTATGCACTAACCCTCTAATGAGAATTACTTCGAGTTTGGTGTGAAGGAAGTTTTCAAGGATCAAAAAAGGAGGATGATATGATGATCAAGAAGAGTGAAAAGCCTAAGCTTGGGGATGCCCCCGTGGGTCATCCAAGCATATTTCAAGAAGACTCAAGCGTCTAAGCTTGGGGATGCCCAAGGCATCCCCTTCTTCATCAACAACTTATCAGGTCATCTCTAGTGAAACTATATTTTAATTCTTTCACATCTTATGTGCTTTACTTGGAGCGTCTGTGTGCTTTTATTTTTGCTTTGTTGTTTTTATTTTCTGAATAAGTTGGATCCTAGCATTCTTGTGTGGGAGAGACACACGCTCCGCTTTTTCATGTGAATACTCATATTCTTCACTTATATTTGTTGAGTATTCTTAACTAGCTACTGCTATGCTTTTAGCTCCTGTTTTTCATGCATCTCTTTTAGAGCTGTTAATTCTTGTGAGTAGTACTCTCTTGTTTCATTTGTAAATTACTTGGAGAGTTTTTGTTGAAATAAGTTGATTGGTGTTTGGTTGGAAACAGAAAATGCAACATGTGGTAGATGGTATATCAAAAAGACACTCATATATCTTAGACATCATATAGATCATTGGCTTGTTTTATTTGACACTTGGCAATTGTTTTGAGCTCTCAAGTATTTCATGTTTAAGCTCTTGCATCATGTAGTTAAAAGCCTATTAGTAAAGAACTACCGTAGAGCTTGTTGAAATTTGGTTTGCATGATCGGTATCTCTAAGGTCTAGATATTTTCTGGTAAAAGTCTTTGAGCAACAAGGAAGACAGTGTAGAGTCTTATAATGCTTGCAATATGTTTTCATGTGAGTCTTGCTGTACCGGTTTATACTTGTGTTTGCTTCAAACAACCTTGCTAGCCTAAACTCTGTACTGAGAGGGAATGCTTCTCGTGCATCCAAAACCTTGAGCCAAAACCCATGCCATTTGTGTCCACCATATCTACCTATTATGTGGTATTTTCTGCCATTCCAAGTAAATACTTCATGTGCTACCTTTAAACTATTCAAAAGCTATTACTCCTTATTTGTGTCAATGTTTTATAGCTCATGAGGAAGTATGTGGTGTTTTATCTTTCAACCTTGTCATTTACTTCTGACAGACTTTCACCAATGGACTAGTGGCATATACATCCGCTTATCCAATAATTTTGCAAAAAGAGCTGGCAACGGGGTGCCCAGTCCCAATTAATTACAAATTTCATTTTTAATTCTCTTCACATGTTTTGCCTGATTTATCAGTAAGCAATTTAAAATGTTAATCATGCAAATAGACACTCCTCCATGGTATGTGATTGTTGGAAGGCACCCGAGGATTCGGTTAGCCATGGCTTGTGTAAGCAAAGGTTGGGAGGAGTGTCACCAAATAAAAATACATGTGTAAACAAAAGAGAAGAGGGATGATCTACCCTTGGGTAAAAATAACGTCCTTCATGGGAGCCGCTCTTGAAAGTCTGGTTGACAAGGGGGTTAGAGTGCCCACTACCATTCGTTGACAACAACAAACACCTCTCAAAACTTTATTTTTATGCTCTCTATATGTTTTCAAAAACTTAAAAAGCTCTAGCACATGATTTAATCCCTGCTTCCCTCTGCGAAGGGCCTATCTTTTACTTTATTGTTGAGTCAGTTTACCTACTCCTTTCTATCCCTGAAGCAAACACTTGTGTCAACTTTGTGTGCAACAATTCTTATATGTTTACTTATTGCACATATTATATTGCTTTATGTTGACAATTATCCATGAGATATACAAGTTACAAGTTGAAAGCAATTGCTGAAACTTAATCTTCCTTTGTGTTGCTTCAATGTTTTACTTAGAATCTATTGCTTTATGAGTTAACTCTTATGCAAAACTTTTTGATGCTTGTCTTGAAAGTACTATTTATGAAAAGCTTTTGCTTATATGATTCAGTGTTTACTCATTATCTATTTGTTAGCAAACTATAGACCATTTCCTTGAGTCACTTCATTCATGACATATGCTTTACAATATTATTTGATCAAGATTATGTGGTAGCATGTCACCTAAGAAATTATTTGTTGTTATCGTTTTACCTACTCGAGGACGAGTAGAACTAAGCTTGGGGATGCTTGATACGTCTCCAACGTATCTATAATCATGCTTATATTATACCAATTGCTACATGTTTTATTTACACTTCATGGCATTTTTATGCATTTTCTGGGACTAATCTATTAACAAGATGCCACAGTGCCAGTTCTTGTTTTCTGCTGTTTTTGGTTTCAGAAAAGCTGTTCTGCAAATATCCTCGGAATTGGACGAAACAAAATGCCACATTCCTATTTTTTCGACACGTTCACGAAGTCCGAAAGAGAGAAGGGGGGCACCGAGGAGCCGTCCCCACCCCATGGCGCGGGTGGGCCCACTGGTGCGCCGCCATGTGGGGAGCGAGCCTCGGGCCTCCACCGACATCGCCCCTTCGCCTATTTATTCCCCTCGAGGCGAAAACACTAAATACCCGAGCCATATTTCCAGAAAACATCCGCTGCCGCCGCCATCAACCCTAACTCGGGAGGGTTCTGAAGCTCTTCCCGGCACCCTGCCGGAGAGGGGATCATCACCGGAGGGCTCTACATCGCCATGCCTGCCTCCGGAGTGATGTGTGAGTAGTTCATCTTTGGACTATGGGTCCATAGCAGTAGCTAGATGGTTGTCTTCTCCTCTTGTGCCATCATGTTTAGATCTTGTGAGCTGCCTATCATGATCAAGATCATCTTATTGTAAGGCTACATGTTGTGTTTGCTGGGATCCGATGAATATTGATACTATGTCAAGTTGAAGATTGAATTATCATGTCTATGTCTTTTATGATCTTGCATGCTCACAAGATCTAAACATGATGGCACAAGAGGAGAAGACAACCATCTAGCTACTGCTATGAACCCATAGTCCAAAGATGAACTACTCACACAGCACTCCGGAGGCAGGCATGGCGATGTAGAGCCTCTAGTGATGATTCCCCTCTCCGACAGGGTGCCAGGAAGAGCTTCAAAACCCTCTCGAGTTAGGGTTGACGGCGGCGGCGGCTCTGGAATTTTCGTGGAATACGACTCGGGTACCTAGGGTTTTCCGAACAGATGAATTTATAGGCGAAGGGGCGGCGTCGGTGGAGGTCCGTGGCGTCCTCACCACGTGGCGGCGTTGCTGTGGGCCCACCCGCGCGTGGCATGGTGAGGGCGGCCCACGGCCCCCCTTCGTCTCTCCTTCGGACTCCGTGAACGTGTCAGAAAAATAGGGACTTTGGCTTTTGTTTCGTCCAATTCCGAGAATATTTCCAGAACAACTTTTCTGAAACCAAAAACAGCAGAAAACAGGAACTGGCACTGTGGCATCTTGTTAATAGGTTAGTCTCAGAAAATGCATAAAAATGATATAAAGTGTATATAAAACATGTGGCAATTGATATAATATAAGCATGGAACATCAGAAATTACGGATACGTTGGAGACGTATCAGCAGTTAATTGACATATTTTAGGTTGGGGATTTACTGATAGATGCCCTTTGTACTTCTTATAGATGTCTCTTTCAGCTTCTCTGGTTATAGATACTTGGGTTCTGACCGTTGGTCTATTCTAATAAAGTCATCCTCATTTGATTATGATGCCTTTTTGTATTTCTGTGATTTTTCATGCATTTTCACTACTGGGTATGAAAGCCAAATGTATAGTTCATTTTATCTTTTAGTGAAAAACAAAGTTTGGCGACTTATCATTGAGTGGCGTGAAATTGTTTTCATAAAATCTTTACCAGCAATGTTGGTTCATGCATGTGTTCTGAGTTGCTATTGCACCTTCCAGATTCTCTCGCTTATGCAGTTTTAAATATCTATGATTAGTTATTCCTTGAATGAATACCCTTTTTTGTAGTTTAGCTACTGTTTACCAACACCATCGAAGGTTTGTTAGTGGACCTAAGAAGTAAAATGTTTAGTTCATTTGTCGTACTGACTCTATGTTTATTCTCTCAATAATTAGAAGCATTTTTTAGGACGACCTGGAGGTGAAGTGCAATGTGTTCACGGCCTGCAGGTCCTCTGTCCACGATAACTTTACGTGGCTCAAGGCCAAGCTCCATATAGCATGCATATCTTATCTATGAAATCACCCATATGGGACCATTCTCCATAGAAAGCGTCAGCATATTTGTTTTCATAACTGCATTGGTAAGAAAATGGAGTGATCTGATAAACATTATCTTTAAAGAAGTTATTGGCCATTTGAAAGTCATGCATTAGTATGGTTTTGTTGTCCCTTTGTGCAGTTTAGTTGCCCTGTTGGCTGTTCCATCTAATTGGCCCTATTCCTTCGTTTATGCAGCTAGGGCAGCTTTGAGGTTTTCCATCATAACTACCAGTTTGTTGACAATCTGAAACTACCAGAGCAAATCTGAATTATTGACATGTGCAATCTACCCTCATTGTTATCTCATCTGATGATGAGAGTAACAACCGCTTCCCCTGGTTGTTTTATAGGCAACCAAGGATCCTGGGATGCAAACCGATTGAGAAAGTAAATCGGCATGCCAAATTTGGACAAGCATTAGGTGAGTTTTTGATTAAGAAGAAATTCAGAGGACCATAACTAAATTTGTAGGCAGCTATTTGTTTTGCGAGGTCATTAATTCTGAAAAGTTCTAATTAAGTAACCAGTCATACTATCTTTCGGAGTGTTCTTGGGAAATATTTTCATTCACACCCAGTCACTTTTTAGAATTTGTTTGTTTATCTGTGTTGTATCTAAGATGTTAAAGTGTAAACGGTGATCCTCCAGCCGCCCCTTCAAATATAAAATCAAATTAATCATGTTGTTTTCATTGGTTCCTGCCACTGCTGAAGTTTCTGCAGCTATCTAACTGTGGAAAGAAATGTAATCTACCAGAAGTTCTTTTCCAAAAAAATATCTGTCCCTGCATATTATGTTTATTTGGATGCTTATTCTTTTCTTTCAGTTCCCTTTTCTTTGCTACCATAAGAGAGTACTCAGTTTCTTCTACTGTCTTATTACCATAAACTGAATGCACTTTATTCCAAAAATTATTGTCATCATCTCTATGTGAAAGCGTTAATGGTGAATGCACATCTTCAGTTTGTTGCAGGTACATGCTGAATTTATCGTTCCCGAGCAGTTAGAAGAAGTAACTAACCACTCCATTGCCTAGCTGGAAGAAGCAACTAACCTCTCCATTGCCTGACAATTGGTTCCGTCTATTTATTTTGTGCTGAAGCAGAAAGGTGACATCTCAGCTCTAATATTTGCAAATACCGCGATGTTATACGGAACTGCAATATTCATTTTTTTTGGGTGGAATGTCCTTTGTCATGTTTCTTTTGTTTCCTATATTCAGCAATACATATTATAGTTTACAATTGTATATATGTGCTTCTTAATGATTAAAATTATTAGGTGTTTGGTCAAGAGGTGTAAATTGTATAAATATCATTTCTGTTATTTAGAAACGTTAGGTGTGTTACGGTTTGTAGTTTCCTTGATGGTGTGCAAAATCCCATTTGCATCTATTTAAAATGTACAAAATTATTTGCTTTCTTTTCATCAGCAAGACTCTTAAAATACCTGATCGTAGCAATGTATCTAGGTGTAGTCTGTTACTCTTGAGCTGGCATCTAATAGTTAAATATAATATATTACGATGCTTCCGAATTGACGGCCGCTCCTTTCTTGCAGTCATGATCTATCATCTCATTAGTGACACAATGCTGCTAATTTCTGAGTCGGATATATTCTTTATTGATATTGTGCATTTGTTTTACCTTCTTTTTTGTTCTGATGCTAGACTGAGCAAGAAGATGATCTTCTGTACAAGATTGGACCCAAATCTTTCTTTTCAAGCAGGTAATTGTTCATTTACAGAAGCTGAACCATGGTGCTTTTTAGAATCTGAACGATCGTGCAAGTTGGACTCTTTCTTTCTGTTTAAAGAAAATTACTCTCACAACTATACCCTCCCATGGTTTATTTTCCATGCATTGCAGATTCAACATGTATTAGAAATAGCATCTGATTTGATGCAAAGCATGATGTAGTTATCTTTTGCAAGAATGGGCATTCTGTATTGGGTTGCGATGAAAACTTTAAAAATTTATCCGTAACCTTACCGCCAAGATCTATTCTATGAAGGTATGTTGCACCCCACAATGCGATGATCCGGAATACTTACAAACGCCGTTGCGAAAGATCTTGTGTTTGTCGAAGTAGATGTCGGTGTAGCCTGATGAAGAATCTCACGTCCACGCCGGGAGGTGAGATTGTTGCCGAACGTCGTCATTGATGTAGACCTTGATGAAGTTGTTCCATTGTCCAAGGAACTCGCTTGCACGAATCCCGCTCTAGCGGTATCCACACATACACCGTGTCAATCCACCCCGTGCGTTCACCGCCTAGCTACTAGCACGTGGTGAAGAGAGTCAGCCTTGCGGCGTAGTTTAGGTGGTAGATCTAATCAACTAGATTAGATCTATATGAGAAGTAGAGACGTCTAATTCTCAACACATGAGATCTACAAGAGAGAGAGAGGACTTGTGTATTTCTTGTCTCAAACCCTAGGGGCTTGGGGTTGCTTATAAAGGAGGCCAAGGGGTGGAGGTATTTGGGAAGGGCCAAGCCCTCCCCTTGGGCTGGCCGGCCAAGGAAGGGAGGGAGGAGTCCCTCCCCTTCCCCAACTCGGATTGGGAGGAGGTGTAGAACTCCTCCCTCCAAATCTGCCATACTTGCCAAATCCAACAAGGAAGAGGGAGGGGGAAAGGAGACCCTCCCCACCCCAACTCGGATTGGGTGGAGGAGAGGATCTCTTCCCTCCCAAACCGCCTCACCCAAGAAGGAAAGGGGGGGAGGAGACCTCCCCACCCCCAACTCGGATTGGAGGGGGGACCTCCCCCTCCCACCTCCGCCGCCCATGGTGGGGCCCGCCCTAGCCGCCGTCCCCGACTGGAGGGGGGAGTCCCCCCAAACTCGGACTCGGTCATGGGGGGAACTCCCCCCCTTCGGCGCCTTGGTTAATTTTCCAATATTATTAATTAAATAAATAATTAATTGTTTTGTCCAATTAATTCCTAAATGAATATTTCCTTCTACAGAAAATTCCCGGAATTAATTACTTATCATATGACTCATATTTATATGAACCGAGATACCTAGTATCCGCCGACAAAACCATCGGAACAATATTCCCTTCTTCATAAGCACTCGGATTAAATCCGCTGATGATAGAAATCATTCTATCATCCCGGGACATTAGATGTCAGTATTCTCTCTAACTTATAATTCACCGGAACAAAACCCAGTGACATCGGAGCTACTTCGACACAATCTCATTCCCACTAAAACTACATCTTTACTCTCAATCAAAGATTGACCTACAGCTTAAGTGTGTGACCCGAAAGGTTCAGCAATCACAAAGTATTCTTTGGGAGCTTACCAAACAATAACCAGCAGTGGGTTAGGCATTCGTACTGGCACCCTTGTCTTGTGAATGAACAATAGAACCTGTGCGTTACTCATTACGCTTAATCCCCTTACGTGCACGATACCAATGATATCTCGAGATTGAGACAATGTGCTCTAGTGTGATCAAACCCTTCGATCATAACACATATTATTCTCGTACCAATTTCATTCTCTTTTATCATTCCGTATAATTGTTGTCCCTTGATAAATCACTCTTGTGTCTGGCCAGACGATTGTGGTGACAACAATAATACTGAGATGGCCTAGAGGATGTATCTCTCCATCGCCTGGAGGAGTAAGTGCCATTCTTGAACGATCTCTGTTCCAATACATTATCCTAGTTCAAGCCCAAAAGCCACCTATCATAGTCCCATCTTACTGCAAGACGTTTGGTGGAAATCAAAGCTCGAGTGTCGAATAAGCGGTGACAAGATATTCTCATAGCATAGGGATCTAGCTAACGATAACTAAATAGATGATCAATCGCTATTTCATCGTCGACGATTTGTCTCATAGCGAGATCATACGGTGGGTCGGTTCAGTGTGATTATCATTCTGATAAACCACTCCTATAGTTGAATGACTTATACAATGTCCATGATCAGGAAAACATGATCATCGAGCAACAAGATAGGCTAGTCTTAGAGACAAGACCAGGAACTCTTTTACCGTTCATATCTCTACACGTGTATCGGAGGTTTTCCTCTTGTATACGTTGTATTTGCTATACAAGTTCCCAATACAGTTGTAGCATAAAGATATAAACATTAATAATAAACATGGAGATAAATAATAAACTCAATTATTATTGTCTCTAGGGCATATCTCCAACAGTCTCCCACTTGCACTAGAAACAATAATGATTCCAGTCACCATGATGACATGACACCAAATGGAACTAAGGCGCCACTCACGCTTTCGCATGCGGATCTGAAACTGTGTCCTTAACTTGATCAAACCAAGTTCATAAACTTGTTTATCTCCTCACATGCCAAACTTGACTATGTAAGTCGGATATATTAGGAATTGGATATGGGCTTTCCGGTTCCGTAGTAGCATTAATAATACCCGGTTGATATTATCATACCATCTATTGAAACCTCACCTTGAGTAATGACTCGTCCAATAACTTGCTTATCATGACATCTCACATCAATGACGCAACTAACCTCGATAGACAAACTATCTTTGTTGTAGAATCCACTCATAAGATACATGTGATTTTGATAAAATCAAAACACCAAGTATTTGTCAATTGAACTTGCAATTATCAGATTAAATTGATTTCATAATTCCACCACAAATATGTATATGAGTAACTTCTCTATACACACTATTTGAAGCTTTACAAAATCCACCTTGTTGTTTTTGTAATCTCACCATCAGGTTCTTTTACCAAACCTTTATATGATCAATTACAATCTTAATTAACTGCTTTTATGAGAATATCCTTATTAAGAATTTCTCATTAATGCGGTGGCAAAACTTTATAAAAGTTTAGCACTTTGGAAACTTTCCGGCTTTACGTACTATATATAGCAATGTCATAAGCAAAATCACATTAAATATGATTTGATCTTATTCCTCTCTATTCGCTCATCCAGGACTACGAAGGTCAAGGTAACTCGCAAATATCACGCTATGAATTCTTGATCAAATTTCTTTGACTCAAGACACAATTCGAAATTACCTTTCAGAATTGCACTTTAGTACATTCATACTCATGTTTATTAAATTCTATCTCAGAGACAAAACTTTAATAAGACATTTTCTGACCTTTTATTTAAACTCTTTATATCACGAGATTTATATATTTGTTAATTCGGCCTAGCCTCATTTAACAAATATAATATCAGCTCCCACTGTCTTTTAAGTCCCTTCGATTTATATAATGAAAAGAATAAAATTCTTACTCATTAATACGACTGACTTCAAACATTCATAATATAATTATCTAGATTATTTTCATAATCCAAACTAATTATCCTTAGCAATGATATTGCTACTTTAGTTCAATAACAGCATCAAGCAATTGATATGAAAGTATTGCAACTTCTCACTATCAGTTATTCGTCCTTGATAAAACAATTTTATTCAAGACTAGCTCTATGAATATTAGATATTCATATCTATCCTTTCTTTTTGAAATATTCATGCACATGATTTTATATCACATCCAAACAACTCTCAAGATTGGATCTTAGAGTCTCATGAATTTTTCTTGAACTCCTTTTATGACATAAGATGTCATTAATGAATGTTCCTTATTTTGCTTGTAATTGTTTTGCTTATATCATGTTCCTAGACATTAAATGATTTCAATCACCTAGTGATTTAATCATCAAATTCCTCACATGATTTTCTTTTAATACTTAATTCGAATCATGTATGCCTTACATGTATTCCTGGAAAAAGTAATGATTTGGAAACATTTGCATGTTTGCCCTTCTCATTCTAACACTTGCCCAAAGACTCTCAGTCTTAATTTAGTATTATGATTTCCACTCTCTCCTCATGAGAAGACACTTTTCTCCAATTCTAAAGTCAGCAAGCATTTAGAATTATGTGTGGAAGTCACTTGCCAAAATAACAATTTTGGACTTTTGCAAAACATCTTTTCAATTCGAACTTAAAACTTTAAATCCTTAATTGAAAATATGGAACTTACTATCAAAATAACTCTAAGTTATAATTGACATAGGTCCCTGGATATCAAACAAATAATCTATTTACTTTAGTGGGTAATTTGGAATTCTAATTTCACAACACATTAAGCAAGATTTTGTAACATTTTCTTTTAATCTTTATCTTGCAAAAGATTTTATTACCATGATGATTCCGAGTTATTCTATGAACGTACGTTGCACCCCATAATGTGTAACCATACCGCAACATTTGGGTTGCGGGGAAACTTTAAAATTTATCCGTAACCATACCGCCAAGATCTATTCTATGAACGTACGTTGCACCCATAATGCGATGATCAAGAATACTTACAAACACCGTTGCAGAAGATCTTGTGTTTGTAGAAGTAGATGTCGGCGTAGCCTGATGAAGAATCTCACGTCCACGCCGGGAGGTGAGATTGTTGCCGAACGTCGTCGTTGATGTAGACCTTGATGAAGTTGTTCCGTTGTCCAAGGAACTCGCTTGCACGAATCCTGCTCTAGCGGTATCCACACATACACCGTGTCAATCCACCCCGTGCGTTCACCGCCTAGCTACTAGCACGTGGTGAGGAGAGTCAGCCTTGCGGCGTAGTTTAGGTGGTAGATCTAATCAACTAGATTAGATCTATATGAGAAGTAGAGACGTCTAATTCTCAACACATGAGATCTACAAGAGAGAGAGGACTTGTGTATTTCTTGTCTCAAACCCTAGGGGCTTGGGGTTGCTTATAAAGGAGGCCAAGGGGTGGAGGTATTTGGGAAGGGCCAAGCCCTCCCCTTGGGCCGGCCGGCCAAGGAAGGGAGGGAGGAGTCCCTCCCCTTCCCCAACTCGGATTGGGAGGAGGAGTGGAACTCCTCCCTCCCAAATCTGCCATACTTGCCAAATCCAACAAGGAAGGGGGGGGGGAAAGGAGACCCTCCCCACCCCAACTCGGATTGGGTGGAGGAGAGGATCTCCTCCCTCCAAAACCGCCTCACCCAAGAAGGAAAGGGGGGAGGAGACCTCCCCACCCCAACTCGGATTGGAGGGGGGACCGCCCCCTCCCACCGCCACCGCCCCATGGTGGGGCCCACCCTGGCCGCCGTCCCCGACTGGAGGGTGTCCCCACAAACTCGGAATCGACCATGGAGGGGAACTCCCCCCTTCGGCGCCTTGGTTAATTTTCCAATATTATTAATTAAATAAATAATTAATTATTTTGTCTAATTAATTCCTTAATGAATATTTCCTTTTACAGAAAATTTCCAGAATTAATTACTTATCATATAACTCATATTTATATGAACCGGGATACCTAGTATCCGCCGACAAAACCATCGGAACAATATTCCCTTCTTCATAAGCACTCGGATTAAATCCGCTGATGATAGAAATCATTCCATCATCCGGGACATTAGATGTCCGCATTCTCTCTAACTTATAATTCACCGGAACAAAACCCAGTGACATCGGAGCTACTCCGACACAATCTCATTCCCACTAAAACTACATCTTTACTCTCAATCAAAGATTGACCTATAGCTTAAGTGTGTGACCCGAAAGGTTCAGCAATCACAAAGTATTGTTTGGGAGCTTACCAAACAATAACCAGCAGTGGGTTAGGCATTCGTACTGGCACCCTTGTGTTGTGAATGAACAATAGAACCCGTTGTTGATCGCTAAGTTCACTAAGGGATATATTGCGGTGTTGCTTCTATCTCCCTGACAACGGCGCCAACAACAGTCTTGATACCCGTAGTAGATACCTGCAGTGAAAAGTATACGGGGTTAGGTTGAGCCTCCAAGTGCAGAGTATGTAGTAGTGGTAATAGTGTTTTCCCCACGAGGGTGACTCAAGGGTTTAATATCGAACTCTCGGGGAATCAGTAGTGGTAGATTTATCTTATTTGTCCTTCTTTTGGTTACCTGCAAAACAAAATTAAATGTTTTGCTCCTCAACCTTCACCTGTGGTTGTCAAGCACAATGTGTAGAATGATATCAAGATAAATATGCAATGATGGTGGATGAATATGCTAGGATGATGATGGCAATGGTATATGATATATTTTTGGGTTTTTATGATGGATGCAAGATGGAAAAGTGTTTCTATATTTTCGGATTTAAAAATGGCAGAAAATGGCAAGGTGGCAAAAGTGGTTGAAAAGGTGTTTCTTATGATTAAAAATGGACCGGGGTTCATGGTTTCACTTATGCACTCTCTCTTTAAGTGGTGTGGCAACAAGTGGACATAGAGTTGACATATGAGATTGCAAGCACAAAGTTTGATATCAAGTTGACAGTTATATGGGCATCACGTCCTAACATAGAGACCTTTTGGTTATTAGTCTCACTTATACTCCACCAAGATGCGAACTAAATCATAACACCTCAGTAATTAAGATGACTCAGAGTATAGCAATAAGTTTCATGACATGAATTAAAATAAGAACATGCTGGATCTAGTCATAGAGAAGAGGCTTGATCACCCTCAACCCGGTAGCAAGGTATTTTTGTTTATCCCTAGTGAGGTAACAAAGTAAGGTAAACACCCAAGTGGATCGCGATATTTAGTTGTCAGCTTACCGCACTCCACTCCCCGTTACTCCAACTAATGCAACATCGCCCCACACACGCTCTCATAAACATGCTTGATCATAACAAGTAGACAAGAACGGGGTACATAATATGCATCTATACTCATAACTGAAACAAACATTGCAATCTCAAACATATATTAACTCACAAAAAGATCCACCACATAGGTAATACAAATATGACCGTAATCATGTTCAGCAGCTCATACGGTACTCATTAGTGAAGCTCAAGAGAGAGAGATACATAAGTTACTTCCACAAACCCATAGTCCAGAGGTGGACTACTCCCTCTTCATGGTGGAGACGGTGGAGATGTCGATGGAGATGAAGGAGACCACACCGGCAGCGCCCCGCCGGAGTTTTCCCCCTCCAATCTGCAGCTCCAGGTCTCGTTTTCGTGTTTCTGTGATGTGCGGCGCTTGGTTCGCGAAACGCCATGGGACCTTTTTTATAGGGTTTTTAGGTCAAGACGAAGGCGGTGGAGAAAGATCGACGGCTGCGGAGCCCGAGGCCCAAAGAGTGGGCCCCACGCGGCCAGGTACATGGCCGCGTGGGCCACCCTCTTTCGGCCTTCTGGCCTCCGTTTGCTTGCTTCCTTCGCTCCGAGGTCTTCCTCCTTCCAAAATAATGATGCCTGTATTTTTCCATAATTTTTGGACGTCGTTTGGGTCCCTGAAACATAAAAGGAAAGAAATAGGGTTTTCTGCCTGCGCAGAGTTAATTCCATAAAAATAGGAAACAATTGATTTATTTCCTAAAATCATTAAATAACAGTAATATAACCCTTATATGATGCAAATATGATTGGAATATGTGTGATATAGTGCAAAGTTCATGTATGCATTTTACATGCATCAACATCCCCAAGCTTAACCAATACTCGTCCTCGAGTATGAAGGTGATAAAACTAACATGGGCTTTGCAATATAGCACTAACAATGGATATCAAAGATGATTGCTACTGCTACATAGAGTCAAATGATTCATTCTTCAAAGGAGTAGCAATATGCAAAACAGTTTATGAAGTGATATCAAGTATTCAATGCAAGGATGTTCAATGATAGTTCACAAAGTGTAACATAACAGATAGTAATATGGACCACATGTATGCATAATGATAAGTATGAACATCCTACATGAATATGTTTGGTGGACACTTTGGAAAGATGAATAAGTGAGTAGAGGTAAAGCATGCATAAGTTTCATCTAACCTCCAAACTCTCCTACTTAAGTTAATGATTGCAATGTGGTAATACTTGGTGTCAAGCTCTCATTCCCCTATCATAGCATCTTGAATGATTATAGTTTAATGTGAGAGCAAATATGAGTAGTGTGCTTGACAAAGTAAAGGTTGGATGTCTCATGCCCCTTGAATACAAGTACCTACACCATGATTACTCAACTTGGGAAAAGCAAGTTCAAGTTATCTATCATTGTAAGTAATAATAGTATCATCAAGAGCGTCAACTGGGGTACCTCTTGTCCCAGGATATGGAACAAGCCCATATCAAAATGACAAGACAAACAAACAAGATGAACAACCTCAACACCCTTTTTATTTACCATTGGAATAGCTTTTTATTGTAAGGTGTGTCATAGATAATTCACCATAGCATGTAAGTAAATTTCCACCATGAATAATGCATGGCTTAGATTAGCGGCCCAGGCGTCTCTCTAACCATTTATACAAACTCATTCAAACTAAATCATTTCCCCTCATTTCACCATGATAGGCATCCATAGACAAAAGCACATGATATCAACTAAATGGAGCATGTTGAAAGCTTTGCATGTGACAGCACATATGGGCTAACTCCCAACCTCGGACATTTATCAAGCCACTAGCATCATAATCTTAATCACAATGGGTCATGTTTTATTTATAGCAATGATAGTAAAAATGTGCATCAAGTTCATGAGAGCTATATAACCAACTTTTCCCATGGCAATCAATAACATAATCATTTTCATTCAGAGGTATAGATAACACAAATATCATGATGAACATACTCGGAATAGCATATAGCTAGTAGGTAGATATGGTGGACTCACTGGAATAACTTTGGTTGAAGGTGTTGGAAACAAGTTTTACTTGTTGGAATGTTTGGGCTAGCAAGAGGGAGAAAGTTGACCATCTAGATGCATGCATGAGTGTCCATAGAACCAACTTATCATGTTAAACAAAGTGAAATAACTTTCAGCATCAAAACATGAATAAGTGATAACTCTTGATAAAGCATTTACATATTATTACTCATTAACAAGCTCATGAATCATGCAACTATATGTATCATTAAAAATCAACTCAAACATCCCTTTTCCCAATATGATAAAGCATCCAACATATTTCAATCCAATTTCCAGAAACTTTCCCATATACATTATTATGTGGTGGTCTCACAAGACTCAACAAACAAACAAAAAGACGCTCCAAGTTTATGCGATAAAGTGTTTCGATCGAAAAACAGAAGTTAGACGTGTGCAAACCGAGAGTGTGTAGGTCCAGTGGGGTTGTCTTCACATCCCCAAGCTTATGGTCTTCACCATCCTTGGATAACTCTTGGTGCATCTCCTCCAATCCCTGTGAAAAAACTTCAAAACACCGTTTCTCCCATTTCTTTTCTGTGGGGTGCATTAGTAGTGATAAACAAATAGGTTTCTTGCTGCATATAATCCTTGAAAAAATACATATGAATGTCCAGAAAGTGTATAATGTTGTATGCCTACTCATAAACTCATTTGAATCAAAAAGATTCAAGATAAAGTTCAAAACATGCATAAAACAAAATGGGACAGAATCTGTCCAGAAAAACAGCAGCAGCAAAACGTATTTTTCTACCCTACTGAACTTTGTCTAAAAATTCGAAAAAATTCATGCATACATAGGATGAAAAGTTGCAACTACAGTTCAAATATGAGCTCATTCGGAGTTACAGAATAAGAATTAAAAATCATACCGTGCACAGATTCGTGCAGGAATAAAATCTCCGAACTCAAATAGCAACTTTTCAAGGCCAAATGGGTAAAACTTGGCACTTTATTAAAAACTCCAGAACTAAACTAGACAAAGATCTCTTGTTACAGCAAGAGGACACAAAGAAAAATCACACACAAAAATAACCGGGTTGCCTCCCGCAAAGCGCTTTCTTTATAGCCATATAGCTAGGCTTCTTACTTGTTGTTTATAAGATGAAGCTCATGAGGGAGCTTGAATGATGTGCCCCTCTTCCTTGGGAAGTGTTCCATGCACTTCTTGTGTGGGAACTGAAACTTTACATTCCCTTCCTTTGAGTCAATGATAGCACCTGTGGTACGAAGAAAAGGTCTTCCAAGAATAATAGGACTAGAGGTTTTATTCCCCATATCCATGATTAGAAAATCCACAGGCACAAAAGTCATATGTAGCTCTACCATAACATCACTTACTTTCCCTAAAGCATGTTTAATGAATCATCAGCAAGTGCAAGTTCAATAGAGCATTTTTCAATATTTTTCAACTCAAGTATTTCATATAGTTCTTTAGACAAGACAGAGACACTAGATCCTAGATCAAGTATGGCATGGTGTGTCTCTTTTCCAATAGTTACTAGCACCTTGGGATCCATATATCCCCAAGCTTAGGTGGTATCATGGCCTCTTGGTTGTACCTAGCAATTTTCTCTTTCAAGACATGATTAGCAATATAGGAACCAAAGCCAGCTTGATTAGTGTTGATAGAAGGATCACTTGCAAACTTTTGTAGGATAGATATTCATGCAAGCTACAATTTTCTAAGTCAAGCAAAGGATCCTTAACTTCACTAAGCATTTTAACTTCTTCAACCTCTCTTTCTTTCATTACCCCAATAGATTCTTTAGCAACTCTCTCTTGCTCATGAATGTGATCCCAAGACTTATTGATAACTTCTTGGCAATACTTAATTGTTTCCTCATGTTTTTGGGCTGTAATGATACCTTTAATGATGAGACTTCCTTAGCAAGCTGATCTACTCTTTCAAACAAAGCATCTTGTTTTTCAAACTTAGAGATAAACTCCTTATTGAGCTCTTTTGAGTAGATATAAAAGATCTAATGGTATTTTCCAAATCACTAGAAACACTACCACTAGAAGCATATTTATTTGGCACATATGGGGGTTTATTATAAGAGTTTTAATTGTTGTTCCCATACCCATTGTTACCATAGTTCCTAATGAAGTTGACATCAATGTTTTCAGGATTAGTACCAACTAGTTCTTGCAAAGGCATATTTCAACATTAGGTTTATTAAGCAAAGCAAGAATAGTATCCATCTTAGATGACAAATCATTAGTTTCCTCAATTGAGTTCACTTTCTTAGAAGGATTCGGTGCCCTATCAGAATGCCATTGACTATAGTTTTGCAAAATGCTTTCCAATATATCCTTAGCCTCAACTATAGTCTTACTCATAAAAGCACCTCCAGCAGCAGAATCAAGTATGTTTCTAGACATGTAGTTTAAACCATTGTAGAAAGAGTGTAATATGGTCCATTCATTAACCCCATGCGAAGGACAAGTTCTAAGCATAAGCTTTATCCTATCCCAAGCCATAGCTTTCATTTTGCCTAAAAGAAAGGATGTTGTTTCTATTTTGCAAAATTTTAACAGGAGGATAATATTTCTTAATGAAAGCTTCTTTCAAATCACTCCAAGTATTGATGCTATCAGTAGGTAATGAATGCAGCCACTCTTTAGCTTTTCCTCTAAGTGAGAAAGGAAAAAGCTTCAGTTTCAGAATATCACTTTCTACATTCTTAAACTTTTGCATGTCACATATTTCAACAAAATCATGAAGATGCATTGAGGCATCCTCCATAGCACTACCACCAAATTGTTCCCTAGTTATCAAGTTAAGCAGCAAACTAGGATTCACTTCATAACTATCAGCTTTAATCTCAGGTGTGGCAATCGGCCTAGCAATGAATTCATCATTAGGAGTGTTTGAGTAGTCACACAATTTAGTTCTTTCTCCCATTTTAGCAAGTTTTTATGTGTTTTTGATTTTTATGATGCAAAACTGAAAATAAATATGACTCACAATTGCAAACCGAATTACAAATGCAAGACACAATGCAATGACAATGACAAAACAGATGAATTTGCTTTGAAGGTAAAGATGGATAAGATGATGCTCACGTAGGTGCAACCTCCCCAAGCTTAGGTGTTAGCACAAGTTGGTGATGAAGTTGACTTTGTTGTGATATCCTCGAATCAATCCGGCTCCAGAAAACAGCTGTTGATGTGGAGTCAGAGTCTTCGGGCTGCACCCTTGGATAAATCTCTCAGCTATGATTCCCCGGCAACGGCGCCAGAAAACACCTTGCTGATCGCTAAGTTGACTAGGGGATATATTGCGGTGTTGCTTCTATCTCCCTGACAACGGCGCCAACAACAGTCTTGATACCCGTAGTAGATACCTACAGTGAAAAGTATATGGGGTTAGGTTGAGCCTCCAAGTGCAGAGTATGTAGTAGTGGCAATAGTGTTTTCCCCACGAGGGTGACTCGAGGGTTTAATATCGAACTCTCGGGGAATCAGTAGTGGTAGATTTATCTTCTTTGTCCTTCTTTTGGTTACCTGCAAAACAAAGTTAAATATTTTGGTCCTCAACCTTCACCTGTGGTTGTCAAGCACAATGTGTAGAATGATATCAAGATAACTATGCAATGATGGTGGATGAATATGCTAGGATGATGATAGCAATGGTATATGATATATTTTTGGTTTTTTGATGGATGCAAGATGGAAAAGTGTTTTTGTATTTTCGGATTTAAAAATGGCAGAAAATGGCAAGGTGGCAAAAGTGATTGGAAGGGTGTTTCTTATGATTAAAAATGTACCGGGGTTCATGGTTTCACTTATGCACTCTCTCTTTAAGTGGTGTGGCAGACAAGTGGACATAGAGTTGACATATGAGATTGCAAGCACAAAGTTTGATATCAAGTTGACAGTTATATGGGCATCACGTCCTAACATAGAGACATTTTGGTTATTAGTCTCACTTATACTCCACCAAGATGCGAACTAAATCATAACACCTCAGTAATTAAGATGACTCAGAGTATAGTAATAAGTTTCATGACATGAAGTTAAAATAAGAACATGCTGGATCTAGTCATAGAGAAGAGGCTTGATCACCCTCAACCCCGGTAGCAAGGTATTTTTGTTTATCCCTAGTGAGGTAACAAAGTAAGGTAAACACCCAAGTGGATCGCGATATTTCAGTTGTCAGCTTACCACACTCTCCACTCCCCGTTACTCCAACTAATGCACACATCACCCCACACACGCTCTCATAAACATGCTTGATCATAACAAGTACACAAGAACGGGGTACATAATATGCATCTATACTCATAACTGAAACAAACATTTGCAATCTCAAATATATTAACTCACAAAAGATCCACCACATAGGTAATACAAATATGACCATAATCATGTTCAGCAGCTCATACGGTACTCATTAGTGAAGCTCAAGAGAGAGAGAAGATACATAAGTTACTTCCACAAACCCATAGTCTAGAGGTGGACTACTCCCTCTTCATGGTGGAGACGGTGGAGATGTCGATGGAGATGAAGGAGACCACGCCGGCAGCGACCCGCCGGAGTTTTCCCCCTCCAATCTGCAGCTCCAGGTATCTGTTTTCGTGTTTCTGTGATATGGCAGTGCTTGGTTCGCGAAACGCCAGGGGTCCTTTTTTATAGGCGTTTTTAGGTCAAGACGAAGGCGGTGGAGAAAGGATCGACGGCTGCGGAGCCCCGAGGCCCAAAAGAGTGGGCCCCACGAGGCCAGGAACAGTGGCCACGTGGGCCACCCTCTTTCGGCCTTCTGGCCTCCGTTTGCTTGCTTCCTTCGCTCCGAGGTCTTCCTCCTTCCAAAATAATGATGCCTGTATTTTTCCATAATTTTTGGACGTCGTTTGGGTCCCTGAAACATAAAAGGAAAGAAATAGGGTTTTCTGCCTGTGCAGAGTTAATTCCATAAAAATAGGAAACAATTGATTTATTTCCTAAAATCATTAAATAACAGTAATATAACCCTTATATGATGCAAATATGATTGGAATATGTGTGATATAGTGCAAAGTTCATGTATGCATTTTACATGCATCACCTGTGCGTTACTCATTACGCTTAATCCCCTTACATGCATGATACCAATGATATCTCGAGATTGAGACAATGTGCTCTAGTGTGATCAAACCCTTCGATCATAACACATATTATTCTCGAACCAATATCATTCTCTTTTCTCATTCCGTATATTTGTTGTCCCGTGATAAATCACGCTTGTGTCTGGCCAGACGATTGTGGTGACAACAATAATACTGAGATGGCCTAGAGGATGTATCTCTCCATCGCCTGGAGGAGTAAGTGCCATTCTTGAACGATCTCTGTTCCAATACATTATCCTAGTTCAAGCCCAAAAGCCACCTATCATAGTCCCATGTTACTGCAAGACGTTTGGTGGAAATCAAAGCTCGAGTGTCGAATAAGCGGTGACAAGATATTCTCATAGCATAAGGATCTAGCTAACGATATCTAAATAGATGATCAATCGCTATTTCATCGTCGACGATTTGTCTCATAGCGAGATCATACGGTGGGTCGGTTCAGTGTGATTATCATTCCGATAAACCACTCCTATAGTTGAATGACTTATACGAAGTCCATGATCAGGAAAACATGATCATCGAGCAATAAGATAGGCTAGTCTTAGAGACAAGACCAGGAACTCTTTTACCGTTCATATCTCTACACGTGTATCGGAGGTTTTCCTCTTGTATACGTTGTATTTGCTATTCAAGTACCCAATAAAGTTGTAGCATAAAGATATAAACATTAATAATAAACATGGAGATAAATAATGAACTCAATTATTATTGTCTCTAGGGCATATCTCCAACATGCCAAACCTGCCAAACTCCACAAGGAAGGAGGGGGAGGAGACACTCCCCCACCCCAACTCGGATTGGGTGGAGGAGGGGAACTCCTCCCTCCCAAACCGCCTCACCCTAGAAGGAAAGGGGGGAGGAGACCTCCCTACCCCCGACTCGGATTGGAGGGGGATCTCCCCCTCCCACTGCCTCCATCCGCTGCCGCCCTCCCCATGGGCCACGTGGCCCATTAGGGTTTCGGCCATGGGAGGAACTTCCCCCTTCGGCGCTTTGGCTATTTTTCCAATATTATTAATTAAATAAATAATTAATTGTTTTGTCTAATTAATTCCTAAATGAATATTTCCTTTTACAGAAAATTCCCAGAATTAATTACTTATCATATAACTCATATTTATATGAACCGGGATACCTAGTATCCGCCGACAAAACTATCGGAACAATATTCCTTCTTCATAAGCACTCAGATTAAATCCGCTGATGATAGAAAACATTCTATCATCCCGGGACATTAGATGTCCGCATTCTCTCTAACTTATAATTCACCGGAACAAATCCCAGTGACATCGGAGCTACTCCGACACAATCTCATTCCCACTAAAACTACATCTTTACTCTCAATCAAAGATTGACCTACAGCTTAAGTGTGTGACCCGAAAGGTTCAGCAATCACAAAGTATTGTTTGGGAGCTTACCAAACAATAACCAGCAGTGGGTTAGGCATTCGTACTGGCACCCTTGTGTTGTGAATGAACAATAGAACCTGTGCGTTACTCATTACGCTTAATCCCCTTACGTGCACGATACCAATGATATCTCGAGATTGAGACAATGTGCTCTAGTGTGATCAAACCCTTCGATCATAACACATATTATTCTCGTACCAATATCATTCTCTTTTCTCATTCCGTATATTTGTTGTCCCGTGATAAATCACGCTTGTGTCTGGCCAGACGATTGGGTGACAACAATAATATGAGATGGCCTAGAGGATGTATCTCTCCATCGCCTGGAGGAGTAAGTGCCATTCTTGAACGATCTCTGTTCCAATACATTATCTAGTTCAAGCCCAAAAGCCACCTATCATAGTCCCATGTTACTGCAAGACGTTTGGTGAAATCAAAGCTCGAGTGTCGAATAAGCGGTGATAAGATATTCTCATAGCATAGGGATCTAGCTAACGATAACTAAATAGATGATCAATCGCTATTTCATCGTCGACGATTTGTCTCATAGCAAGATCATACGGTGGGTCGGTTCAGTGCGATTATCATTCCGATAATCCACTCCTATAGTTGAATGACTTATACAAAGTCCATGATCAGGAAAACATGATCATCGAGCAACAAGATAGGCTAGTCTTAGAGACAAGACCAGGAACTCTTTTCCGTTCATATCTCTACACGTGTATCGGAGGTTTTCCTCTTGTATACGTTGTATTTGCTATACAAGTACCCAATACAGTTGTAGCATAAAGATATAAACATTAATAATAAACATGGAGATAAATAATAAACAATTATTATTGTCTCTAGGGCATATCTCCAACAGTCTCCCACTTGCACTAGAAACAATAATGATTCTAGTTAGTACGATGACATGACACCAAATGGAACTAAGGCGCCACTCACGCTTTCGCATGCGGATCTGAAACTGTGTCCTTAACTTGATCCAACCAAGTTCATAAACTTGTTTATCTCCTCACATGCCAAACTTGACTATGTAAGTCGGATATATTAGGAATTGGATATGGGCTTTCCGGTTCCGTAGTAGCATTAATAATACCCGGTTGATATTATCATACCATCTATTGAAACCTCACCTGAGTAATGACTCATCCAATAACTTGCTTATCATGACGTCTCACATCAATGACGCAACTATCCTCGATAGATAAACTATCTTTGTTGTAGAATCCACTCATAAGATACATGTGATTTTGATAAAATCAAAACACTTAGTATTTATCATTTAAAAAACATTTATCAGAATAAATTTGATTTCATAATTCCACCACAAATATGTATGTGAGTAACTTCTCTATACACACTATTTGAAGCTTTACAAAATCCTCCTTGTTGGTCTTTCCTTTTGTAATCTCACCATCAGGTTCTTTTACCAAACCTTTTATGATCAATTACAATCTTAATTAACTGCTCTTATGAGAATATCCTTTTAAGAATTTCTCATTAACGCCGGTGGCAAAACTTTATAAAAGTTTAGCACTTTGGAAACTTTCCGGCTTTATGTACTATATATAGCAATGTCATAAGCAAAATCACATTAAATATGATTTGATCTTATTCCTCTCTATTCGCTCATCCAGGACTACGAAGGTCAAGGTATCGCAAATATCACGCTATGAATTCTTGATCAAATTTCTTTGACTCAAGACACAATTCGAAATTACCTTTCAAATTGCACTTTAGTACATTCATACTCATGTTTATTAAATTCTATCTTAGAGACAAAACTTTAATAAGACATTTTCCGACCTTTTATTTAAACTCTTTAAATCACGAGATTTTATATTTATTAATTCGGCCTAGCCATTCAATAAATATAATATCAGCTCCCACTGTCTTTTAAGTCCCTTCGATTTATATAATGAAAAGAATAAAATTCTTACTCATTAATACGACTGACTTCAAACATTCATAATATAATTATCTAGATTATTTTCATAATCCAAATTAATTATCCTTAGCAATAATATTGCTACTTTAGTTCAATAACAGCATCAAGCAATTGATATGAAAAGTATTGCAACTTTCACTATCAGTTATTCGTCCTTGATAAAACAATTTTAATCAAGACTAGCTCTATGAATATTAGATATTCATATCTGTCCTTTCTTTATGAAATATTCATGCACATGATTTTACATCACATCCAAACAACTCTCAAGATTGGATCTTGTAGACTCATGAATTTTCTTGAACTCCTTTTATGACAAATCCGTCATTAATGAATGTTCATTATTCTGTTTGTAATTGTTTTGCTTATATCATGTTCCTGGACATTTAAATGATTTTAATCACCTAGTGATTTAATCATCAAATTCCTCACATGATTTTCCTTAATACTTAATTCGAATCATGTATGCCTTACATGTATTCCTGGACAAAAATGATATGGAAACATTTGCATGTTTTCTTCTCATTCTAACACTTGCCCAAAGACTCTCAGTCTTAATTTAGTATTATGATTTCCACTCTCTCTTCATGAGAAGACACTTTTCTCCAATTCTAAAGTCAACAAGCATTTAGAATTATGTGTGGAAGTCACTTGCCAAAATAACAATTTTGGACTTTTGCAAAACACCTTTTCAATTCGAACTTAAAACTTTAAATCCTTAATTGAAAATATGGAACTTACTATCAAAATAACTCTAAGTTAAATTGATATAGGTCCCTAGAATACAAACAAAATAATCTATACTTTAGTGGGTAATTTGGAATTCTAATTTCACAACACATTAGCAAGACTTTGTAACATTTCCTTTTAATCTTTATCTTGCAAAAGATTTTATTACCATGATGATTTCGAGTTACCAAAATCCATCACAAGTAATTTGACTAAGAAAACTTTCCTTTGTCAACAATGTTACAATATTTTATTAAGTCCTTTCTTTAACTTTAATCAAATTCCTTTGATTCCTTTATTTTGATTCTCACACTCTCCCACTGAATTTATGAAACATTGAAACTTCAATAATTTCATTAACTCTATTTCATTAATATGCAACTTCATATTAATTCTCAATAGAATTGAATTAATGGGTAGATTCCACTCCTTTATGTAAATCTCGAAATTTACTAGTGCCTAGCACTTTGCCAAATTCGAGTCTACTAAATGCCTAGCATTTTGTGGATTTCGATTTTCATCAAATGCCTAGCACTTTATGAATTTCGAATTTCTCCAAGTGTATGACACTTTGTGATTTTAGTTTTATCCATTTAATTTAGAGATAACTTTAAGAGTCTCAAAGAGAACCAACGAAAAGTATAACTCCAAATTAAAGATTAAACTAACTTTAATTATTACTCAAAACTTTAAGTAATAACTTGAATCAAAACAATAAAGACTTAACAAACAAATAATTAATGACATACACAATAAAGAAGATATAAACTTTGAATTTCCAAACTTGGAATTCCCACACATACTTTATAATTCGAACAATGACTTGTTCCAGAATACAAAATATTCATTACATAATGATCAAACTGAAAATAACTCTTATTTAAAGTTCTAGTGTAAATCTTCTTCATTGACTTGGATTGAAGACATAGTGGTCACTTTTGCATAAAATGCGATCTTCCACTGTGCTTCTTCTAGGATGTAAAGCTACACAACAATTGTAACTTCTACGTCTTCCCAGAATTTCCTCTTCTTTCCAGCATTAGCTCCTTCCAAAGTACCTGCCACTGGTGCAAGTTTGAGCATTCATTAGTATCCAATACCAATGATCATAATTGCTGAAATTATGTCAATAAGTATAACTCTTATACCTGTCTTGGTCCAGTTAAGATCCCCATTCTGAATATCAGCTTCTGCTTCCTGAGTAAGGCAAACAGCATCTGAACCGGCCACTCATCGCCATGCGATTGTACATCGCCACGAAGGCATGATATGCAGGTGGTAGTGCCGCTAGCACAATGTCACAGAGAAACTCATGACAACTGGAGATCCAATTTGTCTAAGTTTCTCTAATTTGGTAACTCTGATTTCAAACATTTGAATGGGTTCACCCAACTCAAGATGAATGTTTATCAGTTCCCTTCTTAGATTGTAACGCTCAGCGTGTACTTGATGTATGAACCTAGCTTTCAATACTTCCATCAACCGGAAGGGACGCATGTCTTCGAAAAGACCGCCCAGCTGTGGTTCAATACAAGCATGCATGAGCTCCTTGACAATGCACTCATCACAGACATGTGAGGTCCACCATGATTTTCATCATGTGAATCCATGGGAGTCAGAACATCAATTTTTCCTGCGCTCTGAGAGCACCGACCATGTGGTGAAACCATTCTCCAAAGTTGTTTCCATTTGCAGCTAATGGTGTACGACTCAACATCTGATTGAAATGGAACTTTTCAAAGTGGTCCATTATCTACAACAAAACAAGTTATTTAGACTTCTAGTTTATTACTAATTTTAATGCACTACTTTAATTCAATCAAACATGAATCTAAGATATGCTCCCACTAAGTCCAATAATCCTCTTGATTGGCACTAAGTGATTCAGGACCCGATTGCCCTACGAAGCAAGCATGGATACATGTCATGTCTGTCGGCCAATCGGTAAGCACTATGCTAGTTGCAGCAGCTACAACTCCTGTTCATCTTTCGACGGATGTGTTCCGAACTCATGATTGTTATGCTTGGACGTCAAGACAACCAACCGACACTGGCTGCTGGAACTGTTCGCACCGCCTCCCGAACCCTTGGTGCACATTACTCCTGGATACAGGTCGCACGGCAACAAGCATACGGTTTGACGGTGCCACGGTTGGTAAGAACACGATCTCCTTGATTTTATTTGAGGATTCACCCTAATAAACGACTACTGCGCAATCAAGGTGCAAACAACAAAGGATAAACATCACAGGCAATTAATAATAATTCATGTGCTTTGGTATAGCCTTTGTTATTCCTCGGAAGTCCTTGGCGCTCGTCCTTGAGATCACCATCTTCTTTGTTCCCGGTCATGGTAAAATTCCCGAAGGAAAGTTGCCATATCCGAAACTCGCCAAGTACACGTCGCCGACGCAATGCCGGCGCCTCCTCCCGGTCTCCACGATGAACTCTTCTTCGCTTGATTGTCGATGACGAACTCGATCAATTGTTTTGGCTCCCACCATCATGTTAAGACACCGTGACAAAATAGCTATACCAAAACACATGCACACAATCCTGCAAAACCAAGTTAGACGTATCTAACTGTTGCGCTCGAAACGCGTCACACGAACACGTCCTCGTGTACCCGCGGTGCCGGGGGAGATACTCCGCAACTCGCCCCGCGGGAGGCCTGCTTCCAGCGCGATACGCAAGACAGCAAGCAGGCTCTTTTTAGACCAGACGCCCCAGCCCCTCAGGACAAGCCCCGTCAGAGGAAGCCGGTTACGATTGGCTGAACTAAGCCAGACTTGGCTGCCCTTAGCTCGGTTTTCGATATCCGGTGAAATCTACGCGAAGTCGCCGAACAACGGAAGTATGAACAAGGGTTTGAGGGTAAAAAGTAGGTTATATTGACAGGTTGTCGATTGTTTGCTTAATTTCAATCGGCCATCACCTCTCACATATATATGAGGCGGCTGGACTTCCCGTACAAGTATTGGACTTCTACAAGGTTTACAAATCTTAGACTAAGTCGAATCCATCTCTAAACTTGGCAACTTCTTAGCCGGCAACGTTGTCTTCAAACTTGCTGGCAACTTTGGAAAGTTGCCTTTTGCCTTCTGTATTGGCTTCCAACTTGCTGGCTACTTGGAAAGTTGCCTTTTTTCCTTCCGTATTAGCTTCAAACTTGCCTTATTTCTTACAGATGAGATATCTTGATCGGCTTCGTATCAGACCCGGACTTCATTACCCGTCCGGCTTCTTTTAGAAAGTTGCCTTCTATCTTCTCGCCTTGATCTTGGAAAGTCGTCTTCGCCTTTTCCGCCTTGATCTTGACCTTCAAAGTTGTCTTTTTCTGCCTTTATTTGACTTGAAGAGTTGACGTTTTCCACCTTTATTTGGCTTGAAAAAGTTGTCTTTTGCTGTCTTGATCGGTGGAAAGTTGTCTTTCTGCCGGCTTGTTTCGACAAAGTTGGCTTCTCTCCTGCCGGCTCGTTTGGACAACGTCGGCTTCTTTTGCTGCCTTTATTGCTTTCCTTTGACTTAGCTCGCTCGGTCTTCAGGCAACTTTGCACTCTCGAATCCAGCTTCCGCCTAGTTCCAGTTGCTGGACTATTGGCTGCCTTCTTCTGGCCGTCTTTTCCTGGAAAGTTTCCCAGGCCATCATTTTAGCCTTCTTCGCCGCCTTCTTTAAGCCGCCAAATCCTCCTTGAACCTGAAACTGGTAATCTGCCAAAAACGGGTGCTAACACTAACGCTTTGTTTGCATGTTTTACGTGGCTTTGTAGGCTCTACGGAATTACCGTTACTACCTACGTATTGAAGCACGTTAAGGCTAGTTGCTAGATTAACATTGTGGGGTGATTGAGATCCCAACATTACGAAAACGTTGCAGAACCCCAATCTAAACGATCACATGTGCGCGTGAGCCCCGTGAGGCGTCCAACCCTCAGGCCCAATCCATTATACATCAACGTCCACAACTAAGGGTATAGACCCGAAGCTACTGAAGCACATCGTTGGCGCCAACAAGCATACTAGGAGCAGCCGGAAGGTTCGCAGATAGCCAGAAGTTCGTAAAGATCTTGCCAATACTGCCATGGAATATGATGCACAACTTTTTGGGAAGCAACTAAAATAAACTTAATGCAAGAACCATGCAATGCTCACACCAACTGGTGCTCTAGATCAAATCATACCAACGCATAGATCGGCTCTGATACCACTATTGGGTTGCGGGGAAAACTTTAAAAATTTATCCGTAACCTTACCGCCAAGATCTATTCTATGAAGGTACGTTGCACCCCACAATGCGATGATCCAGAATACTTACAAACACCATTGCGAAAGATCTTGTGTTTGTCGAAGTAGATGTCGGTGTAGCCTGATGAAGATTCTCACGTCCACGCCGGGAGGTGAGATTGTTGCCGAACGTCGTCGTTGATGCAGAACTTGATGAAGTTGTTCCGTTGTCCAAGGAACTCGCTTGCACGAATCCCGCTCTAGCGGTATCCACACATACACCGTGTCAATCCACCACGTGCGTTCACCGCCTAGCTACTAGCACATGGTGAAGAGAGTCAGCCTTGCGGCGTAATTTAGGTGGTAGATCTAATCAACTAGATTAGATCTATATGAGAAGTAGAGACGTCTAATTCTCAACACATGAGATCTACAAGAGAGAGGGGGAACTTGCAATTGCTTGCTTTCGATTGTCAAACCCTAGGGGCTTGGGGTTGCTTATAAAGGAGGCCAAGGGGTGGAGGGGCTTGGGGAAGGGGCAAGGCCCTTCCCCTTGGGCCGGCCGGCCAAGGAAGGGAGGGAGGAGTCCCTCCCCTTCCCCAACTCGGATTGGGAGGAGGAGTAGGACTCCTCCTTCCCAAACCTGCCAAACCTGCCAAACTCCACAAGGAAGGAGGGGGAGGAGACCCTCCCCTACCCCAACTCGGATTGGGTGGAGGAGAGGCACTCCTCCCCCCCAAACCGCCTCACCCTAGAAGGAAAGGGGGGGAGGAGACCTCCCCACCCCCAACTCGGATTGGAGGGGGGATCTTCCCCTCCCACCGCCTCCATCCGCCGCCGCCCTCCCATGGGCCACGTGGCCCATTAGGGTTTCGGCCATGGGGGGAACTTCCCCCTTCGGCGCTTTGGCTATTTTTCCAATATTATTAATTAAATAAATAATTAATTATTTTGTCTAATTAATTCCTAAATGAATATTTCCTTTTACAGAAAATTCCCGGAATTAATTACTTATCATATAACTCATATTTATATGAACCAGGATACCTAGTATCCGCCGACAAAACTATCAGAACAATATTCCCTTCTTCATAAGCACTCGGATTAAATCCGCTGATGATAGAAAACATTCTATCATCCCGGGACATTAGATGTCCGCATTCTCTCTAACTTATAATTCACCGGAACAAATCCCAGTGACATCGGAGCTACTCCGACACAATCTCATTCCCACTAAAACTACATCTTTACTCTCAATCAAAGATTGACCTACAGCTTACGTGTGTGACCCGAAAGGTTCAGCAATCACTAAGTATTGTTTGGGAGGTTAACAAACAATAACTAGCAGTGGGTTAGGCATTCGTACTGGCACCCTTGTGTTGTGAATGAACAATAGAACCTGTGCGTTACTCATTACGCTTAATCCCCTTACGTGCACGATACCAACGATATCTCGAGATTGAGACAATGTGCTCTAGTGTGATCAAACCCTTCGATCATAACACATATTATTCTTGTACCAATATCATTCTCTTTTCTCATTCCATATATTTGTTGTCCCGTGATAAATCACGCTTGTGTCTGGCCAGACGATTGGGGTGACAACAATAATACTGAGATGGCCTAGAGGATGTATCTCTCCATCGCCTGGAGGAGTAAGTGCCATTCTTGAACGATCTCTATTCCAATACATTATCCTAGTTCAAGCCCAAAAGCCACCTATTATAGTCCCATGTTACTGCAAGACGTTTGGTGGAAATCAAAGCTCGAGTGTCGAATAAGCGGTGACAAGATATTCTCATAGCATAGGGATCTAGCTAACGATAACTAAATAGATGATCAATCGCTATTTCATCGTCGACGATTTGTCTCATAGCGAGATCATACGGTGGGTCGGTTCAGTGCGATTATCATTCCGATAAACCACTCCTATAGTTGAATGATTTATACAAAGTCCATGATCAGGAAAACATGATCATAGAGCAACAAGATAAGCTAGTCTTAGAGACAAGACTAGGAACTCTTTTACCGTTCATATCTCTACACGTGTATCGGAGGTTTTCCTCTTGTATACGTTGTATTTGCTATACAAGTACCCAATGCAGTTGTTGCATAAAGATATAAACATTAATAATAAACATGGAGATAAATAATAAACTCAATTATTATTGTCTCTGGGCATATCTCCAACATTTTGCACCTGGCAGAATTAGCATCTGATGGATCTTCGTGAAGGTCTTCAAATGGAGTTCATCTATGACAGGATTAGCATTGCTGAGTTCAAATCCTCCAACAATTTTTCAAATATATAGTTTCATGCTAAAAAAGAACTACATCAAATTTGTCACCAAGGGCGCGGCGTGTCGCCGCGCTGATTACAACTAGTTTGGTTTTATCTTTAAACGTAATTGATACCACACAAAGTTTATTGCGAACCTTGATAGACTTTCTGAACTATACTCCTAACCATGTTCCCCAAAATAGACTTTCTGAACATTTAGTTAAACCATAAAGATAAAATAATCAAACGTATTGACACAGATTCTCTACTAACCATGTTTTGGGCTGGTGAAGCTTTTAGAGAGAGTCAGAAAGTTATGTTGAAACTAAAAGTGCAGTGTCCATGCTCAACCACAGGGGTGGAACACTGGGACTCGTATTAAAATCAAATTAATTCTAGTGACTCCCAGGGGACGAAATTTGAATAATCTAAACAACAAATGCTCATAAGAATTGTATCCAAGCAAAGCATTAGACTACCCATAGTGGGAGTGACATAGGTGGTAACATAAGTGCTACATAAGCACAAATGGTGAGTGGCATGCAATTAAAGAGGAGAGAGGGTGGTGGTATCATAGGTAGATACCGTAACCTAACGGATTTCGAATGCATACGTGTATGATACCACACATATGTTACTACCCACTATAGAGGTAGTAACATAGACTAATATCATATGCATGATACTTGTGGATGATACTCCACACTATGAGTAATCTAAGTCGGTTTAGGATCGCCGCCATTCGGTCGCTTATGTGAAATTGAGTTACCCACCTAAGGAAGATGTCCAAACTTACGTTTTATTTGGGGTGCTTTGACAAACTCAATGAGGTAAAACTGAAGAACCCTAGCCTGCTGCCGTCATAAGAAGTCTAGAATGCTGCTGCCGTTCGCGGACTCGCCGGTCAGCAGCGGCCCCCTTCACCAGCAGGGCCGCCGGCCGGAGGAGCGCTGAATCGAGGCGAGGAACGGAGGAAGGCGGCGCGTCTGGGTAATGTAACAGAATGCTCGTTCGAGCGAAGCAACGCGAGAGCCCCTGCATAACGCGGTACGCCTCCCATGTTACTGGCCTCGGCCTAATATCGTCCCTAGTGTTTCCCCTGATGGGCCGCCACGAATGCGGCCCAATAATAGGTTAATTTTCTTCTTTCGTTTTAATTTTTATATTTATTTTCTGTTTTTAAGTAAACAGTTAAGGACATTAACATGTTCCAACTATGAACAAATATTAAATCTGAAACATTTTCAAAATTTAATATTTTTAAATCTGAGCAATTTTTCAAATTTAAACATTTTTCAAAAACGAACATTTTTCAGGGGAAGAACTAGGGCCAAATTCGAACGGTCCAAAGGAAGAACTATGGCCAAAAAAATATTACTCTACAGAGTGAATTATTCTTTTTACCCTTTAGTTATTTATTACACTAGTTCTCCCATCTAACAAAAACCGTCTAGATTATCCATCTTATGTGTTTCTATTGGGAAAGATGTAAGGTTACGATTCCGTGTAAAATTGAATAGATGGTGACGATGCCACCCTCCGACTTTTACATATTTTGATACACCACATGGTGCTAAGACGTCAGTCTATTCTAGTGAAACATTGGAATGCTAAAATGGTTTAAACCTCATTCAATATTTCATATATCATGTACTTTTGATTTTATTCACTAGTAGAGTAGTAAGTGTCACAAATGAACAACTGTAGGGTTAAAGGTGGAATTCACTCGAACGTAAAAAATATCCTGCTGTTCAGTAATGATAACTAACAATGCACAATCATCATCATCGTCTACTTGGATGCTACCAGGATGTCACGGGAGGAGAAAACAACAAATCTTTTCCACCAGTAAATTAGTTTCAATTGAAAAATCAGGACTAAAATATAAAATATTGGATGGACTTGTAGAGAGAGGACGACAAACTGAAAATGAAAGATTAAGAGACAGTCTAACGGTAAGGATGTTTTAGATGTGCTCCTCTCTCTTTTTTCATATTAGTGGTGATGAAAATGGGAAAAAATTGTCACATTTCAAAAAAAGAAAAAGTGAAGGTATGTTGGTTGCTGAAGAAAGAGCAAGAGAGATGAATTGGCATGCCAGGCTAAACCTGCTGAGTTCTGCTGCATGGTCTTATGACAAGTGTAGGCAATAAACCACCTATCTGATCGTTGGGCCTAGTATTTGTTGGGCCAACCTTAAAGGATTCACTTTTGTTTTTTGCTAGGCATATGCAGTCTCTCACTTATACACTGTTTGTTTACCAAAACCAAGTGGGGCACCTCAGCATTTGTTAACCCAGAATACCTGGCTGGTCGGCTGAGGCGAAATAAACTACCTTGGGAGCTGAAGCATTAGCGTCGACGGTTTTGCAACTGTGACGATTGGCTCGATGCAAGTAGATGCCACTGATCATCATCATCATCATTGGGCCATTTGCATGGTACAGTACGTAACTGCCTCGAGATTGGAGCAAGACCAGTTTCATGGCTGTCAACTTTGAATACACGTATCGTAGTATTGTACTACGTATCATTTGTTGTCTTGTACTAGTACTAATTACATCTGTTTGTCGCTAATCTACTTGCCTAAGCCCAAGCACACACTGACACACTTGTTGTTAATTGGTTGGTCTGGTGTGATCCGGGAACAGGTTTGCAACTTGCAAGGATCGATCGAGCACACGGACCGGTCAAAGCCTCAAAGCATGTACACGGACTGGTTTATATGCTTGATTGTAGTTGATTCTAAGCAAGAGTCTAACCGTGATGACGATGAATATTGTGGCTCTCATGGGCAGAGAGAGTAGTTAAATTGTTCAGTCGAGAAGTTAATTTGGAGATCTGTCCCTCGGGGGACATCCGATAAAATTAGAACGATACAGAGAAGTTAATTTGGAGAGCTTAACTAGATTCCATGTACGGGCAGGCCGGAGATGTGGAGCCGTCGTCGCCACTTTCAAATGTTGACCGAGGCCAACATGGCTGTCTGACATCCCGTGCAAATGCGGCACCGTGCATGCATGTGAAACAACGTGACTATATATGGAGACGACAGGTCGACAGCACTGTCCCGAATAGAAACAAACCTGCCGTACGTCGTGTCGTATGTATGCGAATCACCGCCACCGTCTGATTCGATTCTTCCTTTGCTACTGTGTTCGAGCTAGCATTGTAACCTCCGGCCTGTTCGAGGTGATGTGACGTTAACATTCACATCTACTCTCTCCGTTCCAAACTAATTGATTTGAGTTTGTTCAAATGCGGATGTATCTATACTTATTTAGTGTCTAGATACATTCATATTTAGACATACCCAAGTCAATTAATTTGGAACGGAGGGAGTACGTACCTCGCTTAACACTGCCTCTACATGATAAAGTGGTGATCGAGTTGGTGTCTCATCATCGTGCGGATAAAGAACAAGAACTAATTTAGTACCCCCTCCGTGCACGAAAAATATGTACTCCCAAATCTTTTGGGAGTATCAACCTCCACCTGCCTTATCCTCTCCTCCTGGCTTGACCATCAGCAAACCGAGCTGTCTACATTTCGAGGAGTTGGCCTTCCTTTTTTTTTTGAAAGTGAGGAGTTGGCCTTCCTTGTGACCCTTAAAGGAGTAAACACATAGAAAACCGAGTCAAGACATTCAGACTGAATATGGGGTTCTAGCCTTCCACACAAAATAAGCCTCCCTAGGCCTCTAGGCTGAATTCTTCAGTTGATCGTCTCTAGACTTGTTGGATCTTTCCCTGCCTTGAGCCACCTGGTGGTAATCCTTTTGTCATATTATCTGGAGTTGTCTACTAAGTTACACATATTAGCTCGACAGTACTTCAGAAAATTCTGCTACATAATTTTATCATATTTATTTGGCCCAATATTATATATGTTTTTTTACGCATTTAAGGATACTACAAAAATATATAAGTGTGTAATGTTATAGTGCGTGGTTGCTTTAATATACATTAACATCCCTCACTATAAATATTCTAAACTAAGTAGTAAACAATTTTGCGACCGTATATAGTCTCAGCCTAGCACTATGATAAATATTTGAACAACATGACAAACACGACCCTTCATTTTTATGAGCATGTTTACATTGGTGATTGTACCAATTATATTAGGAAAACAAATCATATAGTAAACTGCAAAAGATCTACATAACAAAAAAAAGTGTTCCTAATGACAAGTCACGATATGATCGAGTAAAAGAGTTCTGTATAAATAGGTAAGAATATTGTACGTCACGATGTGTCTACAAAACGTCATGAGGCTGTGCCAGAGTCAATCCGCATGTGGTTTTAGATCTTCAAGATGGTAGGAGAGAGTATAATTCTTCCTTATGAAAGCAAACAAAAATGAGAAGCAGACTCCTAAGGTTGTCACAAAATCCAATGTAACATGGGTTTCCACACATTTCTTGGCACTGGAAAAAATAAATAGCTAATTTACTGCCCATGAACAAGAACTGAATTTATTATACTGCAAATGTAAATCAAATACCTGAACCACTACATGTTAAGCCAACAATATAGACCATAGTGCAATACAACATGATAATCACTGAACATTGCATTGTCAAGACAGATGCCCAATCCAAACTAATCGGAGGGTTACAATAAGGAGTATCCCAAATGTGTTGACATTACATCAAAATATAGGTGTTGTCAAATTCTGAATTACACAGCCGTGTAAGTTTACTTTGGACGATTGAAACAACAAACACCAGACGCGGCGAGAGCATGGTCCGTGGATTGCCGTTAAGAAACACATAACGTTGGAGGTGTCGGCATCCACCACGATTTGATGGGTGCATAAGGGGTATCGGTCGTGCGACTAAGGTGTCCACGAAGCATCGTATCGTCTCCGTCGGTTAGCATGACTCAAACATGAATAATATGGACGAGCCCATGCACAGTGTTTTAAGTGGGCCGTTTTCACATTTTCTCTGTTCCGCTACATGATGGCATGTTATATGAGAGGTGCAGGCAACTATATTAGTTAGGGCTTGTTATACATTGTGCCAAAATTGCAAGATGTTTCATCTACTCACATCTCTAAAAACTTGGAGGGCAGTCTCTTTCTCTCTATGTTCTCTATTAAGGTAATCAGGTAACGAAAGACAAGTCGGGCACTTCATAGTTTCCTGTCTGGATCAAACCCCAACGTTACCTTACCTGGCTGCTCGGCTGAAGCCACAAAACAACTGAGTAGTCCATTGGGAGCTGGAACATTTGCGTCGACGGGTTTGCAACTTTGTTGATTGGCTCGATGTAGATGCAACTGGGGCGTTCGAATCATAAGTCGATTCAGTTGCTGGATTCTATTGGTTGAGGCAAACTTTTCAGTGTACAACTGGAAAACGAAGTTTGCCTACTCCACTCGTCGTCATCAGCCCACTTGCTTAGTATGTACTTATGGTCAAATTATTTGTCTTTTCTACTTGTACAAATTTAAGCTCGTTTCACGCTAATCGACGCCCTTAAAAACGAAACACATCTACGTAAACCAGTTGTTAATCAGTGTGGATGATCTGGGGATCAAAGTTTTGCCACTAACAATCGAGCACATGGACCGGTCAAACATGCTGCATTTGACCGCTACTACATATGTGATATGTTTGATTCCTTGATTGATTCGGGTTGATTCTCCGTGTGATTAAGTATGATGATGATGGAACAATATGCTGGTTCTCGGGAGCAGAACGAGGCTAGCTTTACGTCAATCAATGTACATGATCGCGTCAATCGCTGATCACTTCTAACCCGAATATACTGTTGCTATACAAGCTAGATTTGATTGATGGATGGATATATTAATTTGTCCGGTCTTGTATAAAGTTAGTTCGACGGGTTTATTTATTTTGAGTATATATACGTAGAGTGGTGATATATTTATCGAGCTGCTGTCTCGCCATCATCATGCACCTCGAAACGAAACAGAAAAAAAGAGGTCCAGCACGCCCTCCATTCCTATGCTTAAGGCGTAAATTTTATGGCACAGCGATTAAGAAAGGATCTGACACAATGATCGCGGTACAAAGTTTCCAGTATTGCCCCTCATCATGCGACTCCCGTCTCTCCTTATTTTTCTCCTTCGTTAGTTTGCCAGCTGCGTGACTCCTCGCGGCTCGCGCTGTTGCCGATCCCGTCTCCTATCATGTGCTCTCTCTCTGGTCCTGTACGCATGCAACATGCACAACCAATGAGGTGAGCTCTGTATCCTTTCACCCCTCTCTCCCGTAACCATGATCCATGAGGAGAGAACGGGGCAGAGTTCTAGTGGCAAAGGTAGTAGTGGCTAAACCTGGCAACCAGAGTTCAAGCCGCATTGGAGACGAATTTCTAGAATTCTCACTAAGGAGCACTTATTCTATAAAAAGAAGCCACCATGGGTTAGTCCTGGTCGGTCTCATTTTTTTTTTGATCCATGAGGATTTCTTTTGCCCAATGAGACAGAGGGGCATAACAGGAAGATTCGGAATAGCTGCACACCCGCGCCTTGTTCTCTGGTGAAATTTTGAAAAAAAAATTGCGCCTTAAGCATGGAAACGGAGGGAGTACTTGTTAATTTGATGCAAGCAGACAGCAACACTCCAAATTAAGAGTTGGTACGGGATGCATGGACCCTTAAATCAGAGCGAAAATAGTTGAAGAAGAAAAAGAGAAGCCGGCGGGGGCCCTGGCTGAACCGATGCTGCACGCGAGCGTTGGAGGATGGATCGACAGATTTGCAGGGCGCCGCACCAGCAGCATCAGCAGGCGCCTGGCTGCCTGCCGGATCCCGAGGAGGCCGGTCGACCGATGTGGACTACTCCATCCAAGCTATCAAATGGCGACATATTTTCAATCAGATTTGGACCCAACTAACACAATCATGTCGGTAGTAATACGTGCGTAATATTATGTAAACTCATTTGAATGTGTTAAGTTACGATATTTCATCACGATAACATTATCTTGTCTCTCATCCTTAATTATAGTGACACATCAGTTTTTTGCATTCGTATATTACATGAAGCCTAGGCATCATTGCATAGATTGGCCATGGGGGTATTGCGTGCTGCAATTGCATGCATTGCGTCTCCACTGGACTGAACCCAAATCTGGTCGCAAGACCGCATCTCGGACGCGAGCATAATCCCTCCAAAGCTTATTACCTCCTTGAAAGAAGGTCTAGGAATAGGTCATTGCCTCCTCCATCCGCTGTTCTGGTGATGGCCAAGGGCGGGGACCTCGGAGCTTTGCCTTTGGCAAGCACGATGCATTTTTTTTATACCACGTTGCCCAATAGTTTCGAAAAACATGTTCACTTGATCATACACTAGAAACTGTTGTTGAGACAGTTGTTAGGTCGTACTCCTTACGGGTTCTTAGCATAAATATATAAATTATATAGGTTTTGCATTGTACAAACCATAGTTCTATAACAGTCTTTGTTACAAATACAGTTTAGTATATTTGGATGAATTTCACTAGAAACAATAAATGCACCAACTTATATTTATTACTATTGCCACTTATTTCGCCAAACTATGCGAAAAATGAAATTATCCTTTTAATTTTATAACATGCTAAAAATAAGACCGAGAGAAGAATAAATTTTCGTACAAATTATTGTTACTTTTATTCGCTCTTTGTCCAAATTTTTATTAGATCGACTATGATCATTGAAGAGGAAAGAGAGATTTGGAAGGGTTCAGTTCCATTTCATGTCGGGTTGCTACTTTGAACCAGTTATTAGGCTCAGCACTAGTCCCTCTGACTGTGAAGAATCGACGCATGAAGTCCTGCATCTCCTCGGATAGAAGATGTTTTTAGAGGTTGATGTTCTGTCTTTGAATCTCGCCACAAAAAGACGATTTTTTGGTAATCTGTTTTCTGAAGAATCGGCCCCCTCTATTTCTACCGATCGATGGCCAATAAGAGGACTTGTCTTTAGTTGGACTTCTAGTTATTAAAACTCTAGCAAGTTTTGGTGTTCTAGGTGGCAAAAAAGGCAATTTTATTATCTCAGATGCGTTAGTTTTATTTTGAAGCCTTTAATGCCAATCGAGATCAAATTGCAAACAATTTTTTCAATTCATTGTACCTTGTGTAAAATCAAGACTTGGTTCGCATCCTTTATTTTCTCCTAGGTAATTGCAGCAGTTTTTCGTTACAACTCAATTGATGTAGTTGTATTGTGCCGTTTAGTGCATACATACATATAATGCAGATCGCGGGCTTTCGGAACCCTTCCTTTGTTGTAAGCAAAAAAGAAATATTGTTACTTGTTATATTCTGAAACATGTATCTTTTTCTCTTCTGAAATTGTGCTTTTAACTGCGATGCGTGTCAAAAATTATGCACTTCGCAGCTCATTACATATCGTGGTGATTTGGCAGTGAGTCACCAAAGCCTAGCCTTGTCCTGTGGCTCGATTTCTACTTTTCTTTAGATGGGATTTTAACCTTTTTCTCAATTTGGCTTTGCAAAGTCTAAACCAAATCATCTATCCCTCACTCCCGGCCCCCGGGACCAAAGTTACCTTCTTTCCGTTCACTTCCCCGGTAAGTGCACCGCCCTCTTTGGCTGCCATTGACGAGCTCGCTCGCTCGGTGGCGTCAAAGGGCAGCGAAGCCGCGCGCGCGCAGTCCATTTGTTTAAGCTCTCCACCTTCGCTCCCCGCACGACACCCACCACTCCTCCACCACCCCCTCACCGCCATTGTCTCCCCTCCCAACACCAACTGCGCGCGCGCCGCCCTCCGCCGGCGGGAATCCCCATGAGAGCCCCGCGAGCACCAGCTCCATGACGACCCTGCCTTTCTGCTGCGAATGGCAGATCCCGGACTCGACATCGACAAGGTGAGTCCCACTACTTCTCCTCCCTCCGTCATCCATCTCTCTCTGTATCTCCTCCCGCCGCCATCTCTCCACTACCTTCTTCAATCGTAGCTCCTAGTGCATGCCTGCAAAACGGCAATGCGGAATACGAGTCGCGTGATTACCGCCAAGATTAGGGACTAGAGAGTTTAGTGAAGCGGGAGCTGTTGCCTAATTGCTCGGATTCTGCGGTGGAATGCCAGCCAGCCAGCCACAGAGGACATCAATGGTGATTGCAGGGGCAGTGCACTGCCGGATTATTGGGCGATTGTTGCCCCTGCTTCCTGTGATTCCCACGCTTTTGGTGCATCTGGACTTGCAGATCCCCGAGAGCTAGCTATAGCTCCTGAAATCTCTCGGGAGTTAGAGCAGGAACCCGTGATTTCAAGTCTTGGATCTTGTTCGGGCCTGCCGCCCATTGTATTTTCAGACCCTCTTCTGTCAACACATTTGTAGAAAATATGTGCCAGGTTCAGTCCGGGTTAAAACCTGAAAACAGATGCAGTTGAATATCAAGGTTTTGTTTGTGTACCTACTTTTACTTGGTTCAGGGATTATTGGATAAACATTTATTGCATTGCATCACCTGTTTGATACACTCTGCCGGCATTACTTAGAAGTTAGAACCAGTAGTATGTCAGTGTTGGCTTGATGTCTTTCTGTTAGTACTAGTTACGAGCAGGACTACCTCCAGTACCCCACACTGTAGCCTGCTTAATTGCGGCGTTCTACACCTCTGCTTGTCACGAAAAGATTCTTGCTATCTCCCCATTTTCTCTTTACATATTCTCAGTAAATGAGAGGGTTCATTGAGGTGGCAAAGCACGCTATACACTCTAGGAGCGCAGCTTGCCCATGTGACCTTAGAGACATTAAAATACAGTGAAAAGAACAAAGCTACAGACAAGTGTTTTTCCATTAGTTCGTTTTTGTTCCCAGGGAAATGGACAAAAACACACACATGGAACTTTCCCATTAGCATCGGTCCTGTCAAACTTTGGATTGCCAAGTATGCATATGCAGGACGTATTCTATATTCTGATGGAAGAGGGTTTGTTAATGTTTTTACCTATGCTCTGTACTGCTTGTTGTAATTTATTGTTATGTTCATCCTCGTGAATTTTGCAGGCGCTTATTGCTTTGAAGAAAGGCACCCAACTGCTTAAGTATGGTCGCAAGGGGAAGCCCAAGTTTACTCCCTTCAGACTATCAAATGTAAGTTCATTTCTGCAGATGTTGCAGCAAATCTTGCTCACTGTCTCCTCTAAATTTATACACGTGTGCGGGCGTCATGTTGGTCTTGACGAATGAGTTTTGAAACTTATGGCCTAAACTAGGCTTGTCGTGTTTCTTATGGTTTCCCTTTGATTTATGGTTCATGGACCTGCGGCAGGAATACCTTAAAAAAACTTGCTTATTTTGTTTTGACTTTTGCTTGATATAAAAAAAGAGAAGCGTCTTAAAATGGCAACCATTTGTTAATCTGCAACATGAAGACCAAGAGCAATGTAAACTTGTTTTTGCGATTGTTATATGTAGTCAAATCATTCCTTTCGTATGCTCTGCAGGATGAATCAACTCTTGTTTGGATCTCAAGCAACCAAGAGAAAAGTTTAAAACTAGCTTCTGTGTTCAGAATCCTCTCAGGACAAAGAACGGTAAGAATGGCCGTTTGATGTCTCAACAATTGTTCTTATTATGAAGTATTTTTTGTCTCAACATTTGTTCCTTTTTCAGCTGGTTTTCCAACGTTTTCTGCTCCCTGAGAAGGACCATTTATCCTTCTCACTCATATATAAAGATGGCAAGCGATCCCTCGATCTGGTACTATAACGAGAACCAGTTTGATACTTTTCCTTCCTTACTGTTTCAATATAAACACCATCTAATTAATTCTGATCTTGTTTCAACAGATCTGCAAGGATAAGGTCGAAACACAGGTGTGGTTTACATGCCTTAACGCATTGATATCTCCAGGACAACACGGATTCCAACCCCAACATACTGATGAAATGCGCAGTGCTGCCCTTTCTTTTGATGTAAATCTCTGGTTCAACATAGCTTACTTGTGTGCAAGTTTTTTTCTGCAATAATACAATAGTGACCGCTTATCATTGCTTGAGTAAACTAGCGCAGTGGCCCGCCCTATGGGCGGGCATCATCTTTAAAAGTATGTACAAAATCAATGTTGACCATGTATGCATAGTCAATAAATCCATGATAATTGCCAATTACGGTCAAGTTTATGCAAATATTTATATTCACATTGTTCTTTGCGGGTGAAAAGCTATGCGAGCGAATTAGTAGGCATGCTTTCCTCGAGATTTACACTATATGTAATATTTCCCCTTACATAAAAGCAAAAGTTAAATGAATGAGATAGTTATACGGCTTCACCTACTTTATCATACCTTAAATATTGTGTTTTTTTATTCCATAATAATCGTAAATTTAAGATTTACTGAAACCGCTATGGTTTGGTTTACCGAGTTTGTAAATTTATGTAAAACTATGCTTGATAATCTAGTCATGTGAACCCTAAACATTGTCTAAATACTTAGATTTGATTTAATGATATTATATCATTTGTTACATTTATAGTGTAAGTAGCATCGTGATTTATTTAATATTTACATTCTAGTTCTCTTGCCCATGTCAAATTTAATACCTAAATGCTAATATAGTTTTACTTTAGACATTTTGAATGTTTATTCTTATTCAAAATGTAGTACAAGGATAATTTTTTTTCAAATAGATTATATTGAATTTGCACCTAAAAATCTTGTCATATTTGCATTGTTAATATTTATGGACTAATCATCTTACTGAGTATACTGAGTGTATCTAATTAATTAAGTTGTTTAACAAACAATTCCACCAAGCTCTGCATATCTATATAGGACGTGACATATGTAGCATGTTGCTTTGATTTTTTTTCTTAGAAGAAAACGTAGGGGTAGTCCATTAAATATTAGTAATTTGTCCGGATCAAAAGGAAGTCAACCAAATTCGATAGGAAAGGAAGTGGATAGACAACCAAACCATAATCTTACCTGCAGAAAATATATTTATGCACTATTTTATTCACTATATCGTCCTTTTTGCATCGCCATAGTTGACTGTTATCCAAAATTTATCCTTCATGTGACCCTTGACAATGCTAGATATATAGCTACATTGTTAAACGACTTCAATCTGGTGCAAGTTTGGCTTATGTTGAGTGAGGCTTGATTCACTGATTTCATTTGGGCCTGCAGACCAGTGGTACCTACATAAAACAAATAGTAAATCCAATTGTTGCACATGGAGAATCCACATTACTCGGCATTTTTTTCCAATGTTTACTCTACTATTCGACATATCACCATAAATAAATTTGAAGTAATAGCGGAAAAGTCTGATGCTTCTTCATCAACTTCCTACGCTACTTTGTTAAAATCGAAAATGATTTGTACGGTTCTTGAATGGAAAAAATATGTGACGATCCCAAACATTGAATCTCTTCGGTATGAGAGATGGATATTTCTCTTTACTATTTAGAGCAAGGGTTCTGAACAGTTTGTTCCCAATAGATAGTAGATTGTATATATTCACCTATTCGGTTCAAAATATATATTCACCTATGTACAAAAAGTTTAATGGTCAGAAAAAATAATATGGGAAAGTCAGCATAAGATATATACGTGATAGTTATACCATTCTAATCTAATAGATAGTACCAAAAGTTCACTATTCCCTAATTGATTACCCCTGAAGTCTGAACACTTTTTCCTTGATTGCGCATGACTCCTTTCGTCTTGTCAAAGCATCGATCAATGTGTAGGAGCCATATAGGTTGAGGCTTAAATAACACATGTTAATTAGCAATTGTATAATCTGATTTAGAAAGGCCCCACATGTACCTGAGTTAAAGCATTAGTTGATAAAAAATAATTTAGGAATTTCCTTAATTCAATTTATACAGGTAAGCCGTCTATTTTAATTAATCGTACATTATTTAGTGACCCTGAAATGTTATGTATGTGAATTTGTTGCACATATTGCATGTATTTTAGCGGCTACATATTTGTGGCACACCAATCAGTGTTTGACGTCACACGCTGCAGTGATATATAAAGTAATTTAAACTAAAGCTATCGGCTTTCACAAATAACAGACTGAATACATTTTGAAGATCGTCTATAATATATATGTTGTCTACACTATCTGTCGACATATCCATGTCAGACACCTTTTATGGCTTCTCATTCTGCCAAAAAAAAATACTAATTTAACATGATGGTTAAACGATGCATACCTGCATGCTCGTCTTTTGCGTCCAGAGTGTTTACAACGAATTTGTGGCTGATATGGGCATTGCTAATATTCTGGCCGTAGACTACTCATAATTTCTCTGAGTATATTTCTAGCAAATCATCACGCGTTGCTAACCATATAGATCCATCTTTTTCTTTAGGGATTTAAAGCTCTGATATCTAAAAGTATATGAAGAAGCCGTAAATTCTTTTTAAGATGGCATCCATAAACGCTTAGCTAGCCATGAAGAAAAACTGAATAAGCTGATACGATCGTAGGTGCATGCATGTAGTTAATTGGCAAAGCAGTGAGTATATAGCTGAATTAAAAACATCAGAAAGAGGACACATACCCTATTTGTTGAACGGGTCAATCGTTGCCGCCGCCGGACGACCGATCAGAAGGAATCAGGGCATGCACACCACGCGGGGCATGCTGCGGACACTGCTGGGTGCTGGCTTCTCTTCATGTAGACGCTAACCGATCAGCGAAATCCATTGCCGTCTTCGTGTAGATCGAAGATCGATCTTGGCAGCGGTGCATCGCAGCGGTGCATCGCCTTCTTGTAGATCGATCTGGTCCTCCGCAGCGGTGCACAAAACAGTTTTCTTTCTATTCACGGGAAAAAGAAACAAAAAGGTATTTTACATAATGGCATAGGTGGGTAATTTACTTGCGCTTAAGAGATCAATCGGCTGTAATTTACTGCTGTAAAAATAAACGGCCAGATGTTTCTGTTTTTTGTGGGATTTTCTAATCTAATTCTCTAATTTCTGGTTAGCCCATCATCTACTTTTAATATATAATAGATGATTTCATATCATTTGAGCAACTGTTATCTTTTTGGGCAAAACTGTCAGTATCTTTACATCAGTCTCAGTTCTACCTTAACTAGATTTGTTGCTTCTAGGCATAGCCGGTCCCAAGCCCGGATAAAGGAGGAGGGTTGTGATAGGCTTGGCGAGCCAACGTAAAAACTAGTCAGTCCCATGGATATGAAACCCACGAGAGTAGTACTAGGATGGGTGACCTCCTGGAAAGTCCTCATGAAAGGTTTCATATCTAAGGGTTGTGATAGGCTTGGCGAGTCAACGTAAAAACTAGCCAGTCCCATGGATATGAAACCCATTTGGGCGAGAGTAGTACCAGGATGGGTGACCTCCTGAGAAGTCCTCGTGACAGGGTTTCATATCTAGCCTACCCCAACTTGTTTGGGACAAAAGGCTTTGTTAAGGTTAAGGTAAGGATCGACTGTCAGCCCAGTATCATCAACCTCTTATGCTGTAGTATATTTGTCTTGACTATTGTTGCACAAATCCCCACATGCTTTTCTGATGCTAATATCACGATGTCTGAGAGTATCTCATAACAGCAAAACCACTATTCTGGAGATTCTGCCCAGTGGAGCTGATTTGTTTGATTGCCACTTCTCGTTTAATGTTCTTTTCAGAGTTTTAACTGCCACTAATATAATTGTGCTTATACTAGTCCATTATGTAAAATGCACTCATGTAGTTTACAAAACTATGACCTCGTTCGTTATCTGCTTTCAAGTTAATAAAAACTCCCTTTATCTTAAAAAAAGTCTGCTTTCAAGTGCATCGTTGAGTTTCTTGTCGTGTACAAAATAGATGAACCACACCTTTACAAGATGATATTCTAGGCTTCTGAACTTTTTGCTATGATTTGTTTCAGTGTGGCAGAGAAAGTAGCCTAAGCAGTAGCTCCACATTTACCACGGATTCCCTTGAGAACAAGTTGAGCTCCGCAAATTCTAAGGACCGTTCTTCTGGAGAATATACATATTCAGAAAGGACTGATGTGTCAGATATGCAAGTGAAAGGTGCTTCTTCATTAGATATTCGAGTCAGTGTTTCCAGTGCTCTCAGCACATCCAGCCATGGTTCTGGTGGAGAAGATTCTGAATCGTTTGGGGATGTTTATGTCTGGGGAGAAGTCATGTGTGATACCGGGTCTGATGGAAACACACACTTCCCTGGTGCAACTACTGATATTCTTGTGCCAAAGCCCTTAGAGTCAAATGTAATGCTTGATGTCAGTTCTGTGGCTTGTGGTGTGAAGCATGCTGCACTTGTTACAAGACAGACCGAGGTATTTTCGTGGGGCGTAGAGTGCAGCGGGCGGCTTGGTCATGGGGCTAGCACAAGCATTTTTCAGCCATGTCTACTCGAGTCATTGTCAACCTGCAATGTTGAAATAATTGCTTGTGGCGAATTCCACACTTGTGCTGTTACTGCAACAGGCGATCTTTACACCTGGGGAGATGGTACCCACAATGCCGGACTCCTTGGTCATGGTAGTACCGTGAGTCACTGGATCCCCAAAAGAGTTTCAGGTCCCCTGGAAGGCCTTCATGTGTCAGCTGTCTCTTGTGGTACTTGGCATACAGCTTTGATAACTAGTTCCGGACAGCTATACACATTTGGTGACGGCACATTCGGCGCCTTAGGTCACGGCAATCGAGAGACTATCTCGTATCCAAAGGAAGTGGAGTCTTTGAAGGGTTTGAGGACGATTTCTGTTTCATGTGGGGTGTGGCATAGTGCTGCCGTGGTTGAGGTTATCATGACGCAGTCAAATGCTTCATCTGGAAAGTTATTTACCTGGGGAGACGGAGACAAGTATCGCCTTGGGCATGGTGACAGGTCTTCGAAACTCAAACCAACCTGTGTGCCCTCGCTGATAGATTACAACTTCCATAAGTCTGCATGTGGCCATACTCTCACGGTTGGGTTGACTACTTCAGGGCACATGTTCACGTAGGGAGCTCGGTGTACGGACAGCTTGGCAATCCCAATAATGATGGAAGGTTTCCACGTCTAGTCGAAGAGAAGGTCGGCGGCGGTGGTGTTGTGGAGGTTGCCTGTGGATCTTATCATGTTGCAGTACTGACAAATACCGGTGAAGTTTACACTTGGGGTAAGGGTGCAAACGGGAGATTGGGTCACGGTGATATCGCCGACCGTAAGGTACCTACACTTGTTGAGGCTTTTAGGGATAGGTCCGTAAAGCGCATTGCTTGTGGATCAGGCTTTACAGCTGCAATTTGTCAACATAAATGGGTGTCCGGGATGGAGCAGTCTCAGTGTTCAGCATGTAGACAGCCATTTGGGTTCACTCGAAAGCGGCACAACTGTTACAATTGTGGTTTAGTACACTGTCATGCATGCAGCTCAAAAAAGGCTCCAAGAGCAGCATTGTCTCCTAATCCTGGAAAGCCATACCGTGTATGTGATCATGCCACACAAAGTTAAGCAAAGTTATGGATTCTAGTGTCAGTTATAGCAGGAACACTATACCTCGCATACCAGGTGATACCAAGACTGAGAGAATGGACACAAAAGCAAACAGATTGCACCAGTTACTAGTTCAGATATGATCAAGAATTTAGATGCGAAGGCAGCAAAGCAGACAAAAAGTATGACTATGCCCTCAGTTCCCTGCAATTTGGCAGCTAAACGACATCCCTTTCATCGGTTCTGGTGACCTGCACAATACAGGTTCGGCAGTAACAAACGCATACCCAACGACACCACATATACTTCACAGTTTTAAGAATGCCGTATCTAAATTCTTTTAGCTCCTTGTCTTCAGGAAGCTTTGAGAGTCTCAGGGATGCGAATGAACTTTTGAAGCAGAGGTTCAAAAACTAAAAGAAGAGGTATGCTTGGTTCTATTTATATTTTAAAAACCGAAAAGAACAGGGAAACAGAGTTCTTATGCTTGTCTATCTATCAGGTTAATAGCTTGAAACAGCAACGTGAACAGCAAGACGCTGAGTTGCAGAAGTCAGAGGCAAAAGCCAATGAGGCTGCGACCTTGCTGCTGAAGAGGCATCCAAATCGAAGGCTGCAAAAGAGGTTATAAATCACTGACGGCACAGGTGATTTTCGAATATAATTTTGCACAATCTTGTTGATGTTGAAGTTGGTACTAGATGCATGTATTTTTTTAGTTTTTTCTTCCTTCCTTCTTCGCACCCTTTTGCATTAACGATTTGAGGAAATAACCTTATTCAGTAACACCAACAGGTAAAAGAAATGGCAGAGAGGCTTCCTCCATCAGACTCTGACGTGAAGCCACCACGGCTTGTGTATCTACCTGGTGGTCCTGAAACGGGGAGAGAGAGCCAGAAGAGATACGACCCAGGAGGCATTCCTTATCCCAGACACCGACCTCTGTCGCATCTGCTCGGTTTAATGGGCTGCCTCCACAAGCCTACCAAGTAAGTAACCGGTGACAACACGATGACTCCACACGAGAGCACGTTTGAGAATTTCAGCAAGATCAAAGAGTTCCCAGCCGCGCAGCATAGGACGAACGGTGGGATGGCGGGGCATCGTCCCAGATCAGAGGATTTCGACCGGCGGGAAACGGAAAGGTTCCAGATAAACCTGCAAGGCTGGAGCATGAGAGGCTCCAGTTCACCCGGTAGCCAAGTTGAGGCAGAGTGGATCGAGCAGTTCGAGCCCGGGGTGTACCTGACGCTGGTTTCGTTTCATGATGGAACCAAAGAGCTGAAAAGAGTGCGGTTCAGGTAAGGCACCTGTATAGTCAGAACCTGTTACGTTATATACTTGCATGCATGAATGTATAACAAAATCAACATTCTCTTGCTTGAATGTTGTCATGAGTATTCTGACATGATGTTTAAACAAAAAAAATTGGCAGCCGTAGAAGATTCGGAGAACATCAAGCGGAGTCATGGTGGAGCGAAAACCAGGAAAGGGTGTACGACAAGTACAACGTGCGGAAAACTGACCGGATATCTTCAGTGATGACGTCTTAGTGTCTGCGCCTACATTTCGCTAGATGTCCAAACCAGCACAACCAGGAGCAACTGCAGCATGCCCGCATTATCTCCATCGTCTAAGAAAAGCATAACTGGAATACAAGCAACCAAAGATGCACATTGCTAAGCGTATTCATCAACGTGGGCATGCCGCTGTATAGAAGTAGCATGATTCATGCGGTCGGCGCTACATGAGCAATGATGTGATGGTGCTACAGTCTAGCCTGTATTCGTGGGATTAAGGGGATGAGCTAAAGCTCTTCCAACTGAATGTAAAGCTCCCGTTTGTGCCGTCCTCGCTGATTTGTCGCAGACAGTGAATCACATGGCGATAATGTCGCGAATAGCTAAGTGTATGTATGCAGTAATCAGTCTAGTGATAAGGTAGATCATACGTTTGCTGCAGAGGTTAAGGATATATGTGCTGCTGATGCAATAGTGAGCCTGCTGATAAGGTAGATAAAGGTGGTAAAGCTCCATATGTTATGTCTTACAGAGGTACAGGCAATTTTTTTTAACAGAACCGAATATTGGATCTGCATAACAGGACCAATACATATTTGAGACGAATAAAACTTTGGAAACCCACAATATAGGAACATATACGAGACAACCACTTGAGAAATATTACAAATTCATTGGCTCACTGCCTATAAAAATTTCCTCCCATAACTGAATGAGGAGGTTGATCTCTCCTAGTTGGAACGAATTGTCCTTGGCTAGCATTAGTCCAAACCAAAAACTAAGGGGCTTGGCATTACTAGTTTTCTTGCAATTTTTTATTGAACAACTAATCGAACTAAGTGAACCATCAATTGGAATATGGTTGTTATTGAAACTAACCTTGATGTGTGTAAAAAGTGAGTCACATATCCCTAGTTTTGTCATGTTGAATACAATACGCTATTAATCTATATCATTATGGTGATCTAATCCATCTATTATATAGCTTTTTGGTCATAACATATCTCAATTTTGTTTTAAACTAAATGTAAATACACAATTGATTCCATTTTAAATATATTCGAGAAAAAACCATGCCCGAATGAAGTCCTAAGATGTTCCAAAAACTATCTTTTAAGTATGCACATCATGTTGTTGCTCCAAGCTTAACCAACCAGCATATATACACACAGTTTTTTTTCCATCCTTGAGGCGGTATTTACTTTCAGCATGAAGGAACCAACTAGAAAAACAACGAGACATCCTTAATGTGCATCACACGCAATCGCATGTGACTGAACTGCATGTAAGCACTGTGTTTGTGCATAGTTTAAAGATTTATCACTGAATCACAGCGGACGAATCACACCAAGATAAATATTGCAAGAGCTAATGTGCTGCTGACGCAACAGTGAGTGTAGTGATAAAGGTGGATATATATACGTGTGATCTGATAAGCTCCATCGAATTTACTTTGCATGAGTACAGTAGGCGTCGGGTGTCCATTGCAACGAAGATACAAAGTGGGTCGGCGTACGCTGACGCGACTCCATCTCAGATGCGCAATCGTACCTATCTTTGTGTAGCTAGGCTTAGTGACGGTAGTCTTTTGTAGTAACTGGATATATGGATGACGATTCTTTGATTGGATCATGTTATATTCTCGTTAGCTCATCTTATCTGCATTGCTGGATGATTCCGGTCACGTAGACTAAAAAAAGGTGAAAGTTTGAGGATCTCTCTTCTGCATGCCTGCGTCAGCTAGCCCAAATGCAGGCGCCTTTTTGGCTGTAAATTAAAATAACAACGCAGAAGCACGTAGTCCTGAGGGCATGTTTGATTCATCTCTACACTATCTAAGAGCATCTCCGCCGGGGGCAAGTCTTGTGATATGGTTGACTCAAAATAAGGATCTTACAAGCAATTTAAAGTGTTCAAGGTTGTGTAATGTTTCTTCTCGTACCTGCAATAAAAAGGATGCACAGGAGCTTGAAACGAACTAAGGCTCTAAAATTCAACTTCGACTGGAAAGGACCGAGTTTCCCCTTTTTCGTAAAGTATGTCTGGTTTGGAAAGCTGGGCTTAGGACAACTGGATTTACCTATGAACTTAGACTCCTGGCTTCTCCACCAACCATATCTCAACTTGGATCTGCCAATGACTAGAGATTTCGCTTCGTTTATAGTATAGTCAATCCCCGGCAAGAGCATAGAGCATAGGATTTGAATTAGCCCAGATAGGGAGGCGCGGGCGAGCAACTAAAGCCGACTTCCTTCCTCCGATTGGAATTGGTTGAAAGGAAGGAGTGCGCTGGGTATTTCTTTTTTTCTCCGGATGATGGTGGATCCCGGCTTGTTAGTTAATAGAATCTAAATCCTCTGCGTCATATTCGGCTCGGCAATGTACGCCTCCCCGATGTAGTAGAATTGCTAGAAAATTTTGGATTTCCTTGTAGAATTTTAAAATAAAGTAAGTCCCCTTTTTTAAGTACATGCCAATCTAGTTATCTACCTCTCTACATATCCATGCTTTTCTTTTATCGTAATTTCACTTGGACAGGCCAAGAGAGTCAGGTTATACTCTATTCAAATTTCCTTTTTTTTATTCAAGATATTTAATGCTTTGAAAAATTAAAGCACGATTCCGCATAGAGATATGTACATAAGGGGGATCTTTGGATAAGAATGCTGTTCGGGCCTGGAGTTTACCTATACACGGATTAGGCATAAAGCCATAATATTTTATTATCCCATTAAAAGGAAGGGGGAGATAATACTTATTTAAGAGTAGTTCACTACTGCAATAAAAAAAGATAGAATTCTAGTTAATGGTTCCAATTTGTTCTGACTTTTGCATCCCGTGACTAGAAATCCACTTTTTCTCCTTTTTAATCTCAATAGAAAGAAACAGAAAGTTTTATTATGGTAACAATGTATGTTTTAAGATAGAATCTATCGAAAAGAATAATAGAAACAGGATAAAAAAAAGCAGGATTTTTTTTAAAGAGTGGAAAAAGTAAGTGGAATTATATTATATTCAAAATAAAAAGGGATTTTCGTAAAAAAAAACACGAATGAATACTTACTCTTTTCTCGATTTTCGCTCAGATTTTTTGGCGGCATGGCCAAGCGGTAAGGCAGGGGACTGCAAATCCTTTATCCCCAGTTCAAATCTGGGTGCCGCCTGATCAAAAAAATACTTAGGTTTAAAAAAAGGACTTAGGTTTATAGTACTGATCGAACTCGAGAAATTTGTACTCCGCATAAGTTCGGGGAAGAGAGTAACTAGGCCTGCTGATACTGGGTTTTGAGAATCCATACCATAGTTCTATCCTCAAACTAGGGTTTGTTTTGGGGGTAGTAGTTCAAATGGTTACCAATAGGGATATTGATTCGATTTGATAATTGAAAACGACGAGGCTAAGATGTCAAAAATCTTGGTATCCAAAGATAAGGTCCCTAAGGGGCATTCCTTTTTTTTCAATTTAAGATTGGAGATAGATAGATTGAATATTTTCAGGAACAAGATAATAAGAATAATCTTTCTCTCTATTCACTATCATTCCGCGTCTTCGACTTCTATTAGTTTCTTTTATTCTTTAATGCAATAGCTATAGTTTGATATAAGAATCCATTTCTCAAAGTAATGGAAACCATTCTCTTATAGTAAATGGTTCGAAAATTCCTATTCCACCTTTTAGGTATCGTGAAAAGTGATACCTGTGAAGATCGTGCATTTCAGTCAAATTCGGATCCGTTTTTTGAGTCCATGATATAACCAAATTCGGTGGATCCTCCACCCGTTTAGCTAAGAAAGAATAGATACAGAGGTGGATAATAGATCGATATGAAGATCATGAGCTGCCCCATAATGAAACCGCCAGTAGTCGCGAATATCTCCTTCTTCCCTAATCCAAGATTGGAGAAAGAAGATCTAAGAGGGACGTATGGAGAATGTAGTCAGAAATCCATAATAGAGTCCGACCACAATGACCGAATTAATTATCCTCACTGAGAAACTTAGACTACTAAATAGAAAAGATTTGAAAATCATGGCATGGGTCTCCTTTTTTTCTTTCTTTAGAGTTTTCTATATGCACAATTTCTCGATGTTTCGATGAGAATTTCTTGACTTTCCATATATAGAAAGAGATAGACTATAAATGACATCTCTTATGTCAATAAGACCAAAGGGAAAAGGGATGGATATTAAATGATAGGAAGTGCTAGGAAGTGAAATAGAATGAAATAGAGCCACTTTTTTGGGCTTCCCTATGAAATGAGGCATGGAACCGAGCCACTGCGGAGAAATTCTGGGAGTTACGAAAGAAGCTTCGGACTCATATTGTTCATGGGTTGAGAACGGGAGTTGAACTCTAGGAGGTCGAATCCCCCCTTGTTCCTCAGTAGCTCAGTGGTAGAGCGGTCGGCTGTTAACCGACTGGTCGTAGGTTCGAATCCTACTTGGGGAGATTTGATTGATTCTTTAATGTAAGAATAAAGAATTGAATTAAAGGGCTTGCTTTGACCCTTAGGAGTAGGTAACCCGTTTGATATCCTTATTTATATTTCTATTGCATTGTATCTCATCGTATCACATTGTGTTCTACGATTCCACTTCGACAAAAGGAAAGAGCATACCTAAGTTCAATAGCTTTACGTCCGCTATCCCGATCATGATTTTCCTACCCTCGGGCCTTTCCTTGATATCGAACATAATGCATAAGAGGATCCATAAAAACCATATGGTTTTCCTAAAAAAAAACCAGGGTACATTATCCCAAAATGCTCCATCTTCCTCGAAAAGTGGATTCGTTCCAAAAAAGTTCCAGAAGATGCTAATGGTAAGCAAGAAGATTGTTTACGAAGAAACAACAAGAATAATTCATATTCTGAGACATAAAAGTTATATAGGAATCGAAATAGTCTTCTATTCTCTTTTTTAAAAAGAAAAATGGATTTCATTGAAGTAATAAAACTATTCCAATTTGAATAGTAGTTGAAAAAGAATCGCAATAAATGCAAAGATGGAACATCTTGGATACGGTATTGAAGGAGTTGAACCAAGATTTCCAAATGTATAGAATAGGGTATTTCTATATGTGATAAATAATCCAAATGGAAAATTTTGTCTTGTATAAAGGGAAATATTGAATGAATAGAGCGTAAATTATGAAACTTGGGTATTTCTTTTTCTTTCGGACAAGGTAATTCTCGTAGCGAGAATGGGATTTCTACAACGATTGCAAATCCCTCAGATAGAATCTGAGAATAAAACTCAGAATAAAAACCAATTTTGTAATCCAACAATCGATCTTGGTTAGGATGATTAAACGAGTTAATCCCAAAATTCTGCTGATACATTTGAATAATTAAACGTTTCACAAGTAGTGAACTAAATTTCTTGTTATTACAACTAACAATTTCCATAGGTTCGGAATCATTTAATCCATAATCATGGGCAAATGCATAAATATACTCCTGAAAGAGTAGTGGGTAGACAAAGTATTGTTGACGAGATTTGTGTTTTTCTGAATACCCTTCGAATTTTTCCATTTTTATTTCTACTTGAATCAGAGAGAAGAAGCATTTCTTGGTTTATCGAATGATGATACATAGTGCAATATGGTCAGAACAGGGTGTTGCATTTTTTAATAAAAGCCCTGGAAAGAAAGGGAGTCTAATCCACACATCTTTTTCCGATCCTTTTCTACCCAATTTGTTTATGTTTGTTCTAAATTAAAAAAAAAAGAACAGAACAAATTTTTTATTTTTGCAGGCCAATTGCTCTTTTGACTTTGGAATAGAGCCTCGTTATCAATATACCGCTTCTTTTACACATTCAATCCACAATATCCCTTATTCAATTCATAATCAAGAATAATTATGATTTCTAAAAAAAAAAAAAATGAAGATTGACATTCGTCAATTTACTGGATCTATCCTCTTCTACTAACTTTACAAAATGGAAAGCCATCGAGACTATATCCATCACCAGGAAGAAGAGAAGCGAAGCCATAATTGATTTAGGATAAGCCAGAGATAGTAAGCAGTGATGCGCGAGACGGGTGCAAGCTCGAGGAGCTAGGAAGGATGGAAGAAAGCTTGACCGTTTTTTCACTGAACTACTCGAACTTTGTGTTCTAAAAAGCTAGAAACAAAGGGTCAGCTCTCTGCTCTATTTCTTGCAATGCGTTGCCTATCAAAGTCGGCGAACGCTTCCACCCCCTCTTGCCCTTGTTACGCAACACACCAACAAAGAACCTCTAAATATGTGTCCGGCACCCCCCAATTGGGCCTCCTTTGGGGGGTGCCGGACATGTGTCCGGGCAACATTTAGAGGCCGCCCACAGCGGCACACCCCAAAGGCCCACCCCCAATCGCGAGCAAATTGTCGAACACCTCGGGGGCATTCAAAATAGATTGCATAAAAATTTAAAAGTTCAAATTTCATTCATTTTTCTTATATTTTACAAAGATATTGAATGGAATTTGAACTTGGGCGGCCTAGGCGCCCTACCCTAGACCCTAGCCCCTAGTCGCTGAAGTCCTCCAGCGACGCCTCGTCGCTGTCGTCGCCGTCGACCACGATGTAGGCGGAGGAGGAGCCGGATCTGCCCTGGCTGGTGGACGCGCCGTCATGGCGACGCGGTGCACGGCTGCAGGAGGCGCCGCCGGAGGAGGACGAGGCTGCCGCTGTTGCCACCGAGGTGGCGATGGCGGCCATGTAGCCGGGGCTGTCGCGCTCGATGGTGGTCACCGAGTCCGCGATGGCGGCCAGGAACCCCGGCGCGTCGCCGTCGTGATCGTTCCGCAGCGGGGACGGCACGTCGTACCCGTACGGGATCGTCTCCAGGGGAGGTGGAGGCGTCCTGGCTCTAGGGCGGCGCAGGTACAGCCGTCCGCGTGGTGGCGAACGCCGTTGTTCGCGGCGTTTGCGGAAGACGATGCCGGTGCCTCCTCCTCCACGACACGGAGGCGAGCGCGGCTCGTCCTTCACCGGGCGGCAGCTGCTGCACCTCCTGGTGCCGTGGCCGCACGGGCAGCAGCCGCAACAGGGTGGCGTTTCCCATCCTTGCGTGCTGGCGCACGGCGGCGATGGTGGAGTCCACAGTGTGGCATGTGCCGCCCCACCACCGGTGGCGGCCTTCCGCGTTGTGGCGGCCCGGCCTTCTCGGGCCGTCGTAGAACGCGAGCGCCTCCGTCTGCTCGCGCTCGAACCGCCGCAGCCACGCTCCCCAGTTGTTGTCGTCGTACTCGGCGAGGGTGCGCTCGTGCGAGGTCAGGCAGGACCGGCGACGCGCGATGTCTCGCCGGATCTGGTCCGGCGTCTCCGGCAGCGCCGGCACGGGGAGGCCGCCGTGGGGGGACGTACGCCACCCTGAGGGCAGACGCGCGTCCGGTGGCACCAGCAGGCCGTAGCGGTACTAGTCACACGCCTCTTCGGTGGAGACCATGCGCCCGCTGTGCCTGCCCTCCCAGTTGTTCGCCATGGTCGCAGTGGGAGACTGGGCGACGGAGGATGTGGGACAGGGAGAGAACAGAGGGCGGTGTGGGAGAGAGGGCGCCGTGGGAGAGGCGATTTAAGGGCAGAGGAGGGGGCAGTGCGCGAGCATCCGCGCCGGCGTTAATGCGTTGCGTGGAAACGCCGTGACGCCGGCGCGTGGACTGCCGCGCACGCTATCGCCGGCGTTAATGCGACGCGTGCCGGCAGGCCTGCCGCCGCCATCTTGTCGCATCGCCTCCCGTCCAGTCCCATCGCCTGGGAGACTGCTCAGCGACTGACCGCCATTAACGCGGCGGAACGGCCTCTTGCACGCCTTCATTAACACAGGCGCGGCGCGCCGTTTGTATGACGGGCGGGCCAGCGCTGTCAGGGCCATGGCCGAGGCGATGTCCGGCACCCTCAAGAGGGCCTCCAAACTTGGAGGCCCTATTGGGGGTGCCGGACACAAAATCGCTCGGGGCGAGGATTTGGGGAGTGTCGCCGGTGGGCGTTTTTGGTGTCCGGCCCCCCAAAGGACCTTTGGGGGGGGTCCTTTAGAGGCCCCCGGTGGAGATGCTCTAAGCTCCCTAGGATGAGCCACGTGGCAGCCTCTCATTGGTTCCTGCTAAACACATTGGTGTACATCACATTGAGTTCAGAATAATAATAGCCTCTCATTGGTTCCTGCTAAACACATTGTTTTACGTCATTGAGTTTAGAATAATAATAATAATATTCGTTGGTTTAGCTGGACACAAAAAATATAGAGATAAATTTTCTAACAACTCGTAAAGGCAAACGATGAGCCACTCTTCTCTTAGGATATATGATGCACATTGAGTTCAGAATAATAATATATGTTGGTTTAGCTGGACACAAAATTTTAGAGATGAATTTACCGTACACGAAACAACCGTAAAGGCAATCGATGAGCCACTCTTCTCTTAGGATATATGATGCACATTGAGTTCAGAATAATAATATATGTTGGTTTAGCTGGACACAAAAATTTAGAGATGATTTTACCGTACCGCTCTTCTCTTAGGACATATGCAGCAAAAAAAACCTTACTCCAACAACTGTGATTGATGTAAATTTTGTTCAACGTTATGCTACAATTACAACACTTGTTTTGCTGCTAAATGGAAAAAGTGCAATGCGGGCATGTCAGCTGCTAATTGAAAGTTTCATGGGTTGCTGCTAAATGGAGAGAATTGGCAACGAGGGCATGCCAATAGCTAATTGAAAGTTTCATGTCGCCCTCCCGCCTATTCTCTGGTAACCACGCTGCCTCCTATCCCATCACTTTGGTCTCGAAGTGGCTGCTCCGTCATAACTTATACTGATGTGGTCGTGAATTCACCGTCATTGATCGAAGGTATAATAGGGATTTGACCTTGAGGGTTGTCGTTGCTCTCCTCCCTCATGTGGCTAGCATCGCTTCATGGCTTTGCATAGCTTCGGTCGACGAGGCACTCGAGCAACCCTCCTCTCCTCCCCTCCTCACCGTGCCTACTCGCTCCCTACAAGCACGCACACGCGCACGAGCGGCGCATATGCAAGCTCTATCTCCGGCTATACCTCGACCAATCTTTTGTGCATCCATGCACCAGGCGCATCGCTCGCCTCGTTCATAGATTAAGAAATTCAAAGTTGTTACTTTTTCATTATATGGTTTATATTGCAGATACTGGTCCACATACAATAGTTGCATGTAAAAAGATTATGAATTTGCACCAGATCTGAGCGAATAATTTTACTGAAACATACATATCATGTAGTCATCACCGTAATAAAACCTTTGGGCGCAGCAAAGCGCGCCATCCTCTTCTAGTAGGATAGGAAAGATGTATGAATAGGCAAAGTATAGGATTGCCATGTCATGCACATTCCAATTCTATAGGATTTGGTTTGTGTCAATACTTGTTTGATTTCACACCAAAGGAATTGAAAAGAGATTGTAGTGGATGTTAGAATTCCTATAGGAAGTAGTACAAAAGATTCTTTAGGAAAAATTACCATAGGATCCATTCCTACAAATCAAACAAGCAAGAGTGTGAAAATTCCTATGGATTCAAATACTCCAAAAATCCTATGAAATTTCTTTGAATCAAACATGCCCTGAGAAAAGGGATGTAAAGTATTATACGAAGTAGCCTAAATGAAACGAGCATAACATACTTTTTGGGTTTCTATGGAGGTTTAAGCTTGCATTATACCCTATATAGTATGAAACAACAATCGAAGCTTCCATTCGGCTGTAGATACGTACGCAATTTCTGCACGGCAGCGCGTTGACGCGTGTCCAATTCGACGGTCAACGAATTTTTTGTTTTGAACCGAACAGGCGACGATAAACATCTGAACATTTGCAGCAAGTTCACCGTGGCTTTTTGTTGTGACTTGTGAGGAGTGGATACACTGCATCTTTTTCTTTTCTTCGCGACCAGGCATAAACTGCATCTGGATGAATTGTTTTTTGGTAGCAAAAAAACCTGTGGACCTCGACGACCGTGCAGTCAGAGCGAGAAATGGCTTTTGTTCCTGGGCAACCGATGGATCGGAAGCAGTCAGGAAGGAAGGAATAATCGATCCTTCAGGTCAGGTGCGCGTGTTTAGCATCCCAATCCTTTCCTTTCCCGCAGCGAACAGCAACGGTCTCGAGAGAAAAAGAAGAAGCAGAGGTCCCGATCCGGCGTGAAGCCAATGGCCGAAGCACCACCACGGCGGCAGCGCCTGCCTCGGCACGGAAACATGCGGAAATCTTGGCCGCCCCTGAGCCGTCACATTGGCTGGCATTCACTGCGACGGCGTCGGCGTCGGCGTCCACGCCCATTCCCTCCCTTCTGGTGTAACATCGCTTCCCGCAATTCAGGTTGAAGGAAACACTGGTCACGTCGGTGCAGCGGCGAGCGGCCTAGACGACAGAAGCAAGAAGACACGGGCGGCGGTCGTGCCACTGCCAAACTGCCATTGCCACGCAGCCGCACAGTTCCGCGCCTCCGGTCCTGTCTGATTCTGAACCAGCAAGCCAGCCAGCGTGCGTGCGTGTGTGCGTGCGTGTTTGGGCTAGCCCCTAGCTACTGCTACAAGTACTCGATTCGATTCGGTAACTCGGCTCGTATCTCCATCTCGATCTCGCCCTTACCCTGACCAAACTCTGCATCTACCTGGAACGCCGCTACAGTACTCGAACACTACCACTCCCCCAGCGTGCAATCGAAAGCCAAAAAGTTTTACCACCATGCCCCTTTCAGGAAAATATGTTTTCCCATGACCGTAGGTCTCACAGATATTCGTTGCTCGCCTTAAACAAAAAAACACTACTCTGCCTCAACAAAATATCTGCTGCGTGCTACAAAATTACGCCGCTGAATTCATATTAAAAAAAGGTTTTGAACCGTATAATATTTACGAGACGTGAAAATTGGTGGTCAAAATCTAAGCACGCACAACAAGGGCGGGCATCATGTAAGCAAGATAAAAGGAGTGACATTTTTTGTCGACTGTTCTAACATTTCATCTGTTAAACCGCTTCTGGTCCAAAGTAAGAGGAGCCAGGTTGTCTAGTTTCAAAATGGCTAGGGTCATGCTGGATGGTATTTATTCAAGTGGAGAGAAAATAAAGTCAAACCCGTGTCGTAATCGATTGTATTTTCCTCTCTATGTTTGTTCAGTGGAGAGAAAAGTCTGACGATTCATTCGCCTGTGCCCGCAGAGTCGCTGAACCGTTGGATTTCGTTTTTGTTCGTTCGTTTGCAGAGTTGACCTACGGTACTATACCTACACGAGTACTGCCGTCCTGAACTGTCAACTCTCACAGCTCGTTACTGGAAACCCAGCAGATACAGTGAGCACTCCCGTCTTTGTAGTTCGTACGAGGCACAAAGCCTGATGATTGCACAGCTTTCTCCCTGGTTTAACAGCTCCATGACATGAGGTCAGTCAGGGATGTATAGAAGCTAGTAGGATTTGCATGTCGATCTGTCCTAGCTACTGTAAAAAGCTCCTCTGTACACTTGTGTGTATCGAGAAAAATGATCTTCGACAGAACTAGTCAGCAAGAGAAGCTCCTTTCTTTACCCTCGGAACATCATTATGACGATCGAGTGGGTATCTTTATTCACTTTCAAAATACATCTATTTTTTTAAGATGGTATAATTAAGTTTTTTTCGAAAGGAAGGGGCAAAGCCCCCCATTTTTCATTTTACTAAAAGCTGATGATACATAGAGTTTTGTTCCGTCATGTTTTCTCATGCCACAAGAATATCAGGTGACGGTCAGACTCAATACCAGAGGCCCCCATCCCTGCTTCCTGTGGAAGATCCGAGTGGCCACCATCACCAGCAACCTTTACCCTCGGCGTTGTATGCTTCATAAAGAAGGGCATGCTTGTTCATACTTGGATGAAGACGTACTACTAATTGACGCTTTCCGTGCATACCTGCTTCCTTTATTTTCCAAGATAATGGAACATCAGAGTTCAATCATTTTCTGCTTCAAGATGTAGATGTATTGCTAAAAGACGAGTAAATTGGGCTTTATATCCCTGCTTACGCATTTGTAACATGAATAAACTTATGTATTTCTGAATTACATCATATGTCTTTTTTAATATCTTCTAATAATATAATATTTGGAACACACTGTCGGGTACAACCTTTGATCCTGTCAGGTACAACCTGGTCGTTAGCTATGCGTCGCGTGTCACGTTACAGTTTTTTCCTAGTGTTATCTTACGTGACACAGTTCCCCTCCCCTAATCCAGACCATTCCTTTTCTCACTCGAACCGCTTCGTCTCCCTTGACGTGGGCTGGCTTAAATTACGTCGCACCGCTACCTATGGGCTAGTTTGGGTTAGTGGATGTTAACCGATCTGGGCATGCGAGACACACATGGAAATCTAAGAAGGGGTAAGAGGCTATGAGCTGATAAAACTTTCACAAAATCAGTAACCCGGATTAAAAAAACGAAATGTGGTTGTATGTGACGGAAACAAGAAAATATGGCATAAAACCGGGAAAATTATAAGGAGCAAACGTTCGGATTTTAGATTCTGGAGCAAACGAGAGTAGTCGGGCGATCATTTTTTTGTTCGACACTGGATGACAACTCCGACATTGCCATGTGCAACTTCTGGTTTGTTCACTACATGAAACATTCAATCGTTAATGGCATCGAAAAATGTAATTCACTCGTAAAATGAAAACTAAGATCGACGTTCAGGTTGCGGTAACCTATGCTAGCCCCCTTAATAAAATTGAGTCAGTTTCAATGTTTTATCAAATGCCAACGACATCTAAGTTTGACAAATATTGTAGATAAAAAATTTACTTACGATACCCCAAATAAGACAAACTTTCATGATGCATTTAATTGATATATTTTAGATATAGATATTTTGATCTATATATTTAGTCAATTTAGCAAGGTTTGATTTTCGACTAAATTTATACGGATTATTTGTTCGAATGATGGTACTGGTTAATGGTTATCAACTAGCTCGATCGTGTACGTACACTAGTTTTTCAATTCCCCACCACGGACTTTACAATCTTTGTCTTTGATAACATCATCAGAAAACTAAGCACCCGATCGAATCAAGTTATCCAGTTCGTCATGCTAGGCTGATAAGATACGGTGTAGTCTTACGTACTCTTTGCTCCAACTTTGAGGCAAAGTAGAGATCTCATCAGCAGCAGCTTCACTTTCGAAGAACCAAATCGATCGAGCACACGTACGCGCATGACACATCGCCTCCTCTCTCGTCCCATCACGCCGTACTAGCCCAGTAGCATGGTACTCCTAAAGACATGATACTTCACCTCGCCCATGCCGTCGTCTCCCGCCGTCGGTCCTTGCGTGTATATAAACATGGTCGCACATCGCTCTGTTCCATTCTAATCTCCCAGCTCGACCAACACTAGATCTCCCCTCCTCTTGCTTCCATTTAACCTCCCCACAGCAAGCAATGGGGCGCCTCTGCAGACGCACCGCCATTGCGCTCGTGGTCTTCTTCCTCCTCTCCGTCGTCTTGGACGCGCGCTGCGTGGATGGCTCGAGAAGCAAAAGATGGCCGGGGATGGGCTCGGCGGTGGCGGGAGCTTGTTCGGCGGATACGAGCTGCCGCGCGCGAAGATCATCCCACCTTCGGGCCCGTCGGAGCGGCACAACTCCGTCGGCCCGGAGTCGACGGTGACCGAGCAGCAGCAGCACCTGGCGCGCAAGAAGCCCTGAGTCGTCGTCATCAGCACGCTGGCTGCACCCAGCAGCTAGCTCAGTTCCGAAGGTTACTGCCGGCCTACGTATGTATTTATGTACGTACGTTATGGTCGACATTAGAGTTTGTCGCAAAATATACGGCGCGGCATACATATGATTTTTGTGTGCTTGATACTTTCTTCTTTTAGTGTACATTTCGGCCACGATCCTTTTACGGTTTTGCTAAGTATCAGTCGACTGAGACGTAAGGTTCGTCTCAGTCACCTCCTTCCTCGACGGACGAGACGGCGGCGGGCGGGCGGCGCGGCTGGCCGCGGCGGCCGACGGCGACGACGAGACTGGCCGAGCCGGAGCCGCCGCAGCCGCGGCTGGCCGCGGCGGAGGCGGCGGAGGCGAGGGGCAACTTATCTCAGTCACCTCCTTCCTCGACGGACGAGACGGCGACGGGCGGGCGACGACGAGACTGGCCGAGCCGGAGCCGCCGCAGCCGCGGCTGGCCGCGGCGGAGGCGGCGGAGGCGAGGGGCAACTTAACTTGGGGGGTGCAGGGGTGCGGGGTCGCTGGAGTTGGGGCGGGGCTTAGAGGGATGGCCGGGGCGGCGGCGGACCGGCGGTGGGCCGCGGTTGGAGGAGGGCGGGGCGCCGAGGCGGCGCGGGTGGCGGCAGCAGGCGGCATGGCCGGCGGTACGTGGTGCGGGGGTCGCCGGAGTGGGAGGAGAGGAAGGCGGCGCGGAGGAGAGGAAGGCGTCGTGAGGTTGAAGATGACTGAGACATAGCTCCCGTCTCGGTCGACTGAGACGTAGACGGACCCATCCTTTTACTACCCGCACATTCAGATCTGGATTACCAGCAGGGATTAACTTATGGAAATACTCCTTCGCTTTCAACCGTCTCTTTCATTGACTGTACTCTGTGTCTCTGTCTTTGACTTTTAGTTTCGGGTTAATTCTCATTCTCGATAGATAGTGCGACTGTTGAATCATGCCTTCTCTTTTATTCTCTTTTTGGTTTCTGAAATTGCAAGATATACCAGGGCGTGTGTGCAGCAAAAGTTTGGCAGGGTGAATCTTGAAGCATTTGTCATTACCCCCATTATGGCTGCCTATTTAGGTACTGTTCTCTGCCTATGCAAAATTGCCTGCAGCAAGCCACCAAGTCCCCAACAAGTGTAGTCACATTTGCTCTGAAAAAGCGAGCTCGATCATGTACACCAAGTACTGTACCTCTACTTGTTTCTTATTTGGCATGTAAAAGCACAACTCAACTCAGTACGTGCTGAACTGAACATGCATGCAAGGTTGATAATTGGTGAGGAAAAGATGATCGATGGCACAGTGAAGTACTCCCTCCGTTTGAAAAAGGATGTCACAAAATGATCTATCTATAGTTCATTTTTATGACATCATTTTCCAAACGGAGAGAGTATATGTACTGCTGATTCTGCTACATATGGAGGCAGGTAGAGAGTACTGTAGCCCACATCAGGCAGGGTTATGGGCGCCGGCCTTTTTCACGCTTGCTTCACTAGAGAACTCCAGATCGTACGTACTAGTCTATTAGGCTACACAATCAAGATGTACATGTACAGTCGTGGTGAGTGTAAGTACGTTTGGAAAAGAAAAGACTTGGCAATGTGAGGTATAGCTAGCCCTGCTTATATTTTTGTAGGCATCACCCCTAGCATGCAAGCTTCACGCCGGTACGTAGGAGCATGGTGTGTGTCCCAAGAGTAAGGGTGGTGAAGCAGATGTTACACCGAGAGGGAGCAATTGCAAGTGATGAAAAATAAAATATGAAGATTGCACGTACGTGTATAGTTGTAAAATTTAAGAACAATTCGTCCTTTCGGTGAATAATGTTGTAGTACTACGTTAGCCTTCATCCTTCTACTCCTCGACAGCTAACTATTAGCGGCAGCACTTCCAACATTTGCACCAGGACCAACCTGAACAGCGGCAGCATTTTGCCCCATGGATTGCCCACTCCGAGTGGATCCAGAGCTGTTTGCAGTAGCATTTGCCAAAACATTTCCTTGCCCCGTGCACCCAGAAAGTCTTCTTCAGAGTTTGCAAACACGACACATACAGAGATGCTGACAAGTCTATCTGTTACTTAAAAAAAAAGCTTTTCTGAGAAATCATTGATGTTAACTGACAAGAGCTAAGCATGCATCTTACCATTATATGGTTATTCACAACAGAGGAGCTTGCTGTCTTCCTGCCAAAGTGCTCAACTCGTGCCAACGTTTAGACTACTACTTGATGGAATTCGGACTGTAATATAACTGAGCAACAATTCCATAGATTAAACAAATCACACCAAGTAAAAGTACATGGATCACATTTGCTATAATGCCTACAGAAGAAACTTATCACCTAGTTAAGGTTCATATCTATTTTCATCTCGAAGAGATTACCTGTGAAAAGTGTACTCTGATTGCACTCAGAAACTATCATCAATAGGTGCATTCGGAACAAAAGAACAAGCAGCGGCTTCTTCCTCGGAACAGGCATTCTTGCCTTCCAGTATGACAGCTCTATCTTCCGAAAATGTATTCACACAGCTCAAACCTAGAAGAGGCAGACTCACTTGCTCTGTGCCATACTGCACATTCAGGCTCAAATCAACAGCATCCAAGAGCTTTCTTTAGAGTGCAAATTACACAACTAACATTGCAATTTCATCCCAACCGGAGGGCGATTCAGCCAAACAGCGGAGTTTGGTCCTTGGCACACAGCCGCCAACAAAAGCTAGTTGTTTACAATCCCGAGGGACAAAATCAAGAGTCTATGCCATCAAAAGATTTGCTGGTTCAGTTCACAGATCGATAGGTTTCCAAGATAACTCTGCCCATGATGTACACTAGCATAGCCCAATCTTCAGCACCAGCAAGGGCATCAAAATTTTCCTTCAGCCAATGCACATCAGGTGGTTTACATCCTTACAGGAATTCAAGCCTCTCGGGCATTCAACATTCTCCTTAAGTGAATTCAGCAATGTACTTGGCTAATCTACACTGAACTTGCGCAAGACCACCAAAACCGAAAGAAAGGAACACGCACATAATTTAGGGCCAAATGAGGTGTTGCTTCCAGGACTGTGTTTCAGGCTTTCAGCTCACCAACAACTGAAATATAAGTTAGTAGTACCTTTTTTCTTCCTCCCACGCCTTGGCCTGCTAGCTGTTGCTTGAACTTGAGAAACAAGTGGAAATCCTCATTTAGTCTTCTACACACAGCACATACCATCATCCTCTGAGGATACGATCGACCTGGCAGACTACTGTGAGCACATCAATCTCCAGATAAAATGTTCAACTTTACATGAGCATGGCAATATCCAGAAACAAGTGACCATCATCAAATCAGATTGTATGTTGCTGGAGCTTGCGCCACTCAGGACAGAACCAAAATCTTGATGTTCTAAACAAATCAATAGCCATGTTGCTCGGCATGTCGATATTAAAGGCTTATTTTGTCAAGTCTGCAGCCAATAAATCGTGTTCCCATGTGAGTTTAAAGCCACGTCACCTGAAATTTTTACAGGAGCAGGCGCCGTCCTGGAATCTAGGGAACCTGTTGCTCCTCATCTTCCTCTCCATGTCATAGAACATGTGGCGGATGGGTGCGCGTTTCACCGCCCCCGTAAAAAGGTGTGCCTCCTTGCCGACCTCCACCTAGATGCACCCGCCCTGCTTCCTCAGGCCCCGGCTCCGCATGGCGTCGTACACACGCCACTCGTCGATCTCGGCAAAGATGTTCGACAGCATCACGTAGTTTGCCAGGTTGTCGCCTGTCCGTGGCTCAGTGGGTCGGCCAGCGTCCCGGCCCACTGCGACATCCTTGTGAAATCTGCAGGTCCCCACCAGCATCTTCCACACGCCAAAGGTCGGCGTGATCGGCATGGTTGTGATCATGTCCCTGGACTCGGCGAGTTCTTCGGCACTGCCAAGGTGATCGACCATGCACGCGTAGTGCTCCGCTCTCGGATTCAGCCGCCGTTCATGGAGGATATCTACAGGCGGCACTCCTTGACTGTCTGCACGCCGATATGAGAACCAGGTACTAGTAGGCCACCACGTTAGGCTCGACGCCCTCTGAGGCTCTTACTGCATCTCCTCGAGCATCTCGACGGTTCCATGACCTGGCCATGCTTCCCGAGGCCATTGATCATCGTGGTCCATGACACGACGTTCCTCGCCGGCATCTCCCCGAAGCCGCGCCTAGGCCGCTTCAGGCTTTCAACAAGCTGGCAAAGGTGAACTCGTCGGGCTGCTTATCTGGTCGTCGCTGCATTTTCTGGAATACGAGCAGCGCGTCCCATCCGTGCCTGGCGTGCACGTAGCCCGAGATCATGGCGTTCCAGGCCATGAGGTTCCTGAATGCCGAAGCATCATCAGACACCCGCTGTGCGTCGACAACCTCCTTCCCTTGGAGTACACCAGCACCAGCAAGCTGGCGGCGACACCCATCCTGCCACATCCTCTGCGCACGAAGACCCCAGCGCCCTTTTGGTTTCATCTTGCAAAGGAAATCGGGGGCGGGAGCCCTTTAATTCGAAATAAGAACGCAGACCCCAGCGCCTTCAAGGTCACCAAGAGCCTGAAATCGGCCTCCGAGAGCCGTCGAATGGCACTGAACCGTCCGAGTCACTCCTTGGAGTGACCCTGCCGCAGGACGCCTCTCGTCAGTTCCATCCGTTACAACATGTATCTCCCGGGCATTCTGTCGAGCGCCTCGCAGGCCATGTCGAGCTTCCCGCACTTGGCGTACATGTCCACCAGGTTGTTAGCCAGCATCGCGTCGGAGCCAAAGCCGAACCTAAGAATCTCGCCGTGGAGCTGCACGCCGCCGCGGATGGCCAGGAGCGCGCTCGCCGGGAGGCCATGAGCGCGCGACAGTAGTGGCATCGGCCGGGCAAAGAGAAGTAGAGGGGACTCCGGATGCCAGTGAGGAGATGGCTAGTCGGTTCATTTGAAAGTTTTGAAATCGGTGGCTTGGACTTTTCTTCGAATTAATTAGTGATACATATTTGATTATTTGCTTTCACTAGTACAATTGCACGTGCAACGCACGTCTATATAATGTTGGTGTTGCGACTGTAGTAATTTATATCTGCACTGAGTAAAATAAATCCCTATGTGAAATTTATGTGGACAAATATGAGATTCTATATTGCTAATATCATTGGTTTTTTACAATTTAATTGCATCTTTTCTCCACAAATTTGTGATACCACATCCAAATGTTGATGTATATATTTTTCAATAATATGTACATGTCAGCAGGATAAAAGAGTTGAGACAGAACAACATATTTACATGATATTGTTCTAAGTAATATGAAAAAGTGCCATGTCAAGTCAGTTCCCATATAAAACGCGTGTATTGGTATTCACAAAATCATCCATTTGCACAAGGGGTATTTTTTCTTATTTCCTCTCAAATCAGAAAACAATTACGACCAAAATTTGCACCGGAACCACAATAATGTACGTGCCAACACACGATCTTTAAAATTAAATGGGACAATTTATAATTAGGAAAAGACCTTACCATGGTCGAGATTGATTTACGCAAGTCAACAGCCACACAGATGTGCAGGAAAGTCATATATAGTAGTACACATCAAATGTACATTAAAGTAACGCATGACAATACGTAGTGCAAATTGTCGACATATTCAACGCCGATGTCGAGCTGTGGAGGAAGCTAGACAAAATTAAAAGAGTAAACATGTTAGATACTCAATCGTTTAATTGTACCCGATTAACGATTCAGATTGTTCCAGTATTGAGCACCAAACACGTCCTAACCCCCGTTGCATATTTGATTCGTTTCGCATGGTACAGTAGCACGGAGAGAGATAGCGGAGAGGCAGAACCGCAGAGTCTTTATGCACAGAGCAAGCAAGGGCGGACACTGCTCCTGCTCTGCTAGTCTCTAGCGTGTCATCCCTGTTCAATACTCTGGTGGCCAAACCAAGGAAGCAAGAACAGGCCGCGGCATCGCTATCCAAGAAAATCCTCTCCATCGGGTGCCAGCGCCAGGAACGCGCGGCCCTGGGTCGCCTTTAGGCCCGACGATCCGAATCGACACCTCCTGGTCGTGCCAACGCTGCCGTGCCAGATGCGCCGGATGCAGGGGCGGTTGTGCTGCCCGCCGCCTGACTGATCTCTCTTGAAAGCCGGCGGCTCGGGTGGCGCGACGGAAACGAACCAGACTCGAACCGACGACGTAGGAAACGTAGAATCAATCGTAATTTTACCTTGCGTGATCCAATAAGTTAAAAAACGGTTGGACCAGTCAAAGTTGTTTGGTGCTCGACATCGGTACAATCTGGATCGTTGATTGAAAATTGAACGAACAAGATTAAAAGTGTTTGGTGCTCGACATCGAGACAATCTGGATCATTGATTGAAAATTGAACGGACAAGATTAAAAGTATCCCAACATGTTTGCTCTTTTAATAATAGTATAGTAAAACTAACCCGTGCGACACGGCCGGGGGGCGAACCTCGCACCGTCGCCGGCCCCCACCCTCTTCTCGCCCTTCCTCGCTGTTGGCCTCTACGCCGCGGCGGAGGCGGCCTCCCCGCAGTAAAACAACTAGCGTATGGGTGGTCTACTTCTCTCTCGGTGGCGCGGCGGGCGTCCGACCAAATTGGCCGACGATGGCGATTCGCCAGCGCTGGCAGGTCGGAGCATCGGCTCCGGACTTGTAGGTCTACCACGGGGCCATGAGGACGACGGTCTAGGGAGACCAGCGTCACGACGGCGCGACGTGGTCTTGCGATGGTTGTACACGCGGGACGTGGCCGTGGGGAGGGGGGGGGGGTGCGACGGCGACGCTCGTCTGGCTGAGCCCGTGTGGGCCGCTTCTGGGTCACGTTGGTCGGCGCTTGGTGTGGCTACGACGACGAGGCGGTTGCGGGGCCGTCCAAGACGATTCGCCTGTGCCTTTAGCCGGGGCGTAGATGGGGAAGGGGTGCGGCTCGACTGGTTGTGAAGTCCGAGCTGCGTGTCACGGGGCGGACAGGCTGACAACAATGGTACTTTTTCTCCAGTGAAGTTCTTCATCGAAGTCGGAGCTGGCTCTTCCTCAATGCTTTGGGTCGCCTGTTTGGCATAAACCGACATGGTTTCGGCGTCTGTCGCGGTGGGAGTTTCGTCGGTGATCGTCGAAGGTGAAGTCGGAGTCGTTTGCTCGGGGAGGAGTGAAGACAATGACGCTCGGTGACGACAATTTGTTAGTTCACCATATAAAGAAATAGTAAACTGCGTGAAACGTACGTGACACAACAGTAATTAAATGTTCTGGCCCACAGGAGCAAGTTTTTTTGAAATTTTCCACATATATTAAACCGACAAAGAGTACACGATTACATCGATTACAAAAACAAAACTAAAAAAGACGAGCAAATCTATAAGATCTTCAAGCTCTTTCTTCATCCATGACACAATCTTGTACTTTTCTGAAGGCAGCCGTAGAACAACGCCGAAAACACCAAACCACATACCTGTGAATACCACCGAAGGTTCTCCCTTTTTAATTTTGAGCCGCAATGCCAAGGCTTTGTGCGCCATTAAATTAATCAAGCAACATCGGCAAGAGCACCACCACTGATATTCCAGGAACAAATAACCGTACCACTTTGTCGACGTCGTTGGGAGACGAGACAACGAATCATCATTGCCGAAGACGTAGTAGCCGGGATAGATATTGCGAGGGCAAACCTCCTCGCGGCAACCATGAGAAACAATCCAAGATTGATCTGGCGAAGCAAGATCTGAAGAACCATACCTAGACAAACTTAATCTTCCAAAGACACCATTGACGTCGAGAAGAAGATCTCGTCGTCGAACGAAGTGCGGAAGACCACTTATTGCAGACGATGCCATCTCCATTGACGAAGAAGACCAAACTCTAACATTAAGGACCCTTGTGTAGCGCCCTGCGCAGGTCCGAGGTCCCCACCCCTGCTAGTGCCAGAACGACAACTAGAGGAGGCGAGGACCCGTCAAATCCAAGACGAAGACGACGATGAAGAAGTAGATCGGCGTCGGCGGCGGCGGCTAGGGTGGAAACCCTATGCCACCGCTTCTATTCTTTCTTTTCCGTCACAGTCACGATGATCCATCTGCATATATTGTTTTGGCCCACAGGAGCAAGTTGGGTGTGCGCATGCTCGATTCTCGACGCTAAGCGTGGAATAGAGCTCCCGAGGCTCCTTTTCAACGGGTTAAGCGTCGCTTCCGCGAGCTACGCCTACCGCGTGAATGTCATGGGCCGAGCCCATCAGGATTTTTTCCTTTTCATCTTTTATTAATATTTTCAGAGATATTTGTGAAAACAAAATGTTCTCAGATTTTGAATTTTCTTTGAATCTGAACCATTTTTAATTTTTGAACATGTTTAAAAATCTGGACCATTTTTCAATGGACATTTTACAAATCTGAATAATTTTTGAACTCTGAATATTTTTCAAATCTGATTTTTTTAAAAATTTGAAACTTTCAAATTTGAACCATTTTAAATTTTGAACATGTTTCAAATACGAATTATTTTCAAAAAAAAATCTGAACAATTTTTGCAAATGAACATTTTCTAGCTTTGCATTTGCAATCTCTCGAGACGCCGGTGCATATTCTCACTTAATGTCCTTGGTCAGAAAGGTTTGGTCTCGGCTTCACGAGAAGGTCTTCGGTCCAAGCCCTACAACACGACTCTTAGCTCGCCATCACCTCCATCTTGGACTAGCTTCATGCTTGTCGCCTACTAAGTATACTGACGCAAACAGAAAAGAGGTAAGGGACCTCAATCTTTAATCCTATATTGGCATCTTGGGTGATGTGGTGAGAGCTTTAAAATGTAGCTCAGGCTTCATTCCCTTTTGATCCGGTCTGAAATTATTTTTCCCTTTCCCTTTTTTTTACTGGGTGACATGAGCTGTTTGTCTATGTTTTCTCAGCCATCTTAGAAACTCTCTTCCTAACATTTAAAAAAGCCAGCTAAAGGAGTTGTGATGCGTCACGGCCCATCCACAATCTCAGCATGACAAGGATGGCTGTTTTTTCGGCAAACCCTATATATCGACCAGGTCGATGTTAGGGAACCGTCGCACATGCAGTTTTCCTACTGGGCCGGCCCATTTTCGCGTTGCTAAACAGAGAAAATAAGGGAAAGGCGGGGGTGGGAATCGAACCTAAGACTTCCATGGAAGACGACGGAACGCACACCACTGCGCCAAACTATGTTTCATGTATGTATACGCGGATGGCTCCTTTTGTTGTTTCCATTATTCGTTTTTTGGTTTTCGGTTTCATTTCTTTTCCAGTTTTTTTTTTCGTTTTTAATGTTTTTTTCTTTCTTCTCTTTCGATTTTTCCTCCTTCTTTTTCTTATTAGTTTTTTTGTGTTGTTTCTTTCTACTTTTCTGTTTTCTATTTATATACTATTGAAATATTTTTATTTTTGTTTTTTGGTTGTTTCTTTTGTTTTCTTATTTTCATTTTTCTTACTAGATATAATTTTTTGAATTTTCATATTTCGAAATGTTAAAAAAAAAATTGCTCATATTCGAAAATTGTTCATGTATTAAGATCGTTCAAAAATAGTTCACGTTCTTGCTTTCCTTTGTTCACTTTTTGAAAATCGTTCAAAAATAAATTCCGTTCACAAAAATTTTCTGTTCGCCTTTTAAAATCGTTCAAAAATAGTTTCCGTTCAAATACCTATTTTTTGTTCACCTTTTGAAAATCTTTCAAAACTAATTTCTGTTCACGGACTTTTTCTGTTCGCCTTTTAAAATCGTTCAAAAATAGTTTCCGTTCAAATACTTTTTTTTCACCTTTTGAAAATCGTTTAAAAATAATTTCTGTTCAAATACCAATTTTGCTCACTTTTTGAAAATCATTCAAAAATAATTTCCGTTACAGATACATTTTTCACTTTTTTGAAAATTATTCAAAATAATGTTCGTTCACAGACTTTTTCTGTTTGCCTTTTAAAACCGTTTAAAAATAGTTCTCGTTCAAATACCTTTTTTGTTCACTTTTCGAAAATCGTTCAAAAATAATTTTCGTTCAAAGGGTATTTTTGGTTCAATTTTAAAAAATTAAATATAATTTCCATTCATAGACCTTTTTACTTTTTAAAATCGTTCAATGAAGTTTGTTCAAACGAATAAAAAAAATAAGTGAAAAGGGGAACGTAAACAATAAAAGAGAGGATGAAGAAAGATTAGCACCAACGACTTATAGCGCATTGTCTGCGCACTCTGGTGTGCATCGTAGTTATCTCGAGTTCGAATCCCAGGGTTGCACTTTGATTTTGCTACTTTTTCTGAATAATAGAATAATTAGTGGGCCGGCCCAATATCGCGCCGTGGTGGGCGATGGCTCCCTAACATCGACCTGGTCGATGTATAGGGGCACCCGTTTTTTCTGGCTGCACCCAGCACGCTCCAGGTCATTTTCAGTTGCTGAAGGGCATGGAAACCACAACTCAAATGGCCTCTATTAATTGCCAACGACTCTGAATGGCATTGAAAAGATTCCGGATGTAGCAAATGTTGTATGATACACGTGCCAAATATCAATTTCAAATAGTTTGTATTATGGGCTACACAAAAATGACATAATCTGATAAAATTTAGATATCGTAAATTACACATACTCAGTGTTGGATATATGCCCTAGAGACAATAATAATTGAGTTTATTATTTATCTCCATGTTTATTATTAATGTTTATATTTTTATGCTACATCTGTATTGGGTACTTGTATAGCAAATACAACGTATACAAGAGGAAAACCTCCGATACACGTGTAGAGATATGAACGGTAAAAGAGTTCCTGGTCTTGTCTCTAAGACTAGCCTATCTTATTGCTCGATGATCATGTTTTCCTGATCATGGACTTTGTATAAGTCATTCAACTATAGGAGTGGTTTATCGGAATAATAATCGCACTGAACCAACCCACCGTATGATCTCGCTATGAGACAAATCGTCGACGATGAAATAGCGATTGATCATCTACTTAGATATCGTTAGCTAGATCCCTAAGCTAGGCGAATATCTTGTCACCACTTATTCGACACTCGAGCTTTGATTTCCACCAAACGTCTTGCAGTAACATGGGACTATGATAGGTGGCTTTTGGGCTTGAACTAGGATAATGTATTGGAACAGAGATCATTCAAGAATGGCACTTACTCCTCCAGGCGATGGAGAGATACATCCTCTAGGCCATCTCAGTATTATTGTTGTCACCACAATCGTCTGGCCAGACACAAGCGTGATTTATCACGGGACAACAAATATACGGAATGAGAAAAGAGAATGATATTGGTACGAGAATAATATGTGTTATGATCGAAGAATTTGATCACACTAGAGCACATTGTCTCAATCTCGAGATATCATTGGTATCGTGCACGTAAGGGGATTAAGCGTAATGAGTAACGCACATGTTCTATTGTTCATTCACAACACAAGGGTGCCAGTACGAATGCCTAACCCACTGCTGGTTATTGTTTGGTAAGCTCCCAAACAATACTTTGTGATTGCTGAACCTTTCGGGTCACACACTTAAGCTGTAGGTCAATCTTTGATTGAGAGTAAAGATGTAGTTTTAGTGGGAATGAGATTGTGTCGGAGTAGCTCCGATGTCACTGGGTTTTGTTCCGGTGAATTATAAGTTAGAGAGAATGCGTACATCTAATATCCCGGGATGATAGGAATGGTTTCTATCATCAGCGGATTTAATCCGAGTGCTTATGAAGAAGGGAATATTGTTCCGATGTTTTGTCGGCGGATACTAGGTATCCCGGTTCATATAAATATGAGTTATATGATAAGTAATTAATTCCGGGAATTTTCTGTAAAAGGAAATATTCATTTAGGAATTAATTAGACAAAACAATTGATTATTTATTTAATTAATATATTGGAAAATATAAATAGAGGATTTATTTGGAGCCCAATAAAAGGGGGCTGCCAAGTGGGCTCATGGGGCCCACAAGGTAGCCGCACCCCACATGCCGAGTCCGAGTTGGGTGGGACTCCCCCTCCCGGTGGCGAGGACGGCGGCCAGGGAGGGCCCCACATAGGGCGGCGGCCCAAGGTGGGCCCCACATGGAAGGAGGCGGGTGGGGTGGAGTCCAAGTCCTCCCCCCAACCCGAGTTGGAGTGGGGTAGGGTTTCCTCCCCCTTCCTTGTTGGATTTGGCAAATATGGCAGATTTGGGAGGGAGGAGTTCTACTCCTCCCCCAATCCGAGTTGGGGAAGGGGAGGGAATCCTCCCTCCCTACCTTGGCCAGCCGGCCCTAAAGGGGAAGGGTTCGGCCCCTTCCCAAGGACCTCCACCCCTTGGCCTCCTTTATAAGCAACCCCAAGCCCCTAGGGTTTGATAACAAGAAATACACAAGTTCTCTCTCTCTTGTAGATCTCATGTGTTGAGAATTAGACGTCTCTAATCTTCTCATATTGATCTAATCTAGTTGATTAGATCTACCACCTAAACTACGCCGCAAGGCAGTCTCTCTTCACCACGTGCTAGTAGCTAGGCGGTGAACGCACGGGGTGGGTTGACACGGTGTACGTGTGGATACCGCTAGAGCGGGATTCGTGCAAGCGAGTTCCTTGGACAACGGAACAACTCATCAAGGTCTACATCAACGACGACGTACGACAACAATCTCACCTTCCGGCGTGGACGTGAGATTCTTCATCAGGCTACACCGACATCTACTTCGACGAACACAAGATCTTCCGCAATGGTGTTTGTAAGTATTCTGGATCATCGCATTATGGGGTGCAACGTACCTTCATAGAATAGATCTTGGCGGTAATAATTTTAAAGTTTTCCCCGCAACCCAATACTCAGATCCACATTTTTTTTCATTTATGTGTAGCTCAAAATATAAAGTATTTGAAATTATATTTTGCACCTTTTGTGAGATATACCTTTGGCTACACCCGTAAATGTTTTTGAGTTTTTCAAACTCGTAAATATGGTTTTCGAATCTTTTTGAACAGCAGGAGCACTGTAGGTCGGGAGTAAGAAATATCCACTCTTTACTAGTTGACCTAACCACTTAATTACATCAAGGAGCAAGGCTAATTTGTCATCCTCTAGGGTACAGTCAGTAAGCTCGCCACCTAACTGTTGCCCATGAGGTAGCTAAATTTGGGAGGCTTTGTCATGTGACATTACCTCTGGTTTTATCCTGCATTTATTGGTAAACAATGTGAGCATTGTTTGAGTATGAATTAATAAAGCTAGGCGAATGGGCTTTCCTTAGAGAGTAGAAGTCACTTCCCTAAGACTAGTCACAATGGGGAGTAACATAATTGTGGTGTCATATTTATTGCACTCTAGACTCATCTTGTCTTGATTTTTAGAAAAGGGGCAGTCCCAACCTCTGCATCAAAGTGATGCATACGGCCGCTTTATTAATTTATTGCCAAGTTATCAAAAGTCTATTACAATTCATGGATCACAAAAGGGTTGATACATGTATCAACCAACGAAAAAGTTTGAAACAAGACATGGGAATCATAGCGCAATTCTCTTCTCAAAACGCCAGCCCGATCGGTTGTAGAAGTCCTTGGCGACCAACTCCAACCGGGTACATCCAGACTCCATAACATGGCGCTGCTCCACTGGTTGGAGATATGACCATGAGCGGATCCAATGGCAAATTAACGGAATAACCTGCAAAAAAGGTTGTTTTTTGGTTTGTTAAAGACAAAGTCGTTACGTATATTCCATATCGCCCACATAACTGCACACATTCCCACCCTAATTGTTTTTAGTTCATTCTTTGGTATTCCATTTAACCAATTCCCAAAGAAATGTGCTACATTTGTGGGGGGTGTAATATTGAAGGAAAAGTGCACTATTTGCCAAACTATTCTAGCAAAAGGGCACTCAAAAAACAGATGTTGTATTGATTCATCTTTATCACAAAAGGAACAACACTTGTTGCCATTCCAATTTCTTTTGATAAGGTTATCTTTTGTGAGGATTACTTTGATACGTAAACCACATAAAAATCTTGATTTTTAGTGGCACCTTTATTTTCCATATGTACTTTTTTAAAAACTTCGTGTGGTCGTTCATGTAATCAAGGTACATTGACTTAACCGTGAAGCCACCTGAAGTAGTTAACCTCCACACGAAAGCATCATCTTCCTGCGTTAGATTTACATCCATCAAACGGTTCACCAGGTGTAACCAACGTTCCCACCTATAACCGGTAAGCGCTCTTCTGAAAGTTATATTTAGGGGTTGGGCCAAAAAATTCGAAACCAAAACTTGTTTTTGGTTTGAAATATTGTACAGCGTTGGGTATTGTTGAGCTAGTGGTAAGTCTCCTAGCCAGGTATCTTCCCAGAACCGTGTGTTCTCACCGTTTCCAACCACAAAAGATCCTCTAGTCAAGAAATCATCCTTTACTTTCATAAGCCCTTTCCAAAACGGGGAATCAAGTGGTTGAACTGTAACTTGAGATAAAGATTTGGAATGAAGGTATTTATTTTGTAACAATTCTTGCCACACTCCTTGCTCGTTCAGGAGTTTGAACAACCATTTGCTTAGCAAACATTTATTTTTAATGTCCAACACTTCAATTCCCAGCCCCCCTTGGTCCCTAGGTCTGCAAATTATATTCCATCTAGTGAGGCGATATTTCCTTTTATGGCCATCACTCTGCCAAAAAAACCTCGATCTGTAGAAGTCAAGTCTTTTTCGAACTCCCTTTGGAATTTCGAGAAAAGAAAGCATGAACATCGGTAAGCTAGTTAGGACCGAATTTATCAGGATTAGCCTATCACCATACGATAAAAGTTTACCAATCCAACTACTTAGTTTTCGCTCAAAACGATCTTCTACTGGTTTCCATTCACCATTCCTCAGTTTTCGGAAGTGAATTGGTATTCCCAGATACTTGAAAGGGAATGCGCCACATTCACAGCCGAATAATTGCATATAAAGCTCCTCATCTGTCTTGGCTTGTCCAAAACAGTAGAGTTCACTCTTATGAAAATTAATCTTAAGTCCCGACAGTTGCTCAAAAAGACAAAGAATTAATTTCATGTTAAGAGCTTTAGCCAAGTCATGTTCCATAAAAATGATAGTGTCATCGGCATATTGAAGTATGGAAACACCACCTTCCACAAGGTGGGGAATGAGACCACCCACTTGTCCATCCTCTTTTGCTCGGTTTATTAAGATGGCCAGCATATCCGCTACCACATTGAAAAGTATCGGCGAAAGGGGATCACCTTGTCTGAGTCCCTTAAGCGTTTGAAAATTATGACCAATCTCATCGTTAACTCTTATCCCCACACTTCCTCTGCTAACGAACTCCTTAATCCATTGACACCACTTCGAATGAAACCCTTTCATGCGTAATGCTTGTAACAAGAAGGGCCATTTAACCTTGTCATACGCCTTTTCGAAATCAATTTTAAGTAATACCCCATCCAATTTCTTTCTATGCAATTCGTGTATGGTTTCATGAAGGACAACCACACCCTCGAGAATGTGTCTGCCAGGCATAAACGTAGTTTGTGTCGGTCTTACTACCGTATTTGCCACCTTGGTGATACGGTTAGTAGCCACTTTCGTGAAAATTTTAAAACTGACGTTGAGAAGACAAATGGGCCTGTACTGTTGAATCTGTACGGCATCTTCTTTTTTAGGCAACAAAATAATTGTTCCAAAATTTAGATGAAACAGTGGCAGTTCTCCCTTGTGGAAAGCGCCAAACATTTCCATTAAGTCATGTTTTACAATATTCCAACATTTTTGGTAAAATTCTGCCGGGAACCCATCCGGTCCTGGCGCCTTATTCTTTTCCATTTGCTCAATGGCTTCATAAACTTCTTTCTCAGCGAACTCAGCCTTCAAAATATTATTTTCATCATCCGAGAGTTGAGGTATATCAGACACAACCGATTCCTCCATCGTAATAAAATTATTTTCAGGCGCCCCAAAAAGCTTTTTATAAAATTCGGTTATGTAAACTTTAAGATTTTCTTGGCCAACCACTATCCCTTCATCTTGTTCCAACTGAAAGATCTTTTTCCTTCTATGTTTCCCATTTGCAATCATGTGAAAATATTTTGTGTTATTCCCTCCTTCCTGTATATGTTTCACTTTTGCCCGTTGTGCCCACTTTGCTTCCTCATCTCTTCTAAGAGAGGCTATCCTATCATTTGCCATTTTTAAATCCTCTCGCTCATCCGAAACTAGAGGTGTTGATTCAGCCTTGGCTTCCAACCCCTCAATTATCCTTAAAAGACGATCTCTTTCTTTTTGTACACCCCGCTTAGATTTTTAGCCCACCCTCTTAGAAGCTCCTAATATGGCGGATCTTGTTCTGCCACCTTTCCATCGGGTTAGCTCCATGAGTAACCGACTGCCATTCTTTTGCTATCATGTCAACAAAACCTTCTTTCCTAAGCCAAGAAAGTTCAAAAGAGAAGTGTGATTTGTTTCCACGGTGAGCTTGTTCACCCGAGTCGAGAAGTAGCGGAGTATGATCAGATCCTGCCCTATCCAAAGCTCGTACTGATACTAAAGGGAATTTCTGCTCCCACTCAACATTGGAGAGAATTCTGTCTAGCTTTTCATAGGTGGGTGTATCTCTGCGACTAACCCAAGTGTATTGTCTCCCAGATAGCTGAATCTCTTTTAAGTCTAGACTCTCAATAATCGCATTAAAAAGAAAAGGCCACCGAGAGTTAAAATTGTCATTACTTTTATCTTCTTTTCTACGCAGGATATTGAAATCTCCTCCTATCAGGAGTGGTTTTGTTCCTTGATCACAAATTCTGACCAGCTCAGCTAAAAAAGCTTGTTTGTGTTCGTCTTGTGCAGCACCGTACACCGTCACTAACGCCCATTCGAAACCATCACTTTTGGATGTAATATCAAAGTGAACACACCTGTCACCATTTTTTACTCCTTTAACCGAAAGCGTTTGAAGGTTAATGCCAACTAGGATACGCCTGACCTCCCTTGTGGCGGTAGGCAGTACCAGGCAAAGTCCAAACCAGCAGCTAAAAACTTAAGAAAAGGAGCCGAAAAATTATCTCTACCTGTCTCTTGAATTGCAAAAAAGTCCAGCTTATGATCTCTGATAGATTCGTGAACAAACCAATGTTTAGATGAATCCCCAAAACCATCACTATTCCAGAAGCACCCTTTCATTTTGTAACTCAAAAAATTAATTTTTCTTTTTAAACCTAGTGCTTCTACGCAAAGCTGTAGTTTCCCCAACGATTTTTTTATTTCTAGCTTTAGAGCTTCTTGTAACTCGAACAGTTGGATCCTTGTGATCCACTGCTGTCACATTTTCTTCATCTACAAGATCAACAGCAAGCTTGTTTGCTTCATTTATAACCAAACTACCAAGGTCATCACTCTCGTTACTTGCTTGTGCCTCCTTTTTCTTAAGCATAATCAAAGTTCTATCGAAATCTAAGTCTTTTAAGAGATTGCTGAGCTTTCTATTTGACTAGGTGACTTCCCCAGAGAAACCCCAAGTTTGGACGCCCTAGCAACTACCACATCATTAGGAATAGAAGCTAAAGTAAACTTATGCAGTAAATCAGTACCTGAAACTCCATAGTTACGCGCATTTGCACGCTGTTTGGCCCTATCCAGCTGAGTGTCATCCGCATTTGGTTGAGCCCTGAGTCGGCTGCTAGACCGTACCCCCACTGCTGCTGTTTCCGGAATGCCACCGAACGCAATCACCTCTTCTCTCGAATATCTTCCACCGAGAAAAACACCTGTTCCCTCCGGTCTTCCAATTCTACCACTTGTTGGTGATGAGATAGCCGGATCACCATGACGCTCTTGCCCTTGTTTGCTTTTGTCGATTTGGCATAAGTGTGCTTTGTCAAGCATGGTTCAGCTTCAAGGCCAGCTCCCATTTTCTCCCTTGTGTCTCCCAAACCCTCATGCACATCATTGCTCAGCGCAAGACCCGACTGAAAGTTGATCTCAGTTTGTGTAGGCTGATCAAAGCTCTGTAACACCTGCGCCGGTTCTGTCAGCAGCACATGTTTAGCCTCATTCTGGGACACTGAATTTTCGGTCAGGCCCTCAAAAACTGTCGCATCTACTGTCGGGTGAGAGATTGCACCCTCATGTTGAGTCACCACCTCGCTTGATGCCTCGGTTACCATTGGCTGTGCTGCAACCCCTAGCTCAATCAGATTCACCTCTACCATTTGCTGTTGGGATGTAACAATAGTCTCTCCCGACGCCATACTCTCCTTATCTCCCTTGACTGGCGCGGAACGAGCAAACTCTGCCTCTTCCTCTTCAACCATCTGATACCACCTCTTAGACGACACCGACTTGGACCCGGCCACCGAAGTCAGAGCGGTATATGGTGAGGTAAAAGAGCCAAACTGAATATTCTCATAGATATTGCTTAGATGATCAACAGAATCAGTTGGTTTATCATCCATCTCCATCGCTGAAGTACTCTCATTTGACTTGTTTTGGTTCTCGGTGTTCTCAACCCCATTCTTTCTTCCTTTATCGTTTTCATTATCCTTTCCATTAGCTCCATCACGACTAGCATCACCATCCTCCTCAGGCCCATTCATAACAAAATCACCAGCCTGAACTAGAGAGCCATCCGGTGCTTCAATCTCAAAAGTAACCCCATAGCGTTCCCCATCATACGAATAATCAACCTGTCTTGGGATTGCCTGCGGGTTAGCACAGTCAATGCGCTGCCTAACAATGCCATGATCCCTTGTAAACCTCATGTCAACCTCCTTTGTTTTACCCACCAGAGAACCTACTGCAAACAAGGCCAAATAATCACGACAGAGAGTGTCGGGGCAACCTAAAATACGAATCCAAATGTCATACAAACCCCAATTGTCGAAGGCTTTGGATGACCACTCTTCAAAATGCATCGACATCTCAGTTCCCTCAACCTCTATGAACTTAATTTTCCTTAGTCTCACTAGATCAGCTTTAGTAGGAAAAACTACTCGGAAAACACTGTCGCCAGCCGGTAAAATTTCCCACTGATGATCACCCGGCACTAGCCACTCAAGTTCTTTCAACACTTGTGGTGCCGACATGGTCCCCCCCCCCCGAAATCTTGATCCTTCCAATTTTGCCACACTCATTTTTTCCCGCAGACCTTCAGACTTCTCCACCTCAAACCACATTAATTTCTCACTCGCCATCCCATACAAAACAGCTCTAGGCTTCGGCATTTTCAGCAATGGACACGCCTCATCCGGATGTAGTGCTGAATCACAATTCACGCACAATATAGCCTTGCAATTAGTTGCCACATGCCCGTTCAGATTACACTTGAAGCAAAGAGTTTGTTTCTTGGCTTTAGATTGGGTAACGGTAACTGATGTCTGCTCAATGTCTTTGACAGACCCTTGTGGTTTGTCTTGTGCACTTGGAAGCACCTTTGACGCTGCAGCTTGATTGATCCTAATGTCTTCTCGTTGAACATCCATGCCTCCACTGCTGTTGGTAATATTCTGAACATTCTGAACCACATTCGGTCTGGTCACACCTCTCCCAATGGACTTGTCCCTTGGACGGTATGTTACCCTCGAGTTACCAGCAAAACTAGAGTTAGCATTGTTATTACGGAACCTCTGATTACCTCCGTTACCTCCGTAACCGAAGTTCTGCCTGCCTCTTTCATAGGAACCCTCGTTGAATTGTCCAAACTTTCCTCCAAACTCCCTGGCTCCATCTCCAAACCCTCTTTGCTCATAAGCATCATCACGATTGCCAAACTGACTCTGATTTGTATTGCGAAAATTCTGATTTGGAAAACCTTGAGCGGATGATCCACCCGCTCTGCCCCCGGCATCGGTCTGCTGACCCAAAATATGATTTCCGCGAGCCTGCCCCTGATAGCCGCTATTGTTCCTGTTCAGACGTCCATTACCATGGAAGTTGGGGGCGTTATTGGGTCCGCCGTTGAAACCAGGAGCCCTACCAGCCATGGTGAATGTCGCCGATGATCGCCGAACCACGGTGGAGTTTCGTAGCGGCGCCCCACGAGAAGAAGTGGGAATAGACCTCTGTTGCGCTCGTCGCAACCCTAAAACCACTGCGGACGCCAGCAACCTGGGCCTTGTGCCTTTGGGTCGCGATGGCGAAACATAACAAAAGGTGCCCTTGTGGCCCAAAATCTGATTGAGAGGCCACGTCAGGGCCTTGTGCCCGTTGGAGCCACCTGATTTCCGAAAAATTGAAATTTTCTGTCCGCTAAACACGTGATCTGAGAATCGCTCCGTAACACCTCTGGTTGCCGCCGGCGTTCTCCCCGACGCCGCCACCGGAGAAGAAACGCTCTTCAGTACCTTACCTTTGCGGCCTACTACCTTCCATTCTGCCGCATCAAAGGCCTCGCCGAGCGTGAAAACCATGGGAGGTAACACCGGTATCTTGAACTCCGGCGATGGTGCTCGACGTCGAGGTACGACCGGCGAAGAAGCTGAATCCTCCAGCTCCCTTGCCGCCCACGCCCGCAGCCGCCCCCGTTTGCCGCTCCTTCTCCTCTCCTCTTTGAGATCACGTCCGGATCTTGACACCGGCGTCCTGCACAGATAACTCCACGACCTAGAACTTACCTCCGACGCGAGAGACTCACCGACGTCGTCTTCATCGGAGCTCTCCGACGAGCTTGCCCAGAAACGACCTTGTAGCGGCGTTCCCTTGGGTACACCGCCGGAGTCGCCTCCGGTATCGCCCATCGCCCCTCCTAGACTCAGACGCTCATACCATTGTTAAAAGAATGCAATCATCTTGTCTTGATAAGTGTGATATTGCAGTAACTAGCTAAGTTACTATAAACACTTCTCTCCTCATTAACTACATGCCACATAAACAAAATGATTTTGAGATGTGTGATGTTACTAGCTAAGTTATTCCCATTGTGACTAGTTTAATATATTAACGAACTGATTTCTCTTCCCCATGACGCAATCTAGTAACAACATCAAGCGGACGGAGTGACGTGGTTCAGGACAGAATGCGCTCGAAGATGAGAAGACGTCGTTTTGCCAGTCCTAAATATGGTGTCAGAACTGGCAATAAGGTTAGTGATGTACATAAGGATAATCACTCACCCATGTTCATCATAAGCCGGAACAAGAAATGCTTCAGCGGGACGAAACCAGAAGCCTGTTAGCTAGTCACGCATTGAATCATGTTTGGTCTTTGCGCTTAATTAATTAACCTATTGTGCGTCCACCCTCGACCCTACCCACATAGGGGTACGACCATGACGTGTGTGCAACTGCACATTGCTTTCAAGCACCTAGACTACTTACAATGGAAAGTAACATAGATTAGTATTATGCATATGATATTTATCTATTTTACTATCTTCACTATGGGTAGTAACATATTTGTGATATTATATCGTATTACATTGATTAGGTTGTAGACTTATCATGCCTTAAAATGCGTTATGTTACGCTATCTATTTATGATACCACAAACACCTCTCTCTTCATTAAATACATGACACGCCATCTTTTTTGCCTAGGTGACACTTATGTTATAACCTATGTTACTTCCAATGTGGGTTGTCTTATATATGCATATGTACACACTGAGGTGGCATTCATTAGCTTGTTATTAGTTACAAATAAAATTTCTCTTGTTACTGTCAATTACATATATTCTGTTTTGGGTTCCAAAGGGACTATACTAGTACTTAAGTTTCCTACAGAATGTGTTATTTCCATTAGGACATGGTGTGACTCACGTGTGTTCTTAAAAAAATTCCCTATCGACAGATATATATATATCAAGGGGCTGGCTTACCACTTTGGTTACAACCTATAAAGTTATTGTCACATCTGCTTATGCAGCGCTAATTGAGATTGTTCCTGATACGGTAGTTATCTTTGCTTCGAAGCTAGTTCTGTGAATGTCTCAATGGCATGACAGCGTCTTTATTTTTATTTTCCATATATATGGACTAGCTAGATGAAGCTTGTGTAGTGGAAGTTGGAAAGGGGTACTTGTCAAGCAGAAGCAGGCAGTGAGATGAAGGAAGAACGACCGGCCTCCCTGATGATTGGATTCCACCCAAGTTGCATTCGCTGCTCCAGAATCTCCGCTCGGTGCTAGCTGTGGATTCCAAGTGCACTCAATCGGCCCGTCATCGTCACGTCACGTGTCACGTTCACAAATTAACCACCATCGTCCTTCAAGCCGGCAATTCCGCCCATGGGCACGTACGCCCACGGGCACCCGACTCTAATGGGCAGGGCATGGGTCGCTATGTTTGCCCATGAGTTTCGCCCGTGGGCGACCCGATTAGTCGTGGGTAAGGTATGGGCAGACATGTGTACCCATGGACGACCCGATGGGTAACCCGATTAGCTGACATGTGGGGTCTCATAGTAAGACATGACCAGAGCCCATGTAATTTCTAGCCCAGCCCAATAGTCCAAATCCAACACGCACCGCACTAAGCCACTAACCCTAGGTGTGTGTGACCGTGTGAGTCGACCATCCCAGTACCCAGTCTCTCCCCGTCCCCGACGCAATCCATCTCCCCTACTCTCTCTCTGCTCAGTGCTCACGCCTCACGGTGCTCTCCGCTCCCCTCCCTTTCCCGGCAGCAAAACGGCGGCGCTGACCAGCCGCGTCGTTGCTCCACCGAGCCGCCGCTCCGTTGCGCCGCCACTCGCTGCCGTCCCCAACGTCCACGACGCCGCCGTCCCCGATTCCCTGCCGTCGCCCAAGGACCCCGAGCCGCCGCCTTCCTTTTCGCCCCAAGCAGCAGCTTCTCCCCGCCGTCCCGTCGCGCTCTGCAGCTTCTCCCAGCTGTCCCCTACTACCTGCCGGCTGAAGGTGACACATAAAATATGCCATTTTGGAGTGCCAGAATTGACATGAGAAGCTGTTGTATGCATACCCGATGGGCGACCCGACGGGTACGGGCATGGGCATGAAATCTGACCATGGACAGGGTCGCGGGCAGAGAAGCTTGCCCATTTGTTAAACGGGCATGGGTCTGGAAGAGGTCGACCCAACCAAACCCGACCCGATTGCAACATGCCTCTGTGTTGGATTATATCGTGACAAAAATCAAATTATATCGTGAAAACGCCCAAGTTAATTAAACGTGCACGTGCAACATGCGTCTCATGATATTTTATATAGACATATCTTTTGAATAATATTTGTGTTTAGCAAGTTTTATTACCGAGGCACTTAAATACGTCTCATAGTCCAAAGATGTAAGTGTGTGTAACATCAACACCCATGTCTTCAATATTATTCACGGTATAAACATATATTCCCTCCGTCCCAAAATAAGTGTCTTAAGTGTGCCCAAAAGTTGATGTATCTAGACATGTTTCATATATAGATACGTCCACTTTTAATCAAACTTGAGACACTTATTTTTGGACGGAGGGAGTATTATAATTATTAGTTCTAAAATACTTTAATACAGGAATCAAGAAAAATTATCCACTATTTACGTTTTTACGATGAGGAGTGTTAGAAAAGAATCTCCAGTTAAATACTCCACAAGATTTAACATCCATAGACCAATGGATGACCTGCATGATTATAATATTTTGATGATACAAGTTTTAAGATATTCAATAGAAACTATTTTACAAAATCTTAATATTCTTATATAACCTTTGATGGCATCAAATGATTTAAATCTTTTTTAAACCATTTTGACACCCGAAGCCGAGACGCCCGATCCGGAAAAGGAAAAAATAAACATATCAAAGAAAAGGAAAAGGAATAGGACAAGCCTTAGCTAGAATGGGCTTGATCGATCGAGAATTTGCACGTGGATTCGTTTCTGCGTACATACACGAAGCTTGTTAGTTTGGATCTGATTGATCGTACATGAAGCTAGCTGGTTTGGATCTAAACCGTGGAGGGTCACGTGACGAAGGAGCACGAGCAGCCAGGTCGGCGGCAGGTGTCCAGATCGGGCCATGAGGTGGGAGCAGCCTGGGATGATCGGGGCCATGATCGATCAGGTCTCCGGTGTTGATATTTTTTTTCCTGTAACGTGCGCCGGTAGGATGTGTCGTGGCCGAATCGTATTGAAAGACAAAAATAACCATTCAGAGATAAGTGACAATTTAGTAGTATTATGTGATTTGGTGGGAGGGTAAAACGGAAAAAATCGGACATTGTTGAGTTGTCAAACATTGGTATGATCTGGGCTGTTTAATCGGATATTGAACGGTCTAGATTTAAATTATCCCGACATGCATGTTTGCTCTTTTAATAGTACTAGTTGAAATGTACGTGCAACGCACGTTTTCACAATTAACAGGGCAGCACAAAGCTACATATAAATACATAGCTTTTGTTTATTTTAACCCTATATGACTGAAAACATAATAGAACCAATCACTGATTCTATACAAACTAAGCTGGGACATATTCATTACATATGAGAACCGGCAAAACACAATTCATTTAGTACAGAAATGACCATTTTAGCTTGGCTGAAATTAGTACAGAAACTGGCAAGACTTCTTGCTCTTATAAAATGAATTTGTTATATCCTTCAGCTGCACAGTTCTCGGTGGAAAACAAAATCATTTGTAATTAGGCCAACTGACCCAAGCACTCAAAATAATCAACGAAACACATCTATGGTAACCAAAATTGATCATCCAAACTCACTCTTTGTAATTCTTGTTGGGATCTGACGCAAACATAATTGACGCTAAAGCCCATCTAAGTAATCAGATGTTGCTTTCTGCTTGCAGATTCAGAGCATCTGGTGAAAAATATATTTGGTGAGAAATCCGACTCCAGTAACTTATATACTACGATGATATATCAAATAGCAACTCTAGTGGATTTACAAGTTAAAGTAATTATAAGTTCAGAGGGAGATCCCAGTGAGGCGCCAAAAGCTGGGCGTACATCATTGCACCAGCGCTGATCCCAAGAGATGAAGAAAGACAAGGAAACAATTTTGATATTTGAAGAGGTATTGTCAAAAATGCCTATATCAATTGTCAATTGCATCATATGAGAAATTCATCAATCTTCATGGTAAAATCTCTAAATGATAGGACAATTTACTCAGCAACATAGAAACATATCTTCTTCGTATAAAACATGAGCAATGGAATCATATGAAGATCAAGAAGCAAAACCCAGTGACAGAAATGGAGGAACAGAAGTAGTCAACTCAGCCGCGGGTAAAACTAAAAAAGCTGAAGCATGCTGAACATACATTTACATTAACTTTTCCATTACCAGTATCGCGCATGGAATCAGTACCATTTATGTTATCTCCCTTTTTTAACAAACTAATATAGAGTATGCAGTATTAGATACACATCGTTCCATGCTGCAGTTAGAGATCTTATTGTGCCTTGGCTAATAATTCTTAATTTTTTCTTCCACATATGTTTCATCTTCCTTCTTTCGTATTGGCGAGTCATCATTAGTTCATTACCTATCCAAAAATAATTGAGGAAACTCATCATTACCTATCCAAAAATATTGAACCATTCGAAAAAAAATAGAGACGCCGCAAAGTATAAGAGGAGAAAACGTCATATCTAATAAAGAAAGTACCTTGTAACAGCACTCATTTGCTCATTGGTACGTGGAAATGATACTGCACATTTGAGGTCCAAGATCTAAAATTAAATCACTGTGAATTTTGAATTTTCAGAATAAAGTGAAAGCCATAGATATGAATGCAGAAGGACAAAAGTGATACGGATTATATACCTAACGCCAACCACGGCTGAAGTAACCTCCATCCGATAGACCAGACAATATTCCGGGAGGCGGGAGACATTATATACGTAACTCAGTTGCATCTTCTCTGTGTTCGCTGCATTGAGTTAGAGCAAAAGCCTGTCAAATATTCCGGGAGACATTATTCATTGTTCAAACTGATCAGCTGAATCACACTGTTAAAGTGGAAGTGCAGCAATTTAACAATTGTGGTACTATTAATCCACTGCGGCAATTTCCAGAAATCAAAACAAAGAGGAACAGAGGCCGCAAAACACGAACTCGATGGTGGTGCCTGTGGTCGTCCAAGGCGAAGAAATAGATATAGGAACGACCTGCATCAATAAGGAGTGGCTGACGCAGATCGGGCGGCATCGGCGTCGTGGTCGTGGGAGAGGAAGGGCATCGACCTCTTCCACTCGTGCGCCCCCGTGGTCCCACCTCCATATTCCAATTTGTGCGGCCAAAGTGATGAGGAGAGAGGTGCAGCAGCGGCCGCGGTTCAGTCTGCCCGCGAGGGTTAGACCGTAGTATCCGCCATAATCGGGGATCTGGCGAAGAAGGCGGGCGCCATCAACCTAGCTGCGGCCCCGATGGGATCGGTCCAGGAGGCGGCGCCCAGGCGGAGCAGGTCGTCGGCGCCTCCACGGATCGGTCCAGGAGGCGGCTCCCATCCGAGCAGGTCGTCAGCGCAACGGCAGCGCCTATCAGACCGTCGATGGGCGGGATAGGATTAGGCGGTGACGGCTTTCAATCTCGGGAAGCACAGGACATGGTGGCGGCCGCGACGACGGAAGAAGACGGCCGCCGGGGTTTTTAGCGGTGGCAAATCTTTGGATTTGTTCTACTATGTAAATAAATTGCAAAAGGCGCCGGGAGGATGAGCGGAAGGCATGGCGAGGGAGCTCCCGTCGGGGAGGCGAGCGGGCCTCATGTCTCGCCGAAATAGAAATGTTCTGTTGAAATAAAACGTACCGGTACGATGGCATTAGCAGTATTATGTGATTTGGTGGGAGGGTAAAATGGACAAAAGTGGATTTGTTTTGAGTTGTCAAACATTGGAGCGATCTGGATCGTTGGCCAAATATTGAAGGGCTCAGATTCAATGTATCAACACAAGTTTGCTCTTTTAATATTAGTATAGAAGTATAGAAAAGTAGATGACGGGCTCACCAGAAATTAGAGAAATCAGCTAGAAATTCCCACAAAAATCAGAAATATCTGACCATCGAGTAAATAAAAGGGTAAATCACAACCATTGATTAAATCACAGTTGATAATAATTACCCACCAATGCCATTACTTATTTTCTCACGTACCCGTTCAAGTTCAATCTACCATAGGGCCGGTTTCCAATCTCACGCCGCCGTATACCTAAATTGCCGGAGGAAGTACATCAATCGCTGGAGGCTTGCGTGATACCCATCGGCGCATAAACGTGTGATATATTGCCGCCGCCGCCGCATTCTAGCGTCTTCTCACATACGCGCACGCTGCCGCGGGGAGGTCGTATCCCGATCGCCGCGGCCGCCAAGTTCCGGGATGCAATCGGCCAATCGACGTAGATTCTCAACGTAAGTGATTTCTAATCCCATGCAAACAGTTCAGATTTGCATGATTGCACACACAGCCGGAAAGCCCAATGCAAGGTAAATATACGTAGGATATAATTTCCTTTCAGTGATTCATCTACTTCTATACAATACATCGTATAATGTCTAGAATTTTTTTCAGCTGGCTGGCTATCAGCAACATAAATCGAAAGGTGCATGGCAGCATGGAGCCAAACATGATGGATCGATCAGTTGAATTAATACTTTCTTCGCGCACACACTGCTAGACAGTCCAAAGCCAGGTACCTACATGAGTTATTTAATTCCCTTTGAGTGCTGTACTTCTTTGCAATATACTTCAGCATATACATACTGTGTTTAAAAATTTGTCAGCCCGCTATCACCAATATAGAACGAACTACTTAATTTCCTTTGAGTGCTCCATCTACTTCTTTACAATATACTCCAGCATATACGTACTGTCTAGAAATTTGTCAGGTCGCTATCCAAATATAGAATGAAAGGTGCGCATACATATCCATCAATATGCAAGAAAAATATTACCGCACGAACAGCTCAGTTGTGCAGTTTCAGTTAATTTGAAGTACATAAAATTGATATGTACAGATATGTTCTGAGTCAAATTTGGCCAAGCAGAAAGGAGAAAATCGACTGCATACCTTAATATAACAATAATCAAACGGTATACTGAAACTTGGCATGATTATATAGTGATGTAAACAAGATTACTTCATTTCTCTTACAAATGCTATTTTAAATCTTTGTGGTGCTCAGTTTATAGGTCAGCTTCGTTACCGTAGCCGATTGTAATTCTGCATTATCTCATCTAAAAGGAGTTTCTGAATTTTTTAATAGATTCAAACGAAGCAAGCATGGATGCAGAATGCATGCATGCATCGCCTCCAGTTCCTAGCTGCCTTTCTCGATCTCGAGAGCACACGATTGGGTATGGATAAGATCTGGAGTGACGCCACTGGCAGCCGCAAGGAGAAAAACCAAGCTGGTCATGAGTTTCATTATTTGCCTAGCTTCTTTCCCGAACCATGTAGGACCATTCTGCTATCAGCCTGCTTCTTCCCGGTTCAACTCCAGCTCGGTCCGTTATGTGGCTTCTACATCTAGGGCCAGGTTGATCTTTAAATGCGGAGATTCAGGGCTACATAATATTTTTATGCTGGTAATAAACCTTAGTTTCTTTTTGATGATCTACAGTATCTCTAATGATCTTTTATACTTTACGGGCACATTAATCTGATTTTTTTCTCCTCTTCAATTTATATCCGATTTTGACCCGTTTATTGATGATGGGTTTAGAGTTAATGGACTGACAATTCTCTCTGTGACATGTTTAGAAGTAGCATGATTGTCTAAGCAAGAATAATTGCTTAATCCAGTCTTCCAATCATTAAGCTTTTGTATTCCTGCACTTGCCTTCAGCAGAGAGATTGATCGTGTCATGTTACTTGGAGTGGAGAATCTTTTACATGTGAGCTGTGATCAACAAAGTACCTTGATCAAGAAGAGATCCAAATCGTCTATTTGGTCTCCCTATATTTATGCTAAAAGGTGAACTGTTGCTAAATTATCTTTACAAGTTTGGAACAATTTCGTTTAGGTGCTCCCTGGATAATGCTCAACCACCGTAATCTGCATAGGCTAGAGTTGCATTTTTGTCATGTGAATAAATGTTTTGAACAACTTTCTTTAGGTGTTGTACAGGTACTGCCTAACACGATTGTATTGATTTCATTTTTGGAATTTGACGATTACCATCATCTATATTAAATTAGTTACTTCCTGTTTCGCGGTTGATATGAAGTCCAGGGCTTGACGGATTTCATGAGCGAGGATAAATGGCAGTATGAAGTAGAATTGATTCTGCTAAATAATTGCATTTTACATGGATTAAACAGTTTTTATCCTCTAGGTCAATTACTGTAAAAATTGTATACTCTCAAAAGAAGTATTATTCAAAATTATAGTTGGTTGATACGAAATTAAGGGCTTCTCAAGGGAGAATAAATGGTGGTATCGCATATCAACACATATGGCCATAAAAATGGATGTGCTTTACTGGCATATTGGTCGGCAATATACTTCAAGCAAGTAGAAAATTAAACATGAATGGCGATCACACATCAGCTTGCTTTCTTCTATATCTATGTTAATATTTGAACAATTGTTTGCTAATATAAGAACTGTGATTTGCGCTTCAAAAAAATATACTAAGAACTACGAGAGTTTCTCATAATATTTCTTTGTTTAACCACATAAGTTGTGTTTTAAAGATTTTTATAAGTTACTAGGAAACGTGCCCGTGTGTTGCATCGGGAGAGAAAAAAATCTATATTTTATAGTCGTACAAAGTAAGTTCTCGTCATTCGTAATGTTTACAGAAACCGACCATCTTTCACGGCGTGCTCCGTTGCAAGGTGCGCCACCATCATCTACAGCTACAGCCAGACCACCCTGTGCATATAGCCAACGCCAACAGTCATGCGCTACCATTATCACCTCACCTCCACTCCCTAAAGGATTTCGACCTCGAGATCGCATAGGAAGCAAATAAAGTGGCATGAATAATTGGGTGAGTAGGCAAGATGCAGGCGGCTAATACTGGGAAACTTGAAACCTTTACTAATGACTTCTCATCAAATTCAACCGAAGTCGACAAGGGATTGGCGGAGAGCCAGAGAGTAAAGGATGAGAAATACAAATGCAGGAGTCTTCCTCTCTCCAACCAGCACTGAAAATGTCCTTAAAAATGGAAACAATGAATTAATCCTTGGTTCAAAAAATCGGATTAATGAGCCATCCTTCCAAAGGAGTCACGGATAGCCATGGCCTATCGCACGGATCTGTCCCTGTGCACCCAGCCAATTACTTAATGCAGATTTAACTTGTTCTCTTGTTTGTATTTTCTTGGAGCACGTTCAATCGAAAAAATTGACTCATCGAAAACAACGTCTCGAGAGATATAGACACGTCCGGTTGAGACATTAAGACATTTAACTCCCTTGTGCATGGGGCTATACCCAAAAACACACAACGTTTAGATCTAAAAGCAAGTTTTCTTTTGTTGTAAGGATGGAGATTGGACCAACAAGCACACCTAAAAACACGAAGAGAATTATAATCGGGCAGGGGATGTGCTTTTGAGTTTGTAAGTCCCTAAAGTTCTTTGCAAGACCATAATCTATTATATATACCTGGTATGGAGGTAAAAAAATTATTGAAAATTAGTTGGATTTCGAGATATCTGTTCGAAAATCATGATTTCTATCACATTGTTAGCTCATGGCCGTAGTCGCATAAATCACATTCTTAGCTCATTTGCTGCTGCTCTACCAAACTGTTTCAGAGGGATATCAAACTGTTTCAGAGGGATATCAAGGGAAATCTTACAAATAAACATGGGAGACTTTATGGAATGAAGAAAAAAATAGAAAAATTCCACAACAAGTTCATGTGTTACCATGGTTTAATTTTATCGAATATAAGCATCTGCCGATGCGTACAAAGATGTAGAGTAACATCTCAAATATTACTTATTCTCGTGTGTTGTTAATATCTCGAACACACAGACTAGCTTGTATGGTACAGCCAAGAGAAAAAGCAAGCATCAAATGCATCAGCTAATCCACCTCCATGCCGTCGATTGATGGCCTCTAGCCACATGCTTCTCTCCAGCAGTAGGAGGCACGCGAGAGCCTCATCGCCGGGGACAGGCCCGCCAGCGTCCGAATCGAGCAGGGGGAACCTCCTTCAGAAGCTAAGCAGCGGTGCACACCTCCAGCTAGACCCTCCTGGAAATCTGCAATTTTCGAAATAGGGAAAATACAGGGAAGAACAGGGGGGATAGAGGAGAGGACGCGAGCTATGGAACCATGCCCCACGGCCGCCACCTTGCGCCCCTGCCGCCGCCATGCTCCCCTACCACCGCCATGTGCCCTGCCGCCATGGAGGGGATCGAGAGGTGGAGCCGTGGAGGTGAGCTGAACGGTTCTGGAGATGGGCTTCGGTCAAGCAGCGCGTTGATGGGCTGGCATTGGTGGGTAAATATGTGATTTTGTGGAGGGCAAAATCGGCAAAAAAATGACTTATGGGTGGCATTGGTGGGTAAATATGTGATTTGGTGGAGGGCAAAATCGGCAAAAAAATGACGTACCACAAGAAACCTTAATGCTTTTATTATTAGGTATAGATTTATACATGTAAATTATATATAAATAGTTTAATCAACTTCGTTAATTGGGAGGTTAGCAGAGAGTGCTCAACCACTAAATGTTGCAAGTACTTGAGTCAGCATGTCCTCTCGACTGAGTTTAATATTAAGACTGTGTAGAATTGGCATGGGTGAAACAACATAAGGTGATTCTCGGGGTAACGATAATGGTGATATCGGCACAGTAGACAATAATATATTTGTCGTGGTAAGGCTCTAATATCCAGGCCAATTGGTCGACTAAATGCCCACAACAAGCATATAACTAAACCCGAAGGTTAAGTTTATCTTACATATGTAGGACATCATTAATTTTGTGTACATATGTTTGCAAATGATGCAGGTAATTAGCATTGCCTGATATTGCCAACTAAATTATAATACACATTATGACAACAATCTCACTTTGTAGAATCGTTTATCAGATGAGCGGGATGATTAAGGTCATCGATATCCCAAAAATAATTCCTACTTTTATTGCATGTCTAGAATACAAAAGATGTTGTCCGAGCATGTGCGCGGGCCACTGTGCTAGTTTGTTTTAAAGCGCAATTTGTTTGCCCCAATCTATTAATTTAAGAGAGCAGTTTTACAATAAAGTAAATAACGGTTACAGAACCGGAAATCTATTTTGACTCGATGCTCATATTATGAAAAACTATATTTCAGAATGTTAGAAAAATCCGCAAAAAAAGTCATATCAAAAGCGGAAACGATCGAGAATAAACTGACGCTTCTAGTACGGTGGAGAAAAAAAGGAGCGATGAATGCTCCAAAACTCATATCAAAACTAGAGCAGGGTAACCTTCCCACGCTACTATCTCTAAACCTCAGGGCACGAGCAATGGTAGAACACGTATTCCACCGCCCCATGAACTCCACGTAGGAAAAAGAAGTGAAGCAGCAGTTCACAGGAAAAACCTCCCAACGCATCGACGTGAGGCCACCGTCTCAGTGGGACCCATCCCCTCTCTCTCTTCATATATTTTCTTCCTTCGACATCTATGCCTTATCCAGGGCTTCATCTTCTTCCATAGAAGCTGCCTCCGAGCTTCTCTTATTCCCTCAAAATTTCTTCCAAATTTGTCTCCAAGATCAGCAGCAAATTCAGAAAATCTTCAAATTCGAAGCCCAAATCTATCAATCCATCCATTTTCTCAGCCGTTTTTGCAAGATGGGTGCAATTTCTTTCCCCAATGTGCTGGGAGTTGAAATAAGAATCTTAGGTGCTTCAGGATTCTACATTACACAGCTATACATTGCACAATGTAGTGGAAAATATAAAGAATATATCCGGTGGGAACCAAGGTTGAAACTCCACGAAAAACAAGTATAAAAATTTCATGAAACATTACGATGAAAGTAGAGTATTTTGTGCGGGGCGTGTTCCATGATTGTTTTTACCTGAACCAGTAAGCACTCTTCCTTTGCATTTAACATTGCGAAGTTTCAGGTTCAAACTTTACGAAGATAGTGGCCCCTGACTCGATCAGCAACGTAGGTTGGTTTAGCGTCATGAATTAGCTGACGATGCGGCTCCGTGGTTTGCGCAGCCTCCCAGCTCTATCACGACGAAGGAGGAAACGATCTAGAATAAACTGACGCCTTCCAGTACGGTGGAGTATCAAAACTAGAGCAGGGTAACCTTCCCACGCAATTATCTCCAAACCTCAGCAGACGAGAACAGATCATGTGTCAATGGCATGACAGCATGCACGCACGAATGGGAGATGATCATGTCTCAACGTGTCAGCACCACCGTGTGGGAGAAAAGAATTTCAGCAACCCTGAGTGTGACTCGATCAGCATGCACTGGCGGCGATGAATTAGCCAGCTATATCACGACGTACAAAAGAGGATACTGAGTGAGTGAGAAGACTGAAGAGGGAATTAAAAAATACGAAGAGTAAGTGAGGAGAAAAAAAAGGAGCAAGGCTAGTGTACAATCAGCATGCATGCTCGCCCAGTGCTTGTTGCGCTCCCCTATAAATAGCCGGCCCTCTCTTCTCTTCTTCCTCCACCCATCCTCGCCTCGCCACATTCTTCCTCGGATCGACGCGCGCCATGGCTCTCTTCCTCCTCCCTCTGCTCCTCCTCCTGGTCACACCCACCGCCCCCATCCACCCCACCCCCACTGCCACGACCACCACCACCACTCTCACCCCGCCGCCCCAGCCCACGCTCCACCACCAGCAGCATTCCACGACGGCCTCGCCCACCCTACCCGAGCTGCAGAAGCACCCCGGCGCCAACGCCCCGACCGTCGCTCTCGACACCAGCGGCAAGAACCCCGGCAACGCACCGACCGTCGTTCTCGACACCAGTGGCAGGAACCGCGGCAACGCCCCGACCGTCGTTCTCGACACCAGCGGCAAGAACCCCGGCAACGTCCGGACCGTCGTTCTCGACACCAGCGGCAAGAACCCCGGCAACGCCCCGACCGCTTCGGTCTCCCTCGACGACAACAGCTCCGGCAACGCCCCGACCGTCGCGCTCGACACCAACGGCTCCGAACACGTCGCCCTCGACACCAACGACGTCCGCCGCGGCAAAGATTTGCTCTACCACGCCGACCCGCCGCCACCGCCGGAGATGTCGCCGACCACCGACTGGTGGTCGGTGGTGGTGGCGGCTATCGTCGTGGTGGCGGGAACGGTGACGGCTTTGGCAATTTGGTGTTTGTGCTTCCGCAAACGCCGTGTTGCCGCCAAGTGAACAGGATCCTCACGGCATGCGGTACAGTTAGTAAATACTCCCTCCGTTCCTAAATATAAGATGTTTTATGTGTTACACATATTGTCTACATGCATGCTAAAGTGAGTGAACCTACACATGAAATATGTCTAGATACACTTGTGTGCATGTGAATATGGACAAAAGTTAAAACATCTTATATTTAGGAACGGAGGGAGTACTATATAGTACACATACATTGCTCCACTCGAACTATGAATCGGGTGAATTTGGTGGTGGAGACTAAGTGGAGACTATCCGGACCAGGATGATGTACACTGTTCTTACAGTACTTGCATTTGGTGACGAACTGTTGGGCTGCATATAGTCGCCACAGATGTATGTCTTGAGTCTTGACTCTTGATCAATAAGAATCTTGATGGTTTGGTTAGATGTATATCTTCTGAATCAAGTTCATACATGTTTGCCATTTTCTGGGTCGCTGATGATGTTATTGGAACTTTGAGATCCATGCTTGGTTAATTTGCTCAGCATCCGTCTAGTTCTCCAAGGTGATTTTGTCTATTGCACGATGTAAATCTGCAACTTATTGGTTATCAAAAGGAAAAGTAGCTTTGCTTTTGATGTACATATAGTCAATCGATACATGTTCTCAAACCCAGTACTGCCGGTCAGTGGTGTCAAGTTTAGAAGCTAACACCTGCCCATGCTAGTTTTACTAGAGACCTTTTACGGTACATCAAATCAACACAGGCCGTTCATCCCACGAGATCCCACGGTCTAGATTCCATATACTACTCCATATTTTCGGTAGTATATATCTTCCTGAAGGGCATTTTGGGTAGATCACTGCTGTTAAAATTCGCAGTCAGCCTCCCTAAAAAGAAGACAATGGTAGGATCAGATTTTGGCATGTACATTATTCCCCACCTTGCGTCGGCAACTACAGCGCGGCGCTAGGGTTTCGGCCGTCGCAAGCCATCCCTCCATCATCCCCCTGCCTAGCCTTCCTCTGACTGCACCCCAGCACCCTCCACCCCCGCATCACGGCGTGCTGCCGCATCACAGCATGCACGTCCATGCCACCGGCAACATGTCGACTTCTCGAGGGAGGTCGCCGGAGCAGCCATCGCCCATCGGCGGGATCCTCCTACTGCGCCGGCGCTCCTCCGCCCACTGCAAGTTCAAGCTCCGCGAGTTCCTCCCCAGCCTCCTCCACGACCACATTCTCCTCTCACCTGCCGGCCTGTCCGTCTCCTCCCAGATCCGTTCTCTTCGAATTCAGTCAGAAGCAATACTAATCAGTATTCTACGAAACTGAAAGATTAGATGTACTTATAATATGTTTATGATATAATTATAATATGTTTGAACATTTGAAGTAGCCTTCTTATTTGGTGCATGCCGTACTTACTGAATGCTGATGTATCTTAACATAGGAAGCTGAGTGGTAGTGTGTTTCATGCTGGTTGTTCTGTTGGTTAAGTTCAGTAACTGCAGTTTTCTTTGGCAGTAGTAGTCTACAGAAACTTAGTTGTTAAAACTGCGGCGACAGTGGCGGGAGCTCGTGTGTCAGCAGCGATGGTGAAGACGGATCTACTCATTCATTCATGCTCTACTGCTATGGTGGTTTGCCCCTGCGTGGGTTTTGGTGGTGCTTGTTTACCTGGTTCTCCCCTTTCACCAGACTTGTTGCTGGTTCACTCGGTAGTTCTAGTTTGTTTAGTTTCTTCTTTAACTCTGTTGTTGTTCTGAACCTTTGTAACAGACCTCTTGCTGCTTTTCTTAAAGCAGGGTAGTAAAATGCCTCCTTTCTAAAAAATACTGTTGTCGTTGTGTATTCCGGTTATAAATAGCTCTCTCTGGTACGCAGGAAATATATTTGGCTGTCTTATATAGTCCTATGTAGACATGATGCTGAGGTTAAATATCCTAACACAACTGTCTCTGTGTGATCTTATCATTGACACACCTGTAATACGAAATTCAGATATAGCACACATACATCACATTAAATTTCAGAAGTATGACCAGTGGAGGTGGTTCCATATACACAGGTTCTAATACACACAAGTATGCACATTCAACATTCGATTTGCTGCTACTAGCCTACACAAATAACAATATGTTTGGGGCTTCTACTTCCATACACCCCAACCTCACAATCACATAACTGTACCAGCTCGGCTCGAGCCGACCGACTATAGCCGAGCCGAGCGGAGAGCCGAGGCGATCGCTGAGCCGAATCACCAGACGGAGAAAAAGTGGCGATCGCTGAGCCGAATCACCGGACGGAGAAAAAGTAACAGAAATTGTGGACAAAGGGAACAACCACTAGCCTATGGCTGGGACTGTGATTGTAAACGAATAGCAGGGTACATAATGGAACAAGCGATCATCATGGTACACAAATTGAGCGTACATTACATGTGCATGTACGGTGAAGATTTTCACCGATCTTTGATTCTGAAATTGAGCACCAAATCATTCAAATACAATTATATAGAATTAACAACATGAAATTGAAATCTAGATGAATCCATTTTCATATAAATCTTGATATTTATAGCAAGTGAATTTTCCGACCAGCTGAAAATAACCCATTATTTTTTCCTAGTATAGTATGACCAATTAGGCATCCCATACAAACATTTTTATTTTTTAAAAAGTCTAACATATTATTAGTTTTTTTTGCTCAACAAATGTGCCAGAAAAGGGCATTCTGATTCGTGCAACGAATGTTGCGACGACTGAGACTCCATGTCAGTTTGTAAAGTGCTTGTATGGCCTACTCTTAAACTCTTACACAATTAATGACCAAACCCAATTGATCTGCCCTCTTCGATATCATTCCACGAAGTAGATGACGCACGCCAGACAAATCACCATGGTTTGTTAACAATCTGTTATAGTATGCGTCGGGACCACTCGAAAAAAGTTGGAGACGATCATAATATTCCTATGTAGGGGTGGGGTGAAATTGAGGAGATCCATGTCCACATGTCCCAGATGATCAAGATGACTAGGGGTGTTGCACGTAGATCCATGTGTAACAAAGTTAAACATAAATATATAGGACCTACTAGACATTTGGTCCACATGCGCCAGTGCTAAAAAGCTTGACGTAGAACTATCATGTGGGTCCCACAACATGCGACCATATTAATATCAAGGAGTGTTTCATGCGGGTCCACATGCCAGCTTGGTCTACGCTTAGCACCCATGGGACATGTGGATCCCAGACATTTCTACCCCTATCATCCTTGGAACATGTGGACCGACATAAATCTACCCGTACCACCTTTGGGTCATGTGGACCCTTAAGGACATAGCTATGAGTTTCGTGTGGGTCCACATGTCCCATATGTGCTAGGGCAAGATGGCTAGGTCTATTGCATGTGGGTCCACATGTTCCGAAGGTGGTAGACACATAAGTGTATGTCTTACTAAACATCTGGACGCTTATACACCAGCCCTAGACAGTTTGATCTAGAACTATTATGTGGTCCCAAAATATGCAACATAGTTAGGAGTGTTGAGTGTGGGTCCACATGCTCCAAAGGTGGTAGATATACAACTAGCTAGACGGCTATGAGTATTTCATGTGGGTCCACATGTCCCAGATGGTCAAGATGACTAGGGGTGTTGCACGTAGATCCATGTGTAACAAAGCTAAACATAAATATAGGACCTACTAGACATTTGGTCCACATGCGCCAGTGCTAAAAAGCTTGACGTAGAACTATCATGTGGGTCCCACAACATGCGAACATATCAATATCAAGGAGTGTTTCATGCGGGTCCACGTGTCCTAGAGGTGTTTTATACGGGTCCACATGCCAGCTTGGTCTACGCTTAGCACCCATGGGACATGTGGATCCCAGACATGTCAACCCCTATCATCTTTGGAACATGTGTATCCACATACATCTACCCGTACCACTTTGGGTCATGTGGACCCTTAAGGACATAGCTATGAGTTTCGTGTGGGTCCACATGTCCCATATGTGCTAGGGCAAGATGGCTAGGTCTATTGCATGTTGTTCCACATGCTCCGAATGTGGTAGACACATACGTGTATGACTTACTAAACATCTGGACGCTTATATACCAGCCCTAGACAGTTTGATCCAGAACTATTATGTGTGTCCCAAAATATGCAACATAGTTAGGAGTGTTGAGTGTGGGTCCACATGCTCCAAAGGTGGTAGATATACAACTAGCTAGACGGTTATGAGTATTTCATGTGGGTCCACATGTCCCAGATGGTCAAGATGACTAGGGGGTGTTGCACGTAGATCCATGTGTAACAAAGGTAAACATAAATATAGGACCTACTATACATTTGGTCCACATGCGCCAGTGCTAAAAAGCTTGACGTAGAACTATCATGTGGGTCCCACAACATGCGAACATATCAATATCAAGGAGTGTTTCATGCGGGTCCACATGTCCTAGAGGTGTTTTATGCGGGTCACATGCCAACTTGGTCTACGCTTAACACCCATGGGACATGTGGATACCAGACATGTCTACCCCTATCATCCTTGGAACATGTGGACCCACATACATCTACCTGTACCACCTTTGGGTTATGTGGACCCTTAAGGACATAGCTATGAGTTTCGTATGGGTCCACATGTACGTCCAATATGTGCTAGGGCAAGATGGCTTGGTCTATTGCATGTGGGTCCACATGTTCCGAAGGTGGTAGACACATACGTGTATGACTAACTAAACATCTGGACGCTTATACACCAGCCCTAGACAGTTTGATCTAGAACTATTATGTGGGTCCCAAAATTTGCAACAAAGTTAGGAGTGTTGAGTGTGGGATCACATGCTCCAAAGGTGGTAGATATACATCCTAGACGGCTACGAGTATTTTATTTGGGTCCACATGTCCCAGATTGTCAAGATGACTAGGGGTGTTGCACGTAGATCCATGTGTAACAAAGGTAAACATAAATATAGGACCTACTAGACATTTGGTCCACATGCGCTAGCTCTAAAAAGCTTGACGTAGAACTATCATGTGGGTCCCACAACATGCGAACATATCAATATCAAGGAGTGTTTCATGCGGGTCCACATGTCCTAGAGGTGTTTTATGCGGGTCCACATGCCACCTTGGTCTACGCTTAGCACCCATGGGACATGTGGATCCCAGACATGTCTACCCCTATCATCCTTGGAGCATGTGGACCCACATACATCTACCCGTACCACCTTTGGGTCATGTGGACCCTTAAGGACATAGCTATGAGTTTCGTGTGGGTCCACATGTCCCATATGTGCTAGGGCAAGATGGCTAGGTCTATTGCATGTGGGTCCACATGTTCCGAAGGTGGTAGACACATACGTGTATGACTTACTAAACATCTGGACGCTTATACACCAGCCCTAAACAGTTTGATCTAGAACTATTATGTGGTCCCAAAATATGCAACATAGTTAGGATTGTTGAGTGTGGGTCCACATGCTCCAAAGGTGGTAGATATACAACTAGCTAGACGGTTATGAGTATTTCATGTGGGTCCACATGTCCCAGATGGTCAAATGACTAGGGGTGTTGCACGTAGATCCATGTGTAACAAAGGTAAACATAAATATAGGACCTACTAGACATTTTGTCCACATGCGCCAGTGCTAAAAAGCTTGACGTAGAACTATCATGTGGGTCCCACAACATGCAAACATATCAATATCAAGGAGTGTTTCATGCGGGTGCACATGTCCTAGAGGTGTTTCATGCAGGTCCACATGCCATCTTGGTCTACGCTTAGCACCCATGGGACATATCCAAAATATACATTTAGATGGATATGAGTGCTGCATGTGGGTCCACATATCCAAAATGTGCTATGGATATGAGTTGTCGCAAACTTCGTTGCACGTGTGAGAATACCTTTTTTGACATATTTGTCAAGAAAAAATTATTAATAGGTTGAACTTGTCATAACTAAAAGTACATGTGACTAATTTGGTCATACTATACGAGGAAAAAATAATAGGTCATTTCGAGCAAGTCAAAATAACACTTGCTATAATTATCAATTTTTTATGAAAATGGGGTCATCAAATGGGTTCATCTATATTTCATTTTCATGTTAGTAGTTTTCTAAAATTAATTTTAAATGATTTGATGCTCAATTTCAGAGTCGAAGAACGGTGGAAATCTTCTTTGTGTAGTTAGGACATGTATGTTGTGTACACTCAGCTCCACGGAAAATTCAGATATTATTTAATAAGATGCATACAACATTGTCACCGAAGCTCCATGCGTCATAGCCATGCTCGCGCCCGAGCTTCAGTGGGTAGACAAGAATGTTTCGACAAGAAGCTACGTGCATGGCACATGCATCGTCACATTAAGTTTAATCTTTACTGTTAGATTGCATAAGCTGCGCAAATTATAAGACAACAAATTAGCAAGTGAGTGATTAATTACTGTCTCAAGTACGCAGCACAAGACCTGAGGTCAGCGGGGTTGCCTGGCCATGAGGGCACAACCTCGTCTAGCCTGGACAGATTGCAGAGCAGCTTGAGGAAGTCCCGTGAGCAGAGCACACCGTCATTGAGCTGGTTGAAGATGGTGCCGTACCGCACGGGCGCCCGGATGTCTGGCAACATGTGTCAAGCACGCTCCTCCTGTGGGAGCTCGAAGAACAGCCGCGCCACGTCCAGCACCTGCTCTCTATCCACGCCGTGGTTGACCACCTGGAAGAAGCCCAGGTCATGACATGCGACGTCCATGGCGGCGAGCCCGCGACGCGTTCGGAAGGGACGGTCGAGCGGAGACGGGCCACGTCGACGACATATCGATGCCGTGGACGGCAGTAGGTGCCAGGCGGTGTGATGGTGGGAGGACGTAGCGGGCGGGGAGGGCCTTAATGCCGCGCTCGCATAGGTGTTGTACACCCTTCAGCTCCTCATTTAATGTCTCTGGTGATGCCATCGTCGTCGGTGCCTACTTGCAGGTGGTCGGCTTGAGCTGCTGCTGCGGATGGGTACTACTTGTGTCACGCGTCGCTCGTTCTTAGCCGTCGCCGATCTTCGTCGCCGTCGCCGTCTGAAGTTTTTCCGTCTAAAATTCAGTTAACCTCTCCCCGTATGTATATATAAAGTCCGACTCAAATCTTGACACAGACACCGCCGTAGCCGATCGGTTCTGCTCCGGATATATCTATCCTGACAGACCCAGGTTCGAACCCTGGCAACTGCGTAATTTCTTTAATTTTTTTCGTGATCCGGCTTAAGCTAAATAATCTTCAGACTTCCAGTCTCGGCTCCGATCAGATTGGCTCGAGCCGACTTAGTTGGCTCGGCTCCTTGTGAGATTAAATCTCAGCCGTCCTTGTGTTTCTCCTCAAGATAACCCTTCGCTCTTGGGGGTGTATGGAAGTAGGAGCCTATGTTTAGACATGGCATGGTACACATCTAGCACTGTATTTAGACAAGTTACGTCCTGAAAATTGTCAACAATGCAACATTTTTTGTTAGCGAAAGGAATGCAGTTTATGATAACAACATAGCAACCAGCCTTTCGGCTCCAATGGGGAGTGGCTGCCCTTGAATAATGTGGAATGAACACCGCATCTCCATAGAGGAACGCCCCATCAAAATTCAGACTGCATCAGCATTTTTGGATTCGGGAAGGGAAGAAAATTCCTATTCGCTCGTAGCTGCTGTATCATGTTCTTGTCCTGCTCAAACTTGCTCCGCTGATTCAGCACAATATACATAGATTGGCTCCAGGCAGTTTAGGCAGCCACGATCTGGAATTAATGTGGGCCACCTGGCCGACTCGGGTGTTGATGCCCGAGCTTCTGGTTGATGCAGACCTGGCGAAGCGAGCAAGTTCTTGCTCGCGAACAAGGCGATGTTGGGCGAGCTTCGAGGAAGCATCGCTGGGCAGCGGCGCCTGGGCGTGCTCCAGGGAGGCGAAGTTTAGTCGCGAGGCCGCGGCACTGGGGCGAGCTCCGGGGACGGCGAAGAAATGGAGTGCGGCGGCGGGGATGGTTGCTGGCCGTCTGTGCGCAGCGGAAGGAATAATTAAAAATTACGATTAAGATTAATTATGCATAAAATGTCAAAATTACTTGTTTGTCCTTTGGCCCATATCTGGCCCAAGCAATTTTAACCGTTTGATCTAATATATATACTACACATGAATATGTGTAGTAGAATGCACCGTAAAATATCTCTTTTACTACGTAAAAGTGATTTTTTTACTGTAATTTGGAGGCCTAGCTTCTGCCACATTGTTAGGATCAGATTTATTGCTAGTTTAGAAGAGGATTGTTGTTGCAAAATTTGTTCTCTGTTATGGACAAACGGGACATTATTCTTATAATTTGCATGAACTGTTTTTTTTTCTCATTTTATTTTCTCGTAAGATCAGATATGAATAATATTCTCAATGTTTATAAATTTAACTGCAAACTGGGAGCATTGAGATTTGTTGACGGCATTGCATATTTTTATATACTGATCTGTTTCAAGTTGACGTTCAAGGATATCTACTTGAACTTCATTAATTTATTGAACTAATTGCAATTGCAAATTGGTAGTTTGATCTTAGCGGATGCTAGATGTCCTATATGATCAAAACTTTCGAGATACATATAAGCCTTGAAAAAGCTTTGAGATGATATAAACCAGTGCAGAATTATTAGAAGACTAATTCCTGTTTTCTCTAGAGATAACTTGAGATTATATATATGTAGGGCATGATCCAACATACTTATTTCTTAATTCTTTTCTACTGATTTGTTGTCGAAATATACAGAACACAGGGATCCATCAGGGGTAGAGTAGAATGCACAATGCCTTAGCTTTTCACTAGCCAATGGCAACAGGTAGCCTTCAAATCCTAGCCTGGCAGTCCAATACCCACTTGCTATTCATGATCATTCACCTCTTGGAAAACTTAATAGGATTTTACATCCCATGGTAAGGGTCCTTTTGATTATGGGATGATGTTTGGTTTTCTGATTCTTGAATTGAACAACTAACAATAGTCGAAACTCCGAAGCACTTTACAATGTGAGGGTGTTCTACATTATGCTTTTAGCTATGAAGCACTCAAAACTGGGATCTTATATACAGCAGCTAAGTTCTTTCAGAGAAAAACGTATGCACTTCTTGTTAGATCGTTAGTGGAAAATTATAAAACAGAAGATCACTTATTATGGTACTATACTGCATCTGCATCATTATTAGCTGCATTCTTTCAGATACTTGCCAATGTTTTAAGCTGAACAATCATCATTTGCTGGTGTTGTTTTTCCTCGATTTCATTGAGCATTTAGATCTGCCTGGATTTTTGTTTAGGTGTCGAAAAAAATTCATGACCCATCAGCACAAGCAATTCTGACCAGATCGGTGTTCTGAAGGATGTGGAAGATGGACACGTCGCCACATAGTTGCATCTTTCTGGTCGTTCCCAGTTGTTGATCAGAAAGCATTATGATTCCGAGTTGATGTACTCTAATAATTTGACAGAGATGAAGGCTTTCTTCTTCCTTTTTAGGCGATAATGTTCTATGGTTCACTAGATTTCTACCTTGTCTAGAGAACAATACATTTCTGCCATCCATACAAACATGATTTGTTCCCTTCTCATTCACGATATGAAACAGCACAACGCGATAGTTACTTGACAGCTACTTTTTTTTTCTTAAATTTGTTCCCTTGTCATTCACGATGTGCAAAAGCAAAAAACGTGATCCTGCTGTTTGGACTGGGTCCGTATGGGAAGATAGTTTCCCTTTCCCTAAATTTGTTACTCGATCCTGCCTATTTTAGCACGATCCTGCCTCTATGGCAAGATAGTTCCTTCAGAACCACTATTTCCTTAAATTGCCCCTCCTAGCATGATCAAGTTGATCGGGCACTAAGTTTCTGCCGTCGTTACTTGTAGTAGTCCGGTTGTAATATTTTTTCCACTTTCTCTTAATTAATTTAATGGGGGCTTTTGTAGCCGTTTCAAAAAAAATCTTACTTGCCAATGCCGCAAGTCGTCTATGGCAAGATAGTTCCTTCAGAACCACTATTTCCTTAAATTGCCCCTCCTAGCATGATCAAGTTGATCGGGCACTAAGTTTCTGCCGTCGTTACTTGTATTAGTCCGGTTGTAATATTTTTTCCACCCTCTCTTAATTAATTTAATGGGGGCTTTTGTAGCCGTTTCAAAAAAAATCTTACTTGCCAATGCCGCAAGTCGCATAAATCTCCGTGATAGAGTCTATTCTCCAGATCATTATCATGCCATCAAATGTTTCGTTTCTCATTGATGTAATTTGTCCATGCATGCTTATAAAGAAAATGGTCACCTCACTCAAGGCAATTGCTCCTGTGATGATAAGTATTACATACAAAAATAACTTTTCTTGCCATATGACCACATCACAATATATGCTCATATTTTAACAAAAAAAACACTGAAATTGTGAAAAATGTTTCATATTTTCACAAGAACTAACATTGTTGGACTTGTGTGTTAAATCTGGAGGACTTTTCTTTGCATTTATTTATTTGGTCTTTTTTGTGTACTTAGGTATAGTTCGTGGTACCTCTACATGCACATATACTTTATAGTATACCCAGGAGAACGGTTACTATCATATCGGCATACAAAATATAATAAAATGTACTGGCAAGATCTGGCGAGGAGGCAAGCAGCGCCAGGCCAACGATATGTTGTTGTGACCAATCACAATATCAATTCTTATTTGTTACTACTAAATGGTAGGTCAAGGCCTATTGTTGAGTTTTCCCGAAGGTATTAAGCTAATTAGTTGAATGCTCGTGCGCTCCCACGAGCTTTCTAGATTGAACAATTTTACTTTATTATTTTATTATGACAAAGTCCATGCGTTGCCACGGCTTCACGTTAACGAAAATGAACAACCTTCATACGTTTAAAACCGTACGGCAATTGAATCCAAAATACATCATAACTTCCTCTCCAACATTGGTGACACCTAGGACTCCGCCGATGAATTATGATTTATTTTGACGGATGTCGATTTGATTTGTTCAGAAGACGACATACTAAAAAAAGAAGTTTGTTTGTCACCACGCCATATTGAATCCAAAATACATCATACTATTTTCCATTTGCATTGGATCTCGTGTTATCTTGCCGTCGCTTGATCACATATAGGGCCATCCATGATCACATTGAACTCTTTATGTAGTTGAGCTAAGCGTTGGCGCGGTTTTTTCAAAATTTCCGGTCCCAGACATGCAGGGCCGAATGTACCACTTCTAGCTTACGGGCTAGATTTCCAGGCTGAACTTCTTGGGCCTGGACTCATGCAACATTAACCACACAGTCAAACCTCAAGGAAGGCCCGGCCTTGTTTGCTGCAGACTATGCTGGCTCCAAAATGTCAGGGGCCCAGAAATTCGATGCAAACAGGCCGGCTACACTAGTAGACAGTATGAGTAGTAAAGCCCAATATTTTCAGAAGACGCAGACAGATTTTTTTTCGGAGCCAGTATATATCCGAAATCACTAATAAAAAGGGAAACTTCGCGCGTTGTCATCGCACCAAGTGGCAGCTTTTCCCTCTAGTTTTTTGTGCGTGTTTATATTTGTGACAAGTGGCTGCATCAGAGAGTTTTGACATGATTTTCGCTTCTTACGTCCGTGGTTGTAGTGTGCATTTATTTCAAGATTTGTTTTAAAAAATGAAATATTTTTAGAATCGTGTATCCAAATTAAGAACGATTTTCATATTTGAGATACCCGCGTTGAGATCTTCAAAAGTTGATCCTATGTTGATATGTTTTGAGAACTTTTTTTTATCGTACTTTGTTTCTAGTTTGTATATTTAGTAGCGGCGTGTACATCCAGTAGTACTGTGAGCGAACATCAAGTAATTGTGTGTAGGTGTATATCCAATAGTATCATGTATATCCAGTAGCATCGTGTACTTTTAATTGTATTGTACATCGAGTACTATTCAGCGTGTTCATCTAGTAGCAGCATGTGTGTAACTGTGTACATCCCAGTGTGTACAACTACTAGAATCGTGTACATCCAGAAGCAACATTGGTGTACATCCGGTACTACTAATAGACTGTACATCCAGCATACATGTATATTCAGTAACAACGTGAAATGCACAATGGCCCAATCAGCGACCGCAGGGCCTTCCTACGCAACAAACGTGGAGGGCTTCGCGCATAACGGCAGTGTGCCTTGCCCAAATTTTCCTTCGATGCGCGGCTGCCACACTTCGCCTGTCTGCGCGCTTTGCGAAGGGAACCCTTTCCCTAGGTGTACCCCAATATATCACTTACTGCGAGTACTAGCTTCCCCTCGCCCGTAGAAGATTTTGGTGGGCCGGCCCATCTCAGTTATTCGATCTCAGACGGCAAATGTTTGTTCGTTTCTTACATGTACAACAGTAGGCATCTATACCTAATAATAATAAAAGCAGTAAGGCTTCCGCTGTTTGGTTTGGTAGATCACCGGATTTGTCCTAAAAATTGTAAATAATTACCCACCATACCACCCATAAGGCGTAGCAGCCGCGTCGTCCAATTTTTTCTTTCTATCGAGTCGCACGCTCTCTCTCTCGAGCGATAATTCCGAGTAAGAGTCCAAGTCGAACTCATGTGACCATGTCTGCTTCATGTCGAAGATTTCCTTGTGCTTAGCTCACCCCTGCGTGGAACGGCCCTGCTTCTTGGGTGTCGCATGATCCATGGATGCCAACCGATCAAAACTTAGTGTAAAAACAGGTAATAATGCATGCATGCATGGTGGGCCACCCTGGCACATGCACTGCTGCACATACATTCATACACACATTCAATCTCAGATGACTCCTTGCAAGTCCATTTGATGTGTGCGTATCGGCCGGCTAGATGTGTGTTTATCCGATTTTAGCACAAGGTTTTGTACATGTGTTAGGATTCTCAAAACATTTTTTAAAACACGTCTACTTTGCAAGGTGATAGCAAGGGATAGCTTATCTGCAATGGGGTTGATCCACATTTAAAAGGTAATATATGTTTTACAAGAAAATTAATTATGGCATGATCCACGTGTAGATCTCAAAGTTATGTATTTCACAATATAATTATGTAAAATGAGAGGGGAGACAGACGTAGTGGCCAGAGCAAGCAAAATGATTTGATGGTCTGAAAAGGTAGTCTATGTTTTGCAAAAGTATTCAAGGTTCATGTTGCACGTGTCAACGTCTTCAAGTGGGTCTAACATGATAGCCAAAAAGATCTGGACTCATAGGATTTTCTTTCGGATTTTTTTCGCAAACGCCTCGGCATTGGTTGTGTTGGAGGGAGTGGATCAACGAATGAGAGTGTCATCCTGACTCCTCCCCTAACGATGTACACATTCATCTTCTTCCTAAACCCTCACCCTGAGGGAAGCAAAGACCTCAATATATGCGCAAATGTACCAGGTGGTTGAAGGGGGTGGGAAGCCGGGGCCTTGGCGACGCGCTTGAGTACTGGATGCGTCAAAATTGGTTGGTTTATGTGACATGCTGCGGATGTACCAACGAGAACTTGGTTTGTATGTCCCCACAATGAACTTTGTTCTCAGCCGTAGCAACGCACGGGCATGTTTGCTAGTACATTACTTATACTGATAATTGTACAGATATAGAGTTGACACGAATAGAAGTAACAGAAAAAATAGTAGAATATAAACGATTATGCTGCATACCGCCGTCACTGCAACTATCAAGCTCCCAGGTCCTTCGCCGTCGCCGGAGAAGAAGAGCAACTGAAGTTGGTCCACATCTTGACATTGAACAATTTAATGAGACATTGATGAGCCACGATGGCCACTCGCCTGTCGGACTGGATCAAGATCATCACCAACCGTGAGGTCGTCGCTTCCACCATCATCCGGAGTAGCCACCCCGGCTTCCGATCCGCCAAACCTAAAGTGTTGCGGTTCTCCTGCATCTAGCGTCGTTAACGTCAGAGATAGCTTCGGCCGCCACACACCTCCTATGACGAACCCGGGTGCCGGATCCCGTGATTAGCTCTCCCATGCACCGCCACAAGGAGGGCCCCCATTGCTAGCCATCCTGCGACGTAAAGGACGCCACCATCGCCTTGTCTAGAGCCGCTGGTCCGGGGTCCTTGCGTCGCAGACCGGTCACACCGCGATCCCTGCGCATTGCAACCGGAGCAACGTCGCGTCGCCGGGAAGAATAGGCGCAGGAGGAGGATTTCATGCAACCGTCCCCACCAAACACCCGCGCCATGGCCGCGAGACACGCGATCCCTGTCGTCCCCTTCATTGGCGGCGCACGGGCTTTCCCGGTGACTACCTCTGGGGACGACGAGGGTAGATCAGAGAGAGGGGAGGGGTGGCGGCCAGGGTTAGGTTTTTGTCCCCACGTTGCACTCGAAGGGGCGACGCAAGGGAGACCAATCCTTTGAAAATAAGTTTGTCACCAGGTGTTAGGTTTTTTCTACGAATATTGTATCCAAAAAAAATTCTAGTGTGCATTCATTTGCAGTCTAGATAAATTATTTTAATTTATTTTCTTTAGAGTACAACTGCAAATGGATTTTCCATATCATCATATAACTTTTTAGCGCATATATATATTGTACTTGAAAAACAAGGTGTAATTCCTATACACATATAACATATAGAACAACAATATATATCATCAATAATTGATTTGTTTTACATTACTACCTCATATCTTTTTGTATTCTTATACACATTAAATTCTTGTACAGAAACAATCTTCTTCAATATCTTTTTGTATTAATGTTACAAAATAAGTTAAGCACTTGCACAAAGGTCACACACCGTTCCTCGAATAATTTATTTAGTTAACATTATTATCTAAAATAATAATCCACATTAAATTCTTGTGTGTGAATGATATATTTCCACATCTTTCTTTTGGATTATGTTATTAAACAAATTATTCTGACAGTAGCCATATCTTGCATGCATTTATAGAGTATATATACACATAAGCGTACATTATTATGGTTTTGGAAAGATCCTATATAGGATATAAATATATTTGCAACATCATTAGTGGCATCGATGAATGCCTTAAATCACACTAATTTCGATAAGAACTCCATCCAAATATATTTTTCTTGGTTTGTGATCCCCCAATTAAATGATCCTTACAATGACATATGTCGTTGTATGTTTCCTTTGAAGTTCTATAAATAGAGCGATGTGTTTATAGAAAAAACCCTTGTTTTTCAGCAATCTGAGATGTCGAGACTTAGTTTGTTATACCTATTTATTATTGCCATTGCAAATCTCCCTACCAAAAACGAAGGATGTCAACATTGTGACATTGTTAAGGAGGCAAGTGCAAAATTTGTTAAAACTTTGTCAAGCTTTGACCCTCCTGTCTAAATGGTACAATCATAAGATCTGTGTTCTTTTACCAAGTTTTTAATAATTCACAAATTTCAGATACTTTATATGCATTAAGAGAGACATGTTATTTTAATTTCTATGGGACTTACGGATTATATTTACGTTAAAAGAATTGGAAATTTATTGTAGAAAGGTGAACTTTGGGGGGTAATTACTGAAGATGTGTATCTTGTTCTTTTTAGGCATCAACCGGACATGTGTACGCATCAGAAGGTGGTAGCGATGACGCGGTCTATGTGAGTTTCATTATTCGAGATTTTTTTTGTAGAAGATTAATTTCTCATAATTTTGGCATACATGACTAACATATTGTGTAAATTGTTTATCGATTCGTAAGTTTAAGATTCAAGCATTGGTTTCTTTCTATGATTAGTTTCAAGATAAACTTCGTGAAAATTTCCATTTGATTCAAGCTCACAATTAATACATAATACAACATTTTCTTTGCATCATTCTTTTAAATTTTTGTAGAACAAAGTTCAACGTGTAAAATTTTGGAAGATTTGGAGTTATTTATGTGAAATATGAAACTAATTTAAAGAATTTGTAGTGAGTTTATATCAGAACAATTTGGCACCGCTTGTTAACCAGCTTTTCTAATAAAAAAAGATCTTCTAGGGCCAAAAGCAACCACTCCACAATTAATTGGTAACAAACTGCTAGAAGAATCCGGGTGGGTTCCATTAGGTTCATAGAGTTTGGTGAGTTAAAGATACCAATGGTGTGTTTCAGTCAAGAAGTGGATTATCCCAGTCATTGTATTCTTCTTTGTTTTAAAGGAGTGAAGTAGGTTAATCCGAGAACACCTCATCCTTCACTAGTGTTAATCTGAGTCTGCCCCATCCTTCACTTAGAATATAATGAACTTACTAATGGGAATTTAGCATCCCACGGAAACTCATAGGGTTATCATATGATTCACCTCCTAGCCCTAGATAGGTTCCTTGAATTCAAATACACCTTTAATGCATAATACCCCACCCTTACATAGGCTAATAATAATTTCTCACATGTATATTTGACATCTTGTTTGTTATTTATTACATCATATATCTAAGTTGCTATGTAATGAATACATGCCTGATTTTTCTACCAATTTGCAGTTTGCAGCACACTCATCATTTCCAGGAAAGCCCTATGATAATTACTATGGATTTGTTGCGACCATGGATGTATATAGTCATAATTTAAGTCGCGGCCAAATGAGTGCATCTTCTATTTGGGTTGCTAATCTTGGAAATTGGTCAACAGAAAGCCAAAATAGTATTCGTGTTGGCTGGATGGTAACTAATGTTCTCTATTTATCTAAAGTTTTTTTTCTCGCGTGCAACCTTTTATATGTCCAGAAGTTTCGAGATCAAAGAGCCCTGAACTAATATGTCATTACTTTCTGAACTCTTAATTAACGTTTCTTTATGAACTCTTAACTCACTAGTTCCATTGCATTGTTCAAGAGCCCTGAACTAATATGTCATTACCATAAATTACATTATACTTATATATATATATATATATATATATCATTGTTGCCCTATTCCTTCTTTCACTACACTACTATCATGTATTCTGCCCAAGCTAAAAGTCATGATCACAAAGACATGTACATATTAATGCCTAACAACCAAGCTTAAAAGGGATCTTAAAGTGGATAGAAAATCCTATCACCATAGTCGGCTACCACGAGGGTAGTTCTGGCAAGGCTTCATGAATACTACTGCCCACTATAAATGTGTGATGCATTCAACATACCTGCACCATGCCGCGCTTCACTTTTTCTTTGATTTCCATTACCATTACATGTATTGTTCACTGCATCTATTGAAAGTTATTCTAATCACAAGATTGTCTTAATGACATTTAAACCAAAGGATTTTTCTAACATGATCACCATGTAAGCACCTAGAAGACTGATATGCACTTCCACGTTAATATCACACAAAAATGGATACTTATTCAATTCTTCTTACCACAAGTAACCTCAATGGCTGCCACCTGGGGCGACGTATTCTCACACCATAGTTCTATAGCCCATGCACCTTTCTTTCACTGTACAAGAACACTCTTTTAACAAGTTCATGTAGGAAATAATATGAAAAATATAGTTTGGATCCAACTATTATTGTAAGTTGGTGGAAGCAAGAGGTTTTAGGATTAATGAGACATAACGACAACCATTAAAAATAAGGATCTGATGTTAGCATGCTACGATGAAGCATCCATTTGCAGTGGTGCATCAAGGAATTACTGACTTTTTAACTGCACACTAATAAATAATTGTTGTTCCACTAACATTTTAGACTTGGATAACCGTCTCTTGCGCTTTTATACTGTAGGTTTCTCCTGAGATATACGGTGATTCACATACTCACTTCTACACACATTGGATGGTATGTTTCCTATTTCTTTGTAGTATCTAACATTACAGTCTGCATATCATAACATCGTCAAATTATATGTTTAAATAGAGAGATGGAGATGGTAGAAGCGGGTGCTACAACATGGATTGCCCTAGTTTTCAACTAGAACCGGGATCAAAAATAAATCCAGGTGCTATTATAAATAGTGCTTCTACTACTGGCGGGTCCAGTCACACTATTACAATCAAAGTTTTTAAGGTATGAGAACCATGTTCAATTTTTTCAATATGTTGATACTAAGGGAATTATTGTAGTAAGTTGGCTAAGGTTTTCATTGCAACAACCTACAAAGAATTTTCATTAATGTCAAAAACCACGTGTTGTGCTAATTTGTGTCCAAACATTACTCTATAGTTTATTGCTATTGGCCTTTAGTTGTTCTCGGGCATGATATCACAAGCCATTGCAATATATGTGTATTCATGAGTGTTGTATGTGTAGATCCACATGGTTTTCATTTTTTGTCATAAAATATTAGGAGTGATAATAGGAAGAATGATTTTTTGATATTTTCTCTCTTGGTTTCATTAGTTCAATATATTACATGGGTGGAATCATTGCTATGCTGGTACAAGTACTCATCACAAAACTCGAGTACCTTCGTAGAGATATGTTAGATCGGGGGCCCTATAGATAAGGGACATACTCCCACCGTTCCACAATAGAAGATGTTTTAGGTGTTTCACATGTTGTCTAGATCCGGACTAAAAGAAGTGAACATATACACTAAAACATGTCTAGATACATGTGTATACATGTGAATGTGGAAGAGGTCTAAAGCATCTTACATTGTGGAATGGAGGGAGTAGATGGACCTCATCAATTACTTACAACCACAACTTGTTCATGTTTCTTCAGTGTGAAAACACACTATATTACTTGTAAGGAAGAATGACAAGAATGGAGCAACTAAGACCATAAAAGGATAGACGAAAAATTATGTATAGGTTGTGCAAATTCCATAAATAAGTAACAGAGTTTTGTTTTCTTGAATAGAGCAAAGCATATTTGGTTTAAAGTTCACGCGTCAAAAGTATGCAGTGTGGTAATTAAATAATCCAAAATTGCACAGCTCATGAGCAATATGATGGTTGTGCAATACTAGTTGGTGAGGAATGTCAACCGCTATTTTTCTTTGTTAGCTTAATTTCCACTTGTATTTTTTCATGATATGTGATTTTCCTAGGATATATAATATTTATATATGGACCAGACTTGTCCTAGCAAGTTTAGTAGCATACATGTATAAGTGCAGACTTCATAGGTACGAAAACTAATTGCCATGCTTGGTACTACATAAAGTTTGAACACATTTCATTACTCAATGAATTTTGTTTATGTTAATGACAGGAGAAGTCCAGTGGAAATTGGTGGCTGTATTGTGGCATGAATGATGACACTCCAACAGCAGTGGGGTACTATCCTACAAACTTATTTACAACATTAGCAGATAAATCAAATGCAATTGGTTTTGGCGGAGAATCACGTGCTAGCAGAAGTCTTCCAACTCCTCCAATGGGCAGTGGGGCGCTTCCATCAGAAAATGCTGCATCCTTTGCCAACCTTCAGTTTGTTGACCAGGATGGTCAAGCCACCCTGATACAATCAGAGTTACCAATTATTGAGCAAAAACCAAAATGTTATTATGTGTCGCCAATAATTGGTTCCAAGTTTTTTTATGGCGGCCCAGCAGGCTGCTTTTAGCTACATGGGTAAACTACATTGTAAGTTTGTGTTGGAATAACGAATCAAATAAAACTATGATGCCTTGCTAAGCTTCCTTTGAAGATTAAGTGTACTTCACACCTAAAGTAAGCTTGAGTTTCAATGGAATAGTATCTCTGAAATAACTTGAGGTATCAATCATTACTTGTATCCACACGAACTTCTCTTCATTTTCATTTATTTATAGCAAGGTTCTAATCAACCATAGTACTGTGTCAGCTTATGAAATACTTCCTACGTTCCGAAATATAAGACGTTTTAGCCATTTTCTGATTCAGATGTACGTAGATGCATTTTAGTTTGTAGATTCGCTCGTTTCAGTCCGTATGTAGTCAATATTGAGATATCTGAAACATCTTATAATTTTGAAACGATGGGAGTAGTTACCCGCAAAATTTGTTCTTTCATGGGATCAAAACTTACAATATAGTCTATTACAAATAATAAGATAGTGCCTCCAAGAGTTTCCCGCTTTAACATCCCAGCTTAATAATAAGATGGAATTCTTACACGACTACCACACAAGCGGATGATTTCAAGCCCACTGACGAAAATCCGACAGAGTCTCCCCTGTACTGGAGGACATCCACAACAGGCAGTTGAGTAAAATCAACAAAACATGAGGATCATCAAGAATATAGCCACACCAATGGCCTCAAAAGACAGTCAACCCAAGAAGAACTTCACAACGAGCACTAGAGGCTCTAACTAAGATACATCAAGCTATACAAGAACCAACCACCAAGCATTAGTGTGGTGAAGTTTATAGGTTCAGGTAAATGAGTGAATATGTGAAGTGAATGGAACATGTTCTACTCCCATGTCTCCCATATGCATGCAGCTATCCGTATGACACCTGAAAACAACAACATTTCAAACGTGAGTTCAAAGAACTCCATAAGCAGCAAATACATGAAGGGATAGTAAGAAAGCATGATACCATATTCAAGGTTAGAGAATCATTATTAGCATATAGTACTTAACTTACCGTCATCGCACCGGGTAATGCCAGTGCTACCTAGGAAACATTACCATAAGGTCTTATAATCCAAGAATCGTCAAGTCACTGAGAACTGGTGTACCATGGAAGAGACTACAAACCCCTGAACACGAGGTTACTACAACTCTTAGGTTCTGAGGTATCGAAGTCACAAAGGTACTAATGAACTGAAACCAATAGTCCGTATGAAGCCAATGGCTGATAAAAATGGTAAAGACTACATTCCACAATAATCTTCACTGTATCCATTATTGAACCAATGGATTCCCCATTGAAGGAAATAAAGAAAGTAACAAAGTAAATGAAAGACTTCTCTTCGAACTACTGCCAGCAATCTAGGGGCGGGGTGTTGGAGATATGCCCTAGAGACAATAATAATTAAGTTTATTATTTATCTCCATGTTTATTATTAATATTTATATCTTTATGCTACGACTGTATTGGGTACTTGTATAGCAAATACAACGTATGCGAGAGGAAAACCTCCGATACACGTGTAGAGATATGAACGGAAAAAGTTCTTGGTCTTGTCTCTAAGACTGGCCTATCTTGTTGTTCGATGATCGTGTTTTCCTGATCATGGACTTTGTATAAGTCATACAACTATAGGAGTGGATTATCGGAATGATAATCGCACTGAACCGACCCACCGTATGATCTTGCTATGAGACACATCGTCAACGATGAAGATAGCAATTGATCATCTATTTAGTTATCATTAGCTAGATCCCTATGCTATGAGAATATCTTGTGAACGCTTATTCGACACTCGAGCTTTGATTTCCACCAAACGTCTTGTAGTAACATGGGACTATGATAGGTGGCTTTTGGGCTTGAACTAGGATAATGTATTGGAACAAAGATCGTTCAAGAATGGCACTTACTCCTCCATACGATGGAGAGATACATCCTCTAGGCCATCTCAAGTATTATTGTTGTCACCCAATCGTCTGACCAGACACAAGCGTGATTTATCACGGGACAACATATATACGGAATGAGAAAAGAGAATGATATTGGTACGAGAATAATATGTGTTATGATCAAAGGGTTTGATCACACTAGAGCACATTGTCTAAATCTCGAGATATCATTGGTATCGTGTACGTAAGGGGATTAAGCGTAATGAGTAACGCATAGGTTCTGGCGTTCATTCACAACACAAGGGTGCTAGTACGAATGCCTAACCCACTGCTGGTTATTGTTTGGTAAGCTCCCAAACAATACTTTGTGTTTGCTGAACCTTTCGGGTCACACACATAAGCTGTAGGTCAATCTTTGATTGAGCGTAAAGATGTCACTAGGATTTGTTCCGGTGAATTTTAAGTTAGAGAGAATGCGGACATCTAATGTCCCGGGATGATAGGAATGGTTTCTATCATCAGCGGATTTAATCCGAGTGCTTATAAAGAAGGAAATATTGTTCCGATGTTTTTGTCCGCGGATACTAGGTATCTCGGTTCATATAAATATGAGTTATATGATAAGTAATTAATTCCGGGAAGTTTCTGTAAAAGGAAATATTCATTTAGGAATTAATTAGACAAAACAATTAATTATTTATTTAACTAATTATATTGGAAAATATAAATAAAGGATATTATTTGGAGCCCAATAAAAGGGGGCTGCCAAGTGGGCCCATGGGGCCCACAAGGTAGCCGCACCCACATGGTATGTGGGGGTCGGGCCGAGTCCGAGTTGGGGGGGGACTCCCCCTCTCCGGCGGCTAGGGCGGCCGCCTAGGGCGGGCCCACAAGGGGCGGCGGCCAGGGCAGGCCCCACATGGCAGGAGGCGGGTGGGGGAGGAGTCCAACTCCTCCCTTCGACCCGAGTTGGAGTGGGGGAGGGTTTCCTCCCCCCTTCCTTGTTGGGAAAGGCAGGTTTGGGAGGAGGAGTCCTACTCCTCCTCCCAATCCGAGTTGGGGAAGGGGAGGGACTCCTCCCTCCCTTCCTTGGCCGGCCGGCCCAAAGGGGAAGGGTTGCCCTTCCCCAAGTCCCTCCACCCCTTGGCCTCCTTTATAAGCAACCCCAAGCCCCTAGGGTTTGACACACAAGTTTGCCTCCGTGCAAGTTCTCTCTCTCTTGTAGATCTCATGTGTTGAGAATTAGACGTCTCTAATCTTCTCATATAGATCTAATCTAGTTGATTAGATCTACCACCTAAACTACGCCGCAAGGCACTCTCTTCACCACGTGCTAGTAGCTAGGCGGTGAACGCACGGGGTGGGTTGACACGGTGTATGTGTGGATACCGCTAGAGCGGGATTTGCGCAAGTAAGTTCCTTGGACAACGGAACAACTTCATCAAGGTCTACATCAACGTCGACGCACGCAACAATCTCACCTCCCGGCGTGGACGTGAGATTCTTCATCAGGCTACACCGACATCTACTTCGACAAACACAAGATCTTCCGCAAGTGTTTGTAAGTATCTGATCATCGCATTATGGGGTGCAGCATATCTTCATAGAATAGATCTTGGCAAGGTTACGGATAAATTTTAAAGTTTTCCCCGCAACCCAATAGTGGTATCAGAGCCGATCTATGCGTTGGTATGATTTGATCTAGAGCACCAGTTGGTGTGAGCATTGCATGGTTCTTGCATTAAGTTTATTTTAGTTGCTTCCCAAAAGTTGTACATCATATTCCATGGCAGTATTGGCAAGATCTTTACGAACTTCTGGCTATCCGCGGACCTTCCGGCTGCTCCTAGTATGCTTGTTGGCGCCAACGATGTGCTTCAGTAGCTTCGGGTCTATACCCTTAGTTGTGGACGTTGATGTATATACGGACTGGGCCTGAGGGTTGGACGCCTCACGGGGGTCACGCGCACATGTGATCGTTTAGATTGGGGTTCTGCAACGTTTTCGTAATGTTGGGATCTCAATCACCCCGCAATGTTAATCTAGCAACTAGCCTAAACGTGCTTCAATACGTAGGTAGTGACGGTAATTCCGTAGAGCCTACAAAGCCACGTAAAACTTGCAAACAAAGCGTTAGATACGTCTAACTTGGTTTTGCAGGATTGAGTGCATGTGTTTTGGTATAGCTATTTTGTTACGGTGTCTTAACATGATGGTGGGAGCCAAAACAATTGATCGAGTTCGTCATCGACAATCAAGCGAAGAAGAGTTCGTCGGAGACCGGGAGGAGGCGCCGGCATGGGCGGTGACGTGTACTTGGCGAGTTTCGGATATGGTAATTTTCCTTCGGGAATTTTGCCGTGACCGGAACAATGAAGATGGTGATCCTCAAGGACGAGCGCCAAGGACTTCCGAGGAATAACAAAGGCTATACCAAAGCACATGAATTATTATTAATTGCCTGTGATGTTTATCCTTTGTTGTTTGCACCTTGATTGCGCAGTAGTCGTTTATTAGGGTGAATCCTCAAATAAAATCAAGGAGATCGTGTTCTTACCAACCGTGGCACCGTCAAACCGGATGCTTGTTACCGTGCGACCTGTATCCAAGGGTTCGGGAGGCGGGCGCGAACCGTTCCAGCAGCCAGTGTCGGTTGGTTGTCTTGACGTCCAGCATACACAATATGAGTTCGGAACACATCCGTCGAAAGACGAACAGGAGTTGTAGCTGCTGCAATTAGCATAGTGCTTACCGGTTGGCCGACGGACATGACATGTATCCATGCTTGCTTCGTAGGGCAATCGGGTCCTGAATCACTTAGTGCCAATCAAGAGGATTATTGGACTTAGTGGGAGCATATCTTAGATTCATGTTTGATTGAATTAAAGTAGTGCATTAAAATTAGTAATAAACTAGAAGTCTAAATAAACTTGTTTTGTTGTAGAAAATGGATCCCGTTGAAAAGATTTATGAAGAAGACTTGTTAGGAAAGTTGACTGTGGGAAGCGTGATCTTTGCGGATTGGCTTCACGGACTGAGAGAAAATCTCAGGAGACGCGATTTAGAGCATATTCTGGATACACCTGTTCCGGAAGGAGAAGATGACTATTCTCCTATGGGAGAAGATGAGTATCAAGCTGGATTGGTTTTGCTAGACAAGATGAGTTTTGAGCTTAGCGATTTGTATCCGTACTATCGCCCCTTCCGTCTTATGGAAGCGTTGAAAGCTCGATTCTCAATCAGATGTGTCTTGGCATATACAAATTCAATGTGGAACTTAGTGATTGCAAACTATCGAGCGATGGCTCGATGAGGGAGCACAAAGAAAAGTTCTGCAAGATACTAAGGAAGCTTAAGGACATTGGGAAACCAATTCCAGAAAAGCAAGCAGTTGACACACTTCTGAGATCACTACCATCATACTACTATGCCTTTGTGGCATGCTATGAATTGATGGGAGTTGAGAAGACAGTCAATGAGGTCTTCGACATGCTCTTATCAGCAGAGATGGATATCTATGTGCATCACTTGATGACTACAACCATCTTGCAAGACAAGTGGAAAATCCACAAAAGGTATAAGAGTTATACACAGATTATTGACATAATCTCGACTCGAATATATTTTGGTATTTAATACTGAAATTTTTCATATTGCATGATTGCAGTGTGGAAAGGAAAAGAGCCAAGAGATTCAAGAAGAATTGGAGGAAGTGGGGAAAGAAAGCACTCCAGAAGTGATGATCACCACTATGTCTTCAATCCAAGTCAATGAAGAAGATTTACACTAGAACTTTAAATAAGAGTTATTTTCAGTTTGATCATTATGTAATGAATATTTTAGATTCTGGAACAAGTCATTGTTCGAATTATAAAGTATGTGTGGGAATTCCAAGTTTGGAAATTCAAAGTTTATATCTTCTTTATTGTGTTATGTCATTAATTATTTGTTTGTTAAGTCTTTATTGTTTTGATTCAAGTTATTGCTTAAAGTTTTGAGTAATAATAAAGTTAGTTTAATCTTTAATTTGGAGTTATACTTTTCGTTGGTTCTCTTTGAGACTCTTAAAGTTATCTCTAAATTAAATGGATAAAACTAAAATCACAAAGTGTCATACACTTGGAGAAATTCGAAATTCATAAAGTGCTAGGCATTTGATGAAAATCGAAATCCACAAAATGCTAGGCATTTAGTAGACTCGAATTTGGCAAAGTGCTAGGCACTAGTAAATTTCGAGATTTACATAAAGGAGTGGAATCTACCCATTAATTCAATTCTATTGAGATTAATATGAAGTTGCATATTAATGAAATAGAGTTAATGAAATTATTGAAGTTTCAATGTTTCATATAATTCAGTGGGAGAGTGTGAGAATCAAAATAAAGGAATCAAAGGAATTTGATTAAAGTTAAAAGAAAGGACTTAATAAAATATTGTAACATTGTTGACAAAGGAAAGTTTTTCTTAGTCAAATTACTTGTGATGGATTTTGGTAACTCGAAATCATCATGGTAATAAAATCTTTTGCAAGATAAAGATTAAAAGGAAATGTTACAAAGTCTTGCTTAATGTGTTGTGAAATTAGAATTCCAAATTACCCACTAAAGTAAATAGATTATTTTGTTTGTATTTCGGGACCTATATCAATTTAACTTAGAGTTATTTTGATAGTAAGTTCCAATTTTCAATTGTGATTTAAAGTTGAATTCGAATTGAAAATGTTTTGCAAAAGTCCAAAATTGTTATTTTGGCAAGTGACTTCCACACATAATTCTAAATGCTTGTTGACTTTAGAATTGGAGAAAAGTGTCTTCTCATGAAGAGAGAGTGGAAATCATAATACTAAATTAAGGCTGAGAGTCTTTGGGCAAGTGTTAGAATGAGAAGGGAAACATGCAAATGTTTCCATATCATTACTTTGTCCAGGAATACATGTAAGGCATACATGGTTCGAATTAAGTATTAAAAGGTCATGTGAGGAATTTGATGATTAAATCACTAGGTGATTGAAATCATTTAAATGTCCAGGAACATGATATAAGCAAAACAATTACAAGCAAATAATGAACATTCATTAATGACATTTTGTCATAAAAGGAGTTCAAGAAAATTCATGAGACTCCAAGATCCAATCTTGAGAGTAGTTTGGATGTGATGTAAAATCATGTGCATGAATATTTCATAAAGAAAGGACATATATGAATATCTAATATTCATAGAGCTAGTCTTGATTAAAATTGTTTTATCAAGGACGAATAACTGATAGTGAGAAGTTGCAATACTTTTCATATCAATTGCTTGATGCTGTTATTGAACTAAAGTAGCAATATTATTGCTAAGGATAATTATTTGGATTATGAAATAATCTAGATAATTATATTATGAATGTTTGAAGTCAGTCGTATTAATGAGTAAGAATTTCATTCTTTTCATTATATAAATCGAAGGGACTTAAAAGACAGTGGGAGCTGATATTATATTTATTGAATAAGGCTAGGCCGAATTAATAAATATATAAATCTCGTGATTTAAAGAGTTTAAATAAAAGGTCGGAAAATGTCTTATTAAAGTTTTGTCTCTAAGATAGAATTTAATAAACATGAGTATGAATGTGCTAAAGTGCAATTCTGAAAGGTAATTTCGAATTGTGTCTTGAGTCAAAGAAATTTGATCAAGAATTCATAGCGTGATATTTGCAAGATACCTTGACCTTCGTAGTCCTGGATGAGCGAATAGAGAGGAATAAGATCAAATCATATTTAATGTGATTTTGCTTATCTCATTGCTATATATAGTACATAAAGCCGGAAAGTTTCCAAAGTGCTAAACTTTTATAAAGTTTTGCCACCGGCATTAATGAGAAATTCTTAAAAGGATATTCTCATAAGAGCAGTTAATTAAGATTGTAATTGATCATATAAAGGTTTGGTAAAAGAACCTGATGGTGAGATTACAAAAAGGAAAAACCAACAAGGTGGATTTTGTAAAGCTTCAAATAGTGTGTATAGAGAAGTTACTCGTATACATATTTGTGGTGGAATTATGAAATCAAATTTATTCTGATAAATGTTTTTTCAATGATAAATACTAAGTGTTTTGATTTTATCAAAACACGTGTATCTTATGAGTGGATTCTACAACAAAGATAGTTTATCTATCGAGGATAGTTGCGTCATTGATGTGAGACGTCATGATAAGCAAGTTATTGGATGAGTCATTACTCAGGTGAGGTTTCAAAAGATGGTATGATAATATCAACCGGTATTATTAATGCTACTACGGAACCGGAAAGCCCATATCCAATTCCTAAAAATCCGACTTACATAGTCAAGTTTGGCATGTGAGGAGATAAACAAGTTTATGAACTTTGGTTGGATCAAAGTGCGGACACAGTTTCAGATCGCATGCGAAAGCGTGAGTGGCACCTTAGTTCCATTTGGTGTCATGTCATCATGCTAACTAGAATCATTATTGTTTCTAGTGCAAGTGGGAGACTGTTGGAGATATGCCCTAGAGACAATAATAATTAAGTTTATTATTTATCTCCATGTTTATTATTAATGTTTATATCTTTATGCTACAACTGTATTGGGTACTTGTATAGCAAATACAACGTATGCAAGAGGAAAACCTCCGATACACGTGTAGAGATATGAACGGAAAAAGAGTTCCTGGTCTTGTCTCTAAGACTAGCCTATCTTGTTGCTCGATGATCGTGTTTTCCTGATCATGGACTTTGTATAAGTCATTCAACTATAGGAGTGGATTATCGGAATGATAATCGCACTGAACCGACCCACCGTATGATCTTGCTATGAGACAAATCGTCAACGATGAAATAGCGATTGATCATCTATTTAGTTATCATTAGCTAGATCCCTATGCTATGAGAATATCTTGTGACCGCTTATTCGACACTCGAGCTTTGATTTCCATCAAACGTCTTGCAGTAACATGGGACTATGATAGGTGGCTTTTGGGCTTGAACTAGATAATGTATTGGAACAGAGATCGTTCAAGAATGGCACTTACTCCTCCAGACGATGGAGAGATACATCCTCTAGGCCATCTCAAGTATTATTGTTGTCACCCAATCGTCTGGCCAGACACAAGCGTGATTTATCACGGGACAACATATATACGGAATGAGAAAAGAGAATGATATTGGTACGAGAATAATATGTGTTATGATCAAAGGGTTTGATCACACTAGAGCACATTGTCTCAATCTCGAGATATCATTGGTATCGTGTACGTAAGGGGATTAAGCGTAATGAGTAACGCACAGGTTCTGTTGTTCATTCACAACACAAGGGTGCCAGTACGAATGCCTAACCCACTGCTGGTTATTGTTTGGTAAGCTCCCAAACAATACTTTGTGTTTGCTGAACCTTTCGGGTCACACACTTAAGCTGTAGGTCAATCTTTGATTGAGAGTAAAGATGTAGTTTTAGTGGGAATGAGATTGTGTCGGAGTAGCTCCGATGTCACTGGGATTTGTTCCGGTGAATTATAAGTTAGAGAGAATGCGGACATCTAATGTCCCGGGATGATAGGAATGGTTTCTATCATCAGCGGATTTAATCCGAGTGCTTATAAAGAAGGAAATATTGTTCCGATGTTTTGTCGGCGGATACTAGGTATCCCGGTTCATATAAATATGAGTTATATGATAAGTAATTAATTCCGGGAATTTTCTGTAAAAGGAAATATTCATTTAGGAATTAATTAGACAAACAATTATTATTTATTTAATTAATTATATTGGAAAATATAAATAAAGGATTTATTTGGAGCCCAATAAAAGGGGCTGCCAAGTGGGCCCATGGGGCCCACAAGGCAGCCGCACCCACATGGTATGTGGGGGGGGCCGAGTCCGAGTTGGGGGGACTCCCCCTCCCCGGCGGCTAGGGCGGGCCCCACAGGGGCGGCGGCCAGGGCGGTCCCACATGGCAGGAGGCGGTGGGGGAGGAGTCCAACTCCTCCCTCCAACCCGAGTTGGAGTGGGGGAGGGTTTCCTCCCCCCTTCCTTGTTGGGAAAGGCAGTTTGGGAGGGAGGAGTCCTACTCCTCCTCCCAATCCGAGTTGGGAAGGGGAGGGACTCCTCCCTCCCTTCCTTGGCCGTCCGGCCCAAAGGGGAAGGGCTTTGCCCCTTCCCCAAGTCCCTCCACCCCTTGGCCTCCTTTATAAGCAACCCCAAGCCCCTAGGGTTTGACACACAAGTTTGCCTCCGTGCAAGTTCTCTCTCTTGTAGATCTCATGTGTTGAGAATTAGACATCTCTAATCTTCTCATATAGATCTAATCTAGTTGATTAGATCTACCACCTAAACTACGCCGCAAGGCAGTCTCTCTTCACCACGTGCTAGTAGCTAGGCGGTGAACGCACGGGGTGGGTTGACACGGTGTATGTGTGGATACCGCTAGAGCGGGATTTGCGCCAGTAAGTTCCTTGGACAACGGAACAACTTCATCAACGTCTACATCAACGTCGACGCACGGCAACAATCTCACCTCCCGGCGTGGACGTGAGATTCTTCAACAGGCTACACCGACATCTACTTCGACAAACACAAGATCTTCCGCAAAGGTGTTTGTAAGTATCTTGATCATCGCATTATGGGGTGCAGTATATCTTCATAGAATAGATCTTGGCGGCAAGGTTACGGATAAATTTTAAAGTTTTCTCCGCAACCCAATACGCGGGGGGGGGGGGGGGGCGACGTCTCATCCGAGACCCTTTTCCAACCCACACAAGGTGAGAGGACCATACGAGGTTGAACCCGAAGGACCATAAACTCACAAGTGTTGATCACCCCTTGTACCGGGAAACCTTCGGGTACATAAACTTGCAAAGCGAGGATAACTCCTTGTACTGGGAAGATACACTCATGATGAATTTCTTAATAAAGAACCATGAAAAGCCAAACCCAGTTATGGTGTATTGAAGGATACATAGGGTGAAATATGGCATTTTGCAACCGCAACTAGAAACATGACATGGAACCAGGGTGATATACAACACATGTCATCCAACCACACCAGGCATAGCTGTCACTATATTATCCCATCCCGACAGATTTTAGGGAAAAAGCCTATGTACCATACGAATATGTGTTCTATGGTGACACATTCCTTATAAATGAGCCATCCATGAAACATAAACTTACTTTACCGATCACAAAGAATATAAGCTATAGAAGATAACATTCAGGGATAAGCAACTAGTTGTGATGGGGGGCCACACGATGCCCACCATCCTGACATGTACTCCCTCCGTTCTACAATATAAGATCTTTTAGCCTTTGTATACATTCACATGTGTACACATGTATCTAGACATGTTTTGTGTCTATGTACACTTATTTTGGTATGAATGTAGAAAATATGTGTAACATCTAAAATATCTTATATTGTGGAACGGAGGGAGTACTTGCCTTTACTGAGAGCGGAGAAGTTGAATGGTGATGAAACCCGATACCTGTGAGCAACCAGGGACAAAAGAGTCTCAATACATATCATACACCGCAATACAAGGAACACACAAGCCTCAAGCATTACACCAAATCATCACATGTAAAGCACATACATATGTACTCCTAATGAGATTCTCAGAATAGTAACCCTTTGCTGCCCATATACTAATAAATTCATAGCACGAGCTAGGATGCTTCAAATAAAGCAAATGCTACGGTTCTGGTGTCATTAGAAGATTACCTAGAAGTAACTCAAAATATATGAACCTTGTATTGTGGTTAGCTAGGTCAAACCAAGCAAATACTAGATTAATGTACCTAGAATTCAGCACACCAACTAGCCCCTTTAGGAATTTCATTGCAGTAAAGATGCCCATTGAAAACGAGCAAACTGAATTGATATAGAAAGTAGAAGCTACCTTCCATAGTATATTGGTTCTCTATTTTATCATCAACAGAAGGCTGAAAGATTGCGCCCAAAACCATAAGTACCCTGTTTTTGAGTTCTCGGAACAGAACTTGTTATTATCACCGAGACCAAACGGCTGAACCAGATTGAGCAAAATACCACTCAAAATGACCGTGGGAAACTGGGAACATTACCTATATTTCATTTCATATCTTAATCACCCAATTTTGCCAGCTTAGCTTGAGAAAATGGAGATTTGTGATACTGTATACACAGAGACAGCAACAGAAATCACCTTTGCCCTAATCCGGTAATCCCCTCTCGTTCTCTTCTTCTTCTCCTTTTCATCTTGTCCTTTGTTCTTTCCTCCTCCTCCTCTTGTTCTTCAACCTTAGGTCCTGGCTGTACTAGCAGGTGGGAGAGGACGTGCTGAGGGGTGGAGACTGGATAGGGGAGGCGCCATGGAGAGGAAAAGGCTCATGCGTGTTGTAGACAAGAAGGAAGAGGATGGCTTTGGAGATGTGGAGAAGTTATTCACGTGATGGAGGAAGGAGATAAGGATGCACAGCGATAATAAATATATTAAATGAAATATATTTCTTCCAATTAGGAAAACTGGGTAGTTAGTTTTGACTATCTCGTTCAATCATTGCCAAGGGAAGCAAATAGAGTATCTGATAGTCTAGCAAGTCAGTGCTTTTCTTCTAAACTTTCATGTTACTAGATGACCGGTTGCGCCCCTGGCGCAGGTGCCATAAGTAAGACTGTAATGTAGCCTTAAGTTTTTACATATGTTACGTATATTTTTGTTTATCTTTAAGATTTATACGGAGATAATGCGTCTACCATCGATAAATTATGAACCCATATAAGTTTTGAATCTATTTGTGTATGACTAACCTTTTTGAAAAAACCTTTGTGGTAATCGTAATTTAATTTGTATTACTCTTGAACTGGAGAAATCATTTAATTGGAATGTAACTATGGTTATTATTAGACAGCAAATGAACAACCTATTTATCAGGCATATGATTTTGAGCTCGTGTTTCGATGCTTTTTATCGATGAAAATATAGAATGAGACGAAATAATTGGCCGAACTTATGAAAGCGAGACCCGGTTCAAGAACATGACTTGGCGAAGAATAAAAAAGCGGTAGATGACGAAGCATAATCCTGATTTAGACCACAACTATTTTTATAACAAGGAATAACACATACGTTAGCACTTAGTAGCATCTTGGTGACCTCAAAATGCTTGAGTTGTCTGCATGAAACACAAATTAAAAATGAATCATGAACTTGTGATAAAAAAATACATGTGTTTATTAAGCCTGACCACATGTAGATATTGAATTTTTTCGAACGTAACATGTAGATACCGACTTGAAAATATCAAATATGTTTGCGTGAAATATCAAAAAAAAAAAAAAAACAGTGGACTCTAAATTGGTGAAATTAGACAAGATAAACAAATTACTCGATGATAGACAACCTGCTCCGATATAGAGGAGCATCGTACGCTTTAAAGTGCAGTAGTTAAGGAAACAAATCACTAAACATTTTTTTTTTGGAACGGGGCAGTCCCAGCCTCTGCATCAAATGATGCATGCGGCTTTTATTTATATCACTAAACATATATAGCTTATAGGAATGTAAGGTTGACAACCTTGTTACAGGCTGAAACCTTGCCTTAGTCTTCATCATCGGAGATGAAGATAATTTCTTTGCTAGCTGTCTGAATCGGTTTGGTCTCGTGAAGCAGCCTATGCTTCTTTGCTGGGCTTGGCTTCTCCACCTTCTTTAGAAGACGATCTTTCTTCTTGTGGTTGTCCTCCACTATAATTTGGTCCTAGTAGTATTTAGCTTCGTGCAACAACTTCGATGAAACATACAGGGTGTTAACTCTCATCGCAGGTCAACGCTTAGTAGTTGTGTTGTCTGCTGCGTCAGATACCGTGTGTGTAGATTGTGTATCAATACAGGCTATGAAAGTTATGGCTCAACTACAAAAACTTTTGAGAAGTTACTCCCATGACAACCGACGCAAGTGCCTCCGAAACTCCGAGTGTTAATTGCCTATTGGGGCTTGTCGAGGTACAGATGATCGGGCGTCTTTTATTTTTCCCACCATCGAATAAAGTTGTACACGAAAAGAACTTTATAGCTACACATTAAAATGTACGCCATTACAGTAATAAACCAAGTGCTCAGGGAATTCGTGACAGCTAGTAAATAATGGAAACTGAGGATGAATCAGAATCTGCTAGTCAAGACAGCTGATTCTGGGACTGCAAACACCCTTAAATACATCTCCACCAAGTGATTTTCTATAAATATTTTGATTGGAATCCTCGTGTATTGTACATATCAATAAGATGATTAATATCCTAGACATGAATATAAGCTACTCCCTCCGACCGGTATATATAACTGTCGCAGGAAACTAACCGATCACGTACAACTTACTACAGCTCACGTAACTTTTTTTGGGTGTTCACAAAACTAACAAACTTTGCGTGCACCGGACATACAGCTGCCTAAGGCCTTAGCCCTCAGATCTTTCCTGAATTACTCACGTACAGTAAACAAAATCTACAAGCCTTGCTGCCATCGAAGTAGTTGTAGCCCCTTATGTGCAGCATCAACCTGTGAAAACGAAATGCAATAATGCATGATCATAAAGGGAAGTCTAGTTCAGAACTACTGCTGCTGGTCGCCACTACAGACCACAGACACACATACAGAAAATCAGTCCAGACAACGCCATGCCACTATCTGCAAGATATGGAAACCATACCTGAAGCGTAAAGTGCAGATGGCCGATGCGCTGCTCCAGACATTAGACCTGCAAACAAAGATTTAGCAGTGTCACAAAAATATTACAAGAAAGTTCAGTTCAGAAAAATGGCAAGCCATGGTGAGTGACTTGTTTGAGAGCCATACGTGAATATGTTATTTGTACACAGTGCCAAAAATATTGTCATGGGTCGCTACTGCTGACCGCCAAAATTTTGATACATTTTAGAAGGAAATCTGAGCCAAGTCATTGGGGGCATCGAAGAAGCTTAAGCCCCTTCAGTTTAGAAGTAAATACCTTCCTCTAAAGCGACACGTAATCTTTCCAGCCCATATGCAAAGAGCAGAAGATCATATTACAAGGAAGCATTGCAAAGTGAAAATAAGCCGAACTAACCTGTGTAAAAAAAAGTACACAAATCGTACTTAAAAAATCATCATATGCAATCGTAGTAGGTCAGTCCTTACAAGAGAATGCATCAAACAGTAGGGTAACAGGGTAATTTTTTTGCAACAAACAGGAAAGTTCTTGTAGACGATAAGATCTCAAAACCATAAGAATTTCAAACAAATTTAGAATGAGCCACACTGTGTGTTACCACATCAGGTAGTTCATTTTTATGGAAGCTTTCCTTTTGTCACCAATTAGAACAAATTCGCCGAAATAAAAAAATATTGACCAACTTCCTTAGAGAAATCTTCTAACTCAAGGTTAATAAAGCAAAGCAATTCCAGAGGTAAATGAATATGCAGAATTAAGTTTAATCTGTACCATTCGATCCACTATTTTGTGGACATTAAATATGGACACAATCAAGTTGTGATTGTGACAATAAAAGGCGGTTTAATTGATGGCAGTAACACAAACGAGTATAGTATACACTGTTTTCTGAATGGAGATGCAGAAATATACGTGTCTGTATAACCTAAGCCAACAGATGAGCCAATTTGCACCATCATACCATACCACTATACAAGTGGTCCAAACATCAATGTCCACAACAAAGGAGTAAAGTAGCAGAGAGGAAAATATCAATTATGCATCAAAGCGAAGGATCTTAACCAAAGGCCAAATAAATATCTCTGTTGTATACCTCTATTTCAGCTTTTATGATATCTAGATAATTATCTGTGATTCTGAAACAAGTAACACAATTGAGATATCTGTCAACTGTGATGTAAAATGGCAACCCTTAATAAATTTATTATAAACAAAACAAGCATGAAATCAACTAATGAAGATGCACTCAAGCCGCACAACAACAAAGAAAACGGGAGATCAGATCGTGACAGCAGAAAACAAAGGAAGGCGGGCAAAGCATAACTACACCTGATGGACTGGAATGCACATCCCAACAGCAAAACAGAGGACCCTCTTCAACTAACACACCCCTCCGTCACCAACCCTTAAGAACCATTGTTTATACTCAAAGCTCATAATTCCACCACCACAAATGTTTCAATACGCGGATATGTGGAAAGCAATTACGAATGTGAAGCATAATTAATAAACTGTTATCACATTTAATCTATCCATAGCATCTGCTTCCAAATTAAGTTGATCTACCATATGAATATGAGTAAATTTAAAAAGAGCACAAGGTCTGTATTATCAGTTGGCATCGGCTGAGAGATACATTGGAGCCAGTCAAAGAGCTTATTAGTTAACTGATACGTTTTGTATTGTAGTAATCCTGGTGAGCCTACCTAACCTTGAGCCTCTGCCTACCTAGCCGTGCTAATAAATCGCTGGAACCTTAGACCATTGAAGTCTCATAATCCACAAAAAGATATTGGCTCAAACAAAGAATAACTCAGAACCAGGCTTAAAGATAATTTGTTTCCGATCTCTTATTTCTTAGGCAAAAACAAAATGAACGAGAGCCAGCAATATTAACCTTTTTTCCCCGTGGAGTCAAAAACTAAACCAAGCTAGTCAAAGAACTGGAACAACTTTTCTTTTTCATGCAGGCAAAGAAAAGTGTAGGCCACTAAGAATTGCCAGTAAAATTCAATATATAATTACTCATATGAGGATAATAAAGAAAGAAAAGGGTGACTACTTTCCTTTGCAATATATAAGTTCATCTCATTACAATTGGGTGACAGATTAAAAATATGACATTAGATTAACAAATTAAAGCTAGATCAAATATTACTTACATTGAAAAGAGGTCAAATAGCTATTAGCAACGTCATCCTGTTTGGGCGCACTTTTCTGGTCATAAGGGATCAGAAAAGGGATCGATGACTACAAGCAAGAAAAATTGAAAAGGCGCAGCCAGGCACCTTACCACCCAAGCATCCATAAGGCGACGTCTGGAAAACCATGATAAATACACATTTTAGTTTCATTGTAGTGAGTAAGAATCCATCAAACTCGTACCATGCAGTACAATTCTGCTAGAGTAAAATTCAAAAGCTATAAGTAACAAACAACCAGATATTACCTTCATGCTTCATGAGTAGCAAATTTGTACAGACGTGACTAAACCAAAATATCACCAAAACATAGCCGCAGCTCAGCCTACGGACTAACACCTCTACGAGAACACACAAATCATAACTACATTATTGCAAAGCAAACGAGATCTCCCTCAGCTGAAATGAGAAGGCACATAGATCTAACATAACACGAGCATCCAAGAATTTCTAGCAAGGCATCTAGACAGAGCTCACAATCTATCAAGTGATCAAATGTGTTGATCGGTCAATTAAATAAGTAGTTCATGTATATATGCTCATGCACCTCTGTTGCAGTAAAGAAGTATACAGTTGCTTTAATTTGGTTTCTTACTTCCATGATCAAACGTCTTTACCTAAATTATATGGTATGATCTACATGTGTAGCTCCGGCTGCTGCCATCCCGTGCTTGACCTGTACTCAACCTGGCGAGGAGACAAAACTCAATCAGCAGCAGCGCGGGTGTTCAGGCGGACGACAAAGGGAAACAACGCAAGGTACCAGAGGAGGGTGAGCAGAAGAGTGGGCATTCTCCATGACGAACCAAGGACGACCTGCTCTTCCCTCCTGACGCCGACCTTCTTCCTCTCCCGTGCAGCTCCACCAGACCGCCTAAAAGAGGCGGAGGAGCGCCAGCCGCCCCCGCTGCTTCTTGTCCGCGCCTAGGGCCAGCCTGCTCTTCTCTCCTTTCGCCTCCCTCCTTGACCACGGCGAGCCACGCATCCATGAGCGTCCATAGGTACGTCAAGAAACAGAGGATGAGAAATAGGTAGAGGGATTTCACCTGGCGAGTTCACCTGGCGAGCTGGCCTCCGCCTCGAGCACCTCCATCAAGCTCGACCTCCAATCTCACCGCCATAAATCTGGCAGCCGCCCCTCTTCCTCCTCCTCCGTCCGGCCCTCGAGCTCATCCTCTCCTCTATTATACGGGACCAGCGCCACCGTCTAGTTCCTCCTCCAGCTCTAGACCGGGAAGCGGAGAGGGCGGACGGCCGAGGGAGGGAGAGGCGAGCAGAGAGGTGATGGCGGCGCAGCAGCACGAGAGGTGGAGAGGAAGCGGGCGGAGCCTGCACGGGGACCGCCTCACAGGCGGCGCTGAGGACACCGTGGTCCATCCGACGTGCGCGCGGCCAACAGGCGGCGAGCATGGCCTCCCGGAGCTCAACAGCACGAGGAGGAGCGGCGCGATGGAGCCCAACGTAGACGAGGGTTGGCCGAGTGTCGCCCCGGCGGACGGAGCTGGCGAATGGGGAGCGGCGGTGGCGGAGGCGGCTTGTGGGAGAGGAAGAAGGGCGTGAGGGGATTGGGGAGGAGAGATGCGAGCAACGACTGGCCTAGGGTTTCACCGCGGGGTGCCAGTTTTGTCTCACCCGACGACGTGATCGAACGGTTGCAGTCAAAAGCGGGAGAAGAAAATTTACTGTTTGCACCGAAATGGACGGCTAGGATAAGCTGCCTCGCCAAAGCTCTCAGCACCCCAGGAATCTAGTGACATTTAAAGGAGTAATTGGGTCGATGAACCCCAAACTTATTGCTGGATGATCTCCTGTACGATGTAACTATGGTTGATGGTTAAAGCGGCAAGTTTTAGACGCATTCTTTTTCTTAACATGGTATCTATGGGACCGGAAGATTTTTAATGAGGCGGCTTGCTGACCTAATATAGTGGGTGCAAATTTCAAAAGAAAATGGACTATCTCGACGAGCTCAACGCAGTAGTGGGCTCTGATCTTTTAAAATAGAGAAAATGACAGAAAAATATGACATTTAGGGTCATGTTGTTCCAAAACTATCATAATCTATCTATTATATACTAAAAGCAAAATGATTTAGTTTTCGAGACACCACGTTAAGCCACATCATTCAAATTATTTTTGACAGCTAGATCTCGAATAAGTGGTTATGATTTAATGAAAGGTTATTTATTGCGTAACCATGTAGTCCCGTTTGGCATGTACACGTTTTGATACGTGTGAAAAGTTTTTCTTTTTACACATGGACTACATCACGTATCAATAGCTGAGCCTGTTTCCTAGCATCTTTTTTTTCCTAAAAAAAATGAGTCGTTTGCTAGCTTCCGTGGAACAAACATACAACATCTCGTAGGAATAGCTGGTGCGTTGAGAGAAAAAATACGTACACTACCACGTCTTCCGGCCAGATGCAAAAAAAAGCCAGGTAGGAGGAGATTTTTTTTTTTTTGAAGGGATCAACATTGCGAATTCAACCCAGAATACAAAAGAGGGGAAAGAACAGGAATTCGCAAACGAACAAAGCCCCGACACCCAGCACAACAGCGAGGTCGAAGAACACAGACCACACGCTGAACCACCTAAGAACCTGAAGCCGAACCTCGACGCCGACGAAGTCGAAGAAGAAGAATGCAGGCCACCACCAGCCCTGGGAAGGAGACGCCCCTCTCATGTCGAAGGCTGCAGGAGCCGCCCGCCGCAAGCACCGGGACTGAAGCACGTTGAAAGAGCACAGCCAGGACGCCTCCACCCCGCTTCCACCCAACATCCACCAAACCCTGCACTGAGGTCGAAAAAAGCTTGCCGGAGCCACCACCGAAGAACCGCCAAGTCCCCACCTACTCCCCTCGCCACCACGGCCGGCCGGAGAAGGAAGGAGCAAGACGATGAAGCCGACGGCGACGAGCTCCGAGATCCCGAAGAAGCCGCTCCTGTACAAGCAGAGGAGGCAGCCAACGCCATAGTCATACAGCTTGGTGATCGTGTTCAGGATTACAATGCTAACTAAATATTGTATACGAAAAGCAAAACTGCTTGATACATGTGAGAATTTTGGTTTATCCCGTCCAAGAGAACAAAAAAATTAATGCATCGGCTGCTCTAGAAAATATTGTATATGGAGTTACTAATATCTTGATGCAATATATATTTTTCAAAGTTTCTACGAGAAATCAAAACAGCCTCCCGCAAAAATAAATTAACAATCACCATGGAAAGAAAATCAAAATTTACTTGAAAATGCTCACAAGATGATGTGTCTGAGTTATTATATATATGTGGCCTGATCAATATAGTCATGCTAGATTAATTAGAAACATATATGATTTATATACCCAGACATCAACGACAAAAATGACATGTAATAAGTGTACAAAATTGATGACATAATTCAGTGTGACTGTTTTGTTTTAATTAGTGGTTATAACCCATAGGATGTAAGAGAACATGATATTGAATCCACATTTTTTTTGAAGTATTCAGGTAAAACGACACTTCTAATAGATGAGTGCTTGCTGATTTATGGCAGAGCTTGGTAATTGGATAGAGGCATTCAAAAAACACCATGCGGCGAAGAAATGCAATAAAAGCAGTGACAGGTTAATTATGTATCAGGATGCGATGGAGAATTCAGATAAATGGACTGAACAATGGGAAAGATAAAGGAGGAAGTCAAAGAAAATGGATAATAACGTGGCAACCTATATTTAATTATAGTCCAAGATCTTGATAGATATTAGCGAGTAAATAAAATATTGTGTTTAATTTGATAAAAAACAATTGGTTTTGATTTTTGTACTTTTTAGAACTTATTAGTCAATCTTACATCATAACATATAATATATGTGCCTTAAGTCGTCATGTATTATAATCCAAACTGAAGACGAGAAATGAGGAAACATACGTATTTCGATATGATAAAGTGAAATTCTCATTGTGCAAATTCCCTAGGGTTAACAAAAAAAATAACTTCACTTGCTAACAAATATTTTTCATACATTTATATATTGCTTGGAGGAGAGAAGTAATATATGTCTATAAGCATATATCATATATAATATAAATATATATGGTCATCTGATCATTAATCCTTTGGTCCTTACTATTGTAGACCATAATAAATCAAGCTTGATAAATATACCAAGAGATCATCTTGTGACATCCTAATTATTATCGAGACAACAATTTATGCTTTGTTGGTTCTAAGACGGTCAAATATGCGAAAAATAATAGTCTTAACCATGCCCTAATGTAACATCAAATAAAAACTACATGCTAGCTTTGCATGTGAATTGAGTTCTATGATCGATCTAATATCGCCACATACACAAGTACATATGGTCATCGATATGATTTTAAAGGAGGTTTACACACACATCATTTCAAATGTACCATTAAAATTCTGATGACTATCGAACCATATTAACCTTAATTGATACTATGAGAATACATATATAAAATACATATAATTCCTTCACATTTTAAGTTGTTGCCCTCGCATTTGCGAGGGTTACCATGCTAGTTGGAGGAAATGTCAAATGACTCATTTTTGGGGATGGGTCGCGGCACATAGCACTGATTGTCTGTTTTACTCGTCTTAACCAGTTTTCTGACTGCTCGGGCCCAGCAGGTCCGACGTGGCACCACATTACTATCAAAAGAGATACTAATAGTAAATATAATATAATTTACAGTCAAGTTAATTTTAAAAAAGCGTACACACCTTATATTTCAGAACAGAGGGCGAGTACAAGAAAAGAAAAGAAAAGAAGAGAAAAGAAAAGAGAAACTTCAGTTGGCCAACGTATAACAAGGCGCCTAACCAAACAGGTCTACCATGTTTCTTGCACGTGTGAGGCAGCAAATGTAAAACAATACACCAAGGTTTAGCCAAACCATCTTTGTTACTCTTTCGTCAGGAAAAAAAGCATCGCCATGCCAACTGAAGTTCGAACATAACATGATGCTCCACTTCATGTTATTTCATCACAGAGAAGAGAACGCATATCAAATCCATAATTTCCTCGACGTTTGCTGCTGAAATGGCTTCGCTCTCGCTCTCGCGGCGAAGCCCCCTCTTTGGCCCCTTTCCGGCCATCACCGTGCCTCGCCGATTGATCCAGAGCACCACCGCGCAGTTATGCAAGTGTGGTGACAGGGATATGCGAGCGGGCGGAGGCGGAATCGGAGTTAGGGTTTCAGTGGAGACGGCGAGATCCATCGCCATGCGCGAGGTTTATGCTCGCCGGCGAGGGGAATCAGGAAGACGACGCAGACTGACGGAGGGAAACTGAGTTTGACCTTCGGTGCCCCAGCGGGCAGAGCTTCGTCTCCTGGTAGGTCCCAGAGCCACGGATGGAGGACAGATGTCCAGGTCCATGGCGGTGGGTGGACACACGTCTCCTGGGAGAAGGCGGGCGCTGAGAATACGCGCCCCTGGTCCGGAGCCCTCAAGGCGGCGAGCTAGGGTTTCTGGCGACAAATCAACTCGAGTGTGGATCCGGAGAGATTTAGTTGAGAGCAGAAGCTTTGAGGCGAGGGACTGCTTCCCGACGAGATCTACGTTAAGGCCGGCGAAGAAAATCTCCATCGACTGGTGGAGCTCGACCTCCAGAAGACCTACCTTCGTCGAGGGGGTCGACATGGCAGGTTCGTGCGGGATTGGTGGGGGGAGATACGGAGTGGCGGGGAGGGGGCGATACCAACCACTGCCGCGGCCGGCGGCGCCTCCGCCGCTACAGCCCCCTGCGCTGACCCTGGTCCAGCAGATGCAGAATCAGTTCCAGCAGGCTGGAGGCGCGCCGGCAGGCGCGTTTCTGATGATGCAGCCGGGTATGTTTCCTCCTTACCCAATGGGACAGTGGCAGCAATACCAGATGCAGTTCCCGCAACATATGATGAACCAGATGCCAAATCAGATGGTGCCGGTGCAGAATCAGCAGCATTTTGTGCCACCACCACAGCAAGCATTTAGCCACACGAGCAGTGGTGGGTCTCAAGGAGAGTCTCCAAGCCATCAGCAGCTAACAAAAATAAGAAGAAACAGAAGCAGCTTTCAAGTGCCAGTGAACAGCAGAAGAGTTCGGGGGACAAAGCTGTAGCATCCTCTGAGCAGTCAGGAGAGAAGAATAACACTGAAGCTGCCATGACTGTGGTTGATCCAAGGTATAAGAATGTGATTTGCTTCAACTTTGGGGAGTCAGGACACTATGTTGGACGTTGACATATGAGATTGCAACACAAAAGTTTAGTGACAAGTTACTAATTATATGGGCATCACGCCCTAACATAGAGACCTTTTGTTTATTAGTCTCACTTATACTCCACCAAGATGCGAACTAAATCATAACAACTCAGTAATTAAGATAACTCAAAGTATAGCTTTAAGTATCATGACATGAAGTTAAAATAAGAACATGCTAGATCTAGTCATGGAGTAGTGGCAATGGTCACACCCACATCTCGGGTAACATGGTATTTTTGTTTATCCTTAGTGAGGCAACAAAGTAAGGTAAAGATACCCAAGTGGATCGCAGAACTTTCTCTCACGTTCACTGCACTAGCCACCCCCGTTACTCCAACTAATGCACACATCACCCCACACACGCTCTCATAAATATGCTTGATCATAACTTGTGAATAAGAACGGGGTACATAATATGCATCTATATTCATAACTGAAACAAAACATTTGCAACCTCAAACATATATTAACTCATAAAAAGATTCACCACATATGTATTACAAAGATGACCTTAATCATGTTCGGCAGCTCATACGGTGCTAATTAGTGAAGCTCAAAGAGAGGAGACATACATAAGTTACTTCCACAAACCCATAGTCCAGAGGTGGACTACTCCCTCTTCATCATGGAGACGGTGGAGAAGTCGATGGAGAAGATGGAGACCACACCGGCAGCGCCCCACCGGAGTTTTCCCCCTCCAATCTGCAGCTCCAGGTCTCTATTTCGGTGTTTCTGTGTTTCGGCGGCGCTCCTTCCAGAGAACGTCGGGGGGGCTATTTTATAGGCGGTTTTCGGTCAAAACCGAGTCGGTGGAGAAAAGATCGACGACAACGGAGCGTCGAGGCCCAAGATAGAGGGTCCCATGCGGCCAGGTAAAGGGGCCACGTGGGCCCACCTCTTTTGGCCCCCGGGTCTCCGCTTGTTCGCTTCCTTCGCCCCCAAGTCTTCTTCCTTCCAAATATTGACGCTCGTAAATTTACAGGTGATTTGGAGGTCGTTTGGGTCCTTGAAATATTAAAATAAAGAAATGGGGTTTTCTGCCTGCGCAGGGTTAATTCCATAAAAATAGGAAATAAATATAATATTCCCAAAAAAAATTATAATACATTGATATAACCCTTATATGATGCAAATATGATTGAAATATAAGTAATATAGTGCAAAGTTCATGTATACATTTTACATGCATCACTTGTGTCTCATAACAAAATTCTCACTAGAAATAACTTGAGTAAGAGACAACATCTTGATGATATTTCATGCCTGTTTTGTTCTGAACCTGAAAATTGCAATCACCTGCTTTTTGAGTGTGTTGTATCTAAAATGGTTTGGAAGGAAATTGGTAGGCTCACTGGTAAAATGGTTGAACCTGCATCTTTTGAAAAAGTTGTTGGGTTGTGGCTTAGTGAGTCAAGAAATATAGCAGTCAATGTGATCCATGCAGCCGTTATGTGGGTGCTATGGAAAACGAGAAATAATCTCTGCTTTAACAGAGACAATTGGGTTGGCATGCAGGTGATCTGGAGAATGTTACATTCTACTATTTCCCAGTGGCTAATTTTACTCTCGGGAGGTGCCAAGGACATGCTGGGCAGGGTGGTGATTGGGCTGGAGAGACTGGCTCGAGCTCATCCGCCGTTGACCTGGCGAGATCCAAGGTGAGGTAACCTGTGATGTTGGATGGACCCTTGAAGAAGAAGGCAAGATGTGGAGCTAAGTGCAACAAAAATGATGAAGAATGGGAAGCCACAACTCAAGAGTTGGTGCGTGCTCTGGAGAAAGCATCGATGGTGATGATCGAGGACGAAGATGGCTGGAAGGTGATACGCAGCGCGTGATCTCCATTCCTCTGATGTCGATGTTTCTCTGCTTTAGTACTGCCTGCTAAGTCTGTTAGCGGTCTGCCTGAGAGACTATGTTTTGGGGCAGATTTCGCATCCTGTAATGAAACTCCCATTTTGGAACTCCCATTTTGGGTTCTGGGGCGACATGCAGTCGTTTATCCCCCGAGTGCTGGTTATGTAAAACAATTTAAGACTCTTGTTTTGTTTTCGAAAGGAAATGGAGTTGGGGCGAGGCCCTTTGTATCTAAAAAAAGCATCGCCATCTCAAGAGAAAAGGTACACACCTACTCGTACTAGTGCACCCAATAAATAGTATATTAAAGCCTTTTTTATAGTAAGTAGTGATTAAAGCCTGTTTGCTGTATTTGCTGATACGTGATAATAAATATGTCTGGCGAGTAGGATGAATGAAAGACATCTAAGGTTATACACGTGTGTTACGATTACTAGTTTGCTAGTGCACCCAAGAAATAGATAAAATGGTCACAAGAAAGCTAGTAGGCTATGGTGTTTCTTATGTTGTCGCGTTCTTAATGTTCATGTATAACTATCCACTAGTAGGGTGTGAGGACCGAATTTACACATCCAGACCTCCCGTGTCATCATGTCAACCCCAAGATCAATGTTGACAATACATCAAAATGAATATCATTGCATAACGTTCAAAAGTAAACTATTACAAGTTTGGATAGCAACAGCCACATAGTACAATGTCTTGTGACATTTTATTACAACCAGAATGCTCAGCGTAAATGTAAAATGCGAAGTGACTCCATCTCAGCCACAGGCAGTCGATGTAGTCCACGAGGCCTCATTCTTCGGCGTCGTCTTAGTAGTCGTAGTCTTCTCCTTCATAGTGCTCTGAATCATCAACAAAAGCAATGCGATGAGTACAAAATAATGTACTCAGCGTGCCCCCCTTATGCAAAACCTATAGTAGCTACATGTGGCTTCAAAGGAAGGTTGTATGGTTCTTTTGCATAAAAGCCAATTTTATTTGCAATACCATAGTAGTTTTGATAAAAAGGGTTTTAGACGAAAACATGTTTTGTATTCAGTGTGGTGTTTCTCATCCGTGAGTGTCCTCGACATCTCACGTTCTCCATTAGATTCCAGAATAGGGGTAGAGGGAAGTAGCAAAAGAGGGTTCCTGTTTGTCAAGAAAGATTCATGTGTCGTCCTTGACCGTGGACACGGCTATTCGAATAGTTTTACACTCTGCAGAGGTTGTGCACTTTCACCACATGACACAGTCCCGTCTTGTTGCCCACCAGTGGCCACTGGTATAGTACTCACCAATTGGAGTACCGGCAGAGCGGGACTGTGACGAGGTCTTTTGGCTAGATCCCCCAAAGATGTGACACGCCCACCGGGTCTGGCGCCGGAACTGAGAGTACGTCCCCAAACCGGTCCCCCCATCTGTGCCGAAGGTTCCCCCGTAGGCAGACACCTCTTCTGCGGTACGGCAACATCGACACCAAAGGCTGACTAACTTACTTGACCAAGCCAGTGCCCATATAGCATGTGGCTGCACTGTGGTCACAATCTTCAAATCCAAGACTTATTAGGCCCTTATGCGGCATGGATGACGGATTGCCCGCAGCCAACCGCTCCTTAATTGTTGATCCAGCAGTCGCCCGCGCTAGTGTTAGATGGTAAATTTCACCCAGAGTAGAAGGTAGAGTAGAGAGGAAGCAACAACGGCTCATCAGCCAAGCTCAACGAGCATATAGTGTTCAGAAAGAAGTTTGTGACCCAAGGGTCAACCAATTCCTCCAAAGAGGCAAGATTGAGATATCCTACTAAATATTGAGCATGGCTAAGCATTTCTACTCTACAGGATTACTATATAGATTCTACTCAGGGTAACAAGTATATAGGACGACAAGCGGATCAGGCTGGTGCATCAATCGACACGCCAGTAAATAAAATAGTATGCATATTTGTAAAACAATAAAATAATTCCTCTTTTGAAAACATAGGATAAAACATGAGAGGGGGGGGGGGGGCATGCCTTCGTTGTTGAACTCCTGCTCTTCACCTCCTTGGTCGTGATCGTAATCCTCGCCACTCCCTAATCGTCGTATCAAAGCAATTGCAAACCCAATAGATAAAAGCAATACGATGAAATAAGCTCGAATAAAGAAGTGTCGAATAAACCCAAAGAAGGCTAGCAAGGTTCCGATGGTTCAAGGTGTGTCGGTTCGTCTACCGTTTCCAACTAAATAATATTATATTTAGGAAATATTATTTATTTGATATAGCCACTACAGGTGGTATAGTATTAGTATGCAATGCACAAACATCTTACCAAAAAGTCTACAGCTTTTCATGTGTCAACATTGTATTATAACAACTATCCTATGCTCACATCATATAAACAACCAACAAGAACAAGCATGGTCACAATATAACAGTACTAAGCATGGATTAAACAAGGAAACACTACTGTAGGCTAAGCATGCATATCTAACAACAAAAGATCACAGTACTGAATAATGCCAACCAGCAGATTCAAGCTAATTACTGGAATACCAAACAATACCGAAGAACAATAGCAACTCTATACAGATCCGCAGCAACATAATCCAATCCTATTAAATAATTCGATAGTTAAGCATGCATCACTAATAACAAATATACCTAGAAGGAAGACACAAACTGAACCTAGCTTAATAAGACTTCTATCTTCTAGATAACTAAAACAGCAGACCCAACATAGTTACAGAAAAAGCTAAACAGTACCAACTAAGCAGCAGCAATACTATTTAGAGAACAATGGCAACAGTATACAAATCAACCAACTAACTCTAGCTGAACATGCGTCCCTAAACAATTAAACATGTTACTGCTGAACTAGGCAATCCTACAGATTAACATTCGAGCAATCAACAAACTGGGCATACACAAATATCAGGAATAAGACTACATACGTCCAAACACGAAGCTAATCAACAAACTGTATCAAATTCTATTAGTATTGAATTTGGGTCAAATGCATCCATGCTTTTAAATTAATTTTGTAAACTATCATAGGTGTACGAAAGCTAATACTACGGTTGACTTGCTAAGATCAAAGGGGATATTTTCTATGTGGGAAACACGAAGATCCAGGGTGTGGAAGGCAGGCTATCGGGTAGCATCGGATCTACGGCCGCACGACAAACTAGAACTCTAAAGACGGAAACCATGTCTACCTGATAGGAATCTATGGAACTAACGATTGTGTGCAAGGAAAGACGTTTGTCCTCACCGAGCTGAATGCAGTTGTACAAGGAAGTTAATGTAGAGAAGAGATGGACTTGCAGGTTGCGTCGAAAATGATGAAGATCTTGAGCTTTTAGTCCTTAGAATCAATCCTTCTCCTCCACGCCGTACTCCTGGCGCAGCAGATCGGCCTCCCGTGGTAGCACTTGCCGGGAACGCGAACGGCGTTCGTTGGTTCACCGGGCGAAATCAGATGGATTGGAAGTCCATGGTTCAGGCGGTGGCGTGAGATGAAATGGAGGTTCGGGGGCTCGGGGCATCGGGTCTGAGCCTTTTAGGTAGAGAAGATGAGAGCAAAGGAATTGATATTCATTGCCGATTAAGAGGCAGTAGCGGCAGTTTCGGACGTGAATTGATCTTTCCTTTACTGCTCGCTTGCGTCCGTTGAGAGTGCAGAGAGAGACGAAGACGATGCGTTCCTGGCGTGTTGAACTGTCGGACTGCGTCTCATGTGGGTGTACAGGTAGAGCATCGAGCGAGTGCGGCTGGCCTGGTCGATCGAGCTGCTGGTCCGGGTCTGCTGGGCTAACTGATTGCTTCGGTGGTTGTCAGAGAAAGAAATATGAAAAAGAGATATCGATTGAGTGTAGTCCGTACAGGCCAAGGAAAGAAGAAGAGAAGAGATTTAGAAAGGATCGATCAGGTCACGTACTAGTACTTACAGGAGCTAAGCATAAGGGTGTGTACGTGCATGTGGCATGTGGCATGCATGGCTACAGCCAACGCATGCACGCGTGTGTTGATAGGCCAAAACCCAAAAGCAAAATTCAGATAAACCAATAAGGAGGAAATGACAAATCGGATTCAAACGCAATAAAATCGATATCTTGTATTTTCCAAATTCAATTCAAACCACGCTGGAATAATATTATCGACTACGAATGAAATATTTATTTTACTATCATGTCGTAACATCCTTTGCTTTAGAAAAAAAAATAAACCCGTAAAAATTAGGAAGTTACATAGGGAAACCCCTACCGCAGGCGAATTTTTTTTAGCCTACCACTGGCGAAATCGGGTTCGCTAGCACAGAATGGCCAGTGGTAGTTGCTACCGCTGGCCGTCCCCGTGTCGCCAATGGTACGAAACTGTACCGCTGGTGAACACGGTTTCCCACCGCCAGCGGTAGGTTCGCGCAGCACTGGCGGCTTCCCACGACCGCCAGCGGCACGTCCTCCGCTCGCCAGCGGTACAGAAGTGTGGGAGAACCTCGCCCGCCAGCGGTAGTTTACAGGTTCGCCAGCGGTATATTTGGCGGGTTTTTTTTTTTGAAAATTGTATTTCAGCAGTATATACAGGTATATATCAGCCATATATGTACAGATAGCAGAAACAATATAGATATGATTATAACACTACAAGAAATGTGTCAACTAGTGACTTTTCTATAGTGACCAGGGAAAATTGGTCATAGATCTATGACCAATTGAAGCCATTTGGTCATACACAACTTTGGAGGGTCTAAAACTGAAACAATAGTGACTTTTCTAGTCTGAATGGTCATAACCTGGTTAGATGAATTGGTCATAAACTAAAAAGCTCTGACATATTGCCTTTTCTTTAGCCGCCTGTGACCAATTTAAATGGTCATCAATATTAGTGCACTGCCAACTCAGCTTCTTACCTACGTGTCAGTGCTTAGTTGGCAGTTTTTGCTTACATGTCAGTGCTTAGTTGGCAGTTTTGCTTACGTGTCACTCCTCACCCCACCAGACAGGTGGGTCCCACCCACCCCACCTGACATGTGTGTCCCACCCACCAGCCCCACCTGACAGGTGTGTCCCACCCACCCTCACCTGACAGATGGGTCCCACCCACCTTAACAGTACTGACGTGTGGTACCCGCCCCTGACATGTGGGACACGTCCCCGCCATAACTGACAGCTGGATCCGACACCAGTGGCCTGACATGCGGGACCCGCCTTAACAAGTGGGTGCCACCGCAATGACATGTGGGACCCGCATACCGACCCAGCAAATCCCACGAATTAAAAGATTAATGCGCGCGGGCAGGTTTCGAACTCACGCCATCTCTCAATGCGGTCCGCAAGTCCCAGCCAACAGGCCACAGCGTCGCTTGTGATGAAAACTAGCCCAGACATTATTTGTATCGTAGCTAGATCATTCTGGGCGAAAGCCCATTTCTGGAAACGAGTGGACATGGGCTGCTTGCTAGCCTTTTCCACGTTTTTTGTGTTTTTTTATAACTTTTGATTTAGTTGGGCACCTAATGGTTTAGTTGGGCCGGTGGACATGGGCTGCTTGCTAGCTTTTTCCACGTTTTTTGTGTTTTTTTTGGCTAAGCTGCTGGGCTGGCCAACACGGCATAGCGAGTTCTGTTTTTTTTGTTCTTTCTTTTTTCTTTTTCTGTTTTCTTTTATAACTTTTGATTTTAAACTTCAATTTTAACCAAATAAATTTTCAAACTTCTGTATAAGTGTCCTATGTCATTATATACTATTAGGTACTGTTTTTAAAATTCATGTGGTCTATTTTTGCAACATAGTGTGTTGAATAAGGGGTTTAGGGTTTTCTTTTAATTCAAAACCCATTTTTCATTTTTCGTAGTTAGGGGTTAAATCTTGCGAAACTTTTGCCGTATCTCTGATGAAATAGGTACTTGTGTACCTAAATATGATTTTTGCCATAAATCATGAGAAAACTACGAGGGACCTGTAGTTCAAATTTCACCCCGTTCCAACTGAATCGACATGAATTTGTCTTTTTTACGAGAGGTAGATGGAAACGGTTTGACACACGACCATTAGATTATTTGTAAATTCAATGTGGTCTAGTATTTTCAAATAATTTAGCGCTCCTATTTTACTACATATTTTTGGTAGTTGCTTCACAAAATAACCCATTTTTCGCATTCAGAAATATAAAAATGATTTTTTCGTGAAAGGAAAATGAAAAGTTTCTTTGGCAACATTGTTCACGGTTCCAAGATACACGTTTGTGCCCAATACGGGCATATTTAAGCAAACTATACCATGAATGTGGACATAACATTCGTCATTTGGCCCTAAAGCCATGAATCTTCATAGATGATACCTCATTTCTGAGAACACTTTCTTAAGAAAATCACCTGATTCCAATTTTATGATTTTTGATGGATACTAGGACACATATAATGACACCACGCGAAGGTTTTCCATTTATTTGATTTTTTCGAATTTCGTATGCCGGTTTCAATATACGCTTTACTTAGGGGACATGACCGTTCGTAGCTAGGGGTTGAATATTGCAAAACTTTTGTTGTATCTGTGATGAAATAGGTACTTTTGTATCTAAATATATATTTACAAAAAAATCATGAGAAAACTACGAGGCACCTGTAGTTCAAATTTGACCCCATTTCAACTGAATGGGCATGAATTTGTCTTTTTACGACAGGTGGATGGAAACTGTTTGACACACAACCATTTGATTATTTGTAAATTCAATGTGGTCAAGTATTTTCAAATAATATAGCGCTCCTATTTTACTACATATTTTTGGTAGTTGCTTCACAAAATAACCCATTTTTCACATTCGGAAATATAAAAATGATTTTTTCGTGAAAGGAAAATGAAAAGTTTCTTCGGCAACATTGTTCACGGTTCCACGATACACGTTTGTGCCCAATACGGGCATATTTAAGCAAACTATACCATGAATGTGGACATAACATTCGTCATTTGGCCCTAAAGCCATGAATCTTCATAGATGATACCTCATTTCTGAGAACACTTTCTTAAGAAAATCACCTTATTCCAAGTTTATGATTTTTGATGGATACTAGGACACATATAATGACACCACGCGAAGGTTTTCCATTTATTTGATTTTTTTCGAATTTCGTATGCCGGTTTCAATATACGCTTTACTTAGGGGACATGACCGTTCGTAGCTAGGGGTTGAATATTGCAAAAAAATTGTTGTATTTGTGATGAAATAGGTACTTTTGTATCTAAATATATATTTACAAAAAAATCATGAGAAAACTACGAGGCACCTGTAGTTCAAATTTGACCTCATTTCAGCTGAATGGGCATGAATTTGTCTTTTTTACGATAGGTGGATGGAAACTGTTTGACACACAACCATTTGGTTATTTGTAAATTCAATGTGGTCTAGTATTTTCAAATAATTTAGCGCTCCTATTTTACACACATAATTTTGATAGTTGCTTCACAAAATAACCCATTTTTCACATTCGAAAATAGAAAAATGATTTTTTCGTGAATGGAAAATGAAAACTTTATTCGGCAACATTGTTCACGGTTCCAAGATACACGTTTGTGCCCAATACGGTCATATTTAAGCAAACTATACCATGGATGTGGACATAACATTCGTCATTTGGCCCTAAAGTCATGAATCTGCATAGATGATACCTCATTTCTGAGAACACTTTCTTAAGAAAATTGTCTTATTTCAAGTTTATGATTTTTGATGGATACTAGGACACATATAATGACACCATGTGAAGGTTTTCCATTTATTTGATTTTTTTTTGAATTTCGTATGCCGGTTTCAAAATACGGTCAAAATGACGGACATGACCGTTCATATCTAGGGGTCAAATATGTTGAAACTATTGATGTATCTCTTATGAAATAGGTACTTGTGTACCCAAAAATGATTTTAAAAAAAATCATGAGCAAACTACGAAACACCTGTAGTTCAGATTTGACACGCTTTCAATTGAATCGGCAGAAATTTGTCTTTTTCACGAGAGGTGGATGAAAACTTTATACACCTAAATATTTGGTTATTTGTACATAACATGTGGTATAATATTTGTTTTAAATGTTTTTATCTAATTTTGCAACAAACATTTGGTAGGTCCTTCACAAAAAACCCCATTTTTTGCACTCTGGAAATAAAAAAATGACTTTTTCGTACAAAGAAAATGAAATATTTCTTCGGCAACATTGTTCGCCACTCCAAGATGCACGCTTGTGCACAAAGATTAGATTTTTTAAACAAACTATGTCATGAAAGGTGTGAATCTTCGTACATGATAGCTCATTTCTGTGAACACTTTTTAAAATATTTGATGTATTCCAATTTTATATTTTCTTCTAGAAACAAGGTCACATATTGTTTGTAGACCCTTCGTAGAAAACCCATTTTTCACACTCGGAAAACGAAAATGAAAGTTATGAATATTTCTGAGATATACCTCCAAAAGTTTGATTGTTGTATTTATTCATGAAATATAATTGTCATATTTATTCTAGTATGATTTAATATCTTCCAAAATTTTGCAAAATTTATGAAATATTTTGACCTTCTTTTGTTATGCAAAACCTTTTACCCTATTTTCTGTAAAAATAATAATAAAAGAAAAAGAACACAAAAAAAAAGTTTTATGGGTGCAGCCAGCCAGGCCCAAGGCCCAGCCGACCCCAAACCCTAGTTCCCACCTGCCCTAACTCTTGGCGTTTTTCCTTCTACACCCCCCGCCTCCTTTCTTTCTTATCCTTAACCCCTCCTCTCTCTCAGCACAAAACGCACGCACACGGCACACCACACACAGCCCTAGGTTTCACCTTCTCCTTTCCCCCCGCCCCATCAATCCGGCCGGTGGCCATGGCGGCGGAAGCGCCACCAACACCCTTGTCGGCCGCGCTCCACATTCTCTCTCGTGACGGCGACGGCCTAACCATCGGCCAGAACCGACCGCGGCAGCACCCATGCTTCACTGCCTCTCTCCCCGCTACCCCGAGCCCCTCCCTACCCTGTCCACCTTCTCTCGTCACGACCTTGTCGTCGTGGGGGCTGGAGTCTCGGGGTCGCGGCCGAGATGAACGGCGCCTATCGATGTGGCGTCAGGGTCGCTGGATTTCCGTCGGGGTCGCAGGATCTGTAAAAGGGGTCACCGGATCTGCCCGCCTCTTTCTATCTCCCTCCTCCCTCCGTACCTAACCACTGTCTAGGTTTTTCTCTCACTATCTCTTATCTCTGCAGGCACCCCCAGATGCGAGCTTGGGCAGGACGTGGAGCCCTGCACGGAGCGTGGAGCGGCGTCAACAGGCGCTTTGCTTTGCATGTCCTCGATGGCGACTTCTGGAACGACGCAGCGCCAGGGACATCGACCCATGTTCCTTCTCCCATGCTGCCGCCCTAGGTCGCCATGCTTCATGCGACACGGCCAGAAACTACACCGCTGCCTCCTAGACCACTCTGTAAGTACGTACCTGCCACCCAGATCCATTTAAATTGCCATGTTTGTTATATCAGTTGGTTTAATAGCTCTTGTTGGTTAGCCTTGAATGCTTCTGCATGTTATTATGTTTTATATGCTATTATGGTCAAGAGATCTTGGTAATCTTGAAGCATCCTACCTGCAGTAGATAGGACATCTTTGGTTTGGCAGCAAAAATGACATGGATGTGCGAAGCTCCTCTTCTGTTTATTGTTTTGGTCATTGAATATACTAAGTTTAAATGAAGAATTTGTGCTGCTATTAACTTGGCAAGATGATCTAGTGTGTGTTTTTTACATGGTATCTTAATTATCCTCCTTCCTTTTCTAATATGTGAACTTCTTCTAATATGTGAGGTGCATAAGTGCATGAGGTGCCATGTGCCTTCGACTCCTGCTCATCATCGGTTTGGTTCAGCTTGACATTGGCGTGTGGGAGGCCGACACGTTGTCAAATGGTGCACTGCGACATATTTTGTTGAATTGGTATTGTATACGGTCTCATCCAGCACTCTTTGAGTATCCATATGTTGTTTTAATCCTGATGACGATGTTGTAGCATAGATTGAACACCACATTCGGTCTATCTTGATTGTTTATCTCTAGTCTGTTGCATATTGTACTTTGTAGGGTTATGCTGGTATTTCCAAGGAAATATACTGTCCCTGATGTGAAAAAGGTGCCCATTTTCCCTTTCTTACACAGTTTTTCTCTGTTATGTGTTCTTCCTGACATGTTGCCTGCTTGTTTTCTGAGACAATTTATCTTAAGATAGTTTGTTCATACTTCAGTTTCGCAAACAATTGTCTCTCTTTGCCTGTGCTATCCTTTGCCTACTCCCTGACCCATTCCCTGTATATACAAACTGGAGTATGTTTATCTTGTTTACTGGATTTTTGATGCTTTTGTTCTCCTGAACTGAATTATTTCTCACTCTTGTGCAGCAGGTACCTGATCGATGTAGATGTTGCTGCACTCGAAGATCCGGAGGCGGTGGAAGATGGTGCAACACTTGATCCGGAATCGGAGGAGGAAGATCTGTACCAAGCGACGAGGTGCGAGGCGAGCGAGCCAGCGACACAATTTGACGAGTGGGACCAATATTGTCTATTCTGTAATCAACAGAGCTTGTATTTTTAGAGCTGTTATTAATAAAATCTTGTAATAGGAGCCTGACTAGTGGTACCCTTTTCTATATGAAATATTTGTTATTTTCTGTCAGAATGTTGATAATTTATACCTCACCTGTTGGATCAGAGGGAAGCTGAAACTGATGAGTGACACCAATTTGAAATAAAACTTGACAGGTGGTACCAATTCGCAACAGTAACCTGACAAGTGGGACCAATTCTTAATAGTAACCTGACAAGTGGGACCCATCTGAATGGTGGGACCAGTTCTTATATAATTAAAAAGGAAAACAGAAAATATTGGACAAAAAAGGCCAGGGGAAAAAAATCAACCGTGAAAAGGCCGCATTGTTGGGCTCGGCCCATATAAAATACCAAAGTGGACTGGGCTGATTCTGCTATATGACTATTTCAATTGGTCACAATTTTGCCACGTCAGCCATGCCACGTTGGATCTGACGTGGATAGGCCAAATAGCCAGTGACTAAAACAATTGGTCATAACACTTATGACCTTTTATTTTAGTCGTAAACGTCTATGACCATTGCACACAAATGGTCACGTACGTCCGTTAGTGACTGCCAGCTTTCGACCAACTGTTTTTGGTCACAAAAAGGTCACAAACGATAATACGTGACCATTTAGTGACCAATATGGAGGGTCACCAGTTAGCATATTTCTTGTAGTGTAAGTACAAACCGAAAAATTATACAAATGTTTGACCGAATATGTATCATACAAAAGCAAACCGTACATCACGATTGAGACGATGTTTAGTAGTCTGAGATTACAATCATTTAAACGCTAAGTTTGTGAGCAGCACGCAATGACAAAGATGACAAAGAGATCACGGTGAAGTATCCAGTCATTCCACCTCTCTTCCGACCGGTAGCTTCCGCCTTCTCCTTGCTCATTCTTCATCTCTATACAGAAGACAGATAAAAAAGTTAGGCGAGTGTATAAAAGATTCAATTAGACACAAATAAAGTAGGATTTAGACACAAATAAATAAGGGCCAACTCCAAACAAGATTCAAAAAAACTTATGCCTCATACGGAGAATATATTGGAAACACACAAACAATCCCGAGAGTTTTGTTGAACCAAGTAGGAGGCACAAAACTTGTATGTGTGCATAATACAAGGTTCAACAAACTCTCAGGATTATATAGTGCGCCACATCATTTAATCATCGGCATGGTAAAAAAATAAAGAAGACCAACTCATACATGTCAACTCGAAAGAATGCCTCATATAATAGATTGGGCACACAAATTCAGGGATGGTGTGAGCGAGCCAGTATGATGCAGAAGATATGTTTTCTTGCATTATAGGGCTCACTCACAACACCCCTGAATAACATAGTGTCACCTCATTTTAATCATCGGCATTGTAAGACTTAGAGAGAAAACAAGATTCAAAAAATATTATGCCTCATACTTAGAATATTATTGAAAGCACACAAGGAATTCTGATAACCTTGTTGAACCAAGTAGGAGGAACATAACTTGTATGTGTGCATGATACAAGGTTCAACAAACTATCAGGATTCATAGTGTGCCACTGGTATGATCCACCTGCTCGAATTCTTGTCGCTTGGAGGGGAGCCTGTTTGGGCGTCTCAGCTTACGTTGACGTTTGGCTTCGCTACCAGATGTCTCCGTGCCTGTTTGGACACCGCCACTAGTGGTGGTTGATGTCTACGCACGCTTCTATTCTTGTAGACAGTGTTGGGCGTCCAAGAGCAGAGGTTTGTAGAACAACAGCAAGTTTCCCTTAAGTGAATCACCCAAGGTTTATCGAACTCAGGGAGGTAAAGGTCAAAGCTATCCCTCTCCAGCAACCCTGCAATTAAGATACACGAAGTCTCTTGTGTCCCCAACACACCTAATACACTTGTCAGATGTATAGGTGCACTAGTTCGGCGAAGAGATAGTGAAATACAAGTAATATGGATGATTATAAGTAGTAATTGCAATCTGTAATAAAAATGGCAGCAAGCAAACATGTAGCAGAACTGGTTGTAAACGGTGTTTCAATGCATAGAAACAAGGCCTAGGGATCATACTTTCACTAGTGGACACTCTCAACAATGACAACATAATTGAATAAATAAATACTACTCTTCACTATGCTACTCTGAACCACTCTCCGGTTGGATAACGAACACCATTCATTGCATAGGGCTGCAAAAGCACACCTCAAGCCGGAGTAAACAAGCGCCACAATTTCATGGAGACATCCAACTCAAATGATAACTCATGATAAATATTTATGCAAGCTTTAGCCTAAGAGCCACACACGGTGCGCACACTGTCTCCTTCACACCGTGGGACAAGGTGACTCCGGAGATCACATTAATAAAACCACTTGAGTAGCATAATAGATGAAGAGTAACATCTACTTATTCAACAAGATTACAAAGCTCATTATCACATAAAGATCACAGCATGGGAGAGAGAGATAAACCACATAGCTACCGGTAGAGCCCTCAGCCTCGGGGGAGAACTACTCCCTCCTCATCATGGGAGTCAGCAGCGGCGATGAAGATGGCGGTGGAGTCGATGGAGATGGCTCCGGGGGCAATTCCCCGTCCCGGCAGCGTGCCGGAACAGAGATTCTGTCCCCCGAAACTTGTTCTGGATGGCGGCGGAGCTACGGGTGGAATTTGGGAAAATCCTTCGGGGGTTAGGGTTTTCTCCGCGGGGGCAATATATGGTCCAAAGGGCGGCGCAAGGCGACTCCCGAGGCGGCCTCCCCACACCACGGCGCGGCTAGAAGATTTTCTTCTGGTCTGCGCCCTAGTCAAGTTCGGGGTCTTCTGGGCCTCTTCTGGAGCTGTCCTTTTGACCCACGCAGTCTTTTGGTATTTTAGAATTTCTGGAAATTTTCCAGATTTTTCTGAGCACTTTAATTTTTGGACATTTTCTGCAATGCATAAACAAAATAAACAGAAACTGGCACTGTGGCATCTTGTTAATAGGTTAGTCCAATAAATGTCATAATATGATATAAAGTACATATAAAACATGTGGCAATTGATATAAAACATGCATGGAACATCAAAAATTATAGATACGTTTGAGAAGTATCAAGCATCCCCAAGCTTAGTTCCTACTCGTCCTCGAGTAGGTAAACGATAAAAACAAAATAATTTTTGAAGTGACATGTTACCACACAATGTTGTTAAAATAATATTTTAAAGCATGTGATCTGAGATCAAATCATTCAAAGCAAATATCTATAATTGATATTCAATAAGAGATAACAAAGCAAGATAGTTAGACAAGCTAAAAGTTTTCATGAATTATTGCTTTCAAGACATGAAACCGTACAAGGTTCATTAAACATGTTTTAAGTATCCAGTGTAGGAGTTCTATCCTTCAATTCCAAGCATCAAGTAATTTTTCACAACATAGAAGGATTCAGTCAAGTAAATATAAACATGAACGTCATGAATCAACTGTTTAGAAATCTACTCAACCGTTGAGCGTAAGCATTTGGTATTGGCACTAGGATGTTATGGCTAAAAGAACATTAATGGGGGTTTGGAAGGCCAAACGAAGAAAGTCTCACAAAGCTATAAGTGATCATTGGACAAGAGGAAGTCTTATAATCGAAGCTATGTAAGGAGTAGTGATTGCCATGCAACGGATGCACATAGAGCTATATGTGTATGAAAGCTCTCCAATGGAACTAGTGGGGTGCATCCAACTTGGTTGCTCATGAAGACCTAGAGCATTTTTGAGGAAGCTCATCATTGGAATATACAACCCAAATTCTATATGTAAATTCCCCACATAGTTATACTAGTAAAACATGAAAACTCTCTCACATGGAGTATAGGTGCTAAAACATGAGCACAAGTGTGGATAAAGGATAGTAATGTTGCCCCCTTTTTCTTTATTCTTTTTTCTTTTTTTCTCTTTTTTCTATTTTTTTCTTTTTTCTGTTTCTCTTTTCGATGGCCTCCATGGCTCTTTTCACTTTTAGGGGCAACATCCTAATATGACAACACACTTTTTGGTATAAATAACTCACAACGAACTAAAACATGATGTATGAAACTGTATGCCTCTGCCAGTGTAGCAGGATATGCAATGATCTAGCGTAACATGGGTAAACCGCACATCAGCTGTATAGAATCATGCAAAGCAATGTGTATATGATGAATGACAGCAAGTCATGTAATGTAAGATGGAAGTTGCATGGCAATATATCTCGGAACAGCTATGGAAATGCTGTAGTAGGTAGGTATGGTGGCTGTTTTGAGGAAGATGTATGGGTTTATGTGTAGGAGAACAAGAGAAAGTCTCCCACGGGTTTGGATGTACTGGCGAAGTATGCACAACTCTCAATGTGAGCAGAAGGCAATGCACAACACCGAAGAGGCTAGCAAATATGGATGGTGGAAGTGCCAAAAACCGTAGCTCAACATTAGTCAAAAAGAACTCACAAGCTTATTGCAAACATCTAGCAGGTTCAACATTAAGAACATGATTAAAGTTTACTCCAAGAAGGGCCGTTCACGGCGGCACAAGTACCCCGTTAGATCCCTCGACCTTCAGCACAACTTAGTTATTACGAATCATTTTAGACATGGAAAGCTATCAAGTCCAACTACACCTTCAACAATTTAAATAGAGTTTGTAGTACGGTACAAGCTTAAAGACAACTATCCACTAATAATTTTAACTTAATTAACCAGCAAGCTTTACCATCTAAATATCTCAAAACATTTGCAAAGAATCAAGTCATCAAAGTTCAATGATCTACAAGATTATGCAAGTTATTACTATACCACTACCACATGCAGCATTTTCTGAACCAACACATCAACCAAGCAACTAAAAAAAACTCTCCAAGTGATTTGCAAATGAAACAAGAGAGTACTACTCCACAAGAATTAACAGCTCTAAAAGAGATGCATGAAAAACAGGAGCTAAAAGCATAACAGTAGCTAGATAAGAATACTCAAAGATATAAGTGAAGAATATGAGTATTCACATGAAAAAGCGGAGCGTGTCTCTCTCCACACAAGAATGCTAGGATCCAACTTTATTCAAAAATAAAAACAACAAACAAAAATAAAAGCAAACAGACGCTCCAAGTAAAATACATAAAATGTGGAAGAATTAAAATATAGTTTCACTAGAGATGACCTGATAAGTTGTTGATGAAGGCATCCCCAAGCTTAGACGCTTGAGTCTTCTTGAATATTGCTGGGATGACCCACGGGGGCATCCCCAAGCTTAGGCTTTTCACTCTTCTTGATCACATCATATCATCCTTCTCTCTTGATCCTTGAAAACTTCCGCCACAACAAACTCAAAGTAATTCTCATTAGAGGGTTAGTGCATAATCAAAAATTCTCATATTCTACTGTGACACAATCATTACCAAAGCTTCTGGACATTACTACAGCCACTGATATTTTATGGAGCAAAGAAATCCAATCAAACATAGTAAAAGAGTAATGCAAAATAAAAGGCAGAATCTGTCAAAAACAGAACAGTCTGGAAAGACAAATTTTTTCGAGGCACTTAACTTGCTCAGATGAAGAACTCCAAACTAACGAAAGTTGCGTACATACATAAGGATCATGCGTGATTTTTTTCAGAATTTTTCAATTTTTCTGCAGTGAATAGAGCTCAAAACGTGGACAGAAAAATCTGTCACTGCGCAGAAATCCAAATCTAGCATCAACTTTCAACTAGAGACTTTACTTGGCACAACAATGCAATAAAATAAAGATACAAAGGAGTTGTTACAGAAGTAAGCAAGCTCCTTGACTCAATAAAAGAAAATTGCAGAAAATAAAACAATGGGTTGTCTCCCACAAGCGCTTTTTTAAAGCCTTTTAGCTAGGCATGATAATTTGATGATGCTCTCATATGTATAAGAGTTGAATATAAGAGAGCATCAAGAAGAAATATAAACACATTTAAGTCTAACCACCTTCCTATGAAAGGAATCTTGTAAGAAAACAAATTATGAAGCAAAGTACTAGCATAGAAGGCAAAACAAGTGCAACTTCAAAAATTTCAACAAAAAGAGAGGAGACTTAATATTATTGTGATATATGAAGCCATGTCTCCCTCTCTCATAAGGACCAGTAGGTCTTAAAGTACCCAGCAAATAAAAGCAAATCAAGAGAAAGCTCAAAACATTCATCATAAAGAGAAGAAATTTAGCAACATGAAGATTTTATAACCATACTTTCCTCTCTCAAAATAATTTTCAGCGGCATCATGAATAAACTCAACAATATAGCTATCACATAGAGCATTCTTATCATGATCCACATGCATAAAAGTATCATTACTCTCCACATAAGCATAAATATCATTAGTAATAGTGAGAGTAAAAGTATCACATCCATCATTGTAATCATCATAAATAGGAGGCATAGAATAATCATGAATTTTATCCTCAATAGTAGATGGACTGAAAATATCATATTCATCATTGTAAACATCATATATAGGAGGCATATCATAATCAACATAAACTATATCCTCAATAGTAGGTGGACTGAAAATATCACAATCATTATAATCATCATATATTGGAGGCAAAGTATTATCAAAGCAAATTTCCTCCTTAAAGCTTGGGGGACTAAAAATATCATATTCATCACAACCAGCTTCCCCAAGCTTAGACTTTTCCATAGCATTAGCAATAATGGTGTTCAAAGAATTTATAGTAATACCATTGCTACCATCATGCAAACAAGCCTCCATAGGTTTTTTAATTTTCTCTTCAAAAGCATCATGTCCTAATTCAATATAAAGTTCATAAAGATCTCTAATTTTGTTGTTGTTTTCCATTAAGCCTAACTAGTGAAAATAAAAACAAGAGACAAAAAGAAATAATTGCAGATCTAAAGGAGATACCTTCCAACACTTACCTCCCCGGCAACGGCGCCAGAAAATAGCTTGATGTCTACGCACGCTTCTATTCTTGTAGACAGTGTTGGGCCTCCAAGAGCAGAGGTTTGTAGAACAGCAGCAAGTTTCCCTTAAGTGAATCACCCAAGGTTTATCGAACTCAGGGAGGTAGAGGTCAAAGATATCCCTCTCAGCAACCCTGCAATTAAGATACAAGAAGTCTCTTGTGTCCCCAACACACCTAATACACTTGTCAGATGTATAGGTGCACTAGTTCGGCGAAGAGATAGTGAAATACAAGTAATATGGATGATTATAAGTAGTAATTGCAATCTGAAATAAAAATGGCAGCAAGCAAACATGTAGCAGAACTGTTGTAAACGGTGTTTCAATGCATAGAAACAAGGCCTAGGGATCATACTTTCACTAGTGGACACTCTCAACAATGACAACATAATTGAATAAATAAATACTACTATTCACTATGCTACTTTGAACCACTCTCCGGTTGGATAACGAACACCATTCATTGCGTAGGGTTGCAAAAGCACACCTTAAGCCAGAATAAACAAGCGCCACAATTTCATGGAGACATCCAACTCAAATTATAACTCATGATAAATATTTATGCAACCTTTAGCCTAAGAGCCACACACGGTGCGCACACTGTCACCTTCACACCGTGGGACAAGGTGACTCCGGAGATCACATTAATAAAACCACTTGAGTAGCATAATAGGTGAAGAGTAACATCTACTTATTCAACAAGATTACAAAGCTCATGATCACATAAAGATCACACCATGGGAGAGAGAGATAAACCACATAGCTACCGGTAGAGCCCTCAGCCTCGGGGGAGAACTACTCCCTCCTCATCATGGGAGTCAGCAGCGGCGATGAAGATGGCGGTGGAGTCGATGGAGATGGCTCCGGGGGCAATTCCCCGTCCCGGCAGCGTGCCGGAACAGAGATTCTGTCCCCCGAAACTTGTTCTGGATGCGGCGGAGCTACGGGTGGAAGTTGGGAAAATCCTTCGGGGGTTAGGGTTTTCTCCGCGACGGCAATATATGGTCCAAAGGGCGGTGCAAGGCGACGCCCGAGGCGGCCTCCCCACACCACGGCGCGGCCAGAAGATTTTCTTCTGGTTTGTGCCCTAGTCGAGTTCGGCGTCTTCTGGGTCTCTTCTGGAGCTGTCCTTTTGGCCCACACAGTCTTTTGGCATTTTAGAATTTATGGAATTTTTCCAGATTTTTCTGAGCACTTTCATTTTTTGGACATTTTCTGCAATGCATAAACAAAATAAACAGAAACTGGCACTGTGGCATCTTGTTAATAGGTTAGTCCAATAAATGTCATAATATGATATAAAGAGGATATAAAACATGTGGAAATTGATATAAAACATGCATGGAACATCAAAAATTATAGATACGTTTGAAACGTATCAGTGGTCTCCCCATCGGATGCCCCCCTCTCATACTCGGGATCGCTTTGCATTGTCAACTGCTTTCCTAGTGCCTCCAGATAATTATCTTCTCCACCAGCATCTGTGCCTCCTATCCCAGAACCGCCGGCCTCGTTGTTGTTGGACATCTTCGATTGCACTATATAAGAAAAATTGTAAATTAATAACACAAATATGCACTTAACTATTAAAAACTCACTAATCTATTTCACAAAAATATGTCATATCTTTAGCCAAAGTGATGCCAAAATTCACGGAAATTTTTGGCATGACCTTTGCTAAAAATATGACATATGGAGTACCCGAATTTGCCGGAACGGAAGTTAATCAACGTTCCGGCAATCTCAAGAGCCTCTAGGGGTACCTGCAAACATTCAAAAGCATGCATACATCGACCATTTGTCAGTCGCATGGCGACATTCACATCACACAAAAACTCATCGACCACTCACCACCACCACACATCATCCATCGACATTTGTCGATTGCATTCCGACAACATGTCATACAAAAATATCAGTAGCTAAACATAAACTGTAGCTAAACATAAATCATAAAATCAAAACCTACATCTAAATTCAGCAAACATACATCTAAATTCAAAACTAAACATCAGCTAAACATAAATCATAAAATCAATTTCATTAAACCTAAACACTAGCTAGCTAAACCTAAATCTGAAATATTAGTTGTTCAAAAAAATGGGTTGTGCATTTTCACAAGCACCTTCGGTGCTAGGAGGGAGAGGAGGGAGGGAGAGGATGCAGTGGGAGGAGGGAGAGGGAGGGAGGGACAGGGAGCTTACCTCGCTCGACGGCGAGTGGAGGCCGGAGGAGGGGAAGAAGACGGCGGCGGGAGGGGCGACCAGCGCTCGATCTCGTGTGGGGCCAAAGCACGCGCGCAGCGGCCGGAGGAGATGACGCTTGGGGTGGACGGCGTGGGTGGACGGCGGCGTGGGTGCTCGGGGTCGACGGCGCGGGCGTGGGGAAGTTTGTGAGCGGGAGAGAGAGGGGAGAGGCACCGCGCGCTAAGTGCACGGGCAAATCACCGTTGGTGAACAGCGCCCATTCGCCAGCGCTAGGCCAGGCACCGCTGGCAAACAGGTCATTTTCGCCAGCGCTAGGCCAGGCACCGCTGGCGAATGGACCATGTTCGCCAGCGCTAGGTTAGATACCGCTGGCGAACATCAAAATCGTTTCGCCAGCAGTACCATGCCCCCCAATCCAGCCCGTACCTGCATGTACCGCTGGCGATGTAGATCCTCTGTTCGCCAGGGTTGTGGTGTGCACCGCTGGCGAAGTCTGTTTCCTGATTGCTAGTGGTTTTAGCACTGGCGGGCTCCAAACTTGGTTCGCCAGTGGTAGGCTGGCGGCAGTAGAGGGTTTCCTACTAGTGATCCAAGGTTCAGTTCACTCATTATTCAGAACCATGAAGAACAAGTATCCAATCTTTTCGGAACCATGAAAAACAAGTATAGGTTCCTTTTATTTCAAGTTGTTGTGGTGTCATGTTGTTGATGTTCTTCCTTGCTTATTTGTTGTTGGTGGCTGGTTAGGTAGCATCTGGCATATAGTTCTTCCAGTGGTAAAAAAGGACCACAAGCTTATATCTGTTTGCATATTTTTTTTTGTCAAGATATATCTGTTTTGTTCTCTTCCTTTAAACCCTGCTCGTGTATTCACACGGTTATATTCAGTACTTGGACAATGACAAGAATGATTATAAGAAATCAATTGTCTAGAGGGCTATGTTCCCTGGCCCTGAGCTCATATCGAATCTGGCCAAGTAATTCCTCTTTACTAATTGTATCTCGTTAAGATGTTATTTTATGGGTAATGCTATATTGGTTTACTTGCATGTAATTATTGCTCACGACATCATTCTATATATACTTGGAGGTATGGCTGAGTGGCTTAAGGCATTGGTTTGCTAAATCGACATACAAGAAGATTATATCATGGGTTCGATCCCATTTCCTCCGGCACGGAAGTAGAACGGGCGGGCGAAATTACGCGAGAGAAAGAACCTAAGATTGATGGAGTCGGGTATGTGGAACCCAAAGAAGGTAGTAACCGATGCACTACAGGAGCAGGCGCAGTCCTGAAACTTGTTGTCGTATCTGACCATGGTCACCCTGAAGTTTGCCAACATGCTTAGTCTCAGCAGCTATATGTGCATCGAAATTTCACGAGTTAAGCATGGAACGTCTGATAAAACAAGTTAGTCCCGCTCAACTTCATCGCAGTAGAGTAGTTTGTTTAGCTTTTACTACAATCAAGTACTTGCTCTGCTAAAGTGAGGGGGGTATACTGTATCAGTATTTCGGTTTTTTTTTAGAAATGGGGCGAAGCCCCTGCCTCTGCATCGAGTGATGCACACAGCCTTTTATTAAAACTTCGAGTATCGGGTTTATTACAAATCAACGATCACAAAGGGTTGAGACATGTATCAACCAACAAAATAGCAACATAATATCAACTACGAAAGCCTCCTAATATGCTGCCAAGTATGTCGGGAGAAAAACTCCTGTGCCACCAACAGGAGCCGCGCGCATCCAGAAACCATGAGTACCTGCTGGTCCGAAGTAAGCATGGTAGCCCATAACTGGATCCAGTGGGTTGCCATATTGATCACCTGCAAGACATGAAAATTTGTTTTCCTGTTAAACACCAAATTGTTCCTGCAATTCCATATAGACCAACAAATAGTTGAAACGCCGATACGAATTCTAGCTTTGGTCTTGTTATCAATCCCATTCAACCAGTTTCCAAACATATTGGACACACTAGTGGGAGGTGGGATGTTATAAGTACAGAACACTACACGCCATATTAGTCTAGCAAATGGACATGAAATCAATAAATGATCTACGGTCTCCTCTGAACCACAAAAAGAGCATTTAGTGCACCCATGCCAATTTCTTTTTATCAAGTTATCTTTAGTAAGCAAGACTTTTCTATTGAGGAACCACATGAATATTTTAATTTTGAGGGGGATTTTTAACTTCCACAAGTATTTACGGAGAAAAGGAGTATGTCCATTCATCAAATCCTCATACATCGATTTCACCGTAAAGACACCATTAGCGGTAAGTTTCCAAACAAATCTATCCGGGTGTTCATTCAAGTGTATATCCATTAAACGAAGACATAAGGGTGACCATGCATCCCACCGGTCTCCAATTAAAGCCCTCCTAAAACTCATATTTAAAGGTGGCGCTCCATTAAAAACATCATGAACCGAAACATTTTTTGTTGCACAATGTTATATAATGATGGATAATGTTCTTGTAGAGGTGTGTCGCCTACCACGTATCCTCCCAAAACCTGGTACCTTCCCCATTACCTATTTTGAAAAATCCTCTGTTAAAGAACTCCTCTTTAACCCGCATAAGGCCTTTCCAAAATGGGGAATCCGATGGACCAGCTTCAACCTGAGCCAATGTCTTACTAGCCATATATTTATTTCTTAGTAGTTCTTGCCACACCCCATCTTCATTTAGGAGCTTAAACAGCCATTTGCTGAGTAAACACCTATTTTTCAGCTCGAGTACCTCAATGCCGAGCCCCCCCTGATCTTTAGGTCGGCATACAATATTCCATTTAGTCAATCGATACTTCCTCTTAAGTTCATCACTTTGCCAAAAAAAAGCGTGACCGCTAAAAATCTAATCTTTTTCGTACCCCTTTGGGTATTTCTAAAAAGGATAGCATAAACATCGGTAGACTTGTTAACACAGAATTAATAAGGACAAGACGGTCCCCATACGAGAGCAGCTTACCCTTCCAGCAACCCAATTTGCCTTCAAATCGGCACTCCACTGGGTTCCATTCTGCATTACGAAGTTTCCTATAATGAATTGGGACACCAAGGTATTTAAAAGGTAGAGAACCAGATTCACATCCAAAGATATGCCTGTACTGATCCTCTACCTCTTTAGCCTTACCGAAACAAAAAAAAATCTCACTCTTGTGGAAGTTTATCTTCAGGCCCGACAGTTGCTCAAAAATACAAAGGATTAGCTTCATATTAACTGCCTTATCTGGATCGTGTTCCATGAATAGGATAGTATCATCCGCATAATGCAAAATAGAGACCCCTCCCTCAACCAAATGTGGGATAAGGCCCCCTACTTGGCCGTCCTCCTTTGCCCGTGCAATAAGAACAACCAACATATCTGCAACTATATTAAAGAGCATCGGAGATAGAGGATCTCCCTGATGCAGCCCCTTTTTCGTTTGGAAATAATGACCGATGTCATCATTTACCCGAATCCCTACACTTCCTCCTTTAACAAACTGCATGATCCAGTCACACCATTTTTGTGAAAAGCCTTTCATGCGTAACGCTTTTAATATGAAGGGCCATTTAACTTTATCGTATGCCTTTTCAAAGTCGATCTTAAACAGAACCCCATCCATTTTCTTCCTCTGAAGTTCATGTATGGTTTCATGGAGAACCACCACCCCCTCCAGGATGTGTCTCCCCGGCATAAAAGCCGATTGGGTAGGTTTAATAACCTTGTGGGCGATCCCAGTAATCCAGTTAGTACCTACTTTTGTAAAAATCTTGAAACTGACATTGAGAAGGCATATAGGTCTATATTGTTGAATCTGAACCGCGTCTTCCTTCTTCGGAAGTAGAGTGATCACGCCAAAGTTCAGTTTGTAAAGGGGCAAAGTCCCCTCTTGGAACTGAACAAACATAGCCATCAGATCATTCTTTATAATCTTCCAGAAGGTTTGGTAAAATTCAGGTGGAAAACCATCAGGGCCCGGCGCCTTGTTCTTTTCCATCTGTGAAATCGCCTCAAGTACCTCCTTCTCGGTGAAGTTAGCAGTGAGGATATCGTTCTCCTCGACGGAGAGTTGCGGTATATCATGAGCAACATTTTCATCCAGTAAAACGCTACTCGGTGCCGATGCTCCGAATAACTTTTTATAATATTCAGTAATATAGACCTTTAAATTTTCATCCCCCATAATGGTTCCCTCGTCTTGCTCTAGTTGGAATATTTTCTTTTTCCTATGTTTACCATTTGCAATTAGATGAAAATATTTCGTATTATTCCCACCCTCTTGCACATGCTTAACCTTTGCCCGCTGAGCCCATTTTGTTTCTTCTTCTCTTCTAAGATTACCAATGCGATCATTAGCATCCCGTAGTCTACTTCGTTCCATCTCCGAGAGAGGAAACGTTTCAGCTTTTATATCCAACTCATCTATTATACTTAGGAGCCTCTCTTTTTCCTTCTTATATTTCCCACTTTGATTCTTTGCCCAGCCTTTTAGAAACCGTCTTAGGTGTCTAATCTTATTTTGGCAAATATCAATCGGGGTATTACCTTTAGTGAAAGCAGCCCACTTGGCTGCCACCATCTCGTAAAACCCCTTTGTCCGAAACCAGGAGAGCTCAAATGTGCTTTATTCCCAAGATGAGCATGATTGCCGGAATCCAACAATAACGGCGTATGATCCGACCTGGTGCGGGAAAGTGCCTGAACCGTGGTTAGCGGGAATTTTTGTTCCCACTCCGTCGTTGCTAAAATACGATCTAATTTTTCAAACGTTGGGTTTTCTCTCCTACTAGCCCAAGTGTACTGACGACCAGACATCTCGATCTCTTTTAAACCAATCCCTTCAATTACCGCATTAAACATGAAAGATCATCTCGGGTTGTAATTGGCATTATTTTTCTCTGTCGGATTCCTAATGATATTGAAATCCCCACCCGCCATCAACGGCAATGGTTCATTCTCACACATCCGAACAAATTTAGATAGGAATAGACTCTTTTTATCATCTTGAGCGGCTCCGTAGACCGACACTAGGACCCACTCAAACCCATCAAATTTTGATTTCACGTAGAGCTTGACACAAAAGTCGCCGACATCTACGTTTTTTACTTGAATTGTGGCCGTATTGACACCAATTAGCATGCCCCCTGATCTTCCCTGCGGCGGTAAACAGTACCAAGAGAAATCTAAACCGATGGCTAGATGACTCAAGAACGGTGTAGAGAAATTTGATCTCCCTGTCTCCGACAAGGCCAGGAAATCAAGCCGCTCTTCTCTAATTGTCTCCTGAACAAACCTATGGTTTCCGGGGTCACAAAAACCCTCGCTGTTCCAAAAAAGACCTTTTAAGCTACTCATTTTACTTTTTGTTCAGTTTTTTAATTCTAACACTCTGACGTCTCATTGAGGTTGAATAATCTTTTCTCCGCCTCGAAATTTTCTTCCTCTCGAAAGGAATAATAGGGTCCAACTGATCCTCTAGATGTCTATTTAATCCATCCTCCTGTAAGTCCTCCGATAAACTAGCCGCATTATTTAAAATCAAATTTTGAGGATCTTCTAAATCCGTTATACCGACATTCTTATTCAACATATGAATAGTTCTATCAAGCTCCGAATCCTTAATTGACTTAGCCGAAATAATCTTTTCCATTTGTGAAACCCCCAAAGACACTCCTAACTTAGATGCTCTAGCAATAATCTGATCATCTGAAAAAGACAGAATCGAAAATGAGGGGTTTAAATCTTTACCTTGCATAAGATCTCGACGATGTGCCAATGCCGTAGCCCTCTCCATTTGAGTGGCGTCTGCATTGGGCTGGGCCCTAATACGACCACTCGATCGTATCCCGAGCGCCGCACTGTCTTGCACCCCTCCAAATTCGACTACCTTGCGCCTAGTCGCGCCGTCGTCCATCCCCGCCGATCGAGGGAGCCCGCCCAGTAGCAATATCAGTATTTCGGTACAGACTACGTTTCAACTTTTCCACAGAAAAATAAAATAAAAATACAGCTGAGATTCATCGACTGGTTGTAGTTCTGATGGCACCACACATATAAGATGCTGGAAGAAGACTATCTACTTCAGCCATCAGGAATACTTTGTTCTCAGAAATCATCCATGATAACTGACAAGCTAAGCATGCATCTTATCATAAATCACAACAGAGGAGCTTGCTGCCAAAGTACAGAACTAATGCTAGCGCTTAGACAACTTGCAAGAATTTGACATAACTGAGCAGCAACAATTCCATAGACTAAAAAAACGTGCAACATAAAATGTATGTGAATCACATTTGCCAATAATTATATACCTACAAAAAAATCTTGTCACCATGTTACAGTTTAACACGATTCTTAGCTCGAAGAGATTACCTGAAACTGTACTATGATTGCACTCACAAACTATACCCTCAAGATCGATAGGTACATTCGAAACGAAAACAAGCAGCTGCTTCTTTCTCAGAACAGGCAGTTCTTGCCCTCCAGTATACCTGGAACAGTCCTCAGGACAGGTCTATATTACCAAAATGGATTCACACAGCTCAAAGTCTCAAACCTAGAAGAGCTAGACTCATAACCTGTGTCATACTCCCCATTCAGTCTCGTATCAACAACATCCAAGAACTTGGCTTTAGAGTGCAAACGTAAGTTTATTGCCTGAGGCCTCAGGAAATTCAGCATACTCTGAGTTCTGAAACAAGAATCGCCTTGTTCCTCTGTGACTTGTACGGCAGCTACGAGTATTAAGACTGTAACTGGGGGCGATTTCATCTCAACATAGCAACTTCAGTTACCAATTTACCAGTAGTTCTTGCAAGAGGGGGTGCAGTCCTGGAATCTGTGGAACCTGTTGGCGTCTCTGGCCACCAGCGCCCTCTCCACCAAGCTCGACAAACCCTTGAAGAACTGAGTGACAGTCGCCACACACGCGCAGGTTCTTGTACACCCTGATCACCTCCCTCTTCCCCACTCCATGCTCACGGTGGTGCAGAAGCCAAAGCCCCACGACCAGCGTCTGATCGAGCGCCCTCGGGCTCTCGGCACGAGACTCCTCGTCCACATCGGTCAGCCGTGCGCCGTCGCCCGTGATGGCGCCTGTGACGTAGCCGAGCTGCCCCCCATCCTCTTCTCACGTCGGTGGCTTGCGGTGGGCACCGTCGCTACCGTAGAAGAATTGTGCCTCACTGTCTTGCTGAATCAGTGTACACACCATGTCACGTATGTGGATTAGCGGCAGTTTGCTGCAGGCACTTTCCTAATTCGCCTCCAATGATAGGCTTATAACGGCACAATGATTAAACTGCCGCTAATGATGCGCTAATTGCTCGCAGTTTAGAAAAGTGCCACTAATTCATACTCCAATTTTCGGCAGTTTAGGGAAGTGCCGCTAGTTACACGATAATTACCCGCAGTTTAGGAAAATGCCGCTAATGACATGATAATTACCGGCAGTTTTAGAAAGTGCCGCCAATCATACGATAATTATCGGCAGTTTTGGAAAGTGCCGCAAAAATTCGCCTGTCTATCGGTCGGTCCGTTCCGTTCGAGTCGCCTATCTACTCGTCTCTCGTTGACTCCTCACTATGTGCTATCTCCTCGTCAGGTCCACCCGGTGTTCCTCCTCGCGCGAGACGGCCGCCGGCTCCTCTACGATAACCCTAGATTAGGAGGAGATGGTTCGAAGCGGCGACGAGCCGACGGCCGACGGCCGACGGCGCAGGTGAGATGTCGGCGTGCGGCGGTGCAGGATATGCGGCGCGCGGTGGTTGCGCAGAAGGTTGAGGAGAAAGCCGACGTGGAGGCGGCGGCGGAGGCACCGGTGGCCAACGGGGGAGGGGTCGGCTACTCCGCCGCGATTCCTCTGGATACTCCCGCCGCGTTGTGACCACGACTCCACTTGTGCTCGCCCTGCTACGCCGCCGGCATACGTCCACCCGCGGCCGGGCTGTCCCCTGTCCTCATCGTCTCCGGCTACTTGAACAAGGCACCCACGCCCTCCTGCTCCGGCGCCGCCTACATTATACGTCGCCCCTCCTTCCCCGGACCAGCACTCTCTCCCTTCCTCCTTCACGGGGCCGCCCTGCGCACCCTCTCCTTCCTCGCCAAAGCCCTGGACAGGTACAACTCGAGTCGCATGTCACTTGTTCGACAGAATGTCCGCGAGAAATTTGATCATGACACTGGTTTCCATCTCATGATTTTTATGGTGCACCTAGCTAGGTTGTAATCAGACCAATATATTAGATTTGAGGTCAAATATTCTCTCTGCTCACCACTGTGTGGTTTATTTGATGTGAACTGTAATATAGAATGCTAGAAACGTGTTGCTCCTGCCCAGAACCCGCAGATTTTGGTGCCTCGGTGGATATCCCTCTTCAGTCGTCAAAGGTTTGTGTGATTTTCCAGTTTACTTGCAAATGCAAAACGCACATGTGAGAACTGCAGCTAGAAGGGAATTGTACCTAGGGCTTCCAATTAATGTATGATTTTGTGAAGGTTCTAGGACCTGAAGAAAAGAGAAAAGGATCTGCTAGTGAGGGAGGTGGAGTTGAACAAGAGGGAAAAGTGCAATGCATATTTGGGAAGAGTTGATCATCTCTACAGATAACCAAGGTAGTATATGAAGTGCAATCACTAACTCTTTATCCCTGCCTGCCATTTTTATCTTAGAATGCAAGTTTCTTATGCTGTAGAATAGAGATTACGATGAATCCTGTGTGTGAATCCATTGTTGTCTCGTGGTTGTATGTTTCTATTTGTATCTTGATATGGCTACACATGAGTCCTAATGTATTTAATGGGTTCCTGGACTAAAGTTTCAATAGCTTATGGCTTGGGGAGCCTGTTTCCAACTTTCTTATAGTATAATATGCAAAGCTAAACTGAGAAATCTTTAGACTGATGGAAATCCCAACATGCATGGAAGCCTCGTTATTAGCTAGGTGATGGTTTCATATTATTACCATCTCAACATTGTGTACAATACTACAGTTACTCGAAAAAAATTTATATATAATTTTGAGCTATGCTAATTGTGCTATGTTAGGAGTGGATAGTGGAGCAGTCAGAAAGAAATTAACATGCTACTTTATTTGGGCCCAAATAGTGTATGCTCTTTAGGTTTATGTCAAGAGGCCAACTTATTATTTCACCTGGATGTCTGGACTACCATTTGTATGCTTGGTCATGTGATTTTGATACTTTCCTTTTCCGAAGTTACTGAATATTGATGTTCTAGTTGCGGCAGGTGCTTTACTTCCCCTCCTCGCTTTATTAGCTCTGTAACTTATAGTACGATCATACCGAGGATTGTATTCACTTGCATTTGGATGATGTTTTTGCTAATAGGTGGTACTCACTCGGATTTGGATCTTCGATGGAACCCTTTTCATTCCATTAGTATAACTAGGATATTTTGTGGCTATGTGGTTTTTACCATTTTGGTTGTTCACTGTTTCTTATAAGCTGCTGTTTGTTTAGGTTTCTAGTGTATCTCATGAGGTAGCTTGGAAAGTCACAACCATGGCTTATGAAAAATATCAGCAAGAGGCTAGCCACCTCCTGTTTTTAGGAGACATTTTTTGTGGTGCAAGTGTACTGGGCAGTTATCTTATAAATATACATGTGGTAGATCTGGAGGTGTACCGGGCAATTATCTTATTAACATCAATTGAGTAATAGTTTCACGTGTCGTGGAGGTACTTGGTTTCTTGTCGTGCAGGTAATGAAAAAGTCAAGCTTCTTGAACCGGTGGTAGTTTAAATTCTTGAATGCATGAGAATTGCTGCTGTGAAGCCTGAAGTGGATGTGTATGTTGGTGATGACTGTGAAAACATTCTGAAGTGAATGAATTTTGTAATAGATTGTATGAAGTGTAAACTGATGCAAAAGTTGCGTAGTGTTTTGAATTGACAAATGCTATGACATGTGGTTGAAATAAAAATCTGAAATGCAATCTGTTGTAGTTTTGCCTAGATGAAAAGTGATTATAAACTGCCTCAAGATGAAACCACACTATTAAAATCTGCTACAAATTACAAGTAGAGGAGGTTTTTGAAAGTGCCTCAAACTGCAAATGAAGGCAGTTTTTCAAGTGCCAACAGAATCTTTTTGAGGCAGTTTTCAAAGTGCCACTAAAATCTATTTGAGGCAGTATTCAAAGTGCCACTAATTTCTTTTTGATGCAGTTTTCAAAGTGCCACTACTATCCTTTTGAGGCAGTTTTCAAAGTGCCAACAAATTTCTTCAAGGCAGTTTTAAAAAGTGCCTCTAATTACATTTGTCAACACGAGCGAACCTAACACTTTTTTTTCTGCCTCAAAAACTTTTTGAAGGCATTTTTTTTACATTTTGAGGCACTTTGCACTGCCTCCTAATCTGAGACGTGACGTAGTGACATTCCATCATATTTCAAAATGGTGAGTTTACATCTCAAAAAAAATGGTGAGTATACTATGGATGCAAGAATGATTGAGTCCACTTCACATGCAACTGAAGTTCTTCCAAGCGAGGCGCTTATTCCAAGAGTTTTGTTGAAGCCTGTGTAAGATTTAGTGAACATCTACTGGGCCGGCACTACGTCACAGTCTCAAATTAGGCCTAAAAATCCGAAAAGTGCCTCTAAGTATTTTTAGGGGCACTTTGAGTAGTGTTGCATTTAATCGTGTTGCTAAAAAATATAGAGGCATTTCAAATGAAGTGACCCTAAAAATAGGGGTTTTTAGAGGCATTTTCGGAATGCCTCTATATTATTTAGTGGCATTTGTTTCGAATTGATTCTAAGTATTTTTGGAGGCATTTCTAGGAATGCCTCTATATTATTTAGTGGCATTTCAAGGGCAGTGCCCCTAAAAATAGGGGTTTTTAGAGTCATTTCTAGGAATGCCTCTATATTATTTAGTGGCATTTCAAGGGAAGTGCCTCTAAGTATTTTTAGAGGCATTTCTAGAAATGCCTCTATATTATTTAGTGGCATTTCAAGGGAAGTGTCTCTAAGTATTTTTAGAGGCATTTCTAGAAATGCCTCTATATTATTTAGTGGCATTTCTTTTGAATTGCCTCTAAGTATTTTTAGTGGCATTTTCAACAATGCTTCTAATCAATGAAGTACCACTGGTGCCTAATCTAATTACATTTGAAACATATATTCATTCATAACAAACGTTCAAATATCCAGATCATACATTCATAACATATATTCAGGAATTCATAAAGTACTTCTCTGTAATCTTACTGGAACACTAACTACTAGGACAGGAAACATTTATTCTGTATTTTTACAGGAAAGTTATGAAACATCTATTCTCCAATCTGACAGAAATTGGACGGACATCAACATGAACTACTTGGTACCAGTCAGTTTCTTTGATTTACCACTTGTTCTTCCAGCAATCTGCATTACTGTAGATTCAACATCTGATTCTTCCACCTATATATATATATATATATATATATATATATATTGGAAGAAATACATATTTCAGTGAGGAGAGTAGATAGTTGCATACAGAGTACCAAGACAATGAAATTGCACAGTACAAATACATATTTCAGTGAGCACAGTAGAAAGTTGCATAGTATCAAGACAAAAACAGGGTATCAAGTTCGGGATTACTCACATTGTTCCTTGGCCAAGGGATACACTGGGCTGTAGCACTACCCAAGCTTGTAATTCTACCTTGTGAACGTGGTAACATAGTGGTATCCTTCAGTACAATATTAACCAGCACCTCAATGAATTCTGACAGTGGCTTTCCGTCCAGACATTTCGACTCTTTATCAGTATTTTGACTGTCCCATATGCCACCACCTGAAGACTGTTTGGAGATGTTAATCCTACCTCTATCCCTTTCTTCAAACTGACCTTCCTCTGTACTGATCTTGCTGCAATATGCTCAGTAACCTTCTCTAACTTCACTTTCCTCAAGTTTGCTTGCATTTGTGCTTGACTCTGTCGCGAGTTTGGAGCTTTCATCTTTGCTAGGCCGTGTGCTTCACTTTGCTTCAGCTGTGGGGCTTTCATATTTGCTTGAACTATTGTTTCATATTTGAATTCGTTCCATTGAATATGCCTATTCATGCATGTTAATTTTACTGAACAGATGGTGTTCGTGACCATCACCATGCCAAAACCAAGTGGTGGCAGTGTTGTTGTGCCAAAACCATGTGATGGTTATGATGCTTCCTCTAGTGATGAAGTGAAGATAGTGCCAAAACCAAAGTTGCTGAAGAGAGGTATTAGGAACAAATGAAGCTTGTTTTAATAATTGTTTAGTTATGTAAGATGAAGGTTTCTTACATGTAATTAAACTAACGTAATTGAATTTGCTTGTTGTAGGTCCTAACTATAGTGGTAGTAGGCCATTTGACAAGACCTACACCTTTGGGAACAATATGGAGTTGGACAAGGAGCAGCGCAAATTGCTCACTGACCTATTTGATGAAGATGAAGATATTAAACCATATGTGTACAAGATGACAGCTTCTTCATCAGACAAGAAAAAAGCCAAGATGGTAAGATTGAACCATAAGTAATCATGAATCAGTTCAATAGTGTTTTAGTTAACAATGAGTGCAAAATTACAGGTTATGCATCAGTCCGATAGTATAAGCTAATGTTGAATTTTCTTTAACTTGGCAGGAATTTGGTACTGAGTACACAAAGAAGAACCTGAGGAAGTACATCAAGAAACCAACTGACATCCTTGTGGAGTGTGCAGGAAAGAATGCAAGGTTCCATGTTACAATGAAGATGGGAATTGGAAGCAAGAGGGCTATGCTTTCAGGAGGATGGGCCCTAGCTGTGCGTAAAATGAAACTGAAGAAGGGACGTATGTATGTCTTCGACTTCGTCCCATGTAAGCGCTATGGCCTCAACCTCATGATCGTGCCCCTGTGAAGAGAACCAGGAAAGTTGGATTGCTAAGTAGGTAAGACTGCCAAGTAGTGTCTATGCAGTTTATCTATGAAAAGGAATGTTATATATAAGTATTCCTTTTAAGACTGCTATGCTAAGTAAGTTATGTAAATTAATTCAGACTTCTAAGTTATGTAAGTGAAGTCAGACTTTGCATCACTGCTTTTGCATCAGACTGTGCATGACATCAATGGTTTCATCTGTGTTGCAATTGTTTGAGCTATGATAATCTATCTAAGATATGTCTGACATGTATTGAGCTGTATTTTGCACTGATTATGTCAGTCATGCTTGTCTGACATGCTAGCACTATTAGTGTGAGCTGTTACTATTTGTATGCATGTTTTTACTGTTGTATGAACTGCTAAGGTACGATCTGGAGCTGTAACGTTTGTTATTTTACAATGTTCATAAAAAGTTTTTTGGGGCACTTGCCCAAATTGCCTCTAAAAATGCCATTTACAGAGGCACTTCCCCAAATTGCCTCTAAAAATGCCATTTACAGAGGCACTTCCAATAAAATGCCTCTATAAATAGCATTTTCAGAGGCACTTTCCCAAAGTGCCCCTATAAATAGCATTTTCAGAGGCATTTCAAGGGAAGTGCCCCTGTAAATAGCATTTTTAGAGGCACTTCCACTAAAATGCCCCTATAAATCAAGTATTTAGGGGCACTTGGAACCACATGCCTCTAAAGACTATTTTTAGAGGCAGTTCAAGAAAATGTCTTTAGCTAAATGCCCCTAAAAACATGTTCTCCCATAGTGCGGGCTGAGCGCGCGGTGGACTACATGATAGTTATCGTGTAACTGGTGCGAGGCGTAAATATCAGCACCGGATCCTATTTGGCCCCGATTCGTATCCGGGTCCAATAAAGAGTGAAGCTTTAGCCACACCGACGTAAGCTCCTATTTCTCTCGTCAAACCCTTGCCACCGATCGATGTATACGAATCACGACCGCACAACAAGATGGAGCCGCCGGGCATGGCCGCAAGCATAGAGACCTCGCGCGACCTTGCCCGATTCGCCATGGTGTGCACGTCGTGGCGCGCTGCCCTGTTGACACGGCCCCCACGCCACGTACATCCTATGCTGCTCCTCCATCCGCATGTTGGGGGAGAGACGAAGCGTGCGTACTGTCCAGGCGACGACGCGATCCTACCGCTCGTCTCGCTCCTTGGCGAGACACACGGCAAGTGCTTCGTTGGCTCTCACCCCGGTGGCTGGGTGGCATACGGGGCGCCGCTCCGTGTCATGAACATCTTCTCCGGTGCTGAGGTTGCGCTGCCGCCAGAAGATCAGGGGAGGGGTGTCGCTAAGCGCAAGGTGGTATTCTCCGAGTCGTCCACCTGAAGTGGTTGTATCCTGGCTGCCATCACCGACAAGCATGAAGTCGTGATCTGTTGGCTTGGCAGACCAGAGAGTGGTTGGACGACACGGAGATATATCGGCAACCCGGTCACGGATATCACCTTCTGCAAAGGCCATCTCTATTGCATTGTGGAAAATATCAAGGCAATTGCGAAATTTGAGGTGGGCTTGGACAAATACGGGGTGCCCCTGATGGGAGCAGTCCAATGGCCTTCCATACTTGACAACTACTACGACCGCATTTGGAGCGGTGGCGATCCAGATGCACATTCCAGATACATTGTCGAGCTGCGGGGGGAAGTTGTGATGGCAGTGAGGGTCCTTGGGGCCCGCGTGGTCACTTGCGAAGGAATCGTGAGTCTTATTTCTTGTTCTTCGAGCTAGTTGATGTTATGACGGACCGAGGGACAACACAAAACGTGTATTCGTGGGAAAATGTAACGACCTTGGGCGACCGCGCCTTATTCTTGGGGCCTTCATGTTCCAAGGCCATCCAAGTGCCGACGAGTTGGCATGCTGGTCTACGGAGAAACCACATCTATTACTCGCACAATCGATGTTACGCATGCAAGAAACGTGCGCTAGAGGAGGCCGAAGAGTTCTTCGCGAGTTCGAATGAACGTCGTGTGCACTACAAGATGGATGAGATCACTGACTACTACGACTACTATGTCGACCACTTCACGTCGGTAGGGTACTACGTGGTGGGTGGCGCTCATCCACCCATGTGGCTTTTTCCTCCTCATATATAGCTGGTTAGTATTGAGAACCGTATATCAAAGTTACAATTGTGAGTTTAACCACTTCTGCCTCTAACGAATCAATCTTCCATTCCATTCTGATCCTAGTTTGAGTTTGTTAGAAGTCACAAGGCATTTAAAAACAGGTTTTTTTTTTGTTTTGGGCTTTTAGAGCATCTCCATCCGGGGGCCTCCAAATCGGTGTCCGGCACCCCCCAATTGGGCCTCCTTTGGGGTTTGCCGGACATGTGTCCGGGCAACATTTGGAGGCCTCCCACAGCGGCACTCCCCAAAGGCCCACCCCTCAAACGGCCTAAAATTGGAGCGAACTGTCGAACACCTTACGGGCGCACGAACCGCCACCGGCAACCGCCGCGGCGCTCCCCATTACGGCAACCGCCGCCGGTTCGTGTGGGCGTGCAACCGCCGCCGCTTGGCAGCAATATCTAACCACCCTCACCGCACGTTGATCTCATTCTATTCATTTGGTACAACATGGCCGAGTGGGGTACCGGCGCCACCAGCGAGGAGTCCGGCAGCGAAGGCGAAGCACCGGTGTCGTCTTCCTCAAGCGGCAATGGCTCCGATTCTGTTTCTTCCCTCTCTGCAACAGAATCCGAGCCATCGCCGTCAGAAGTCGAGGAACTCGAGCGCTTCTACGGGGTCGACAACACCCCTCCACCGTGTTCCTCGTCGGAGGGGGAGACCCCCTCAGAGGAGGAGGACGATGAAGATGAAGATGAAGACGACGACGAGGAGGAGGACTACGACGACAGCGGCCCCAATGCCGTCGCTCCCAACGAGGCAGCCCCCGCATCTCCGTACGAGGTGTTGAACCCGTATGGAACCCCCTCCGAGGAGGAGGCAGCCGGTGGGGAGGAGAGCGAGGTCGCGCCCGCCGCCAAGGACGCGGCCGTCAATGCCAAGGAAGAGGACGGCTACGACGGCGACGTCGAGAAGCCGAAGGCCCCCAAGCGTCCTCGCCAAGACGGCGATCACGCGGAAGCTTCAGCCTCCAAGAAGATGAAGAAGAAGGATGCGTAGACCCTAGACTAGGTGGGAGAAGTACGCCGCATGTATATGTAATTTTCATTTATTCAAACTTCATTCAAACGGGATTTAACAAACTTACAATTTCGAATTTAAACAAGATTTAACAAACTAAAACTAGACTAGGCGGAGAGAAGGAGGCCTATGAAGCTTCTCGCCAACCAATACACGCGCCGGCAGGGAGAGAGATGCCGCTTCATGGCCGACCGAAGGAGAAGAAGATGCAAACCAAGGCAAAGAATCATCAGGAGACTTGCATGCCTCGATGATCCGGCGCCGGGATTTCATCTTCTGTTCCCGTCGGCTACGACCTTTAGAAACGTTCCCACCGGCTCCCCCAGATCAAGGGCTCCGGCCTTGAGGAACGTCCCGTAGCCTCGGCTGAGCCGGCTGAGGCTTCTGCTTTCGCCGGCGCGTGGCATTCGATTTACCGCCGTGACATGCGGCGGGGCTTTTGATGGGAAGGCTCTTCGGCTTGCGCCGCCCCTTTCTTCGGTGATGGTGACGTGCTGCCCAAGATGCAGCCGGTTGTAGAGGCAGATCGGGCAGCTCGGGATGGTCGTCGCCGTCCTCGCCGTCACGCTCGTCGTCCTTGCAGACAGCTCCGGCGTTGTCTCTCGTCGACCGGTACGACGCGCCTCGTACTCCTTGTCCACCACGCCGTGCCAGTAGGGCACCGAGATGGAGTACTTGGGGTCGAGCTTTTGCTCAGACGGCATCTCCATCCACTTGCGCTTGAGGAAGACGATGCGCTCCTGCCCGCTGAGCCGCGGCGCCACCGGAACGTTGTCGGTGCTCCTCACCCACCCCTCCGGAAAGGTGGCGTCGTCGGCCACCGGTACCGCGTGGCGGTTGCTCAGCCGCTCGGTCTCCAACGAGACCACGTACGGAGGCGCGTTGTCGGCATCCTCGTGCCACATGTTCCAGTGGAACGCTTTGGCCATCTCCGCCTCCTCGTTGCAACGCCGGAGTTCCTCCAGCTGCTCGTGGCGTTGCTCACCGCAACGCCCGTCGCGGCTGCCGCCATGGCGGCCTATCTTCTTGTGGGAGAGGGAGAGGCGATGGTGTGAGGAGAGGAGGGCTGCACTGCGTCATGTTTTAAAGGCAGCCAGAGGAGCGGGGTTGGGTGGCCTGCATTAACGCGGCCACCGCTTCGCCTGGCCGCGCATTGACGCTGATGCCGCTTGTGCAGGGCCCCGCCGCAGCCAGCCGCTGCGAATTCAGCACGCATCGCTTCCGTCTGCGCCATGGGAAGCGGCACGGCGTTATTGCGATGCGTCGCTTCGCTTTACGCCCGCCAGGGGAACGGGCGCGGCGTTATTGCGACGCGTGCTGACAGGCGTGCCGCCGTCTCGTCGCCTCGACCGTTAACGCGGCGGAACGGCCTCTTGCCCAACCAATTTAACACGGGCGCCGCGCGTCGTGTGTATGACGGGCGGGCCAGCGCTGTCAGGGCCATGGCCGAGGCGATGACCGGCGCCCCCAGGAGGGTCTCCAAACTTGGAGGCCCTATTGGGGGTGCCAGACACAAAATCGCTCGGGGCGAGCCTTTGGGGGTGCCGCTGGTGGCGGTTTTTCGTGTCCGGCCCCCCAAAGGGCCATTGGGGGTCGTTTAGAGGCCCCCGGTGGAGATGCTCTTAAACTCAAAACATGTACTCCCTTGTTTTAAACCCAAAACATGTACTCCCCAGTAAATAGTACTCATTTAGAAAGGCATTAATTGGTTACATAATAGTACACATAGATTGACTCACGCTATAATTGGTTACATAAGAGTTTTTATTCATTTATACAGCCATGAATGTATTCTTCATGTAGCTTAAAATAGAACGTCTTTTTTAACGATACTTTGCACCAGTATACGGAACGCGTATACATTTTCACAATTTTTTTGAAACTTCAAACTATGATTTTATTTTTTTAAACACTGATATCACTAGACCTCGGATACCACAAATCCTCACTCAAAGCCTACTTATTAGACAAATGAATATGTGATGGTGTTTTCTCTCATGTGGCATTTTGATCCGAGAAATAGCTGCAAATTTAGAAGAAAAACATAGTGCAAACGGAAAAAAATCACGTGACAAAACTTTAGCTTGTAGTACTACTACTAGCTGAGTGCCCGTGCGTTGCTACGGGTGTATAAATACTATTATGAAAAATTCGTCCGTGCGTTGCTAACGATTAATTTTGACAAATAAAATCATGGAAAACTTTACTAATGAAAATAATTTTATTTCTTGAAAATCATTTATATTTCTTATAAGCGCTCTTGAAGCGGATGCAAGTACTATCAAGAATTATTATAGGAGTCACATGGTACCGTAAAAATGATAGGTCCTTCTTAGCGTTGTCGTCCCACCAACTATAGCTCGTGATCTTCTTCCTCATCGTCGTGTACCCGGACTCATCGAGCTCGTCTCCTTGACTATGATCAGCACCTAGTACTTCTCGGTGGCCTTGAGCATATCGTAATTGAGCTTGTAAATGGGCAGGTTCTTCTTCTCGTGTTGGACTCCCTATACATTGTGACCTTCCTATCGATATTTTGGCAGTTCGTCATCTCACCGTCGGGCGTCGGCGCCTACCTTTACGGCAGAAAAATGAATGCCCTTACCTTTATCTCTTCAGCCTTCTTCAGCTTTCATGTGACGCCCTGATGCAGCATTGTATTTGATACTTGCTGCATATAATTCATTTATCCTATATGTTGTGTAATCCACCATACACCATGCCATCTCCCTCTTTCTTTTGTTCATGCAAGCATCAATGCCATGTTTCTACATAGAATTTTGCTTCAGCTTGAACTCCTTTTGTCCTGTAGTGCATGGAAGCAAGCGCATTTCTTCTAATTTAGTGTTATCTCGGATCAACGATGAAAATACCATAGGGTTTGTTCCTTTCTTCCTGCCTGTTAATTTGTTTGTAGGTTTGCTGCATGGAAACACAATAACCGCACCAGAAAACAGACAGTAGTTAGTTGGGAATCTCTGCCTTTACTGAATTGCATCAATTCGTCTATCTGCAGCAGTAGCACTCATATTAGATCAGATGACCAAATGGCTCGAGCTCTTCCACTACTTGTCCTGGTACACACTCTTGTGCCACAGGCAAATGGTTGTCTGCCAGTGCGTTGAATGATGGGAGATGAAGCTGCTACTGTCCTATGCGACCTCGACGTCTGGGCCGGAGGCTAGAAAACAAAGAAGCACTGAATCACGTCAATTAAACGAACAATTATAGAGATGCACACGTGAGCAGAACACCCGCCCCCCCTCCTTTTCCCCATCTACAGTGATCAGGAGGAGATTTTTGGGCGACTCCCGTGCGAACCAGCTCGCCGCCGGCGATCCGTTCGATTTCTCGCCTCCGCGGCCGCTCCGGCGGCGGGAGGTCGGGGAATCGACGGATCCCGTGCGTGTACATAGTCTAGGTGTGCGTGGGGTGCCTGCCGGCGGCGCTGTGGAGTTGGCGGCGTGGTCGGAGAGGCTTTTGGCGGCGGCGGTCCTCTCCTCTGTCCTCGGTGCTCCGGCGGAGGCCTGGGGCAGATCTGCCGTCTCTGGCGCGTCCGCTGCTCCCCGGAGCCGCGGCGTGCTTCCCCTCGAGCCGGTGGCCGTGATGGCGACGCTAGCTCTTGTCCGTGGGGTCCGGCGGCCTTCACCTCGGTGCTTGGCGTTGCTTTTGCTTAAGATCTTTGGAAGTTTGCAGGTGGGAAGCTCTCCATCGTCGGTGGTCGCGGAAGGCGCTGTGGAAGAAGGGTGGTTCCGGCGGCGGCTCGAGGCCGATGCTCCTCCAGCGCTCAGATTCTGGCGCTTGCGTCAGATGGCCTCTGCGGCATCTCAACATGGTTGGTCGAGCCGGCTGCTGCGGTGCGAGGTGAGCTCGCCTTCTTCCTCCCCGGCGGCGTGCTGCTGGTGCTCGAAGGAGGTGCTCTGTTTGGTGGATCCGCGTTCGCCGTGTGTGGGGTGGTTTTTCCCTCTGTTCGTGTGTGTTCGTTCGATCTGTTGTTGATCATGTACACAAACTTCCTTCAAAAAAAAAAATTATAGAGATGCACGGTTGCTTAAGCTAGCATTGGTGTATACTGTATGTATGTACCTTTTGATGGGCGTGTGTGAGCTGTGGGCGGTGTCTGTCTCAGGTCATCGTTGCCCACGTTGTGAAAGCTATCGCCGGCGGATGCAGGCAAGCGTGGCTCAGGGAGAAGCGAGGCGAGCGTGACGGGGTGGCTCGCGCTTGGAGTGCTCTCGCGGGGCCACCCCAAGGGGGCGTGAGGTGGAGATTCTCGTGAGCGGCCGTCAATAGCACCGCCCTCTCTCGTTCCATGCAGAACCGCGCAGTCTTCCCCGTCTCCTGCGGGAACGCTCCTCGCAGCTGTCATGGACCTCATCCTGGCTTCTCTATAGGCTAAGTGGCGAGGTCGGCGACGTGTCGGAGAGCCGATCGAAGAAAAACTTTTTTCTTTCTTTATGTGAGATCGAACTAAGGGGTACGATGGCAAGCTGCCGTATTATGCAATTTCGTGGAAGGGCAAAACGGTAAAAAATTGTGACGTACCAACCATCACCTTAAGCCGTATTATCTATACTAGCAAACATACCCGTGCGTTGCTACGGGAAAAAAAATCCATCAAAATCTTTAACTAATGACTGGTCTCGACTATGCTATTTCAGTAAAAATTGTGTGTAGAACTTTCTCACACAATAAAAGTTCAAACCGAAAGTAAAGCAAAAAAAGAATTTCACAAAAGCATATAGCAAAACACTTGAACAGGCAAGGAAGCGACATTAAACCAGAAAACACCAACATATATGGAGGTATCGATTAACTAACTAACCAGATGTCATGAATAATTGTGCTTCAAGTTATCTGAGAGAGGCGATTATCTCCTAACAACTATATTAAGCTAAAAAAATACTCATGAAACTCACGAGGCCTCTATCACACAAAACACAAACAAAAAAATATGTCACTCATCTCCTGCAGAACAATGCTTCATGCAATTCAACCGCAGCAGAAAGTACTCTCTCTGATCTTTTTTAATTATCGCTTAACTGGATGTATTTAAACATATTTAGTGCTAGATATATCCGATTTAGCAAAAAATAATATAGATCATAGGGAGCGATTTAATTGTGCATGTCAGGTGTAGATGTCTCACAGAAAAATATGGCACTTTTATCATTTTGCATTGTTTCCTTACCATGTACATAGCATGAACAAAAGGCTCATTAACAGCCACGAATGTGATATCATCTGTACTGGTTGCAATTCTCAGAACCAGTCTGAGTCTATATGTTTTACTTCTACCGTACCAGTGTGCCTGGTGTGATAATCTCACTGAACTAAGACTTGAGGTATGTTCAAAGACCTTATAAGATAATACTTAAACTACTTCAATTGATCAATATAGTATATCAGAACACAAAAAGACATGGCCTATGCATTCAGGACAAAAATGCGACCAGCAAGGATTAATCTATCTCATCTAGATTTTCATCAGTTATTGTACAGGGTCTCACCATTGATGCCAGCCTTTTGTCTTCTCGGCACTCAAATATTCTGTAGAGGATAAAAAGGAAAATATTATAAAATAACCAAATGCCACTGCAAGCTGCAATGTTCGCTGAGGCAATCAACATAAAGTGGCAGGAGCGTGCCACTTTAAGTGCCTCAATGCTCTTGGCTCTTTTGTTACATAACATGAATCAAAGGAGAATGAGAACGACTTTTGACGATTTATCAAACAGTACCACAGATTCCAATTTTTTAAAGCGAAAAAACAGCAGCAGTACAGCACCACATAGTGACATACATATCAATTTGCATCTTAATTCAGAGAGTCAAAATATTAGGCCTACTTGGCCAATTTCTATTAAATGGATGGCAAACACAGCAGTGAACCTAAATCGTTGCACATCACTGAACCCAGTTTAGTTCGTAGCTTGTGGAGAAACTCCGAATTGCCCAAATGGCTGAATTCTCCAACCGAAGGCAGTGTAAGATGCAGAGGATGGACGGGTCAGCCGACAGCAGCACGGGATGCAAAGTATGGCCGCACCGCCGGCCACGCACGAGATCGGAGCCCTGGGATCCGGAGCTTCCCTACCCGACCCAACCTCCATCTCCATTCTCCAGCAACCTGCTAATGGACTCCCCAGCCCTGACGTACCTGTTGCCGCAAAGGATCTACGCCCCGATCTAGATCCAGCGCCGCTGCTCCCCTACCGCCGGCGCAGCCTCACTCCACCCATGCTCCCTAAACACGGCGGCGCACTCCCAGCCTCCGCCGCCCGTGCTCCTTCCTGGAACCCTACTCAACCTGTAGCTCTCGTGCGCTTGGGCGAGCTCGCATCCCCTCCCCTGATGGCGGCTCTCCCCTTCCTCCATGGGCAAGGGCATGGCGAGCAGGGCGTCCGGCTCCACGACCTCGATGACATCTCTCCCCTTAGTCCCTACCAGGAGTCCGGCTCTTGCGCCCGGATAGGTGCACCGGAGATGCGGAGCCGTCGCCACCGAACGTGGGGGCGAAGTGGCAGCGGTGGAGCAGGGGACGATGCGGTTGTTCTGTACGTTTGCAATTAAGCCCCTGTCCGTGAACTGCGGGTTAATTTGACCAAAACTGAGAGACCAAAGTGAAAAACGTGCGGCGTATTTTCTTATCACCGAACCGGTACGGTTCATCACTTGGCGGTGGCAGTACTGTAATATCTGTTAAAACGCAGGGGCAAAATCGGAAACTGAAAATGACGTACCAACCATCACCTTAAGCCGTATTATATAGTAGAGACTATTATTAAAAGAGCAAACTTAACTTGTTGGGATACTTTAAATCTGGACCGTTCAATATCCGATCAAATGGTCCAGATCGTCCCAATGTTTGACAACTCAACATTGTCCGTTTTGAACCGTTTTGCCCTCCCACCAAAACACATAATACAACCAAATTGCCACCATTTCGTTTTCCTTTGTTCTCCTCTCCATCGTCGCCTCCTGCCTGCAAATGCCGCCGACGCCTAGCCTGCGGACGGCGTGGCTCCGGCAAGGCACGACGCGGGGCCGTGCGAGCGTGTCGAGCGACCTCGAAGCGTGGCTCACCGTGGCGTGCTCCGGGTCTGACGAAGGACACGAATACTCCTCTTCCTGGGCTCAACGCAGAGGAGACACATGCACGAGGGAGGCGGCGGAGGCCGAGCTGGACATGGCGCGGGCAGAGCTCGATTTCTTCAAAGAAGAGAGCCAGAGACTCCAGTTGACGGCGTCCGTGGTGCGCGCGCGCAGAGGCGGTCGCGGCGCTGCGGCTCAACGCCGCGTCTCAGGCGCTTCTCGACGGCGCTTCTCGATGTCCAGGGTGCGCGCGTGCGGAGGCGGTCGCGGCGCTCCGGCTCAACGCCGCGTCTCAGGCGCTTCTCGATGGTGCCAACCAGGACGACGTCGCTCCCAGAGCAGCTTCGCTTCTCATAATCATATCCAGCGCATGGGCGCTCCTCGCCGCTGTACTGCCACTACGGTACTCGCTTCCATGGCCGTGCCACCGCTGCGACTCGCCTGGCTCCTCCGAACATCCCTGTCTATGGCGATGTTTAGCGTCGCTACGCCCCAACCGTGCTTCCCATGCGCCACGAGTCGATCCGTTGCTGCGAGGCACCCTACGCCTGCCACGCCGGAGATTAAAGGTCTGCCACCGCTTCCTCCGCCCCTGGTCGATGCCCGGGCAGCCAAGCCACAAGAGGGAGTGGAAGTGTGGTACCATGGCCTCGCTGCCAAGCTGCAAGACGGGCTGGATCATGGCCAAGCTGCAAGACGGTCTGGAACCATTGCTGCTCTGTTTTCTGAAGCAAAAACGTTGCTGTTATGTCCGCCGAATCTGTGATCTGTCCCCAATAATTCAGGTTCTGTCCACGACATTTATACAACTAAAATATTCATTTCATATGGAATTGTGTCACACTGACAGTGCCCGATCTTTACTAGATGGTGAAGTCGATCCCTGCTCGATATGTTTTGTTTAGTTTCAGACTTCCTTCAGTTAAATGCTTATGTATTGCATGACTGTACGTACAATGAACCTGTGTGGTTATCTATGATGAACATCTCTATTCACCATATATATCAAAAATATTGATAAATAACACTGGTCATCTGTGATGAACATCTCTATTCATCATAACTATGAAAATTATTGATGACTAACACTATTTAATTACAATTTTTTGGTTGATAAGATCAGTATCAGATTTGTAGGATCGCGCTCAATGTTACAAGGACATGTAAATGTGGACCGAGAGAACAGAAAATTCAGACTTCTTGTCATCCTTTGCCGTCGGTAGAATTTATAGCCAAGTGAATGGTATTTCTTGACAATGTGAAACTCTCCCTTTGTCCATTAAAAAGGGAAATACAAGGTTGTTTAGATTCTTAAAGGATTGTTTATACAGATTAATCTCCACTTGATTATTAAAAAATATTATTATTAGACAAGAACATACTTCTAATTTTTAAATACTTGAAGATACGTGCATTGCACGTGCAACACTACTAGTATAGTAGAGATTCGAAGGCCGTGTAATATTTAGAGAACATCTAGTGGGCTGGGCTGAGCGGGCGATATATACTATTCGAAGCCTGTTCGGCCCCGATTCGTATCCGGGTCCAATAAGTGAACGAAGCTTTTGCGGCGGAAGATATATGAACCTAGGTACGTCGATAAACAGATCACGCAACTCCATGGAGGAGGGTGAGGCATCTGCTCGAGGAGCTGACCATGGCCGGGTTCAACCTGTACAATAATCCGACGACGACACCCCATCTGCGACATGAGTGAGTAAACATTCATCCCGTTTAGAATCACCTCTTTCAAACTATAAATTTTGCCTATCATCATTTAGTAGTTCGCGTTAAAATATTTCTAACGCATGCTTCACTCTGGACTTTGGTGCAGCGACGGTCAGCTCCATGCACTACACGCACCTGACACCGAGAGCCGTCGACCGACTTGACCGGTCCGAATGTACCGTCGGCCAAACCCTGCAGATCTTCTCCATCAAGCTCGCAGAGATTAAAGGCGGCCTCGAGTGGCCCTTGTCCGTCTACGGCGTGGTCGCTGTCCGTGACGCCGTCGATCACAACCGCAACATTCTCTTCTGTCGCAATAGGAGGGGCAGCCATAAAATCAAGCAAGACGTACGTCTTTCTTTTCTTTCCTCTTCATTTTTCTTTTCTGAATGTTGATGCCTGGACGACCTTCTCTTTCTTGCCGATGACAACTTAGTTAATGAGGCGTCTGATGATGCTTGCAGGATCCTTTTCTGCCCCTGACCGGCCCGTCTCGCGCAATCGTGCTGCGTACGGAACCCGTGTTCTTTGAGATCCAACTAAAAGTGGAAGGAAGAACAATGTCTGAAGATCGAGCATTGATCAGTGCTACGCGCCATTACAACGTAGTAGGGCGTGGTCCTGGTGATACCATTTGCTTCGAGAACTGCTTCTGTAAAACAGAGATATGCTTCGAGCGAATTTTGGAGACGGTTCAGGCCACTATCTTTGGTGTGCAGTGTTGTGACACAAGTAGAAACAGGCCCACTGGTGCCGGGTCGTAAGGGCCTCTAGTACCGGGTGTCCACCCGGAACTAGCAAGGCGACACTAGAGGGCCCCCCCTCTAGTACCGGGTCCGTTACGACCCGGAACAACAGGCTCCCACGTGGCCGCCGAGGCGCGGGCGTGGTGAAGAACCTCTAGTCCCGATTGGTCATACGACCCGGGACGCAGGATCTAACACGGGGCAGCACGGGGCAGCTAGTAATATATTTGTTTTTCCCCAATTTAATATTGAAATGGTGCAAAAAATATGCGGTTAATTAATTAAAAAACAGAAACTACATATAACATATCAAAATGTACATAAATAAAAATATGTTCACGTCTATCCGGTTACATGGAGTTGCTCATAACCGGGACTAGAGCCCGTCTATTCGATTACACGTGTGTGGAGATCATAACCGGGACTAGAGCCCGTCTATTCAATTACACGTACGGAGATCATAACCGGGACTAGAGCCCGTCTATTCGGTTGCACGGGAGATCATAACCGGGACTTCACCGCTATTCTTCATTATATGTTGTTTTTGAAGGTATGACATCGCTGAGCAGAAACCCCGCAAGTTCCTCTGCTAGTGCTTGAAAGCGTTTCTTTAGTGGTAGTTTCCTCCGCATTGAATCCTTCACGTATAAGAAGGAGATCAATACGAAAATCAATCATGAGTAACAAAAAAATATGAATGACACTGAAGACAATTGTTGGTAATAAAATAAAATTATAAATATATTTGTTCACGTACGTCCACATATGTCGACGTATTTGCGTTCCGCTCAGTGACCACACGACGAATCCACTCGCAAACGTAATATCCACAGTAATTGGTCCCCTGTGATTGCCTCTCGATGTGCTTTACGAGAATAGAATTCAATCAAATCATAGTCAACATATAGTGGTATTGAAAACTATAAATAAAGAGATGCGCGAACCTAGCTAGACCGTACTACCTACCTGTGGGTGAATAAAAGTCAGCTCTTCTTCAAATGAACCTGAACCCTTTGTCCTCGCTTTGAATTGTTTCCAAACCCTGCCCGGCCAAAAAAAAAAGGAATAAATGAGTTATTAGTTACTTTATCTTTGAAATCAATAAGAGAGACTGATATTGTGCGATAATGTTTGAAATTACCTTTGAAGCGTATCTAGAATGCTTTGGTAGCTCGCCTCAGACCAGTCCAATAAGTCGTAGACTTGAACTATTGATCTATCAACTTCAATGACTAGCAGAATGTAATGACCGCTGCGCATGATTATATACACGTCAGTAACTCATCAGTTACACTTAATTTGTACAAGCGAGTAACACTCTCTTACCTGAAGTAGTAAGGAAACATTATCTGCCCCTTGAAATGTTGCTTCATTAGGGCATCTAGCAAGTTCTTCTCCGTGTCCTTCAGGTGGTCCCGTAGTGTCCTTGCATTAACTCGTACCGGGTTAATGAACCCAAAGCTATTGATGCCCTTTCTGTCACATTCATCACTCTTCATTCTGCATAATACCGTAGTGAGCATAGTTAGCGATGGCAATGACCAAGCTGAGAGCTAAAGACTTTATCTTTTTTGGAAATAAATGAATTGAATCACTTACAGACAGTAGGCACCGACGAGACCCAAGTCGAGCGCGTCAAGGTTGTATAAGAACCAGAGTTATTCGAGCTGAATTGTGAACATGTCTTCACCCGTGAAATGATTTTTTGTAACTTTCACAGAGATCAAAAATTCCTTAAATTGCTTTGTGGTTTTCATGTACCAACTATGGAGTTGTCGCAGTCATGTCGGTAGAAACTTTATCTGATCACCTCGCAGCAGGGACCTCCCCCATTTCCATTTCCATGAATCATCTACATAATTCGACCGAAGGAGATCTTCGTTGTCCAGTTCAGCAAGAGTAACACCAGCATCTGCAGCAAAGTCCGCCTTGAAGGATAAATCAGGAATAAGGTCCGTCGCGGACACATGACCACTGGGTGTAACTACGAGCGGGGCTATCGACTTGTTTGCCTGTTGTCCGAGCTGGGCAATGTCTCTTTTCCCTCTGGCACTACTACTTCCCGTCTTGGGAGAGCTACTACTTTTACTCAGAGCTCATAAATAGTTATCTGGTTTATTTTTCTCATATTGCGATGGTTCCGTGACGAATCCAGTAGCCCACTTTTGTTCCTTTGCAGTAAATGTTTGCTTTTCCTCGGGCTTTTTCCGTGCAAGCTGTCTTTTTGTGTCTGCATCCACCCACGCATCCCATTGCTCTTTAGTCATGTCGCAAGCTCTGAGGTCGTCAAGGCTTTTGGGTACTTTTGGGAGGAGCGAACGTCGGGGGTCTCGCCCGAATCCCATGGACGACGAAGTGGCGCCCTTCCTATGTCGGGGATCAGGAGTCGGCTAACGCGGCGGCGGAGTCGGCTGACGCGGCGGTGGAGTCGGCGCACGCGGCGGCGGAGACGACTGATGCGGAGACGACTGATGGTGGCCTTGGCGCCCAGCCTGCAAACTTGATGTATTTCTTCCGCCATAGAATTAGACCACCCACGACGTCCCTTAGCACCGACTCATCATCAGCTTTTGGGAACTCAAGGTTCAGTGATTCATATCCTTGTACAACTTGATCCACGCCGACACGAGCAAATCCATCTGGAATGGCATTGCCAAGCCACGATGCTGTAGAGTCAACAGTTAAAGCATAGCCGTCCGCCGCCTTCATGGATAAGTTAAATACTGGGACATACAGCTCACAAGTTGTTTTCTCTGTGATATAATCCACGGGGTAACTTGTCTCATCATCACCGACCATAACGGAGGAAGCCACGCTGCTTCTGCGATGCGATGGGCCGCCTTGACTCGCTTGTTCCAGCTGAAGAGTTGGCGCCCTTTGCTCGCGCATTTGATCTATTTGCTTCTGCTGCTTCTTATAGAGAGCAACCATCTGGTCATGATTTCTTTCTAAGATCATCAACCGGTCTGATTCCTGTTGCTCCTTCCTCCTCTTTGCTCTCGCTCGGCTTCTATAAGAGTCACGGTCCTGGGGAAACCCTTCAATCCACGGCACTTCTCCTAAGCCTCGTGTTGATCCTCCTTTTTATTTGGTCCCGAGGGCCTCTAACAACTCGTCCTTCTCTCTGTCGGAAATAAACTTTCCCTCTTTAGACTTGGCAATTAAGTCAATAAATTTTTTTTGGGCTCCGTTGACTACTTTGCTTTCATCAATTATTAACTTCCCTGTTTCCATGTCATACTCCCCTCCATGCGCAAGTAGCTAATTCCTTATCCTTCTGTCCCATTCCTCTGTGACCGGGGTGAGCCCTTTTGCACGCAATGCGGACTCAACTTTTTCCCACTTAGGCTCGGCAACTCGGTAGCCACCTGGCCCCATCTTATGGTGATACATCTTTTTCGCTGCATTATCCTTATTCATTTTCGACCTTTTCTTAGTTTGTTCTGAATTTTGGTACTCCAGAAATGCAGGCCAGTGAGGCCGCTGCCTCTCTCGTGTGCCGGTGAAATCCGGAAGTTTCCCATCTTCATCCCACTCACGGAATAATTTGTTCTTGTAGTTATTGAATTGTTGAGCCATCTTCTAAAGAGCGAAATGCTTGACTTTGTTCGTCATTTTTTTTGTCTTCACCTTATCTTCCAAGACCGGTAGGGTGAAATGTGCAATGAGCTTGTTCCAAAGCACATCTTTGGTTCTCTTGTCGACGTAACTAACTCCCTCTAACTTTGCTGGCTTAACCCATTCCTGAGTGCTGATATAAACGTTGTCCCTGACAGTGACTTGATACGTCTCCAACGTATCTATAATTTCTGATGTTCCATACTTATATTATACCAATCACTACATGTTTTATATACACTTTGTATCACTTTTATGCATTTTCTGGGACTAACCTATTAACAAAATGCCACCAGTTCCTGTTTTCTGCTGTTTTTGGTTTCAGAAAAGTTGTTCTGCGAATATTCTCGAAATTGCACGAACAAGAACTGAAGTCCCTATTTTTCCAACACGTACACGGAGTCCGAAGGAGAGACGAAGGGGGGTCGTGGGCCATCCTCACCACCTCATGGCGCGGGTGGGCCCACAGCCACGCCACCAGGTGGTGAGGGGCCCTCGTGCCTCCACCGACGCCGCCCCTTCGCCTATATATTCGTCTTTTCGGGAAAACCCTAAGTACCCGAGCCAATACTCCAGAAAACATCCGCCGCCGCCGCCGTCGTCAACCCTAACTCGGGAGGGTTCTGAAACTCTCCCCGGCACCCTGCCGGAGAGGGGAATCATCACCGGAGGGCTCTACATCGCCATGCCTGCCTCCGGAGTGATGTGTGAGTAGTTCATCTCTAGACTATGGGTCCATAGCAGTAGCTAGATGGTTGTCTTCTCCACTTGTGCCATCATGTTTAGATCTTGTGAGCTGCCTATCATGATCAAGATCATCTTATTGTAATGCTACATGTTGTGTTTGCTGGGATCCGATGAATATTGATACTATGTCAAGTTGAATAATGTATTATCATGTCTATGTCTTTTATGATCTTGCATGCTTTCCGTTACTTGTTGAAGCTTTGGCCAAGTGAATGCTTGTGACTCCAAGAGGGAGTATTTATGCTAGATAGTTGGTGTAACATCCCAAGTTTCTCAAAAAGTTGAAAAATCAGAAAAATTTAAAACTTTTTAAAACTATTATGTATTTTGCTTTGAAAAGAAAAATCATGCATGCATTCATCATCATATAGCTTTGTTTGCATTTGGTTATTTCAAAAGTGGGAAATAAATTTCCACTTGAAAACATATTTAAGAAAATATATTAGTAGAGCAATTATGCTCCAATTTTCTTTGACTTTTATATATTGTTCTTTTAATGTTTGATTGTGATTGTTGTATTTGTTGAAATATATTTTTGCAAAATGTTTATCTTGTGGTATTTAAGTTTTATTCAAGCCACATTTGATTTTGTTTTAAAACCTATTTTATTTTTGACATCAAGTGCCATATTGTTTATTAAAAACCTAGTTTGGAAATCAAAATGATTTCCATTTGAAAAAGTGTGTTTGATTGTAAATAGTTTGGATGTATTGAGAATTATTCTATTACTTACCTATTCTCTATTTTCAAGTTATATAGTTTTGCCTTTGAAACAAAATAATTATTTGGTTTCTAAAATGAGTTTTGAATACATTTTGATTTATCAAACCCTTTTTAAACTATTTGAGTTTTATACAAAATTATTTTATTGAGTGATATGAATCATATTACTCATATTTTGCTTTGGTTTAAAATATAAGTTTAAAAGGAATTTATAAAACCCTATAGTTTTAAAAGACATTATTATGTCCAAAATCCATTTAAACACATTTCAAAAAAAAAATGTTTATAAAAAGTTTTGGAAAAAAGGGGTTTTGAAAGTTTAATTTGAAAGGCTTGGATTTCACAAAATTTTAGAAACTGGTTTGAGTCCATTTGAACTTTTATTTTAAAAGTTATTAAATTTTTCCTTTTTGAAAAAGGAAAAGTTTGAACAAAAAAAAATAGAATAGAAACCGTAGCTACTGGGCCGAGCCCGTGTCTTACCTATCGCGCGGGCGACAGATAGCCAGCCCAACAACAGCCCAATCGGCCCTCTCTCCTCTCTCCTTCTGTAACTGACAGGTGGGCCCCACGGGATGACGCAGGCGATGACGTCACTACCTTCAACCTCCAGCCCAAGAAATTCTACCCGAAAACCTAGATTATCACGGATCGTTTCTTGCCGTTTAAAACGAGATTTTCTCGTGGATTTAGCCTCCATATATACCCCACGGCCTCCTCTCTCAAAATCCCCAGAAAACCCTAGCTATTCGCCTCCAGGCTGCGCGCATTGATCCACCGCCATCCGACATTGCCGCCGCCGTGGAGCTCAAATTCCGGTGACACCGCAGGTTTGCGCCGCCCCTTTTTGGCCCTCTCCGAGTCCTAGAAACCTGGCGCAACTCCCTGACCTTGTCTCGTATTTTTTTCGTGCACCAGATCGACGAACTCATCCACACCCGAAGCTCCAGCCGCCCTCTGCGACTCCGGCAAGCAATCTCCGGCGAACCAGGACGCGAAGTTTGTCCGCGACCACACCATCATCTTCGCCGAGACCTCCTGCACCCAGTGGTACGACCCGCGCATCCCTAACCCCTCTGTACCGTCGCGCGCGTGCTCACTGGCCATGGCGCCGCCGCGTGTATCGCCCACCGGAGTAACTCCGGCCAGCCGCGCCGCTCGCTTTTGATCCAGGACCGTTAGATCTGTTTTGGACGGATAGGATTAGATCCATCAGTGAATAGGTACGGCCGAATCAGGAGCCGCCACGCCATCGTCCAGTCAGCGTCCAAGTCAACAGGAGGCAGCCAATCAAAAGCCGCCACGTGGCCAAGGACTCCAGCGCAGAAGATTCTTTCTGTTTTCCTTACTTTTAAGCCCCTGCACGTTACAGATAGGTCCCTGCGAATTAAATTGATCATTAATTTTTGTTGACTTATCCAAAAATTATAAAAAAAATATATCTGGGTAGCTTATGATGTGTAGAAACTTTCTAGCATGTTTAATCTAGGGTTTGGTCGAATTAATTTTGTTTAATTTTAAAAGTGGCTTAATTGATGTTTTCGAACATTTTTCTAAATTAAAATTTGATATTTGTTTAAATTCCTTGGCTGTGATTTTACTTAATTAAGTTCTGGCCGTAGGATTATTCTAGTATTTTTGTAGAAGTGTTTTTCTACGTTGTTGTAATTAAATATTGTTTAAATGCTTTTTAGGTGTTATGTTAATTAATAAAATGTATTAAAAATTATTTTCTTCTTATTTTCGAGTTATAAAATAACTTAGTAATATTTTGGAGACTTTAGCACCTAAAGTACTTAGAAATATTGTGTCTCTCTCAAAATAAAACTATTTCTTCCTTAGAAATTTTTTGACAAGTGTTTTGGCAACACTTTTCCTTAGAGAATTTTAGCCCCTCTTATGTTGATTAACTTTTACTTATAATTTATTTGTGACTTATTGTTTGACCCTTGGTCCTTAGTTATTTTGGATCATCTTTATTACTTGCATTTCCTAGGAGCAATTTACATAAGCATGGCATGCATAATTAAGTCCTTAGTATTATTTTATACTTTCACATGACTTCCTCCTTAGAAATATTTGAGGATGCATGTTGGCTCTTTTGACTCTCCTAGTCAAAAACCACTAAGTTAGAAATTAGTGGTAAACAAAGAAGGACTTAGCACGAAAACAAGACTCCAGAAGAATCTCCAAGAAGAGAAATCAAGACGAAGTTCATGAAGACCAACCAGCAACATTTTCCAAGTCTTCCTTTCCTTCCTCTCTTTTCTTCCTTCTTCTCTTAAACTTCTTGGTGAATATTCTACAATCAAGACCAACCTTGACGCTGCCAACAAAAACCAAGTCTTCAGAACCATCAAGTCTACATAATTAAATGAAGTCACACCAAGAAGAAAACTACAAGGAAACCTGGAGAAGATTCTTGGAAGACCAACTACTTCTTTCTTGCTATCTCCTGTTTTCTTTCTATTTAGTCTCACTTTGGACATAGACCAAGTCCTTTGTGTTTATGACTAAGCTCCTTGAGTGCTAATTGAAGACCATAAAAGATCAATGAAGCTACAAAGGAGTTGAAGATTAATTGAAGACCAAACTTGTGAAGACTTGGAGTAGCCTTACAACTCTTCAAGTTGTTATTTTATTATGTTTATTTGGCTTAACTTGACCTTGCCTTAGCCAAGGGGATTAAGTTATTTTATGACCTTTTCCTTAATTTGTTTTGTATGTCTTTCTCATCATATTTCTGTGTATCATTTTGCATTCCATGCATGTCATATTTTTCTAAGTGTTGCATTTATGATTGTATGTTTATTTGTGGTTTGTTTGATGTGTTAGAAATTTCGGAGAGATGCGAAGGTGGTTGCAACTGCTACTACTACACCCCCTGTTGCCAAGGCAAGTGGCACACCCCCATAAATTTCCTAAGTATTTTTATATGCATTACTTAGTGTATTTTTTTTATATGCATGTGTTGGATAGTATTATTGCTATATGCTCAACCCACCATACCTTTACACTAGTTATGTCTAGAACCTTTGATAACTTGGTAGAATATTTGATGCTATGCAAATGTGCTTTCTTTAAAGCTTAATTCTACTAAGTAATTTATCACCTGGGTGGACTTGGTTATGAAAAGATGATGGAAAGGTTGAGTGTCATCTCTTAGGGGTGACCTCTGAGGGATGGTCACTTGTGGTTGCCACCCAGGGTATTAAAGGGACCAATGTTTTGTCTAAGTGAAGAAGCTTCCAGTGCAGCCACTTGGTATTATGGCTCTGCCTTGACTAAGTTATAGGAACTTGATTCCGGCAGGTCTTAGCGGATGAATGTCTGTATGGGTCTGCCAGAGGAACAGGGGACTGTTTCCCAATGGTCTCGTCTCAACTCTCTCCTTTTCCTTAGCACAAATTGAGTGCTTGAGGATAGTTTGGGTTTGTTGGGTCTCGTGGTGAAAGTGCACAACCTCTCGAGAGTTAAATCTAAGTACTTAGCCGTGTCCCCGGTTACGGACAATTTGAGCAGCTGATCAAGGACGACAACGGAGGCTCCCGACATTCCAATTTCTTAAGTTAAAATATTGAAGGTTGAATAAAGGTAGACATGAGGGTGGTTTTCATGCCATACCTGTTTTGACAAAAGAAAAGTGTTTATAAAGAGACAGGAAAAATTGGCTTTTATGCAAAACAGCCTTGAACTCCACCAGCCAAATATGCATATAGGCTACTAGAGTTATTCCATTATGTGTCCACATAGTGTCACTTGCCAGATCCATTTTTAATGGTATCTGACCCACTCTGTTGCAAAATTTTATTTTGTTGCAGATTGTTCTGACGACGAGTGAGTTTCGTTAAGGGTTTCGAGTCTGCAACCAACATGTTTTCGCCTGTGGCACATGCAAAGGATGAGGACTCCATGAAGATTATTTTTCCGCTGCTTTACCCTTTCAAGCTAGCTATATGCTATGCAAGTTGTAATGAATAATTTACCAAGTCTGGATCATTCGATGTAATAATGATACTTTGTTGTGATACTACATCTTAAACTGTGTGTGCAAATGAAACGATCCAGGGGTTTGCACTATACACAGGTACCTTGCCATATTTTAAGTGCAGGTATGTTACAGATGGTATCAGAGCACTGTGTTGCCTGTAGATTCGAGACCCTAGACATGGATAGAAATAGGTTTGACCATAGGATTAAAATCTATTTTTATTCAGGTTACTAAAAACAAAACTTTTCATTTTATCTTTCTAGTACTCTCATCTACTATCAACCTTCTAGAAAATTCTTATCTTATTCTAGATGACCTACTTCTTTATCCATGAAGACATGTTTTGGTGATGACCAAGAGTAAGTCTGATACTTCATGAAGAAATGCTACGACTCAACATGAAGCACTACCTACAGGGAAGATCATGGAAGAAATCAGATTATGAGTTCAAGCACTTAGAAGATTTTGAAGAAAACTGAAGAAGAACTTGAAGCACTCAAGATGGAGATAGACTAGAAACTACCACCTTATTAGAACAACGACATCGTGTTAGGGTATTGAACATACCAACTTAGGTGGTATGTCAATACTAGATTGTTTTTCTGTGTTTTGAATCTTGTGGTTTTGTTGGTTAGATGTTGTTTGTAAGATGTTTGGCTTTCTGCTGTGTTGGGTAGGATTCTCCCCTAGCATCTATCTATCTTTTACTCATCTATGCTAAACTCAAACAGATGCCTCGCCAAAGCCCCAACATTGATTTGAAGACAATGACTAATCAAATAATAGAAGCACAGAATCAGTTGAGCTTGTTAATGAACCAAAACCAAGAAGACACCAAGGACATTCCAGCACCACCCCCATCTCAAGTGGATATGCTGACCAAATTCTTGAAGCTTAGACCAAGGAAATTCTCAAGTACTGCTGAACCTATTTTGGCTGATGATTGGCTACGTTCAGTAAATAAGGATTTAGTCACAATTGGATGCACGAATGCTGAGAAGGTTAGACTCACAACATATCTACTGGAAGGACCTGCAGCAAACTGGTGGGACAGCTACCAGATCACTTACCCCATTGAAGAGATGACATGGGATTTGTTCCAAGAAGGATTTCGTGCTGCACATATGTCATCAGGACTGATGAATCTAAAGAAGGAGGAATTCCTCGACCTTCGACAAGGTGATCGAACTATAGATGAATACATGAATGAGTTCAATAACCTAGCGCGTTATGCCCGGATGAGGTTGATACAGATGACAAAAGGAGGAAGAGATTTCTAAATGGTCTGGATGGTAAATTAGCCATTTATTTAACAATTGCCCATGCCCCTGACTACCGGTCACTGATTGACAAAGCTATAACCCTGGAAGGCAGAATGAAGCAACATGCAAGCAAGAAGAGGAAGCAGGAATTGGAAAACCATCACTCAGCATCAGAGCAGGAATGGAGCACTTCACATGAGGAACATGTTTGTTTTGAGTCCAACCACCATGAAGACCATAACCACCATTGTCGTAATATTAATGAACACGGCTTGCATGAAGAGGATGACCACCACCTCAACCATGGTCACCATAGCCCCGCTTATACTGAAGAAGTTTATGACCTCGAAGATGAGCACCTTATGGGAGTAAACAGTAGTCAGAATCTTCACCAAAAACCTAATAAGAAGGACCTCAGTCGGGTAGAGTGTTTCAAATGCAAGAAAATGGGACACTACTCCCACCGCTGTCCAGAAAAGAAGACTGGCAATGGGACCAAGCCAATTCAGTTTCGAAAGGGGCATGTGTTTTCTATAAATATAGAGAGAGTTCTCAAGAAACCAGACCCAGTTATCGAAGGATTGATGATCAACTCTTATCCTGCCTTAGTACTTTTTGATATTGAAGCAACACATTCCTTCATATCAAAGGACTTTGTGAGTAAAAATAAGATCCCCAATCGAGGACTTAGGAGACCCATCCGGGTAAGCTCTACAGAAGGAAAAATGCCAGCAAACACTGTATGCCAAAACATGACCTTGGGAATTGAGACACATAACTTCCCAAGTGAGTTGTTTGTGCTAGACCTACAAGGCTTTGATATAATCATAGGCAAGGATTGGATATCTAAATATGATGGTCAGATTGATCAAGCCAACAAAGCGGTCACGCTCACCACACCAGATAAAAAGCGGATCAGATATCAATGTAAAACCAGGAATGAAGGCACCCAGAGAAACTTCAGGAGAAGTTTAGCCAAGTAGGACCAGAGTCAATGTAATGGTGATAAGGTTGTAATATTTGCCATTGGAATTTTAATACCAACGCGGATCTCTTTTAAGGGTGGTAGCCACCCAGACATCCTCGTCATAACCTTTTGCTAGCCTTCCCGAATCTCGGGACGAGATTCCTTTTAAGGGTGGTAGTATGTAACATCCCAAGTTTCTCAAAAAGTTGAAAAATCAGAAAAATTTAAAACTTTTTAAAACTATTATGTATTTTGCTTTGAAAAGAAAAATCATGCATGCATTCATCATCATATAGCTTTGTTTGCATTTGGTTATTTCAAAAGTGGGAAATAAATTTCCACTTGAAAACATATTTAAGAAAATATATTAGTAGAGCAATTATGCTCCAATTTTCTTTGACTTTTATATATTGTTCTTTTAATGTTTGATTGTGATTGTTGTATTTGTTGAAATATATTTTTGCAAAATGTTTATCTTGTGGTATTTAAGTTTTATTCAAGCCACATTTGATTTTGTTTTAAAACCTATTTTATTTTTGACATCAAGTGCCATATTGTTTATTAAAAACCTAGTTTGGAAATCAAAATGATTTCCATTTGAAAAAGTGTGTTTGATTGTAAATAGTTTGGATGTATTGAGAATTATTCTATTACTTACCTATTCTCTATTTTCAAGTTATATAGTTTTGCCTTTGAAACAAAATAATTATTTGGTTTCTAAAATGAGTTTTGAATACATTTTGATTTATCAAACCCTTTTTAAACTATTTGAGTTTTATACAAAATTATTTTATTGAGTGATATGAATCATATTACTCATATTTTGCTTTGGTTTAAAATATAAGTTTAAAAGGAATTTATAAAACCCTATAGTTTTAAAAGACATTATTATGTCCAAAATCCATTTAAACACATTTCAAAAAAAAAATGTTTATAAAAAGTTTTGGAAAAAAGGGGTTTTGAAAGTTTCATTTGAAAGGCTTGGATTTCACAAAATTTTAGAAACTGGTTTGAGTCCATTTGAACTTTTATTTTAAAAGTTATTAAATTTTTCCTTTTTGAAAAAGGAAAAGTTTGAACAAAAAAAAATAGAATAGAAACCGTAGCTACTGGGCCGAGCCCGTGTCTTACCTATCGCGCGGGCGACAGATAGCCAGCCCAACAACAGCCCAATCGGCCCTCTCTCCTCTCTCCTTCTGTAACTGACAGGTGGGCCCCACGGGATGACGCAGGCGATGACGTCACTACCTTCAACCTCCAGCCCAAGAAATTCTACCCGAAAACCTAGATTATCACGGATCGTTTCTTGCCGTTTAAAACGAGATTTTCTCGTGGATTTAGCCTCCATATATACCCCACGGCCTCCTCTCTCAAAATCCCCAGAAAACCCTAGCTATTCGCCTCCAGGCTGCGCGCATTGATCCACCGCCATCCGACATTGCCGCCGCCGTGGAGCTCAAATTCCGGTGACACCGCAGGTTTGCGCCGCCCCTTTTTGGCCCTCTCCGAGTCCTAGAAACCTGGCGCAACTCCCTGACCTTGTCTCGTATTTTTTTTCGTGCACCAGATCGACGAACTCATCCACACCCGAAGCTCCAGCCGCCCTCTGCGACTCCGGCAAGCAATCTCCGGCGAACCAGGACGCGAAGTTTGTCCGCGACCACACCATCATCTTCGCCGAGACCTCCTGCACCCAGTGGTACGACCCGCGCATCCCTAACCCCTCTGTACCGTCGCGCGCGTGCTCACTGGCCATGGCGCCGCCGCGTGTATCGCCCACCGGAGTAACTCCGGCCAGCCGCGCCGCTCGCTTTTGATCCAGGACCGTTAGATCTGTTTTGGACGGATAGGATTAGATCCATCAGTGAATAGGTACGGCCGAATCAGGAGCCGCCACGCCATCGTCCAGTCAGCGTCCAAGTCAACAGGAGGCAGCCAATCAAAAGCCGCCACGTGGCCAAGGACTCCAGCGCAGAAGATTCTTTCTGTTTTCCTTACTTTTAAGCCCCTGCACGTTACAGATAGGTCCCTGCGAATTAAATTGATCATTAATTTTTGTTGACTTATCCAAAAATTAAAAAAAATATATCTGGGTAGCTTATGATGTGTAGAAACTTTCTAGCATGTTTAATCTAGGGTTTGGTCGAATTAATTTTGTTTAATTTTAAAAGTGGCTTAATTGATGTTTTCGAACATTTTTCTAAATTAAAATTTGATATTTGTTTAAATTCCTTGGCTGTGATTTTACTTAATTAAGTTCTGGCCGTAGGATTATTCTAGTATTTTTGTAGAAGTGTTTTTCTACGTTGTTGTAATTAAATATTGTTTAAATGCTTTTTAGGTGTTATGTTAATTAATAAAATGTATTAAAAATTATTTTCTTCTTATTTTCGAGTTATAAAATAACTTAGTAATATTTTGGAGACTTTAGCACCTAAAGTACTTAGAAATATTGTGTCTCTCTCAAAATAAAACTATTTCTTCCTTAGAAATTTTTTGACAAGTGTTTTGGCAACACTTTTCCTTAGAGAATTTTAGCCCCTCTTATGTTGATTAACTTTTACTTATAATTTATTTGTGACTTATTGTTTGACCCTTGGTCCTTAGTTATTTTGGATCATCTTTATTACTTGCATTTCCTAGGAGCAATTTACATAAGCATGGCATGCATAATTAAGTCCTTAGTATTATTTTATACTTTCACATGACTTCCTCCTTAGAAATATTTGAGGATGCATGTTGGCTCTTTTGACTCTCCTAGTCAAAAACCACTAAGTTAGAAATTAGTGGTAAACAAAGAAGGACTTAGCACGAAAACAAGACTCCAGAAGAATCTCCAAGAAGAGAAATCAAGACGAAGTTCATGAAGACCAACCAGCAACATTTTCCAAGTCTTCCTTTCCTTCCTCTCTTTTCTTCCTTCTTCTCTTAAACTTCTTGGTGAATATTCTACAATCAAGACCAACCTTGACGCTGCCAACAAAAACCAAGTCTTCAGAACCATCAAGTCTACATAATTAAATGAAGTCACACCAAGAAGAAAACTACAAGGAAACCTGGAGAAGATTCTTGGAAGACCAACTACTTCTTTCTTGCTATCTCCTGTTTTCTTTCTATTTAGTCTCACTTTGGACATAGACCAAGTCCTTTGTGTTTATGACTAAGCTCCTTGAGTGCTAATTGAAGACCATAAAAGATCAATGAAGCTACAAAGGAGTTGAAGATTAATTGAAGACCAAACTTGTGAAGACTTGGAGTAGCCTTACAACTCTTCAAGTTGTTATTTTATTATGTTTATTTGGCTTAACTTGACCTTGCCTTAGCCAAGGGGATTAAGTTATTTTATGACCTTTTCCTTAATTTGTTTTGTATGTCTTTCTCATCATATTTCTGTGTATCATTTTGCATTCCATGCATGTCATATTTTTCTAAGTGTTGCATTTATGATTGTATGTTTATTTGTGGTTTGTTTGATGTGTTAGAAATTTCGGAGAGATGCGAAGGTGGTTGCAACTGCTACTACTACACCCCTGTTGCCAAGGCAAGTGGCACACCCCCATAAATTTCCTAAGTATTTTTATATGCATTACTTAGTGTATTTTTTTTATATGCATGTGTTGGATAGTATTATTGCTATATGCTCAACCCACCATACCTTTACACTAGTTATGTCTAGAACCTTTGATAACTTGGTAGAATATTTGATGCTATGCAAATGTGCTTTCTTTAAAGCTTAATTCTACTAAGTAATTTATCACCTGGGTGGACTTGGTTATGAAAAGATGATGGAAAGGTTGAGTGTCATCTCTTAGGGGTGACCTCTGAGGGATGGTCACTTGTGGTTGCCACCCAGGGTATTAAAGGGACCAATGTTTTGTCTAAGTGAAGAAGCTTCCAGTGCAGCCACTTGGTATTATGGCTCTGCCTTGACTAAGTTATAGGAACTTGATTCCGGCAGGTCTTAGCGGATGAATGTCTGTATGGGTCTGCCAGAGGAACAGGGGACTGTTTCCCAATGGTCTCGTCTCAACTCTCTCCTTTTCCTTAGCACAAATTGAGTGCTTGAGGATAGTTTGGGTTTGTTGGGTCTCGTGGTGAAAGTGCACAACCTCTCGAGAGTTAAATCTAAGTACTTAGCCGTGTCCCCGGTTACGGACAATTTGAGCAGCTGATCAAGGACGACAACGGAGGCTCCCGACATTCCAATTTCTTAAGTTAAAATATTGAAGGTTGAATAAAGGTAGACATGAGGGTGGTTTTCATGCCATACCTGTTTTGACAAAAGAAAAGTGTTTATAAAGAGACAGGAAAAATTGGCTTTTATGCAAAACAGCCTTGAACTCCACCAGCCAAATATGCATATAGGCTACTAGAGTTATTCCATTATGTGTCCACATAGTGTCACTTGCCAGATCCATTTTTAATGGTATCTGACCCACTCTGTTGCAAAATTTTATTTTGTTGCAGATTGTTCTGACGACGAGTGAGTTTCGTTAAGGGTTTCGAGTCTGCAACCAACATGTTTTCGCCTGTGGCACATGCAAAGGATGAGGACTCCATGAAGATTATTTTTCCGCTGCTTTACCCTTTCAAGCTAGCTATATGCTATGCAAGTTGTAATGAATAATTTACCAAGTCTGGATCATTCGATGTAATAATGATACTTTGTTGTGATACTACATCTTAAACTGTGTGTGCAAATGAAACGATCCAGGGGTTTGCACTATACACAGGTACCTTGCCATATTTTAAGTGCAGGTATGTTACAGATGGTATCAGAGCACTGTGTTGCCTGTAGATTCGAGACCCTAGACATGGATAGAAATAGGTTTGACCATAGGATTAAAATCTATTTTTATTCAGGTTACTAAAAACAAAACTTTTCATTTTATCTTTCTAGTACTCTCATCTACTATCAACCTTCTAGAAAATTCTTATCTTATTCTAGATGACCTACTTCTTTATCCATGAAGACATGTTTTGGTGATGACCAAGAGTAAGTCTGATACTTCATGAAGAAATGCTACGACTCAACATGAAGCACTACCTACAGGGAAGATCATGGAAGAAATCAGATTATGAGTTCAAGCACTTAGAAGATTTTGAAGAAAACTGAAGAAGAACTTGAAGCACTCAAGATGGAGATAGACTAGAAACTACCACCTTATTAGAACAACGACATCGTGTTAGGGTATTGAACATACCAACTTAGGTGGTATGTCAATACTAGATTGTTTTTCTGTGTTTTGAATCTTGTGGTTTTGTTGGTTAGATGTTGTTTGTAAGATGTTTGGCTTTCTGCTGTGTTGGGTAGGATTCTCCCCTAGCATCTATCTATCTTTTACTCATCTATGCTAAACTCAAACAGATGCCTCGCCAAAGCCCCAACATTGATTTGAAGACAATGACTAATCAAATAATAGAAGCACAGAATCAGTTGAGCTTGTTAATGAACCAAAACCAAGAAGACACCAAGGACATTCCAGCACCACCCCCATCTCAAGTGGATATGCTGACCAAATTCTTGAAGCTTAGACCAAGGAAATTCTCAAGTACTGCTGAACCTATTTTGGCTGATGATTGGCTACGTTCAGTAAATAAGGATTTAGTCACAATTGGATGCACGAATGCTGAGAAGGTTAGACTCACAACATATCTACTGGAAGGACCTGCAGCAAACTGGTGGGACAGCTACCAGATCACTTACCCCATTGAAGAGATGACATGGGATTTGTTCCAAGAAGGATTTCGTGCTGCACATATGTCATCAGGACTGATGAATCTAAAGAAGGAGGAATTCCTCGACCTTCGACAAGGTGATCGAACTATAGATGAATACATGAATGAGTTCAATAACCTAGCGCGTTATGCCCCGGATGAGGTTGATACAGATGACAAAAGGAGGAAGAGATTTCTAAATGGTCTGGATGGTAAATTAGCCATTTATTTAACAATTGCCCATGCCCCTGACTACCGGTCACTGATTGACAAAGCTATAACCCTGGAAGGCAGAATGAAGCAACATGCAAGCAAGAAGAGGAAGCAGGAATTGGAAAACCATCACTCAGCATCAGAGCAGGAATGGAGCACTTCACATGAGGAACATGTTTGTTTTGAGTCCAACCACCATGAAGACCATAACCACCATTGTCGTAATATTAATGAACACGGCTTGCATGAAGAGGATGACCACCACCTCAACCATGGTCACCATAGCCCCGCTTATACTGAAGAAGTTTATGACCTCGAAGATGAGCACCTTATGGGAGTAAACAGTAGTCAGAATCTTCACCAAAAACCTAATAAGAAGGACCTCAGTCGGGTAGAGTGTTTCAAATGCAAGAAAATGGGACACTACTCCCACCGCTGTCCAGAAAAGAAGACTGGCAATGGGACCAAGCCAATTCAGTTTCGAAAGGGGCATGTGTTTTCTATAAATATAGAGAGAGTTCTCAAGAAACCAGACCCAGTTATCGAAGGATTGATGATCAACTCTTATCCTGCCTTAGTACTTTTTGATATTGAAGCAACACATTCCTTCATATCAAAGGACTTTGTGAGTAAAAATAAGATCCCCAATCGAGGACTTAGGAGACCCATCCGGGTAAGCTCTACAGAAGGAAAAATGCCAGCAAACACTGTATGCCAAAACATGACCTTGGGAATTGAGACACATAACTTCCCAAGTGAGTTGTTTGTGCTAGACCTACAAGGCTTTGATATAATCATAGGCAAGGATTGGATATCTAAATATGATGGTCAGATTGATCAAGCCAACAAAGCGGTCACGCTCACCACACCAGATAAAAAGCGGATCAGATATCAATGTAAAACCAGGAATGAAGGCACCCAGAGAAACTTCAGGAGAAGTTTAGCCAAGTAGGACCAGAGTCAATGTAATGGTGATAAGGTTGTAATATTTGCCATTGGAATTTTAATACCAACGCGGATCTCTTTTAAGGGTGGTAGCCACCCAGACATCCTCGTCATAACCTTTTGCTAGCCTTCCCGAATCTCGGGACGAGATTCCTTTTAAGGGTGGTAGTATGTAACATCCCAAGTTTCTCAAAAAGTTGAAAAATCAGAAAAATTTAAAACTTTTTAAAACTATTATGTATTTTGCTTTGAAAAGAAAAATCATGCATGCATTCATCATCATATAGCTTTGTTTGCATTTGGTTATTTCAAAAGTGGGAAATAAATTTCCACTTGAAAACATATTTAAGAAAATATATTAGTAGAGCAATTATGCTCCAATTTTCTTTGACTTTTATATATTGTTCTTTTAATGTTTGATTGTGATTGTTGTATTTGTTGAAATATATTTTTGCAAAATGTTTATCTTGTGGTATTTAAGTTTTATTCAAGCCACATTTGATTTTGTTTTAAAACCTATTTTATTTTTGACATCAAGTGCCATATTGTTTATTAAAAACCTAGTTTGGAAATCAAAATGATTTCCATTTGAAAAAGTGTGTTTGATTGTAAATAGTTTGGATGTATTGAGAATTATTCTATTACTTACCTATTCTCTATTTTCAAGTTATATAGTTTTGCCTTTGAAACAAAATAATTATTTGGTTTCTAAAATGAGTTTTGAATACATTTTGATTTATCAAACCCTTTTTAAACTATTTGAGTTTTATACAAAATTATTTTATTGAGTGATATGAATCATATTACTCATATTTTGCTTTGGTTTAAAATATAAGTTTAAAAGGAATTTATAAAACCCTATAGTTTTAAAAGACATTATTATGTCCAAAATCCATTTAAACACATTTCAAAAAAAAAATGTTTATAAAAAGTTTTGGAAAAAAGGGGTTTTGAAAGTTTCATTTGAAAGGCTTGGATTTCACAAAATTTTAGAAACTGGTTTGAGTCCATTTGAACTTTTATTTTAAAAGTTATTAAATTTTTCCTTTTTGAAAAAGGAAAAGTTTGAACAAAAAAAAAATAGAATAGAAACCGTAGCTACTGGGCCGAGCCCGTGTCTTACCTATCGCGCGGGCGACAGATAGCCAGCCCAACAACAGCCCAATCGGCCCTCTCTCCTCTCTCCTTCTGTAACTGACAGGTGGGCCCCACGGGATGACGCAGGCGATGACGTCACTACCTTCAACCTCCAGCCCAAGAAATTCTACCCGAAAACCTAGATTATCACGGATCGTTTCTTGCCGTTTAAAACGAGATTTTCTCGTGGATTTAGCCTCCATATATACCCCACGGCCTCCTCTCTCAAAATCCCCAGAAAACCCTAGCTATTCGCCTCCAGGCTGCGCGCATTGATCCACCGCCATCCGACATTGCCGCCGCCGTGGAGCTCAAATTCCGGTGACACCGCAGGTTTGCGCCGCCCCTTTTTGGCCCTCTCCGAGTCCTAGAAACCTGGCGCAACTCCCTGACCTTGTCTCGTATTTTTTTTCGTGCACCAGATCGACGAACTCATCCACACCCGAAGCTCCAGCCGCCCTCTGCGACTCCGGCAAGCAATCTCCGGCGAACCAGGACGCGAAGTTTGTCCGCGACCACACCATCATCTTCGCCGAGACCTCCTGCACCCAGTGGTACGACCCGCGCATCCCTAACCCCTCTGTACCGTCGCGCGCGTGCTCACTGGCCATGGCGCCGCCGCGTGTATCGCCCACCGGAGTAACTCCGGCCAGCCGCGCCGCTCGCTTTTGATCCAGGACCGTTAGATCTGTTTTGGACGGATAGGATTAGATCCATCAGTGAATAGGTACGGCCGAATCAGGAGCCGCCACGCCATCGTCCAGTCAGCGTCCAAGTCAACAGGAGGCAGCCAATCAAAAGCCGCCACGTGGCCAAGGACTCCAGCGCAGAAGATTCTTTCTGTTTTCCTTACTTTTAAGCCCCTGCACGTTACAGATAGGTCCCTGCGAATTAAATTGATCATTAATTTTTGTTGACTTATCCAAAAATTATAAAAAAAATATATCTGGGTAGCTTATGATGTGTAGAAACTTTCTAGCATGTTTAATCTAGGGTTTGGTCGAATTAATTTTGTTTAATTTTAAAAGTGGCTTAATTGATGTTTTCGAACATTTTTCTAAATTAAAATTTGATATTTGTTTAAATTCCTTGGCTGTGATTTTACTTAATTAAGTTCTGGCCGTAGGATTATTCTAGTATTTTTGTAGAAGTGTTTTTCTACGTTGTTGTAATTAAATATTGTTTAAATGCTTTTTAGGTGTTATGTTAATTAATAAAATGTATTAAAAATTATTTTCTTCTTATTTTCGAGTTATAAAATAACTTAGTAATATTTTGGAGACTTTAGCACCTAAAGTACTTAGAAATATTGTGTCTCTCTCAAAATAAAACTATTTCTTCCTTAGAAAATTTTTTGACAAGTGTTTTGGCAACACTTTTCCTTAGAGAATTTTAGCCCCTCTTATGTTGATTAACTTTTACTTATAATTTATTTGTGACTTATTGTTTGACCCTTGGTCCTTAGTTATTTTGGATCATCTTTATTACTTGCATTTCCTAGGAGCAATTTACATAAGCATGGCATGCATAATTAAGTCCTTAGTATTATTTTATACTTTCACATGACTTCCTCCTTAGAAATATTTGAGGATGCATGTTGGCTCTTTTGACTCTCCTAGTCAAAAACCACTAAGTTAGAAATTAGTGGTAAACAAAGAAGGACTTAGCACGAAAACAAGACTCCAGAAGAATCTCCAAGAAGAGAAATCAAGACGAAGTTCATGAAGACCAACCAGCAACATTTTCCAAGTCTTCCTTTCCTTCCTCTCTTTTCTTCCTTCTTCTCTTAAACTTCTTGGTGAATATTCTACAATCAAGACCAACCTTGACGCTGCCAACAAAAACCAAGTCTTCAGAACCATCAAGTCTACATAATTAAATGAAGTCACACCAAGAAGAAAACTACAAGGAAACCTGGAGAAGATTCTTGGAAGACCAACTACTTCTTTCTTGCTATCTCCTGTTTTCTTTCTATTTAGTCTCACTTTGGACATAGACCAAGTCCTTTGTGTTTATGACTAAGCTCCTTGAGTGCTAATTGAAGACCATAAAAGATCAATGAAGCTACAAAGGAGTTGAAGATTAATTGAAGACCAAACTTGTGAAGACTTGGAGTAGCCTTACAACTCTTCAAGTTGTTATTTTATTATGTTTATTTGGCTTAACTTGACCTTGCCTTAGCCAAGGGGATTAAGTTATTTTATGACCTTTTCCTTAATTTGTTTTGTATGTCTTTCTCATCATATTTCTGTGTATCATTTTGCATTCCATGCATGTCATATTTTTCTAAGTGTTGCATTTATGATTGTATGTTTATTTGTGGTTTGTTTGATGTGTTAGAAATTTCGGAGAGATGCGAAGGTGGTTGCAACTGCTACTACTACACCCCCTGTTGCCAAGGCAAGTGGCACACCCCCATAAATTTCCTAAGTATTTTTATATGCATTACTTAGTGTATTTTTTTTATATGCATGTGTTGGATAGTATTATTGCTATATGCTCAACCCACCATACCTTTACACTAGTTATGTCTAGAACCTTTGATAACTTGGTAGAATATTTGATGCTATGCAAATGTGCTTTCTTTAAAGCTTAATTCTACTAAGTAATTTATCACCTGGGTGGACTTGGTTATGAAAAGATGATGGAAAGGTTGAGTGTCATCTCTTAGGGGTGACCTCTGAGGGATGGTCACTTGTGGTTGCCACCCAGGGTATTAAAGGGACCAATGTTTTGTCTAAGTGAAGAAGCTTCCAGTGCAGCCACTTGGTATTATGGCTCTGCCTTGACTAAGTTATAGGAACTTGATTCCGGCAGGTCTTAGCGGATGAATGTCTGTATGGGTCTGCCAGAGGAACAGGGGACTGTTTCCCAATGGTCTCGTCTCAACTCTCTCCTTTTCCTTAGCACAAATTGAGTGCTTGAGGATAGTTTGGGTTTGTTGGGTCTCGTGGTGAAAGTGCACAACCTCTCGAGAGTTAAATCTAAGTACTTAGCCGTGTCCCCGGTTACGGACAATTTGAGCAGCTGATCAAGGACGACAACGGAGGCTCCCGACATTCCAATTTCTTAAGTTAAAATATTGAAGGTTGAATAAAGGTAGACATGAGGGTGGTTTTCATGCCATACCTGTTTTGACAAAAGAAAAGTGTTTATAAAGAGACAGGAAAAATTGGCTTTTATGCAAAACAGCCTTGAACTCCACCAGCCAAATATGCATATAGGCTACTAGAGTTATTCCATTATGTGTCCACATAGTGTCACTTGCCAGATCCATTTTTAATGGTATCTGACCCACTCTGTTGCAAAATTTTATTTTGTTGCAGATTGTTCTGACGACGAGTGAGTTTCGTTAAGGGTTTCGAGTCTGCAACCAACATGTTTTCGCCTGTGGCACATGCAAAGGATGAGGACTCCATGAAGATTATTTTTCCGCTGCTTTACCCTTTCAAGCTAGCTATATGCTATGCAAGTTGTAATGAATAATTTACCAAGTCTGGATCATTCGATGTAATAATGATACTTTGTTGTGATACTACATCTTAAACTGTGTGTGCAAATGAAACGATCCAGGGGTTTGCACTATACACAGGTACCTTGCCATATTTTAAGTGCAGGTATGTTACAGTTGGGTTCAGCCTCTATTTAATCTGGGATAGTGACAGAAAGTTCTAAGTTTGTAGATGTGCTATTGCCACTAGGGGTAAAACAACAATGCTTTGTCTAAGGATGAATGTGTTGTTTACATTATGCACTTTACTTAAGGCAATTATCTGTTGCTTGCAACTTAATACTGGAAGGGGTACGGATGTTAACCTGAAGGTGGACTATTTAGGCACAGATGCATGCTGGATAGCGGTCTGTGTACTTTGTCGTAATGCCCAAATGAATCTCATAGTAGATACTACAACTTGCACATGCATATTATGCACTTATCAATGTTGTCAATTGCCCAGCTGTAATTTGTTTACCCAGCATGTTAGTTATCTTTATGGAGAGACACCACTAGTGAAATGTGGACCCCGGTCCATTCTTTTACATGTGAAATACAACCTACTGCAATCATTGTTCTCTTTCATTTTCTGCAAGCAAACATCTTTTTCCACACTATACATTTAATCCTTTGTTTTCAGCAAGCCGGTGGGATTGACACCCTCACTGACTCGTCGGGGCAAAGTAGTTTGATTGTCTTGTGTGCAGATTCCACGTCAACTGTCAAGACTTTGCGCCGAGTTTTCTGGCACTGTTGACATCTTCAGAGCATCGTGATTTCCTACTGGTTCGATAAACCTTTGTTTCATACTGGGGGAGGACTTGCCACTACACTCATCAAACCTTACACTTGAGGTCTCCTGACGAACGTGTGCTTCACACGCATCAAGCGAGTTTTCTGGCGCCGTTGCCGGGGATCTCGAGTTGCTCTTGCAAGGGGAGTCTCTCACACCCAATCTCTTTACTTTGTTATTTGTCTTGCTTAGTTTATTTTTATTTAGTCTTGTTTGCTCTCTTTATCAAAAACAAAAAAAATTAGTTACTTGTTATTTCGGCCTATTTTTTTTTTGCAAAATGAGTACTCCTGAGAACACCAAGTTGTGTGACTTCACTAGCACAAAAAATGATTTCATATGCACTCCTATTGCTCCACCTGCTTCTAAAGCAGACTTTTATGAAATTAAACCTGCTCTATTAAATCTTGTTATGAAAGAGCAATTTTCTGGTGTTAGTACTGATGATGCTGCTGCCCATCTTAATAATTTTGTTGAACTTTGTGAATGCAAAAGTATAAGGATATGGATGGGGATATTATAAAACTGAAATTTTTCCTTTCTCTTGAGAGGAAGAGCTAAAGAATGGTTGCTTTCTTTGCCTAGAAATAGTATTGATTCTTGGACAAAATGCAAAGATGCTTTCATAGGGAAATATTATCCTCCTGCTAAGATTATATCCTTGAGAAGTAGCATTATGAATTTTAAACAACTTGATAATGAACATGTTGCTCAAGCTTGGGAAAGAATGAAATCTTTGGTGAAGAATTGTCCCACTCATGGACTGACTACTTGGATGATCATCCAAACCTTTTATGCAGGATTAAATTTTTCCTCAAGGAACTTATTGGATTCGGCCTCTGGAGGAACCTTTATGTCCATCACTTTAGGTGCTGCAACAAAGCTACTTGATGATATGATGATTAACTATTCCGAATGGCACACCGAAAGGCTCCTCAAGGTAAGAAGGTAAATTCTGTTGAAGAAACCTCCTCTTTGAGTGATAAGATTGATGCTATTATGTCTATGCTTGTGAATGGTAATCTCATGTTGATCCTAATAATGTTCCTTTAGCTTCATTGGTTGCTCAAGAAGAGCATGTTGATGTAAACTTCATTAAAAACAACAACTTCAACAACAATGCTTATAGGAATAATTTTGGTAGCAACAATTATAAGCCTTATCCTTCAAATGGTTATGGCAATTCTTATGGTAATTCCTACAGCAACAATAGAAGTGTGTCCTCTGATCTTGAAGCTATGCTTAAAGAATTTATTAGTACACAAAAAGCTTTTAATAAAACTGTTGAGGAAAAGTTGGTAAAATTGATGTTCTTGCTTCTAAAGTTGATAGTCTTGCTCATGATGTTGATCTTTTAAAACTGAAAGTTATGCCTAATGAAGTTAAAGATACTAAGTCATTTGCTACAGCAAATGCCATCCAAGTTCGAATTGATAATAATATTAGGATGTTGGCTGAATTGCATGCTAGGTGGGAAAGAGAGGAAAAATTGAAAAGAGAATAGTATAGTTAGAGTTTGTACTATCACCACCACTAGTAATGCTAATGTTTCACATGCTAGTAAGCCTCCTACTATCAATGGTAATGTTATTGGTGTTGGAATGTCTCTACTACTTCTGCAAAGCGTTTGAAATTGCCTAAAACTGCTGAAACTTTTTCTGATAAAAGTGCTGAAATTTTTCAAACTATGGAGACAATGGTTCCAACCATTGACCATAATGATTTTGATTTTGATGATTGTAATATTTCTGAAGTTATTATGTTCTTGCAAAAGCTAGCTAGAAGTCCTAATGCTAGCTATTAATTTGGCTTTTACAAAACATATTACAAATGCTCTTTTGCAAGCTAGGGAAGAGAAGTTGAAACATGAAGCTTCTATCCCTAGGAAATTAGAAGATGGTTGGGAACCCATCATTAAGGTAAAGGTGAATGATTTTGATTGCAATGCTTTATGTGATCTTGGTGCAAGTATTTCTGTTTGCCCAAGAAACTTTATGATATGCTTGATTTGCCACCTTTGGAACATTGTTATTTGGATGTTTTCTTGCTGATAATGCTATGAAGAAACCTTTGGGGAGTTAATGATGTTTTATTATGGTTAACAATAACCTTGTCCCGTTGATTTTGTTGTTATGGATATTGAATGCAATGCATCTTGTCCTATTGTTTTGGGAAGACCTTTTCTTCGAACTGTTGGTGCCATCATTGATATGAAAGAAGGTAATATAAGGTACCAATTTCCACTCAAGAAAGGTATGGAACACTTCCCTAGAAAGAGAATGAAGTTACCTTTTGACTCTATTGTTAGAGCAAGTTATGATGTTGATGCTTCTTCTCTTGAACACTTGATTTTCACTTTCTGCGCCTAGCTGAAAGGCGTTAAAGAAAAGCGCTTATGGGAGACAACCCATGTTTTTATTTTCTGTTTTTTTTTTTTCTTTGAGTCAAGGTTTGTTACTTCTGTAACAACTCCTTTGTATCTTTATTTTATTGCATTGTTGTGCCAAGTAAAGTCTTATTGAAAGTTGATGCTAGATTTGGATTTCTGCGCAGTGACAGATTTTTGCTGTCACGGATTTGAGCTTATTCCCTGTAGAAAATTCAAAAATTCTGAAAAAATCACGCATATCCTCAGATATGTACGCAACTTTCATTATTTGGAGATCCATCTGAGCAACTTAAGTGCCTCGAAAAAATTCGTCTTTCCAGACTGTTCTGTTTTTGACAGATTCTGCCTTTTGTTTTGCATTCTCTCTTTTACTGTGTTTGTGTGGATTTCTTTGCTCCACAAACATCAGTGGCTGTAGCTAATGTCCAGAAGCTTTATTGATTGTGTCATTACAGAATATGAGAATTTTTGATTATGCACTAACCCTCTAATGAGAACTATTTGAGTTTGGTGTGAAGGAAGTTTTCAAGGATCAGAGAGAAGGATGATATTATATGATCAAGAAGAGTGAAAAGCCTAAGCTTGGGGATGCCCCCGTGGTCATCCCAGCATATTTCAAGAAGACTCAAGCGTCTAAGCTTGGGGATGCCCAAGGCATCCCCTTCTTCATCAACAACTTATCAGGTCATCTCTAGTGAAACTATATTTTAATTCTTTCACATCTTATGTGCTTTACTTGGAGCGTCTGTGTGCTTTTTTTTTGCTTTGTTTGTTTTTTTGAATAAATTCGGATCCTAGCATCCTTGTGTGGGAGAGAGACACGCTCCGCTTTTTCATGTGAATACTCATATTCTTCACTTATATTTGTTGAGTATTCTTAACTAGCTACTGCAATGCTTTTAGCTCCTGTTTTTCATGCATCTCTTGTTCGAGCTGTTAGTTCTTGTAGAGAATACTCTCTTGCTGCATTGTATATCATTTGGAGAGTTTATGTTGAAATAAATTGATTGGTGTTTGGTTGGAAAAGAAAATGCTACATGTGGTAGTTGGTATTGGAAAAGACATATCATTCTTGTAGATCATTGTCTTGTTTCGATTTGACTTTGCAATTGTTTTGAGCTCTCAAGTAGATCATGTTTAAGCTCTTGCATCATGTAGTTAAAGCCTATTAGTGGAGAACTACCGTAGAGCTTGTTGAACTTGGTTTGCATGTTTGTATCTCTAAGGTCTAGATATTTTCTGGTAAAATGTTTGAGCAACAAGGAAGACAGTGTAGAGTCTTATAATACTTGCAATATGTTTTTATTAAGTCTTGCTGTACCGGTTTATACTTGTGTTTGCTTCAAACAACCTTGCTAGCCTAAACTCTGTACTGAGAGGGAATGCTTCTCGTGCATCCAAACTTGAGCCAAAACCCATGCCATTTGTGTCCACCATACTACCTACTATGTGGTATTTCCTGCCATTCCAAGTAAATACTTCATGTGCTACCTTTAAACTATTCAAAACTTTATTACTCCTTATTTGTGTCAATGTTTTATAGCTCATGAGGAAGTATGTGGGTTTTTCTCTTCACCTTGTCATTTTCTGACAGACTTTCACCAATGGACTAGTGGCATATACATCCGCTTATCCAATAATTTGCAAAAAGAGCTGGCAATGGGGTGCCCAGCCCAATTAATTACAACTTTCATTTAATTCTCTTCACATGTTTTGCCCTGATTTATCAGAAGCAACTTAATTTTGCAATATCAAATAGGCACTCCTCCATGGTATGTGATGTTGGAAGGCACCCGAGGATTCGGTTAGCCATGGCTTGTGTAAGCAAGGTTGGGAGGAGTGTCATACCAATTTAAAAATACATGTGTAAACAAAAGAGAAGAGGGATGATCTACCTTGGGTAGAAATAACGTCCTTCATGGGAGCCGCTCTTGAAAGTCTGGTGACAAGGGGGTTAGAGTGCCCACTACCATTCGTTGACAACAACAAACACCTCTCAAAACTTACTTTATGCTCTCTTTATGATTTCAAAACTTAAAAAGCTCTAGCACATGATTTAATCCCTGCTTCCCTCTGCGAAGGGCCTTTCTTTTACTTTATGTTGAGTCAGTTTACCTACTCCTTTCTATCAGAAGCAAACACTTGTGTCAACTTTGTGTGCATTGATTCTTACATGCTTACTTATTGCACTTGTTATATTGCTTTGTGTTGACAACTATCCATGAGATATACATGTTACAAGTTGAAAGCAATTGCTGAAACTTAATCTCCTTTGTGTTGCTTCAATGCCTTTTACTTTGAATCTATTGCTTTATGAGTTAACTCTTATGCAAAACTTTTTGATGCTTGTCTTGAAAGTACTATTCATGAAAAGTTTTTGCTTATATGATTCATTGTTTACTCTTTATCTATTTGTTAGCAAACTATAGACCATTGCTTTGAGTCACTTCATTCATGACATGAGCCTTGCAATATATTGATCAAGATTGTGTGAAAGCATGTCTCCTCAGAAATTATTTGTTGTTATCGTTTTACCTACTCGAGGACGAGTAGAACTAAGCTTGGGGATGCTTGATACGTCTCCAACGTATCATAATTTCTGATGTTCCATGCTTATATTATACCATTGCTACATGTTTTATATACACTTGTATCACTTTTATGCATTTTCTGGGACTAACCTATTAACAAGATGCCACAGTGCCAGTTCCTGTTTTCTGCTGTTTTTGGTTTCAGAAAAGTTGTTCTGGAAATATTCTCGGAATTGCACGAAACAAAACCAAGTCCCTATTTTTCCAACACGTACACGGAGTCCGAAGGAGAGACGAAGGGGGCCGTGGGCCGCCCTCACCACCTCACGCGTGGGTGGGCCCACAGCCGCGCCACCAGGTGGTGAGGGGCCCTCGGCCTCCACCGACCGCCCCTTCGCCTATATATTCGTCTTTTCGGGAAAACCCTAAGTACCCGAGCCAATACTCCAGAAAACATCCGCCGCCGCCGCGTCGTCAACCCTAACTCGGGAGGGTTCTGAAGCTCTCCCCGGCACCCTGCCGGAGAGGGGAATCATCACCGGAGGGCTCTACATCGCCATGCCTGCCTCCGGAGTGATGTGTGAGTAGTTCATCTTGGACTATGGGTCCATAGCAGTAGCTAGATGGTTGTCTTCTCCACTTGTGCCATCATGTTTAGATCTTGTGAGCTGCCTATCATGATCAAGATCATCTTATTGTAATGCTACATGTTGTGTTTGCTGGGATCCGATGAATATTGATACTATGTCAAGTTGAATATTGTATTATCATGTCTATGTCTTTTATGATCTTGCATGCTCTCCGTTACTTGTTGAAGCTTTGGCCAAGTGAATGCTTGTGACTCCAAGAGGGAGTATTTATGCTAGATAGTTGGGTTCAGCCTCTATTTAATCTGGGATAGTGACAGAAAGTTCTAAGGTTGTAGATGTGCTGTTGCCACTAGGGGTAAAACAACAATGCTTTATCTAAGGATGAATGTGTTGTTTACATTATGCACTTTACTTAATGCAATTGTCTGTTGCTTGCAACTTAATACTGGAAGGGGTACGGATGTTAACCTGAAGGTGGACTATTTAGGCACAGATGCATGCTGGATAGCGGTCTGTGTACTTTGTCGTAATGCCCAAATGAATCTCATAGTAGATACTACAACTTGCACATGCATATTATGCACTTATCAATGTTGTCAATTGCCCAGCTGTAATTTGTTTACCCAGCATGTTAGTTATCTTTATGGAGAGACACCACTAGTGAACTGTGGACCCCGGTCCATTCTTTTACATCTGAAATACAACCTACTGCAATCATTGTTCTCTTTCATTTTCTGCAAGCAAGCATCATTTTCCACACTATACATTTAATCCTTTGTTTTCAGCAAGCCGGTGGGATTGACACCCTCACTGACTCGTCGGGGCAAAGTAGTTTGATTGTCTTGTGTGCAGGTTCCACGTCAACTGTCAAGACTTTGCGCCGAGTTTTCTGGCACTGTTGACACCTTCAGAGCATCGCGATTTCCAACTGGTTCGATAAACCTTGGTTTCATACTGAGGGAAGACTTGCCACTACACTCATCAAACCTTATACTTGAGGTCTCCTGACGAACGTGTGCTTCACACGCATCATGACTCCGCATTGATGCACAAACCGAACTGCGTTCGGCACGGGTGCCAGTGGTTGGCTAGTAGCTGCATTCACCTCGTCAATTGTGAGATGCTCATCTTTGCCCATCCCTTGGGCATGTCCTCGTTTAGTGGATGGGTTCGATGCGGAGGTCTAAAAATATGAAACATGTGTGAATACATATATGCACAAATCAGTTATTGCATCTGCTCAACATAGGCTTAATATACCTCGCCAGACGATGTGGGTCCACCAATTTCCGAGTCCTCATCGTACTCGTTATTTCTTTGATCCGGTTCTATTCCCGGACCATGGTCGTTCAAAAACTCTGAGCCATCATCTTCTTCAGCTCCTTTTGCGGGAAGCCGAAATTCCCCGGGTTCGGAAAGCATCTCTTCTTCCCCTTCTCTCATTGCGAAGGGAGAATCCTCGTCCATTGTTTAACTAATAAAAAAAAGATAAAACAATGATAGCATTAGTACAATAATTCAAAGTAGGAACTATACAAATATGCAAAAAAACAATTTAATATTGCATCTAAAGAAAAAATCTAAAGAAAAAAAACATAGGTTGTCCCAATCTCAGCCCAGCCCAAATTTGGGCTAGAACCTGGTCAAAGGTGGCCAGCGTGGTCATCGCTGGCCCACCTGCCAGCGCCCACCCGCCCCACCGCCACGTGTGGCCGCCCACTGGCCACGCGTGGTCAATGCTGGCCCACCTGCCAGCGCCCACCGCCACGTGTGGTCAATGCTGGCCCACCTGCCAGCGACCCAGTTCTGACCCCGCCGCCCTGCCTCGTGTTCCCGCCCCGCCTCGTCTTCACGTCCCCGCCTCGTGTTCTCACCCGGCCACCTCGCCTTCACCCCCCGTGGTCAATGCTGACCACCAACGGCCCCTGCCCACACCGCAGTCAATGCTCCTGGCCCACTTGCCAGCCACTCGGGACGGTTCCAGCGTGGCATGCGGTTCCCCTCCCGATGGTTCCAGGGGGCCCACCCGACGGTTCCCCTCCCACGCGACGGTTCCCGTCCTTGGTCTTTAAAAAGGGACGCGCCCGTGCGGATGGAGACACTCCACTCCCGCTCCGCTCCCCGCGTCCCCGACGGTTCTCCAGCCATGTCTCGCTGGTTCTGCTCCCCGAAGTTCGAGGCCGGCGAGTCCTCCAACCGTGAGGACTCCGGCCGTCGCCGTGGCCAGGGACGTGCCCCTCCTCCTCCGCCTCCACTGCCGGCGGCCTTTGGCATCGTTCCGCAGGGCGTACGGAGGACCGTGCCACCGGTGCGTGTCGCCCCCGCACCCGCCGCGCCGCCCCGCACCACCACCACCACCCCCGGAGGGAGGAGCATCCGGCGCCGGCGCTACGTGCTGGAGCCGGAGTGCCAGTGGCACTGGGACAACGCGACCACGCTGGAGTGGTCCGACGTCCGCTTGACCGAGGGCTGGCACCTGAACCCGCAGAGGATTCCGGTGCCGGCGGTCCCGCTCCCTGGTCGGCAAATGGACAGGGAGATCGCGCGCCGGTGCCGCCTCCTCCCGCCGGAGCTCCGCAACGACCCGCCTACGCGGCGGACTCGCCTCACTGGGAGCAGTGGTTCAAGGACGAGCACGAGGAGCGCCGCCGCTCCTACTTCGCCCCGGTGCGCAGCGCCGTCCACACCGCGTACCCAGCGCTGCCCGACGCGCTGTGGTTGAAGGAGGAAGTCCCCGAGGACGACGACGACCCGGAGATGCAGGCCGCTGATACGTCTCCAACGTATCTATAATTTCTGATGTTCCATGCTTATATTATACCAATTGCTACATGTTTTATATACACTTTATATCATTTTTATGCATTTTCCGGGACTAACCTATTAACAAGATGCCGAAGTGCCAGTTCCTGTTTTCTGCTGTTTTTGGTTCCATAAAATCACTTCTGCAAATATTCTCGGAATTGCACGAAACAAAAGGCCAAGTCCCTATTTTTCCAGCACCGTCACGGAGTCCGAAGGAGAGACGAAGAGGTGCCACGAGGTGGCCAAACCACATGGCGGCGCGGTGGGCCCCCTGGCCGCGCCACCATGTGAGGTGGGCCCCTCGGGCCTCCTCCGACGCCGCCCCTTTGCCTATTTATTCCCCCCGATGAGAAAACCCTAAGACCGAGAGTCATATTCCAGAAAGAGTTCCGCTGCCGCCGCCGTCGTCAACCCTAACTCGGGGGGTTCTGAAGCTCTTCCCAGCACCCTGCCGGAGAGGGGAATCATCACCGGAGGGCTCTACATCTCCATGCCCGCCCTCGGAGTGATGTGTGAGTAGTTCATCCTTGGACTATGGGTCCATAGCAGTAGCTAGATGGTTGTCTTCTCCACTTGTGCCATCATGTTTAGATCTTGTGAGCTGCCTATCATGATCAAGATCATCTTATTGTAATGCTACATGTTATGTTTACTGAGATCCGATGAATATTGATACTATGTCAAGCTGAATATTGTGTTACCATGTCTATGTCATTTGTGATCTTGCATGCTCTCCCTTACTAGTTGAAACTCTGGCCAAGTGAATGCTTGTAACTCCAAGAGGGGGTATTTATGCATGATAGTTGGGTTCAACCTCTATTTAATCTAGGATAGTGACAGCAAGTCCTAAGGTTGTAGATGTGTTGTTGCCACTAGGGGTAAAACAGCAATGCTTTGTCTAAGGATGAATGTGTTGTTTACATTATGCACTTTACTTAATGCAATTGTTCTGTTGTTTGCAACTTAATACTGAAAGGGGTGCGGATGCTAACCGGAAGGTGGACTATTTAGGCACAGATGCATGCTGGATAGCGGTCTGTGTACTTTGTCGTAATGCCCAAATAAATCTCATAGTCAACACTACACTTGCACATGCATGTTTATGCACTTATCAATATTGTCAATTGCCCAGCTGTAATTTGTTTACCCAGCATGTTAGTTATCTTATTGGAGAGACACCACTAGTGAACTGTGGACCCCGGTCCATTCTTTTACATTTGAAATACAACCTACTGCAATCATTGTTCTCTACTGTTTTCTGCAAGCAAACATCATTTTCCACACTATACGTTTAACCCTTTGTTTTCAGCAAGCCGGTGAGGTTGACACCCTCACTGTCTCGTCGGGGCAAAGTAGTTTGATTGTCTTGTGTGCAGGTTCCACGTCAACTACGCTCATCAAGTTTTCTGGCACCATTGTCAGGGAGCTCAACATCCCCATCAACACCCAAGTTTTCTGACGCCGTTGACACCTTCTAGCAATCGTTGATTTCCTACTGGTTCGATAAATCTTGGTTTCATACTGAGGGAAGACTTGCTGCTGTACTCATCAAACCTTACACTTGAGGTATCCTGACGAATGTGTACTTCACACGCATCAGCCGCCTACGAGGTCTCCAACCGCTCCCTCGTCGAGGACGAGGTCAGGCGGTGGGAGGCCGTGATGGCCCAGGTCCAGGCCAATGCCGCCACCGCCGCGATGCCGCCGCCGACACCACCGCCGCCGCCACCGCAGTACTACGACCCGGACGAGGTCGAGCTGTGGCACTACGCCATGGAACGCGAGCAAGAGCAGGACCGGCTGGAGCAGGCGCGGCAGGGCATTCCGCCGCCGCCTCCTCTGCCTCCCGGCCTCCTTGGCCAGTCCTGGGTGTTTACCAGCGGGAGCTGGTCGCCGGATCGCCCCCAGGAGCAGGAGGAGGCGGGGTGGCCACAGTGGCAGGAGCAGCCACCACAGCCACCGCAGGAGCAGGCGCCACCGCCGGAGGGCCAGGCACTGCAGGAATAGGAAGTGCCTGCCCACCTGTGGACCAAGCCGATCCTGGTCATCATCGACGACGACTAGGCGCGGCGCCGGCGACGACGACCCCGGCCTCCCCTTCTATATATGTAATGGCCCTTATCGCCACCCCAAAATGTAATGGCCCTAATGGCCTCCCCTAGCTATGTAATCGCCGTTTGTGGCCTCCCCTAAGTATAATGAAATGGCCCTTAGGCCCTAAAAATGTGTCCTTTGCATTGCATGCCAACTCCGGCGCCGGCCCCGAGGTTAGGGTTAGGGTCCGCCGCCGCCGCCGTCGCGCACTAGATCTGAGAGGGGGCGAGCTCACCTTGGGTCGGGGGCGACGATCTTGCTCGGGGACGGCGATCTTTGCTCGGGCTCGGGGACGATCTTGCTCGGCCGGGGCTCGGGGACGATCTTTGCTCGCGGCTCGGGGAAGATCTTTGCTCGGGGCAACGGCCGCCGGAGCCGGAGCAGGACGGCCGGGGCCGAAGAAGAAGAGGGCGGCGACGGCGGCGGCACGGGGACGAAATCCGGCAGCCTGGCGGCACAGGGGTGGCGTCATCTGGAGCCCGGAGGCGGAGCGTCGATTTGCTGGACTTGGGCAAATTTTCGGCCCGAGCCACTCAAATTGGCGCCAAAAAGGCCTCTAGTACCGGGCCGTGGCTCCACCCGGTACTAGAGGGTCTCTAGTACCGGGCCGTGTTACCACCCGGTACTAGAGGTCCCTCAGGGCCGCGAAAATTTGCGCGCCAAGCCCAGTGGACCTGTAGTACCGGGTGGTCGCACGGCCCGGTACTAGAGGTTTTTTAATTTTCTGGTTTCTTACTTTTTTATATCTTTTGATTTACTTGTCTAAATTAAGTAAAAATTGCTTTCATTTTCCTGTTTTCTGTTTTGGTTTAAAATGAAGTATCACATGCGCTTGGTTTTAAATTAAGTACTACATACGCTTAATTTAAAATCAATTCAAAAATTTATAAATCAAGTACTACATGCACAGTGGATCAAAAATTTATAAATTAAGTACTACATTCCGCCACCGCCATACGCTTGATTTCATTGACATGTCTGTCTTGTCCTCCATACTATAAATTATATAAAAGTTTAATAAATTATTACACATCATGAACAACATCCCTATTTAGTCTTCGCTTTTTCTTTTTGTGAGACCCTTTCTTCTGATCGCTCCGTAACCATGGACAAGGGTCTGCATATAACTTGAGACTTGGGTCAGTGGTCACTTTGAAGGGCGGAATTTCATGAAACTTGTCGTAATCTTCTGACATGTCTGTCTTGTCCTCCACTCCCACGATGGTTCTTTTCCCTGAAAGAACTATGTGGCGCTTTGGCTCATCGGCTGATGTATTCACTTCCTTATCTTTTCTTTTTTTTGGCTTGGTAGACATGTCCTTCACATAGAAAACCTGAGCCACATCCTTGGCTAGAACGAATGGTTCGTTGTCGTACGCAACATTCGTGAGATCCACTGTAGTCATTCCGTACAATGGGTCTTCCTTTACCCCGCCGCCTCTCAGGTTGAACCATTTGCACCAGAACAAAGGGACCTTCAAAGAAGGTCCATAGTCAAGTTCCCATATCTGCTCTATGCAACCATAATATGTGACCGTGGCCTCATTCGTGCTCTTATCATCAAAGCGGACACCACTATTTTGGTTGGTGCTCTTTTTATCTTGGGCGTTCGTGTAAAATGTATTCCCGTTTATCTCATACCCTTGGAAAGTCCAAATAGTCGAAGATGGCCCCTTAGACAACAAGAACAGCTCATCTGAGACTGTGTTGTTGTTCAGATGCGTTTCCAACCAACCGCCAAAATTCTCCATGTGTTCCTTTGCAATGGCGGAGTCATCCATCCCCGGGTTGTTAGAGCGTACAATATCCTTGTGCATCTGGATATACGGAGCCACCAAAGTGGAATTATGCAGAACTGTGTAGTGTGCTTTTGTGAAAGAATACCCGTCCCTGCATATGTATGATTTCTTTCCTAGAGTGCCTTTCCACTTAGTCTCCCCTCATGTCGCGATTCAGGAAGACCAATCGACTTAATGCCGGGAATAAAGTCAACACAAAACTCAATGACCTCCTCTGTTCCATACCCTTTGGAGATGCTTCCTTCTGGCCTAGCACGGTTATGAACATACTTCTTCAACACTCCCATGAACCTCTCAAAGGGGAACATATTGTGTAGAAATACAGGACCCAGAATGTGAATCTCGTCGACCAGGTGTACTAGGAGATGTGTCATAATAGTGAAGAAGGATGGTGGGAACACCAACTCAAAACTAACGAGACATTGAGCCACATCCTTCTGTAACCTTAATAGAGTGGTTGGGCTGATTGACTTCTGCGAAATTGCATTGAGGAACGCACATAGCTGAACAATGGATACTCGAACATTTTCCGGTAGAAGCCCCCGCAATGCAACCGGAAGCAGTTGAGTCATCAGCACGTGGCAGTCATGAGACTTTAGGTTCTGGAACTTTTTCTCTGCCATATTTATTATTCCCTTTATATTCGACGAGAAGCCAGACGGGACCTTCATACTGCTCAGGACTTCAAAAAATATCTCCTTCTCTTCTTTGGTAAGAACGTAGCTAGCAGGACGTAGACGTCCTTTATCCGTCCTCATTGGATGCAGGTTCTTTGGGTCTTTCAAAAGTTGCTGGTCCTCTCGTGCTTCCGGAGTATCTTTTGCCTTCCCATACACGCCCAAGAAGCCTAGCAGGTTCACGCAAACATTCTTCGTCACGTGCATCACGTCGATTGCAGAGCGGACCTTTAGGATTTTCCAATAGGGTAGTTCCCAAAATATAGACTTCTTCTTCCACAGGGGAACGTGGTTGTTAGCGTCCTTCGGAACAGACTGTCCGCCAGGACCCTTTCCAAAGATTACATCTAAATCCTTGACCGCATCATATATATCTTCACCACTTTGGAGGGGTGGCTTCGGCCGGCGATCCCTCACCTTTGAAATGCTGCTGCTTGCTTTTCTTTCTTAGGGGATGCTGAGTTGTAAGAAATCGACGATGACCCGGGTACACATTCTTGTTACCTACATATATACTTTCAGTGCTATCTAAACAGTGGTGCATGCATTGTATCCCTTGTTCGACTGTCCTGAAATGTTACTAAGAGCAGGCCAATCATTGATGGTTACAAACAACAACCCTCGTAGGTTAAATTCCGCTTGTTTGTACTCATCCCACACAGGTACCCCTTCATCACGCCACAACTGTAAAAGTTCATCAACTAATGGCCTCAGGTAGACATCAATGTTGTTACCGGGCCTTGGATGAGCACTGGCATCATAATGAACTTCCGCTTCATGCACAACCAAGGAGGAAGGTTATAGATACATAGAGTCACAGGCCAGGTGCTATGACTGCTGCTCTGCTCCCCAAAAGGATTAAAGCCATCCGTGCTAAGACCAAACCTTAAGTTCCTTGGGTCACGTGCAAATTCCTTGTACTCTGTATCGATTTTTCTCCACTGCGACCCATCAGCCGGGTGTCTCAACATCTCGTCGCTCTTGCGGTCTTCTTTGTGCCATCGCAACAACTTGGCATGCTCTTTGTTTCTGAACAAACGTTTCAACCGTGGTATTATAGGAGCGTACCACATCACCTTGGCAGGAACCTTCTTCCTGGCGGGCAGGCCCTCAACATCGCCAGGGTCATCTGCTCTGATCTTATACCGCAATGCACCGCATACCGGGCATTCATTCAAATTCTCATACTTCTCACCGCGGTAGAGGATGCAGTCATTAATGCATGCATGTATCTTCTGCACATCTAATCCTAGAGGGCAGATAATCTTCTTTGCTTCATACGCACTCTCGGGCAATTCGTTACCAGCCGGCAGCTTGTCCTTCACTATTTTCAGTAAACTCCCAAATCCCTTGTCAGATAAACCATTCGCTGCCTTCCATTGCAATAATTCCAGTGTGGTACCGAGCTTTGTGTTGCCATCTTCGCAAGTTGGGTACAACTTTGTTTTGTGATCCTCTAACATGCGCTCCAACTTCAACTTCTCAAGTGTAGTTTCTGCTAGGGTATGTGCATCAACGATGACCCCACGTAAATCATCATGTATGATGGGATCATCTGGTACCTCTTCATCATCAGCTTCCCCTGTTGGGTTACCAACATATTCAGGGTACATGTAGTTGTCATCGTTCTCTTCTTCTTCGTTATCTTCCATCATAACCCCTTTTTCTCCGTGCTTGGTCCAACAATTATAGCCGGGCATGAAACCAGAAGTTATCAGGTGGAGGTGAATGTCTGTGTTAGGGTAATCCTTCTCATTCCGACATTTCTTGCATGGACAACACATAAAACCATTCGGCCCCTTGTTATCCTTAGCCACATTGAGAAAAGATTGCACGCCATCCATGTACTCTTTAGAGCGTCGGTCAGCGTACATCCATGGATGACTCATCTGCAAATCACCGCTAAAACCCATTACGATAAACCAACATAATAGGAAACATATTCATTAATACAAGTTCATCACATTAAAACCAAAGTATAGTAGTGACCAAATGTAATACATAGTTCTCATAAAACATAAATTAATTGAAAACTAGAATACAACTATCTAAAGAATTTAAATCCAACAACAAATGCGATCAGAATCGCAACTAAGGTAACTATTGAACCAACAGCATAATGATACCAAGCCTCTTGACTAATGACATATTTTCTAATCTTTTAAGCTTCAAGCGCATTGCATCCATCTTCATCTCGTGCAGCGACGACGTCGGTAAGCTCGACCCCGTGAGCATCAACGATGTCGGCAATCTTCAAGTCCAATACCATCTTCTCTTCTAGGCATTGGAGACGAAGATCTTCACTTATCTTCAATTTTGCTTTCAAATCGTTGTTTTCTTTTTAAAAACTTACAATAGGGTCGGCTGGAATTTCCGGTTCAACTACCTCCTAAATAAAAATATATCTATGTCAATTTGGTCGGCATGATTGTTATAAACACGAAACAAAATAAATAGTTAAAAATATACCACATCCGAATCATAGACCGGACGAGGGCCGACGGGGACGGATATCAAAACCATGACACTATACATATAAAAACATAAGAAAATTATACAAGAAAAATAATTATGCATTCAAATCATACAAGTAATTTTGTAAAATAAAAGATAAAAAGAGGCTCACCGAGGTGGTGCCGGTCACGGGATGGCGGGGGCTATCGACGGCGGTGAGGACCGAGACGACACTAAAATCCACAAATAATAAATTAATTTGAGCTCAAAAATATATAAAAAATGAACTACTAGCTTAGGCATTTCATCAAACACCTAGGTAGCACTATAAAAATGAAATGAGCTAAACTTGTATGGAAATGGCTAAAATTCGGCCGCCGGGTGAAAGGATCAAGTGTTGCTAACCCTTGGAGAGATGGGTGCCGTCTATCTTGACAAATCTTGGAAAAAAATGGGGCTACACTTGAGCTTGAGAGAGGAAACAATGGAGATGAGCTTGAGAGTTCAAAAATGGTGGCTGGCCCGGGGTGGGAGATGATATAGCGGGACCTCTAGTCCCGGGCTGTACCACGGCCCGGGACGAAAGGTCCACCTCCTGTCTCCACCCTGCCGCTGACTGCCTCGGTCCCGGGTGGTATCACGGCCCGGAACTAGAGGTGCCCTACGACCCGGGACCCGACCTGCGCAGCGTCGGAGCAGCCGCCCGGTACTAGTTCCCTCCTCTAGTCCGGGTTGTACCACGCCGGGACTAGAGCCCAACACCCCTCTCCACCAAAGGTCCGGTTTCCACTAGTGTGAAAGGGGGATCCGGATCTTTCGAACATGGATGTCGAGTTACTTGCTTATCACCATCATGTTCCGATAAACTCATTGATGGTAAAGTCACTTATGTTACCAATGCCAAGTCCCCTGAAGTCGTGTTGCTCGATACTCATCATAGAGGAATGCTTAAGGGTTCGGATGGTTACATTGATCTCGCAAGGCAAGTTGTTTCGGTGGAGCTTCAAGGAAGTATGAAGGTTGTCGTGCAGGCCTACTCGTCATCTGGTGATATCGCCGCACAAGGTCATGTCTCTTTCACACCCGAAACTTGCAGCGTAAGTCGACAGAGATTTTACGTTGGTGACACTCAGGTGGAGATTAATGTCGCTTGGTCCCTTCTAGTTTCCGAGAAGCGTGATATTGCGCTCCAGGGATGGCTGTATGAAGCTTGAGAGGCAATGAATTTGAGGACGAGGGCTTGAAAAGAGCAAATGAACGTTTGATGTATCCATTCGGGTTTGTCGGAGTGTCCTCGGAATGTTTGTAGTAAACCTTACTACATAAGATGTTCAACTATATCAGTGTGTGGACTACAATAATATGTGTACCGACTGCAAATTTAAAGACAGATTATGTGAAGCATTCATGAATTATTAGCTATCCATACTGTATTTCACTCATCTTTCAGAGCTGGTTGGAAAGAGAATCACTGAGATGAATTTAGCAGGCACGGTAAAAACAATACTGCCGTTTGTAAGTTTTTTGCAAACCAGAACCATGCAAAATGCACGGTAAAAATGCCGATACTGCAAATTTATGCTAACTACCGTCAGCACCGATGGGGATAGGGATCGGGTGGGGCGACATGGTCATTCTTGTATATTCTTGTACTACAGACTGGTTGAAGCATCCAGTGTTTTTTGTACAAAAAAAAGCGGGGACGTGTTTTTTGTAATTATAATGTCATCCAAATGCGGTATTCAATTTCATAAATTTCCTAGTTACTCATAGCTTTTGTATACATCAAGTCGAGTACACTAAACTAACCTCCCAGTCCTAAGCTTCAACTTTACATCGGCAGTGTCTGAAGCAAGTCAGGTACAGAACAAACAAGCGGGGACATGTTTTTTGTAATTATAATGTCATCCAAATGTGGTATTCAATTTCATAAATTTCCTAGTTACTCATAGCTTTTGTATACATCAAGTCGAGTACACTAAACTAACCTCCCAGTCCTAAGCTTCAACTTTACATCGGCAGTGTCTGAAGCAAGTCAGGTACAGAACAAACAAGTAACAAATCCTATGTGTCGGGTATGATACTGCTCAGCGCCAGTATCCTATTCAGTTTCGCTATGGCATTGTGGCCTGAAGAATTCTTGCAAGGACAGACGCTTCACTGAGAAAAGGCGTCAAAATGTTCAGCTATATAACATCCAGATTTCCAGCATTTTAGGTGGAGCAAGAGGCAGCATGACAAGTGACAAAACCTGGAATATCCTGCAACATTTTTTTTTTTTGCGGAGAATCCTGCAACATTTTGAACACTTGCATCAGTTCAACAATGCATTTCAACCTAGTTAGCGAGGAAAAAGTGAAAAACTAAAACTGGGTTTGTAGTTACTTGGCTCTAGAGTCTAGACAGTACACTCAGTGTTGGCAAAGGATGATACTCGTTGTAAAAACTAGGAGAGAGGGTTTGGGGGAAGCCACACACGTATAACGACGTGGGGTTCCAGTTTATATAGATGGCTCTAGGCCGATTAGGGTTAGGTTACACGGGTTAGGTTACATCAATTAGAGTCCTAACTATACACGCTAACACCCCCCGCAGTCACAGCGGGAGGTTTCCGAACGCAAAGACTGGAACGGAAGTCAAGCAAGAGCTGGGTAGGCAGCCCTTTGGTCATTACATCCGCAAACTGGAGAGCTAATGGAACATGCAGGACTCGAACTTCTCCAAGAGAAACCCTCTCGCGGACGAAATGAATATCGATCTCAATGTGCTTGGTTCGACAATGTTGTACCGGGTTCGAGGACATGTAGATCGCTGACACATTGTCGCAGTAGACAAGAGTGGCAGATCAAAGAGGACGATGAAGCTCCTGTAGCAACTGTCGCAGCCAACAACACTCGGCAATAGCATGAGCAACAGCGCGGTACTCGGCTTCTGCGCTGGATCACGAGTCGGTTGTCTGGCGTTTAGAAGACGAGGAAATCAGACTGTCACCATAGTAGACGCAGTAGCCAGACATCGAGCGGCGAGAGTCGAGACAGCCCGCCCAATCAGCATCGGAATAGGCTGGCAAAGTCGTTGAGGCAGAGGCATGAAGGTGGAGACCATAATCCATGGTGCCACGAACATAGCGCAGAACACGCTTCACAAGAGCAAGGTGTGGTGCACGCGGGGCATGCATATGTAAACAAACCTGCTGCACGACATAGGAGATGTCCGGTCAAGTCAAAGTGAGATACTGAAGAGCTCCAGCAAGACTACGGTACTCAGTTGCATCAGGCAGGAGATCACCATCCGTATCAGAAAGCTTGGCGTGAGTGTCTATCGGGGTCACAGTAGATTGACAATCAGCCATACCAGCACGCTGTAACACATCGACAACATACTGTTTCTGAGAGAGGAACAACCCATCGGACGATCGAGTGACAGCAATGCCCAGAAAGAAGTGAAGATCACCGATATCAGTCAAGGCGAACTCACTATGAAGCCTGGTACAAATGCTGCAGAAAAACTGTGGAGGAGGCCGTGACAATGATGTCGTCAACATAGAGCAGCATGTAAGCCATGTCGGTCCCAGATTTGAGAACAAACAGCGAGGTGTCGGTGACGGAGGCAACAAAACCTAAGGTGGCAATGTATGTAGCAAACCTTTGGTACCATGCCCGAGGAGCCTGTTTCAAGCCGTAAAGAGACTTGTGGAGACGGCAGACGTGATCCGGGTGACGAGCATCAACAAATCCCGGCGGCTGCTGACAGTACACAACCTCATCAAGATTGCCGTTGAGGAAGGCATTCTTAACGTCGAGCTGGCGAATAGGCCATGACTGTGAGATGGCAATGGTCAGAATAGTCCGAATTGTAGCGGGCTTCACAACAGGACTGAAGGTTCCGTCGTAGTCGATGCCAGGACGTTGAGAGTATCCCTGAACAACCCACCGTGCTTTGTAGCGAGAGAGGCGGCCGTCGGCATGGAACTTGTGACGAAAGATCCATTTGCCAGTGACGACGTTTGCACGGGGAGGTCGGGGAACAAGGCTCCAGGTGTTGTTGTCAAGAAGAGCTTGGTGCTCGTCAGCCATGGCCGAGCGCCAGTTGGGATCTTGCATAGCCTGTCGGTACGTGGTCGGGACGGGAGCAACATCGGTAGTGATAGCCGAGAGGTTGAGCCGATCCACTGAACGTACAACACGACCACGGCGTGTCGTCCGTGGTGCAGACGTAGCAGAAGTTGAAGGAGCAGTCGATGTCGAGGTCGCATCGGCACTGCGCGGAGCAGCATCGGTAGCTGTCGCAGCAGGCAGATGTGTGGCAGCAGTGCGGCGGGCACCCGGAGGAGGTCGGGCGGAGGCAGCAGCAGCAGGTTGTGCCATGGCAGAAACCCGCACTGCTTTTGCTGCCGTGGCAGAGAACCGCGCTGCATTAGCTGTCGTGGCAGAGACACGGACGGCCGCTGCAGCAGTGTCTGCCGTGGCAGAGGCATGTGCTGCATTTTCTGCCGTGGCAGAAACCCGAGGCTGAGGAGCTGCGGTAGGCGTCGAAGAGCTCGATGGCGGGAAGGCCGGTGCGTCGACGAAGAGGAAGTCGAGTCGACGCACAGCCCCCGTGGGCGATGAAGTTGGCACATGCTGAAACGGGAAAACAGTCTCGTCGAAGGTGACATGCCGTGAGACAATTAGTTTACACGAAACTGGATCATAACATCGGTAACCACGATGATTAGAGGGGTAGCCGAGGAACACGCAGGGGACGGACCTAGGACGGAGTTTGTGTTGTGTGGTGGAGGCGATGTTAGGGAAACATAAACAACCGAAAACATGGAGATTATCGTAGGTGGGAGGTGCGTTATGGAGACGCGTGTAGGGTACGGCCGAGGCAATGGCTTTGCAGGGACGCCGGTTAACTAGATGAGTAGCTGCAGCGAGAGCTTCAGCCCAGAAAATTACAGGGAGGTTTGCATGAAACATAAGCATGCGCATTGTATCGTTGAGGGTACGAATGGCACGCTCGGCCTTGCCGTTCTGTTGTGACGTATAGGGACACGAGAGACGCAAGGTAGTGCCGTTTGTAGACAGCAAGGTGTCGACTGTGGAGTTCAGAAACTCAGTGCCGTTATCGGTTTGGAGGGATCAGATTGTGACGCCGAACTGTGTGCGAGCATATGCAAAGAAATTCTGAAGTGTACGTGTTGCACAAGATTTATGTTTGAGAGGAAACAAGCAGTAAAAGTGAGAGAAATCATCGACAATAACGAGGTATTATCGAAAACCTAAATTACTTATAACTGGAGAGGTCCACAAATCACAATGTATCAAATCGAAAACGGCGCTAGTCGCAGAAGTAGAAGAACTAAACGGCAGTCGAACATGTTTACCAAGTTGGCATGCTTGGCAAACAGTGGACCGGCGAGGTTTATTACACTTTATAAAAGATAAATGCTGCAAGGCCGACATGGCATCGTGTCCGGGGTGGCCGAGACGCTGGTGCCACAGATCAGCAGGGGCGGTGGCGATCATGGTAGTGGGTGGAGGCCGGCGAGAAGTGGCGGCGGCAGGAAAGGTGTAAAGATCGCCATCGCTATCGCACCTAAGCATCACGTGACGGGTCTTCAGGTCCTTCACAGAGAAACCACAAGCGTCAAACTCAACTGAACAAAAATTGTCTTTGGTGAATTTGCGAATAGAAAGCAAGTTGCGAATTATGTGTGGGACAAAAAGAACATTGTTGAGTTTAAACGTGTGACCAGAATGTGTGGAAAAGGAGGTGCGACCAGAGGATGTGATGGGCACGGCATGGCCGTTCCCAACGGTGACAAATTGAGGAGTGGATAAAGGTGTGGAAGAAGAGAGATTACCATCATCGTTGGTCATGTGAGATGAAGCGCCCGAGTCCATGACCCAGCCACCCTGCTGAAGTGCCAGATTGTTGAGGGCGGTGATGAGGGCGGAGTTGTCCCAGCTTGGTGTAGAGGATGATGAAGCCGACGACTGGTACACCGGAGCGGCTGTCGTCGTGTAGGCCTGAGGACACGGGCCAAGAAGCCCCGGTGCAGATGGACTGCGCCACTGTCCCGATCCCGGCGAGAAGCACACCCAGGGCCTAGCCGGAGAGGGAGTAGGACCACGGTTGGGGTTGGAGGGGCGACCTCCGCCGTCTTCTTCTTGGGCTTGAAGGCCGGCTTGGGCTGGCCGGTGTTGGAGGAGTCACCGCGGCAGCCAGCGCCGGTGCACGCAGGGGCACGGGCCTGTGCAACGAGAGCCGTGGAAGCAGCATTGGATGCGGCGTTGTTCTGCTGCATCTCCTCCATGAGGAGCATGCTGCGGACACGGAGGAACGAGGGGAGTGGCTCGGTCATGGAGATCACCGTGGCGGCCGAGGCGAAGCGCGGACCGAGACCGCGCAGGGTGTTGAGAACCAGTGCGCGATCCGATACGGCGGAGTCGTTGTCGGCGAGAGCGTCGGAGAGATGTTTCTGGCACCGGCAGTACTCCGTGATGGACATGGCTCCCTGCACAAGCTGGCGGAAGTCGTTGTCGAGGTAGATGGCTTTGCTGGCTTTGTTGGCGGTGAAGAGCTCGTGCACGGCGAGCCAGAGCTGGCGGGCCGTTTGATCACGGGCGAGCGCCATGTCTGCAACATCCTCGTCGAGGCCGGAGTGGAGGACGTTCAACACGGCGTAGTCCGAGGCGAGCCAGGCGGGATCAGCTGGGGCGGCGGCGACGGAGCCGTCGACGTGACCAAGGAGGCCGCCGCGGCCGAGGGATGCCTTCATGTAGATCGTCCACTTGGTCTAGTTGCTGGCTTGGAAGGAGAGGACGACGGGGGCGACGTTCCGAGGAGCGCCGACAGGGAGGATGGCGGCGGCGGGAGCGCCGACCGCAGGCACGATGGCATCGGAGGCGGCGGGGCCTGACATAGCGGCAGCGGAAGAGTTGGCGGCTAGGGTTTAGGATCGATGGTTTTTAGCCTGATACCATGTAGAAACCTAGGAGAGAGGCCGAGGGTTTGGGGGAAGCCACACACGTATAACGACGTGGGGTTCCAGTTTATATAGATGGCTCTAGGCCGACTAGGGTTAGGTTACACGGGTTAGGTTACATCAATTAGAGTCCTAACTATACACGCTAACACTCGTACAGGTACACCTAATTAGTGAATGCAATCCAGTCAGGAGAGGCATCCCCTATAGCGCGTGAGAAGTACAAATTAACAGGGAAACATATGGTTGTACTAGATAGTAAGAATTTAACCATCCCATTTCCATCTAATCTAAACCTATTGTGCATATCATCCACTCGATCTGATCTTTAATTCGGAGAAAACATATGGTGTATCTCGCGTCCAGGTCCATACATGGGCTTTAGCCCTTTATTACCTCATCTCATCCAGGCCCGTTAGGCACACCGACATAAGCTCCTATTTCTCTCGCGCTCGTCAAACCCTTGCCACCGATCGCACAACAAGATGGAGCCGTCGGGCATGGTTGCAAGCATAGAGACCTCGCCAGCGACGATGCGGCCGTGGTCAAGTCTCCCCGACGATCTCCTAGCCCTTGTCCTCTCGAGACTGGACTCCTCGTTTGACCACGTCCGATTCTCCATAATGTGCACGTCGTGGCGCGCCGTCCTGTTGACACAGCCCCCATGCCGCGTCCACTCATGGCTGCTCCTCGATCCGCACGGCGTGGGCGAGACGAAGCGTGCCTATTGTCCTGGAGACGGCACGATTGTGCCGCTCGTCTCACTCCTCGGCGTCGGCGAGATGCACGTCAAGTGCTTTGTTGGCTCTCACCCCGGTGGCTGGGTCGCATACGAGGCGCCGCTCCGTGTCATCAACGTCTTCTCCGGTGCTGAGGCGGCGCTACCGCTGGCAGACCATGGGACTGGTGTCGCTACCCGCAAGGTAATATTCTCCGAGCCGCCCAACTCGAGCTGTTGTATCCTGGCCGCCATTACCGACAAGCATGAAGTCGTGATCTGCCGGCTTGGTAGCCCAGAGAGTGGATGGACGACACGGGGATTTATCGGCAAGCCAGTCGTGGATATCGCCTTCTACAAAGGCCATCTCTATTGCATTGTGTAAAATAGTAAGGGAATTGCCAAATTTGAGATCGGCTTGGACAAATACGGTGTGCCCGTGATCAGCGCCGTCCATTGGCTTTCCATAAAGGACAAATGGGCCTATTTCGTTGGGAGCATGGGCGATCCAGATGCACATTCAAGATACATTGTCGAGATGGGAGAAAAGCTTGTGATGGTAGTGAGGGGGCCTCGGGCCCCCATGGTCGACTACGAAGGAACCGTGGGTCCTATTTCTTGTTGTTCGAGCTAGTTGATGTGCAGATGGACACCGATACCACGCAACACTTGTATTCGTGGAAAAAGGTTAGAAGCTTGGGCGATCACGCCTTATTATTGGGGCCGTCATGTTCCAAGGCAATCCACATCCCGACGAGCGGACATGGTGGTCTGCAGAGAACTACATCTACTACACACACCATCGATGTTACACACACAAGAATCATGTGCTAGAGGAGGCCCAAGAGTTCTTCGCGAGTTCGAATGATCGTCGTGTGTACTACAAAATAGATGAAATCACTAGCTACTATGTCGACTACTGCACATCGGTAGTGTACTATGTAGTGGGTGGCGCTCATCCACCCATGTGGCTTTTTCCTTCCCATGTATAGCCGGTTAGGATTGAGTACCATATCCAAGTTGAACAATTGTGAGTTTAACCAATTTTGCCTCTAACGAATCAATCTTCCACTCATTTCTGCTCCTTGTTTGAGTTTGTTAGAAGACTAGACAAGGCATTTAACTCGATGAATTTCGCCAATAAAAACAGGAATTTGTTACAGCAACTATCAGCATGTCGATTGAAAATCAAAGGACATCGATTGAAAATCAGCTAGCTACCATTACCAACTACTACCAAAAGCGTAAACAGATTTGATTGTTGGCGTTCTTGCCACCATGGCGATCTCTAGTATGTCTCTTCTCTCTAATCAAATCGTATACGAAATCGGAAAAAAAAAGCCTGGCGAATAACAGCAAAGCAAACGTAACAGCCCACTGGAAATCAGAGGACAAGTTCGGTTTAAACAACGCTCTACTACTATTTCAGGTTAATTTCCATACGTTCAATTACAGTGGAGGCGAGGGAGCCAAGCGGCGATGGCAGTTGTGAGGCGGGGGATTTTCTATGTGCCGCTTGGTAGGGGGCACCAGGCAGCATGGGGGTTAGACAAGGAGGAGGGAGGGAGGCACGGCGGTGGTTAATGGGGGCGACGACCCAGAGCTAATTGGTGCGGCAAGCCGGAAATACAATTTTACTTCCGATCTGATGTAATGTAAAAGACCTCTAACTAACTAACTACTGTAGCTAGTAGCGCATCATCATTATGAAATAAAAGATCAACAAAAGGAAACGACCAAATCATCAAGAGAGACCAGTAAGAAGAAAGCGAGTCCACTGCTTCAGCTAGGCTAGGTCCATCGACAGAGATAACATAAAGAGAGTTTAGGAGCGTGGAGTGCATGCTTATCCCGCAGTTGCCCCAATAAAATACTTTCCTCACAGATACATGCTAGTACTGATGGCTGCTCTCCGCCTCTCCCCAGTTCTTGGTGTCCGCCGATTCAGCACTCACTCGTTGCCGTCTTGGCTTATTGAACACTCGCGGGCTCGACTCGTTTGAGCTCGGCTCGTTTTGTTAATGAACCGAGCTGACTTTGAATTTTAGCTCATTAACACTAACGAGTTAAACAAACGAACTAACGAGTTTCACGAACAACTCGTTAAGCTCGCTAATATTTCCTGCATAGCTGCCTAGCTGGCCCAGCCCAGCCCAGCCCATCTAACGCTAGTATGGAAATTGGAAAATATTCTCGACAGATCTTCTCGCGTAGTAAAATCGCCTCCTCGGCTCCTCCGCTCGACCGCTCCTCGTCTTCTCATCGAAATCAATACGCCCAGCCGCCCAGGGCGCTAAATACGCCGTCCGTCCCTCTCCCTTTTTCACAGTTCTCATCTTCTCCTCGCTGCGGCAGCGAGCGGCCTAGGGTTCTTGAAGTTCCAGGCTTCTAGCCACCGTTCCCGCTTGGCCTCTCACTGTCGCCCGTCCCTGCTTGTCCGCATCCGGCGTCATCTTCCTTGTTCGCCGGCGCACTGGATAAGATGAAGAAACCGGCATCCAAGTCCAAGCAGACCTCCGGTTCCGGCACGGCGCGGCAGTCAGAGACCGTTTCAATGGCGGCAAAGCATCCACAAGGACGAGCAGCTGAACATGCGAGAGCGCGTCGAGCACAGAACAAGGAAATTGAAGCAGAGAAGGCAACAGCCGCAAGTGCTGCTACTGGTGATGATGAATCGGTGAGTTCACCCCCAATCTGAACTGTACCTCTCACGAGGCTATATGCAGATAGCGCTGGAATATTTAATTTAGCCTTCGTTCACTCAAACTGTACCATCAATTGCTGTATGCCAGATTCGTTTGTAATTTTCGCTTGATGTTTGCTAGGCTACCACTAGTCTAGTCACTAGTGTTCAATCAAGAAATACCATCTCTGTACCATCAATTGCTGTATGCCAGATTCGTTAATGATTTTAGCTTGATGTTCGCGAGGCTACCACAAGTCTAGTGTTTAATTAAGAAATACCATCTCTGTTTCCTCCATTTATTTTAGAGAAATATTTCCTGTTAGATCTTAAACATGGCCGAATTTATTGAGAAATAATTTGTTTACAAACTGCTAGTCTAATCATGATGTTTCATTTGCTATTTTTACAGGAAGATGAATGGATAGAGGTTGATGATGTTGATGTTGAGGCAGAGAAGTTCGATATGGATGATGAATTGTCTGAGCATTCTCTTGGATTAGGTGACGGCCAAAATGACAATCAAATAGAGGAGGTCAGTGCCGTTGACATGCCAAAGAAAGCAGGGAAGAGAAAAAAGGCTGACGTTGCTGCTGGTAAGGGTAAGGCCAATGAGAAGAGAACCAGAGCTAAGCGTTCAAAATGTTGGAAGTATTTCAAAGAGGTCAACGCGGTATCAAAGAAGAAGCCAGGGGAAGTTGTTACAAAGGCGAAATGCTTGTACTGTTATGAGCTTTTTGCTTATACTGGATCAACTAGTACTCTCCTGAGGCATATCGATGCTTGTGCACACATAAAGAACCAGAATGCCAAACATCTGCGTCAAGGTACAATTGGTTTTGATCCCGAAAAACCTGGTGCATCTCTGATAGTGAATCATGAATATGACCATGACGAATGCAGAAGGATAATAGCAAAGATGATTATTGTGCACGAGTACCCTTTTAGGATGGTAGAGCATGCTTGGTTTAATATCCTCATGAATTATATGAATGCATCATACAAGTTCATTGGTAGGAAGTCAATTAGAGCTGAATGCATGAAGGTATATTTATCTGAAAAAGAGATCTTGAAGAAGCAACTCAGGTCTGTTGAAAGCATTAGTTTGACATGTGATCTATGGACTTCGAACCAGAATTTATGCTACTTAGCTATGGTTGCTCACTACATAGATGATGAATGGAATATGCAGTCTCGTGTTCTGAATTTCATAGAGTTGGATCCACCACACTCAGGCCTTGTCATAGCTCAAGCCGTGTTTGAGTGTTGCCAAGAATGGAAAATAGAAGATAAGATCATGAGTTTGACCATGGATAATGCTTCCTCAAATGATACTGCAGCCAAGAATTTGACGGGTAAGTTCAAAGCTAGGAAAACAGCAAAGTTCATACCTGAGTACTTTCATGTTCGCTGCTGTGCACATATAATTAATCTGATAGTGAATGATGGTATTGCACCACTGGAACCTTTGATTAGCAAGCTTAGACAAACTGTGAAGTACTTTAAAAAGTCTGCATCGCGCATGAAACAATTCTTGGTAGTTTGCAAGTCTTTAAAACTTGAAGTTGGAAAAGGTTTATGCCTAGATGTATCAACCAGATGGAGTTCTACTTACAGAATGTTAGATGCTAGCATTTTGTATAGAGAGGCTTTGGATGAATATGCTCAATCAGATCCTAGTTACAAATGGCAGCCTACTGATTATGATTGGACATTATTTGGTAAAATTCAGCCAATATTAAAAGCATTTGCTGAGGTGACCACAGTATTATCAGGATCTAACTATCCCACAGCCAATATCTTTTATCCATATATCATGAATGTTAAGATTGCTGTAAACAACCATGCTGTAAAAAAGAGTGATGCAAATTTGAAGGCAATGGGAAAGGCAATGCTTGACAAGTTTGATAAATACTGGGATAGTCCTTATGCTGAAAATGATAATGACAATGCGAAAGACAAAAAGAAGGTGAAGAATAATGTTATGGTCATTGCAACCATTCTTGATCCTAGATTTAAGATGAAACTTGTTGGTTATTGTTTCAAGGAGCTGTATGGCAGAGATAAAGGAATGCGTGAGGCAGAGGACATCAAATCAGAGTTCCTTGACTTGTATGCTACCTATGAGGTGGAAAAAAGACAGCAAGAGGCAGCCAATGACAATGAACAGAGCGCAAATTCTAGTAAGCAACATGCTACTTCTATGTCCACATTGAGTGGGTTTCAGTCCTTTCTAGAGGAGACAAATTCAGAGCCCTCTCAGTCCGAATTGACGAGCTACCTTGAAGAAAAACCTCATCCCATGACAGATCCAAATTTTAGATTGCTTGATTGGTGGAGGCTGAATGCTCATAGGTACCCTATTTTGGCAAAGATGGCAAGAAAATTCCTAACCGTACCAGCAACTAGTGTTTCTTCAGAGTCAACATTTTCAACAGGAGGTAGAGTTCTAGATGACTACCGTAGTTCTTTGCGCCCAAACATGGTTGAGGCACTTGTTTGTGCTGCCAGCTTCATAAAAGGATCAAAAAATAACAACATTAGACCTACAATTCCAACAGTAAGTTTACTTGTCGTTATTGTCTTTATCTCAGCCTTTGTACAGTTTGAGTGAAATATTTAACTTATTATCATTTCTTTTTGCAGCAAGATGATACCGATGATGATGTGGAATTCATACCATTTCCTGATTCTTGCGTGGAAAGCAACTAAAGGAGGCATGAGCGTTCTGCACTTCTGCTACTTATGACTTCTTGGAGAATGGAGAGTTGGAGACCTTCGTGATGTGTTAAACACCTTCTATTAAGTATTTTGCTAGCATTCGGCATTGAGCTGCTGGAATATTATTTCTTATCTATTTCTCTGGATTTCAGTGTGTGTGGTTGTGGCACTTCTATTAAGACTATGAGTCTGTGAACTATTAGCTGTTGATGTTTCATTTTTCAAGTACTTCTATATAAGTTAATATTATTCATGTCCGGGTGATGCTTGATGCATTTTAAGTAGTTGATTATTTTGATACATCTCCTTAACGAGTTTAACGATCTGTTCGCGAGTCTCGTGAACTGATAACGAACCGAGCCGGTCTTTGAATTTAGCTCGTTATCCTTAGTGAGCTTAATGATCCGAGCCTTAACGATCACGAACTATAACGAGCCGAGCCTTAACGATCCGAGCAGCTCGTTAGTCCAGCCCTATACTGATGGCTGCTCTCCGCCTCTCCCCAGTTCTTGGTGTCCGCCGATTCAGCACTCACTCGTTGCCGTCTTGGCTTGGAATTGCATCATGCATCGAGTACGTGTACATGATACATATATGTTGACTTGTTTCTCTAGTATTTGTTTTATCATGCTTTGTTTGTTGCGATCAGAATTTTGTTCTGCTTGTAGAGCTGCTGTGATGATGTCGTGCGTGTTCCTCACTTGTCATCTTCTCTTCAAAGTTTCCTGTCTGGCGAGAGCATATATTCATCTTTTGTTTGGATAAAAAAGGACGAGAGCAGTCTCCACGAGAGGGATGTATGCATGCAATTTGCATGCACTTGCGCCTATCCTCTTTTTTAAATCCGAATGTCTGATGCATTTGATTTTTGTCTCATTCGCTCATTGCATGGCTAAGTTCTCTCGATTTTTCTCTCATTGCATGGCTAACTGAGATGCGGAGTATATGCCTGATAATGGTGATATAATTTTGTTTTGCGGGTATGGTGATACATTTTAACGTGTCAATTCGCAACTTCAATATATTATGTTTTTACAAGCACAGACGACGACAGATCGAGCAAATGGACATCTAGCTAGATGCCATTCCGAATTAAACACACACAGATGCTTGTTGAGTGAGCTCTTTCTCTTTACTTTTTGTCTGCTACGTGGTGCAATTCCGTTTCCAAAGTGATTAGCTAGTGATTTGTAGCTCAGAGCCTGGGATGATACGGTTCCATCCTGATAAGGAGATGGGTAACGTCATGGCAGGTACGTTAGCTAGCTTTATAGAAGAACAAGCACACTTGCCATATATAGCCGGCAAGATATATCCCGTCCTGAAATAAATGTCATTCAGCCACGTCTTTTTCAATTGAATTTCTTCCATATCTACTGAAAAATGGAAGTGGTCGGTCTCACCTGCAGCTAAAGTTTTGTAGCTTTTGTTTTGTCTCTCGCTACAGAACTGAATCGGTTCGTCTTTACTTGATGTGTTGGTTGAAGGTTGTAGACACTACCAAGTAGTGCATGCCATATAAGGCTTGCAATAATTCTAGAGTTTCATCAGCATAATCACCATCTCAGTGAACATTTACGTGCTATCACACAAAGCAGGTGGTGGCATATAGATCTGCCTGCACTTATAGCTGGGGGTAGAGGCCAGCCCACTAGCAGAGGACAAGTTTGGCAAACATGAACAGCTAGCTCCCCGTATGTAACAGAAACTCTAGGGAGTCGGGGCAGAGCTTCCTTTCATATTCATGTAGAATATGTATCTGTATATGTATGCGTACATGATAAATCAAAGATGATTAATTGTGCTAAATTTAGCGTGGAATGGGCAGACAAACGTCCTACCAGAGACAATCTCCATGTTCCATTGTCCACGAGGAAATGAATCCATCATCCCCAACAAACTAAAAAGGAATATCGATTCGTCAACAGTTGTTGAAGATTGGACATGGATGATCTCACCATGTTGTTGTAAGATTTTCCAACGACCTAATTCTCCTAGGAAATAAGCTGTCGTCATTGTACGTAGAGTAGACTGTTTTGCTATGATGTACACTCAGCAAGCACGGCTGATGGATTAATCTATGCGGAATGCTCGTGGTGGCCACGCGCGCGCGCAATACCGGATTGACAAAGGGAGATCATGTGTCAAATGGCATGGCGGCATGTACGCACTAGCCGGAGCGGCATGAAAGCTGGGAAAAAGGTTGAAGATGTGCGGCATGCCCACACGCAACGCTCACACGCCGATAGACAAGACAGAACCCCCTGAGATCCGCTATAAAACACGGCACCGGAGCGTGTGTTCGCCACACTACTCCTGCCTCCACACACCACCATCTCCATCACTCCACGTCTAGCGATCTTGCTCCCAATCTGCCATGGCCGTAAACGACACCAAGCTTGCCGACACCGAGAACCCGGCGCCCATGATGAAGTGCGGCGACACCGAGTCCGACGTAGACTTCGCCGGCCGCGCCAACTGGCTGCGCGCGGCGGTACTTGGCGCGAACGACGGGCTGGTCTCCACGGCGTCGCTGATGCTGGGCGTGAGCGCGGTGAAGCACGACGTGCGGGCCATGGTGGTGTCCGGGTTCGCGGGCCTGCTGGCGGGGGCGTGCAGCATGGCCATCGGGGAGTACGTCTCCGTCTGCTCCCAGAGGGACGTGGAGCTCGCGCAGCTGGACCGAGACGGCAGGCGCGGCGGGGAGGAAGAGAGGTCGCTTCCCAGCCCGGCACAGGCCGCTGCCGCGTCCGCGCTGGCCTTCTCCGTGGGCGCCCTGCTGCCGCTGCTGGCGGCCGGGTTCATCGTCGGGTACAGGATGAGGGTGGCCGTGGTGGTGGCCGTGGCGACGCTGGCGCTGGCCGCGTTCGGGTACGTCGGGGCCGTGCTGGGACGGGCGCCCGTGGCCAAGTCGTGCGCGAGGGTGGTGGTGGGCGGGATCGCTGCCATGGGCGTCACCTTCGGCCTCATGCGTCTCTTCCGGGCCACCGTCATGTGATGTGATCGAGATCGAGAACGCAGAGAAAACCGTCAACGAGGGAACCATGTGATCAGACGCGTTTTATTCGAACAAAAGCCAGGCGATCAGGCGCTGGGCCGGATTTGCTGAATATGAACTTTGTGGAGTTTTCAGTTTTTAAACGTAGTTGAGTATTAAGTGATGTGGAGTCAACGAGGGAACCATGTGTAAGTTGTACCATGAGTGCTGTGGAGTCTGTCCCACACACCGTTTAATGTTTTGGCTGGTACGTCACTAAGTTAATGGAATCGGGGATGTTCCATGGATCCCCACGTACGTACTATATATGGTTCAATTTTACTCTGTTTTAGAGGTAAAAATAGTAGCCTGGTGAACGAGGGTGCACACTTGCGTGTAGCTCAACCGGCTCAAGAATTTACATGATACTAGTTGTTACCACTGACATGACTTAATATGAAAGAAAGACTACATTCGGTTTATATCACACCGATACTACAACAACTCGAAGGACTCTCAGCTTAGCAACGCTACATATGACACTGTACATGATAATTAATGACTCTCCTTCTCAATCACAACTTATCTAAGTTGACATTGATTCGAAAATCTTCAGGTTGTCTTGCTGAAAGTGGTTTAGTAAACTCATCCGCAACTTGATCGCCCTTAGGTATATATCTGATGTTCAAGAGCTTATTAGCAACTCTTTTACGAACAATGTGACAATCCACCTGTATATGCTTAGTCATGGCCATGAAACAGTGAGAGATCATCCAATCGTCGAGTTGGGGGACTACTCATAGAATCCAAGGGGGTGAGATGAGCAAGGAAGTGAAACAAAAATAATAATTGTATGAAACATTTATTTTAGATTTGACAAATAGAGCACACTACCAAAATTGCACCATTGAGTACTAAGTTTTCAGTTTGATAAACATAATATATTAATATCAACACGATATCAAGTACAGCCAGCCTCTGCAAAAAGTTTTCAGTGATATAGTTATGTGAACCATTTATCATGTATTGTTAATAAAGTTAGCAATCAAAATTATATCACGTAAAACAGAACACCGTGTAAACATGGAAAGAGGGAGCTAACATAAGTCTATAACAATATAAACTAATACAAGATCAGAAAAATAAAACTACCAAAATCGTCAAGGAGGAAGGCAGAGAAAAGAGAAAGAAGGCGAGCCCACCGCGTAAAGGTAGGCCATACTGATCGATTGGGATAATAACGTAAAGAGAGATTAGGAGCGTGGAGTGCACGCTTATCTCCCAAATCTACAGACGGCTACTCCCCAGTTTTTGGTGCCCGCCTATTCAGCACTCACTCCAACAGACAAAAAAATTGTTCTCATGAATCGAGTACGTGAACCTAATATGTTGACCTGTTTATTTATTTATGCTATGCTTTTGTTTTGTGTGATCAGGAATTTGTTTGTTGTAGAGCCCGGATGATGTGTGTTCTCTCTTGTCATCTTCCCTTCAAAGTTTCATGTCCGCTTAAAGCAATATATTCCTTCTCTTTTTCTTCTTTGTTTGTCTTAAAAAGGATGAGAACAGTCTCAACACGAGAGGGATGCATGCATGCAAATTGCATGCACCTGCATTTCCTCTGTTTTTAAATTGAGTTACTAATACACTTGATTTATCTCTCATTTTATACAAGACAAAATGGAACTGAACTGAAGATGCACGGTTGCACTCACAGCTATATTCTCTCGGTTTTCTGAACTAAACTGAAGATGCACCTGGCTATTCGCGATTTATTTGACAAGCGAACACGTCGACGGAGTATATGGCTAGCAATAGCTAGATGCCATTTCCTATTTAAGCACACAAATATTCCTTGTCGGCTACAATTCCGTGCCAGCTATATAGATACTCTTAAAAGAATAGTGATATTTTCACTAAGTTGACGTTTCGCCATTTATTTTGTTCTTGGCAAGCAAATGCAACGGAGTATTTAATGGCTAGCTGGCCTAGCTAAATGCCATTTCCGAATTAAGCACGCAAGGATGCTTGTTGAGCTGCTTCTCTTTTCATATTTTTTTGGTCTGCTACCTGGTGCAATTCCATTTCCAAAAGTGTTTAACTAGTGCTATGTTGCTCAGAGCCTGAGATTATACGATTCCATCCTGATAAGGAGATCGGTTACATCATGGATGATACGTTAGCTTTAGAGCAGAACAAGCACACTTGCTATAGATAACCGGCCACATGAACATATTATCCTGAAAACTAGGTGAATCTCTCCCATATAGCTTCTCTATAAAAAAATCTCCCGTCGGCATAAACTCAATGTGCTCCTTGAAGTTTTGTGGCTTTTGTTTATTTCTAGCTAAAGCATCGAATAGGTTATTATTTACTCATTGTACTCCTTAATTTTTCTCCCTAGTTAAAGCATCGAATAGCTTTTCTTTTTGTCTGCTATATGTGACTTGCAATTCTAGAATTTTCATCAGCATCATCAATAACACTTATATAGTAGTGACAGTTGATATGCATGCACTGCTAGATGGTAAACAGCTGCCCTGTTATGACCGGCTTGACTTATGGCCGGAAGAGGCCCAATAGCACACCGAATTAGGGGCTTAGCCCAACTTATCTTTATATAAACTCTGTAATTGGATGTTTTGAGAATTAAGCAATAATCATATTTGTTGCCGACACCCTCAGGAGTCAGATCTCCCAACCCTAGCCACCGCCTCCTCCTGCAACCGCCGCCTCCCCTCGAGTAACCACGGCGCCGTCTCGCCGCCGTGCTCGCCCCAGCCCTCGCCAACCTCCCTTCCACCCCTACAACCTACGAGCTAGACCTGGTAGGACCCCGGTTCCTATCAATCTGGTATCAGGAGTTTCAGGATCGACCATGACTACACCGCTCTCCACCTCCACCACGCTGCAGGCGGCCGCCGCGACGACCGCGTCGTCCGTCTCCGGGTCCATGTCCTCCGCCGCCGCCGCCGCTTCGCAGACCACCGCGCTCCCCGCCGTGTTCACCCCGAGCAGCTGACGGCTGCCCTCCTGGACCTCAGCCAGGCGGTCGCGGTCATCCGCACGTTCCTGGCGAGCCCCTACGGGCCTCAGCCCCCCGCCGCTCCGATCACGCAGCCGCCTCCGTGGCCGCCGCTGTCCGCGCCGCCGCAGCAGCCCTCGTGGCCGCCGCTGTCCGCGCCTCTGCAGCAGCCGCCGCTGTCTGAGCCGCCGCCAACTTCGTCAACACAAGGGCTCCCGGCGTCGGCGCAGGGGGTGCCCATCACCCAAGTCCGGTTACCCCATCACCATCCCCGCTCCCCTCCTGGCTCAACGGGTCCCTGGCGCCAGTCTACAAGACCGCCGGTGGTCAGCCGTCGGTGCTACCTCCGCCGGTGCCTCCATCGACCTACGCCGGTGTGGATGGGCCCCTGTTCCAGGGCGGCTCTCTGATGCCCTCATACTCGGCTCCGTCGTCCGCCCTACTCCGCCATGAGGAACCGTATTCCGCCGCAGCGGCCGGCCAAGCGCCGCCTCACTTCACCCGGCTGGAGTTCGCGACATACGACGGGACGGTGGACCCCCTGAACTGGCTTAACCAGTGCGACCAGTTTTTCCGGGGGCAACGGACGCTTGCGTCTGACCGCACCTGGATCGCCTCCTATCACCTCCGCGGCGCCGCACAGACTTGGTACTACGCACTCGAGCAGGACGAGGGCGGCATGCCTCCTTGGGATCGTTTCCGCGAGCTGTGCCTCTTACGCTTTGGCCCACCAATTCGCGGGAGCCGGTTGGCAGAGCTGGGCCGACTACCCTTCACGTCCTCCGTGTAGGACTTTGCGGACTGCTTCCAAGCCCTAGCATGCCACGCGCCGGGTGTGACGGCTCGCCAGCGCGCCGAGCTTTTCGTGGGTGGTCTCCCGGATCACATCCGCGTGGACGTGGAGATGCGGAGTCCCCAGGACCTCCAAACGGCCATGTACTATATGCCCGCGCCTTCGAGCAGCGGGCGACCGCCATGCAGCAGGCCTTCTCGGCACGAGGCGCCCGGCCCCCTGCCCGGCCGACGCCGACACCAGCCGTCCAGGCGCGCCCAGCCCCGACCCCGGCTGGGTCCTCCACTTCGCCTGCGACACGGCCTTTCCGTCGGCTGATCACGGCCGAACAGCTCGAGCGCCGCCGGCAGAGGCTGTTTTTCAACTGCGATGACCCCTACGTGCCGGGAAACGTGTGCCCCCGGCTATTCTACCTGGAGGCCGCCGACTATGTGGATGCGGATGTCGTCGCCTCCGAGCCCCCCGACACCGACGCCACCGTGGCCGACGCCGCTGCACACGGGCCGAACCAGGCCACAGCCTTCGTCGTCTCCCTCCATGCCATGGCGGGCATCCGCATGGAGAAGACCATGCTGCTATCGATGACGATCAACGGCGAGCGCCTCCTTGCACTCCTGGACACAGGCTCCACGCACAACTTCCTGTCCGGGGCCACCATGCGCCGACTGAAGCTGCAGCCATCGGGCGCGGAGCAGCTCAGCGTTACTGTCGCCAACGGCGACCGCCTTGGCTGTTGATGTCTACGCACGCTTCTATTCTTGTAGACAGTGTTGGGCCTCCAAGAGCAGAGCTTTGTAGAACAGCGGCAAGTTTCCCTTAAGTGAATCACCCAAGTTTTATCGAACTCAGGGAGGTAGAGGTCAAAGATATCCCTCTCAAGCAACCCTGCAATTAAGATACAAGAAGTCTCTTGTGTCCCCAACACACCCAATACACTTGTCAGGAGTATAGGTGCACTAGTTCGACGAAGAGATAGTGAAATACAAGTAATATGGATGATGATAAGTAGTAATTGCAATCTGAAATAAAAATGGCAGCAAGCGAACATGTAGCAGAACTTGTTGTAAACGGTGTTTCAATGCTTAGAAACAAGGCCTAGGGATCATACTTTCACTAGTGGACACTCTCACCAATGACATCATAATTGAATACATAAGTATCTTCTCTTCACTATGCTACTCTGAACCACACTCCGGTTGGATAACGAACACCAATTCAGTGCGTAGGGCTATAAAAACACACCCCAAAGTCTGAGTAAACAAACACCACAATTTCATGGAGACATCCAACTCAAATTATAACTCATGATAAGTATTTATGCAAACTTTAGCCTAAGAGCCACACACGGTGCGCACACTGTCATCTTCACACAGTGGGACAAGGTGACTCCGGAGATCACATTAATAAAATCACTTGAGTAGCATAATAGATGAAGAGTAATATCTACTTATTCAACTAGATTACAAAGCTCATGATCACATAAAGATCACACCATGGGAGAGAGATAAATCACATAGCTACCGGTAGAGCCCTCAGCCTCGGGGGAGAACTACTCCCTCCTCATCATGGGAGGCAGCAACGGCGATGAAGATGGCGGTGGAGTCGATGGAGATGGCTCCGGGGGCAATTCCCCGTCCCGGCAAGGTACCGGAACAGAGAGTTCTGTCCCCCGAAACTTGTTCTGGATGGCGGCGGCGCTGCAGAACTCTTCGTAGAATATGACTGATTATTTTAGGGTTTTCCCGAGGAAGTCATTATATAGGCGAAGGGGCGATGTCGGTGGACGCCCGAGGGCTCCTCACCACGTGGCGGCGCGGCCCAGGGCCCACCCGCGCTGTGGCATGGTGAGGACGGCCCATGGCCCTCCTTCGTGTCTCCTTCGGACTCCGTGTACGTGACAGAAAAATAGGGACTTCACTTTTTGTTTCGTCCAATTCCGAGAATATTTCCATAACAGCTTTTCTGGAATACAAAAACAGCAGAAAACAAGAACTGGTACTGTGGCATCTTGTTAATAGGTTAGTCCCAGAAAATGCATAAAAATGATATAAAGTGTAAATAAAACATGTAGCAATTGGTATAATATAAGCATGGAACATCAGAAATTATGGATACGTTGAAGACGTATCAAGCATCCCCAAGCTTAGTTCTACTCGTCCTCGAATAGGTAAAACGATAACAACAAAATAATTTCTGAGGTGACATGCTTCCACACAATCTTGATCAAATAATATTGCAAGGCTCCTGTTATGAATGAAGTGACTCAAGGCAATGGTCTATAGTTTGCTAACACATAGATAAAGAGTAAACAACTGAATCATATAAGCAAAAACTTTTCATGAATAGTACTTTCAAGACAAGCATCAAAAAGCTTTGCATAAGAGTTAGCTCATAAAGCAATAGATTCTAAGTAAAAGGCATTGAAGCAACACATAGGAAGATTTAAGTTTCAGCAATTGTTTTCAACCTTCAACATGTATATCTTATGGATAATTGTCAACACAAAGAAATATAATAAGTGCAATAAGCAAGCATATAAAAATTGTTGCACACAAAGTTGACACAAGTGTTTGCTTCTGATACGTCTCCAACGTATCCATAATTTCTGCTGTTCCATGCTCATATTATACCATTTGCTGCATGTTTTATATACACTTCGTATCACTTTTATGCATTTTATGGGACTAACCTATTAACAAGATGCCACAGTGCCAGTTCCCTGTTTTTGGTTTCAGAAAGTTACTTCTGGAAATATTCTTGGAATTGCACGAAACAAAAGGCCAGGTCCCTATTTTTCCAGCACGTACACGGAGTCCGAAGGAGAGACGAAGGAGAGCCACGAGATGGCCAAACCATAGGCAGGCGCGGCAGAGGGCCCCACCGCGCCGCCAGGTGGTTTGGGCCCCTCGGAGGTCCGCCGACATCGCCCCTTCGCCTATTTATTCCCCGAGACGTGAAAACCCTAAAACACCGAGCCTGTCATCCAGAACATATTCGCTGCCGCCGTCGTCGTCAACCCTAACTCGGGGGGTTTCTGAAGCTCTTCCCGGCACCCTGCCGGAGAGGGGAATCATCACCGGAGGGCTCTACATCGCCATGCCCGCCTCCGGAGTGATGCGTGAGTAGTTCATCCTTGGACTATGGGTCCATAGCAGTAGCTAGATGGTTGTCTTCTCCACTTGTGCCATCATGTTTAGATCTTGTGAGCTGCCTATCATGATCAAGATCATCTTATTGTAATGCTACATGTTGTGTTTGCTGGGATCTGACTTATATTGATACCTATGTGGAGTTGAATATTATATTATCATGTCTATGTCATTTGTGATCTTGCATGCTCTCCGTTACTTGTTGAAGCCTTGGCCACGTGAATACTTGTGACTCCAAAAGGGAGTATTTATGCATGATAGTTGGGTTCAACCTCTATTTAACCTGGGATAGTGACAGCAAGTTCTAAGGTTGTAGATGTGTTGTTGCCACTAGGGGTAAAACAACAATGCTTTATTCAAGGATGAATGTATTGTTTACATTACGCACATTACTTAATGCAATTGTCTGTTGCTTGCAACTTAATACTGGAAGGGGTACGGATGTTAACCGGAAAGTGGACTATTTAGGCATAGATGCATGCTGGATAGCGGTCTATGTACTTTGTCGTAATGCCCAAATGAATCTCATAGTAGACACCACAGCTCACACATGCATGTTATATGCACTTATCAACTGTCAATTGCCCAGCTGTAATTTGTTTACCCAGCATGTTAGTTATCTTATTGGAGAGACACCACTAGTGAACTGTGGACCCCGGTCCATTCTTTTACATCTGAAATACAATCTACTGCAATCATTGTTCTCTACTGTTTTATGCAAACAAACATCATTTTCCATTCGATACGTTTAACCCTTTGTTTTCAGCAAGCCGGTGAGATTGACAACCTCACTGTTAAGTTGGGGCAAAGTAATTTGGTTGTGTTGTGCAGGTTCCACGTTGGCACCGGAATCCCTGGTGTTGCGCCGCACTACACTCTTTCACCAACACCTTCGAAGCAAACCTCGTTTTCCTACTGGTCCGATTAAACCTTGGTTTCATACTGAGGGAAAACTTACTGCTGCACTCATCATACCTTCCTCTTGGGGTTCCCAACTGACGTGTGACGTACAAGCATTGTTTCTGGCACTATCAACCTAGAGCCACCAGCTTCTGAGATAGAAAGAAGTAGGTAAACTGACTCGATATAAAGTAAAAGAAAGGCCCTTCGCAGAGGGAAGCAGGGATTAAATCATGTGCTAGAGCTTTTTAAGTTTTTGAAATCATATAGAGAGCATAAAGTAAGTTTTTGAGAGGTGTTTGTTGTTGTCAACGAATGGTAGTAGGCACTCTAACCCCCTTGTCAACCAGACTTTCAAGAGCGGCTCCCGTGAAGGACATTATTTCTACCAGCAAGGCAGATCATCCCTCTTGTTCTCTTTTGTTTACACATGCAGTTATTCACTGGTATCATTGCTTATCTGATTGGATCAGGGCAAAAATGTGGAGAGAATTAAGTGGTTAAAGTTGTAATTAATTGGGACTGGGCACCCCATTTGCCAGCTCTTTTTGCAAAGTTATTGGATAAGCGGATGTATATGCCACTAGTCCATTGGTGAAAGTCTGTCATGAGTAAATGACAAGGTGATAGAGAAAACGCCACATAACTTCGTCATGAGCTATAAAATATTGACACAAATAAGGAGTAATAAAGTTTTGAATAGTTTAAAGGTAGCACATGAAGTATTTACTTGGAATGGCAGGAAATACCACATAATAGGTAGTTATGGTGGACACAGATGGCATGGGTTTTGGCTCAAGGTTTGGATGCACGAGAAGCATTCCCTCTCAGTACAGGGTTTAACCTAGCAAGGTTGTTTGAAGCAAACACAGGATATCAACTGGTACAGCAAGTCTTACATAAAAACATATTGCAAGCTTTATAAGACTCTACCCTGTCTTCCTTGTTACTCAAACACTTTATCAGAAAATATCTAGACCTTAGAGATACCAAACATGCAAACCAAATCTCAACAAGCTCTACGGTAGTTCTCTACTAATAGGTTTTAACTACATGATGCAAGAGCTTAAACATGATCTACTTGAAAACTCAAAATAATTGCAAAGCATCAAATTATCCAAGACAATGATCTACAAGAAGAAGTATGTCTTTTCAATATACCATCTACCACATGTAGCATTTTCTGTTTCCAACCAAACACCAATCAACTTATTTCAATATAAAACTCTCCAAATAATACAACAATGAAACAAGAGAGTACTTCTCTACAAGAACTAACAGCTCTGAACAAGAGATGCATGAAAAACAGGAGCTAAAAGCATTGCAGTAGCTAGTTAAGAATACTCAACAAGTATAAGTGAAGAATATGAGTATTCACGTGAAAAAGCGGAGTGTGTCTATCTCCCACACAAGAATGTTAGGATCTAATTTATTCAGAAAAAGAAAACAACAAAACAAAAATAAAAGCACACAGATGCTCCAAGTAAAGCACATAAAATGTCATAGACCGGACGAGGGCCGACGGGACGGATATCAAAACCATGACACTATACATATAAAAACATAAGAAAATTATACAAGAAAAAATAAATATGCATTCAAATCATACAAGTAATTTTAAAAAAAATAAAAGATAATAAAGAGGCTCACCGAGGTCGTGCCGGTCACAGGACGGCGGGGGCTATCGACGGCGGTGAGGACCGAGACGACACTAAAATCCACAAATAATAAATTAATGTTAGCTCAAGAAACATATAAAAATATGAACTACTTAGCTTAGGCATTTCATCAAACACCTAGGTAGCACTACAAAAATGAAATGAGCTAAACTTGTATGGAAATGGCTAAAATTCGGCCGCCGGGTGAAAGGATCAAGTGTTGCTAACCCTTGGAGAGATGGGTGCCGTCTATCTTGACAAATCTTGGAAAAAAATGGGGCTACACTTGAGCTTGAGAGAGGAAACAATGGAGATAAGCTTGAGAGTTCAAAAATGGTGGCTGGCCCGGGGTGGGAGATGATATAGCGGGACCTCTAGTCCCGGGTTGTACCACGGCCCAGGACGAAAGGTCCACCTTCCAGTCTCCGCCCTGCCGCTGACTGCCTCGGTCCCAGGTGGTATCACGGCCCGGAACTAGAGGTGCCCTACGACCCGGGACCCGACCTGCGCAGCGTCGGAGCAGCCGACCCGGTACTAGTTCCCTCCTCTAGTACCGGGTTGTACCACGCCCGGGACTAGAGCCCAACACCCCTCTCCACCAAAGGTCCGGTTTCCACTAGTGTGAAAGGGGGATCCGGATCTTTCGAACATGGATGTCGAGTTACTTGCTTATCACCATCATGTTCCGATAAACTCATTGATGGTAAAGTCACTTATGTTACGAATGCCAAGTCCCCTGAAGTCGTGTTGCTCGATACTCATCATAGAGGAATGCTTAAGGGTTCGGATGGTTACATTGATCTCGCAAGGCAAGTTGTTTCGGTGGAGCTTCAAGGAAGTATGAAGGTTGTCGTGCAGGCCTACTCGTCATCTGGTGATATCGCCGCACAAGGTCATGTCTCTTTCACACCCGAAACTTGCAGCGTAAGTCGACAGAGATTTTACGTTGGTGACACTCAGGTGGAGATTAATGTCGCTTGGTCCCTTCTAGTTTCCGAGAAGCGTGATATTGCACTCCAGGGATGGCTGTATGAAGCTTGAGAGGCAATGAATTTGAGGACGAGGGCTTGAAAAGAGCAAATGAACGTTTGATGTATCCATTCGGGTTTGTCGGAGTGTCCTCGGAATGTTTGTAGTAAACCTTACTACATAAGATGTTCAACTATATCAGTGTGTGGACTACAATAATATGTGTACCGACTGCAAATTTAAAGACAGATTATGTGAAGCATTCATGAATTATTAGCTATCCATACTGTATTTCACTCATCTTTCAGAGCTGGTTGGAAAGAGAATCACTGAGATGAATTTAGCAGGCACGGTAAAAACAATACTGCCGTTTGTAAGTTTTTTGCAAACCAGAACCATGCAAAATGCACGGTAAAAATGCCGATACTGCAAATTTATGCTAACTACCGTCAGCACCGATGGGGATAGGGATCGGGTGGGGCGACATGGTCATTCTTGTATATTCTTGTACTACAGACTGGTTGAAGCATCCAGTGTTTTTTGTACAAAAAAAAGCGGGGACGTGTTTTTTGTAATTATAATGTCATCCAAATGCGGTATTCAATTTCATAAATTTCCTAGTTACTCATAGCTTTTGTATACATCAAGTCGAGTACACTAAACTAACCTCCCAGTCCTAAGCTTCAACTTTACATCGGCAGTGTCTGAAGCAAGTCAGGTACAGAACAAACAAGCGGGGACATGTTTTTTGTAATTATAATGTCATCCAAATGTGGTATTCAATTTCATAAATTTCCTAGTTACTCATAGCTTTTGTATACATCAAGTCGAGTACACTAAACTAACCTCCCAGTCCTAAGCTTCAACTTTACATCGGCAGTGTCTGAAGCAAGTCAGGTACAGAACAAACAAGTAACAAATCCTATGTGTCGGGTATGATACTGCTCAGCGCCAGTATCCTATTCAGTTTCGCTATGGCATTGTGGCCTGAAGAATTCTTGCAAGGACAGACGCTTCACTGAGAAAAGGCGTCAAAATGTTCAGCTATATAACATCCAGATTTCCAGCATTTTAGGTGGAGCAAGAGGCAGCATGACAAGTGACAAAACCTGGAATATCCTGCAACATTTTTTTTTTTTGCGGAGAATCCTGCAACATTTTGAACACTTGCATCAGTTCAACAATGCATTTCAACCTAGTTAGCGAGGAAAAAGTGAAAAACTAAAACTGGGTTTGTAGTTACTTGGCTCTAGAGTCTAGACAGTACACTCAGTGTTGGCAAAGGATGATACTCGTTGTAAAAACTAGGAGAGAGGGTTTGGGGGAAGCCACACACGTATAACGACGTGGGGTTCCAGTTTATATAGATGGCTCTAGGCCGATTAGGGTTAGGTTACACGGGTTAGGTTACATCAATTAGAGTCCTAACTATACACGCTAACACCCCCCGCAGTCACAGCGGGAGGTTTCCGAACGCAAAGACTGGAACGGAAGTCAAGGAAGAGCTGGGTAGGCAGCCCTTTGGTCATTACATCCGCAAACTGGAGAGCTGATGGAACATGCAGGACTCGAACTTCTCCAAGAGAAACCCTCTCGCGGACGAAATGAATATCGATCTCAATGTGCTTGGTTCGACGATGTTGTACCGGGTTCGAGGACATGTAGATCGCTGACACATTGTCGCAGTAGACAAGAGTGGCAGATCAAAGAGGACGATGAAGCTCCTGTAGCAACTGTCGCAGCCAACAACACTCGGCAATAGCATGAGCAACAGCGCGGTACTCGGCTTCTGCGCTGGATCGCGAGTCGGTTGTCTGGCGTTTAGAAGACCAGGAAATCAGACTGTCACCATAGTAGACGCAGTAGCCAGACATCGAGCGGCGAGAGTCGAGACAGCCCGCCCAATCAGCATCGGAATAGGCTGGCAAAGTCGTCGAGGCAGAGGCATGAAGGTGGAGACCATAATCCATGGTGCCACGAACATAGCGCAGAACACGCTTCACAAGAGCAAGGTGTGGTGCATGCGGGGCATGCATATGTAAACAAACCTGCTGCACGACATAGGAGATGTCCGGTCAAGTCAAAGTGAGATACTGAAGAGCTCCAGCAAGACTACGGTACTCAGTTGCATCAGGCAGGCGATCACCATCCGTATCAGAAAGCTTGGCGTGAGTGTCTATCGGGGTCACAGTAGATTGACAATCAGCCATACCAGCACGCTGTAACACATCGACAACATACTGTTTTGAGAGAGGAACAACCCATCGGACGATCGAGTGACAGCAATGCCCAGAAAGAAGTGAAGATCACCGATATCAGTCATGGCGAACTCACTATGAAGCCTGGTACAAATGCTGCAGAAACACTGTGGAGGAGGCCGTGACAATGATGTCGTCAACATAGAGCAGCATGTAAGCCATGTCGGTCCCAGATTTGAGAACAAACAGCGAGGTGTCGGTGACGGAGGCAACAAAACCTAAGGTGGCAATGTATGTAGCAAACCTTTGGTACCATGCCCGAGGAGCCTGTTTCAAGCCGTAAAGAGACTTGTGGAGACGGCAGACGTGATCCGGGTGACGAGCATCAACAAATCCCGGCGGCTGCTGACAGTACACAACCTCATCAAGATTGCCGTTGAGGAAGGCATTCTTAACGTCGAGCTGGCGAATAGGCCATGACTGTGAGATGGCAATGGTCAGAACAGTCCGAATTGTAGCGGGCTTCACAACAGGACTGAAGGTTCCGTCGTAGTCGATGCCAGGACGTTGAGAGTATCCCTGAACAACCCACCGTGCTTTGTAGCGAGAGAGGCGGCCGTCGGCATGGAACTTGTGACGAAAGATCCATTTGCCAGTGACGACGTTTGCACGGGGAGGTCGGGGAACAAGGCTCCAGGTGTTGTTGTCAAGAAGAGCTTGGTGCTCGTCAGCCATGGCCGAGCGCCAGTTGGGATCTTGCATAGCTGTCGGTACGTGGTCGGGATGGGAGCAACATCGGTAGTGATAGCCGAGAGGTTGAGCCGATCCACTGAACGTACAACACGACCACGGCGTGTCGTCCGTGGTGCAGACGTAGCAGAAGTTGAAGGAGCAGTCGATGTCGAGGTCGCATCGGCACTGCGCGGAGCAGCATCGGTAGCTGTCGCAGCAGGCAGATGTGTGGCAGCAGTGCGGCGGGCACCCGGAGGAGGTCGGGCGGAGGCAGCAGCAGCAGGTTGTGCCATGGCAGAAACCCGCACTGCTTTTGCTGCCGTGGCAGAGAACCGCGCTGCATTAGCTGTCGTGGCAGAGACACGGACGGCCGCTGCAGCAGTGTCTGCCGTGGCAGAGGCATGTGCTGCATTTTCTGCCGTGGCAGAAACCCGAGGCTGAGGAGCTGCGGTAGGCGTCGAAGAGCTCGATGGCGGGAAGGCCGGTGCGTCGACGAAGAGGAAGTCGAGTCGACGCACAGCCCCCGTGGGCGATGAAGTTGGCACATGCTGAAACGGGAAAACAGTCTCGTCGAAGGTGACATGCCGTGAGACAATTAGTTTACCCGAAACTAGATCATAACATCGGTAACCACGATGATTAGAGGGGTAGCCGAGGAACACGCAGGGGACGGACCTAGGACGGAGTTTGTGTTGTGCGGTGGAGGCGATGTTAGGGAAACATAAACAACCGAAAACATGGAGATTATCGTAGGTGGGAGGTGCGTTATGGAGACGCGTGTAGGGTACGGCCGAGGCAATGGCTTTGCAGGGACGCCGGTTAACTAGATGAGTAGCTGCAGTGAGAGCTTCAGCCCAGAAAATTACAGGGAGGTTTGCATGAAACATAAGCGTGCGCATTGTATCGTTGAGGGTACGAATGGCACGCTCGGCCTTGCCGTTCTGTTGTGACGTATAGGGACACGAGAGACGCAAGGTAGTGCCTTTTGTAGACAGCAAGGTGTCGACTGTGGAGTTCAGAAACTCAGTGCCGTTATCGGTTTGGAGGGATCAGATTGTGACGCCGAACTGTGTGCGAGCATATGCAAAGAAATTCTGAAGTGTACGTGTTGCACAAGATTTATGTTTGAGAGGAAACAAGCAGTAAAAGTGAGAGAAATCATCGACAATAACGAGGTATTATCGAAAACCTAAATTACTTATAACTGGAGAGGTCCACAAATCACAATGTATCAAATCGAAAACGGCGCTAGTCGCAGAAGTAGAAGAACTAAACGGCAGTCGAACATGTTTACCAAGTTGGCATGCTTGGCAAACAGTGGACCGGCGAGGTTTATTACACTTTATAAAAGATAAATGCTGCAAGGCCGACATGGCATCGTGTCCGGGGTGGCCGAGACGCTGGTGCCACAGATCAGCAGGGGCGGTGGCGATCATGGTAGTGGGTGGAGGCCGGCGAGAAGTGGCGGCGGCAGGAAAGGTGTAAAGATCGCCATCGCTATCGCACCTAAGCATCACGTGACGGGTCTTCAGGTCCTTCACAGAGAAACCACAAGCGTCAAACTCAACTGAACAAAAATTGTCTTTGGTGAATTTGCGAATAGAAAGCAAGTTGCGAATTATGTGTGGGACAAAAAGAACATTGTTGAGTTTAAACGTGTGACCAGAATGTGTGGAAAAGGAGGTGCGACCAGAGGATGTGATGGGCACGGCATGGCCGTTCCCAACGGTGACAAATTGAGGAGTGGATAAAGGTGTGGAAGAAGAGAGATTACCATCATCGTTGGTCATGTGAGATGAAGCGCCCGAGTCCATGACCCAGCCACCCTGCTGAAGTGCCAGATTGTTGAGGGCGGTGATGAGGGCGGAGTTGTCCCAGCTTGGTGTAGAGGATGATGAAGCCGACGACTGGTACACCGGAGCGGCTGTCGTCGTGTAGGCCTGAGGACACGGGCCAAGAAGCCCCGGTGCAGATGGACTGCGCCACTGTCCCGATCCCGGCGAGAAGCACACCCAGGGCCAGCCGGAGAGGGAGTAGGACCACGGTTGGGGTTGGAGGGGCGACCTCCGCCGATCTTCTTCTTGGGCTTGAAGGCCGGCTTGGGCTGGCCGGTGTTGGAGGAGTCACCGCGGCAGCCAGCGCCGGTGCACGCAGGGGCACGGGCCTGTGCAACGAGAGCCGTGGAAGCAGCATTGGATGCGGCGTTGTTCTGCTGCATCTCCTCCATGAGGAGCATGCTGCGGACACGGAGGAACTAGGGGAGTGGCTCGGTCATGGAGATCACCATGGCGGCCGAGGCGAAGCGCGGACCGAGACCGTGCAGGGTGTTGAGAACCAGTGCGCGATCCGATACGGCGGAGTCGTTGTCGGCGAGATCGTCGGAGAGATGTTTCTGGCACCGGCAGTACTCCGTGATGGACATGGCTCCCTGCACAAGCTGGCGGAAGTCGTTGTCGAGGTAGATGGCTTTGCTGGCTTTGTTGGCGGTGAAGAGCTCGTGCACGGCGAGCCAGAGCTGGCGGGCCGTTTGATCACGGGCGAGCGCCATGTCTACAACATCCTCGTCGAGGCCGGAGTGGAGGACGTTCAACACGGTGTAGTCCGAGGCGAGCCAGGCGGGATCAGCTGGGGCGGCGGCGACGGAGCCGTCGACGTGACCAAGGAGGCCGCCGCGGCCGAGGGATGCCTTCATGTAGATCGTCCACTTGGTCTAGTTGCTGGCTTGGAAGGAGAGGACGACGGGGGCGACGTTCCGAGGAGCGCCGACAGGGAGGATGGCGGCGGTGGGAGCGCCGACCGCAGGCACGATGGCATCGGAGGCGGCGGGGCCTGACATAGCGGCAGCGGAAGAGTTGGCGGCTAGGGTTTAGGATCGATGGTTTTTAGCCTGATACCATGTAGAAACCTAGGAGAGAGGCTGAGGGTTTGGGGGAAGCCACACACGTATAACGACGTGGGGTTCCAGTTTATATAGATGGCTCTAGGCCGACTAGGGTTAGGTTACACGGGTTAGGTTACATCAATTAGAGTCCTAACTATACACGCTAACACTCGTACAGGTACACCTAATTAGTGAATGCAATCCAGTCAGGAGAGGCATCCCCTATAGCGCGTGAGAAGTACAAATTAACAGGGAAACATATGGTTGTACTAGATAGTAAGAATTTAACCATCCCATTTCCATCTAATCTAAACCTATTGTGCATATCATCCACTCGATCTGATCTTTAATTCGGAGAAAACATATGGTGTATCTCGCGTCCAGGTCCATACATGGGCTTTAGCCCTTTATTACCTCATCTCATCCAGGCCCGTTAGGCACACCGACATAAGCTCCTATTTCTCTCGCGCTCGTCAAACCCTTGCCACCGATCGCACAACAAGATGGAGCCGTCGGGCATGGTTGCAAGCATAGAGACCTCGCCAGCGACGATGCGGCCGTGGTCAAGTCTCCCCGACGATCTCCTAGCCCTTGTCCTCTCGAGACTGGACTCCTCGTTTGACCACGTCCGATTCTCCATAATGTGCACGTCGTGGCGCGCCGTCCTGTTGACACAGCCCCCATGCCGCGTCCACTCATGGCTGCTCCTCGATCCGCACGGCGTGGGCGAGACGAAGCGTGCCTATTGTCCTGGAGACGGCACGATTGTGCCGCTCGTCTCACTCCTCGGCGTCGGCGAGATGCACGGCAAGTGCTTTGTTGGCTCTCACCCCGGTGGCTGGGTCGCATACGAGGCGCCGCTCCGTGTCATCAACGTCTTCTCCGGTGCTGAGGCGGCGCTACCGCTGGCAGACCATGGGACTGGTGTCGCTACCCGCAAGGTAATATTCTCCGAGCCGCCCAACTCGAGCTGTTGTATCCTGGCCGCCATTACCGACAAGCATGAAGTCGTGATCTGCCGGCTTGGTAGCCCAGAGAGTGGATGGACGACACGGGGATTTATCGGCAAGCCAGTCGTGGATATCGCCTTCTACAAAGGCCATCTCTATTGCATTGTGTAAAATAGTAAGGGAATTGCCAAATTTGAGATCGGCTTGGACAAATACGGTGTGCCCGTGATCAGCGCCGTCCATTGGCTTTCCATAAAGGACAAATGGGCCTATTTCGTTGGGAGCATGGGCGATCCAGATGCACATTCAAGATACATTGTCGAGATGGGAGAAAAGCTTGTGATGGTAGTGAGGGGGCCTCGGGCCCCCATGGTCGACTACGAAGGAACCGTGGGTCCTATTTCTTGTTGTTCGAGCTAGTTGATGTGCAGATGGACACCGATACCACGCAACACTTGTATTCGTGGAAAAAGGTTAGAAGCTTGGGCGATCACGCCTTATTATTGGGGCCGTCATGTTCCAAGGCAATCCACATCCCGACGAGCGGGCATGGTGGTCTGCAGAGAACTACATCTACTACACACACCATCGATGTTACACACACAAGAATCATGTGCTAGAGGAGGCCCAAGAGTTCTTCGCGAGTTCGAATGATCGTCGTGTGTACTACAAAATAGATGAAATCACTAGCTACTATGTCGACTACTGCACATCGGTAGTGTACTATGTAGTGGGTGGCGCTCATCCACCCATGTGGCTTTTTCCTTCCCATGTATAGCCGGTTAGGATTGAGTACCATATCCAAGTTGAACAATTGTGAGTTTAACCAATTTTGCCTCTAACGAATCAATCTTCCACTCATTTCTGCTCCTTGTTTGAGTTTGTTAGAAGACTAGACAAGGCATTTAACTCGATGAATTTCGCCAATAAAAACAGGAATTTGTTACAGCAACTATCAGCATGTCGATTGAAAATCAAAGGACATCGATTGAAAATCAGCTAGCTACCATTACCAACTACTACCAAAAGCGTAAACAGATTTGATTGTTGGCGTTCTTGCCACCATGGCGATCTCTAGTATGTCTCTTCTCTCTAATCAAATCGTATACGAAATCGGAAAAAAAAAACCTGGCGAATAACAGCAAAGCAAACGTAACAGCCCACTGGAAATCAGAGGACAAGTTCGGTTTAAACAACGCTCTACTACTATTTCAGGTTAATTTCCATACGTTCAATTACAGTGGAGGCGAGGGAGCCAAGCGGCGATGGCAGTTGTGAGGCGGGGGATTTTCTATGTGCCGCTTGGTAGGGGGCACCAGGCAGCATGGGGGTTAGACAAGGAGGAGGGAGGGAGGCACGGCGGTGGTTAATGGGGGTGACGACCCAGAGCTAATTGGTGCGGCAAGCCGGAAATACAATTTTACTTCCGATCTGATGTAATGTAAAAGACCTCTAACTAACTAACTACTGTAGCTAGTAGCGCATCATCATTATGAAATAAAAGATCAACAAAAGGAAACGACCAAATCATCAAGAGAGACCAGTAAGAAGAAAGCGAGTCCACTGCTTCAGCTAGGCTAGGTCCATCGACAGAGATAACATAAAGAGAGTTTAGGAGCGTGGAGTGCATGCTTATCCCGCAGTTGCCCCAATAAAATACTTTCCTCACAGATACATGCTAGTACTGATGGCTGCTCTCCGCCTCTCCCCAGTTCTTGGTGTCCGCCGATTCAGCACTCACTCGTTGCCGTCTTGGCTTGGAATTGCATCATGCATCGAGTACGTGTACATGATACATATATGTTGACTTGTTTCTCTAGTATTTGTTTTATCATGCTTTGTTTGTTGCGATCAGAATTTTGTTCTGCTTGTAGAGCTGCTGTGATGATGTCGTGCGTGTTCCTCACTTGTCATCTTCTCTTCAAAGTTTCCTGTCTGGCGAGAGCATATATTCATCTTTTGTTTGGATAAAAAAGGACGAGAGCAGTCTCCACGAGAGGGATGTATGCATGCAATTTGCATGCACTTGCGCCTATCCTCTTTTTTAAATCCGAATGTCTGATGCATTTGATTTTTGTCTCATTCGCTCATTGCATGGCTAAATTCTCTCGATTTTTCTCTCATTGCATGGCTAACTGAGATGCGGAGTATATGCCTGATAATGGTGATATAATTTTGTTTTGCGGGTATGGTGATACATTTTAACGTGTCAATTCGCAACTTCAATATATTATGTTTTTACAAGCACAGACGACGACAGATCGAGCAAATGGACATCTAGCTAGATGCCATTCCGAATTAAACACACACAGATGCTTGTTGAGTGAGCTCTTTCTCTTTACTTTTTGTCTGCTACGTGGTGCAATTCCGTTTCCAAAGTGATTAGCTAGTGATTTGTAGCTCAGAGCCTGGGATGATACGGTTCCATCCTGATAAGGAGATGGGTAACGTCATGGCAGGTACGTTAGCTAGCTTTATAGAAGAACAAGCACACTTGCCATATATAGCCGGCAAGATATATCCCGTCCTGAAATAAATGTCATTCAGCCACGTCTTTTTCAATTGAATTTCTTCCATATCTACTGAAAAATGGAAGTGGTCGGTCTCACCTGCAGCTAAAGTTTTGTAGCTTTTGTTTTGTCTCTCGCTACAGAACTGAATCGGTTCGTCTTTACTTGATGTGTTGGTTGAAGGTTGTAGACACTACCAAGTAGTGCATGCCATATAAGGCTTGCAATAATTCTAGAGTTTCATCAGCATAATCACCATCTCAGTGAACATTTACGTGCTATCACACAAAGCAGGTGGTGGCATATAGATCTGCCTGCACTTATAGCTGGGGGTAGAGGCCAGCCCACTAGCAGAGGACAAGTTTGGCAAACATGAACAGCTAGCTCCCCGTATGTAACAGAAACTCTAGGGAGTCGGGGCAGAGCTTCCTTTCATATTCATGTAGAATATGTATCTGTATATGTATGCGTACATGATAAATCAAAGATGATTAATTGTGCTAAATTTAGCGTGGAATGGGCAGACAAACGTCCTACCAGAGACAATCTCCATGTTCCATTGTCCACGAGGAAATGAATCCATCATCCCCAACAAACTAAAAAGGAATATCGATTCGTCAACAGTTGTTGAAGATTGGACATGGATGATCTCACCATGTTGTTGTAAGATTTTCCAACGATCTAATTCTCCTAGGAAATAAGCTGTCGTCATTGTACGTAGAGTAGACTGTTTTGCTATGATGTACACTCAGCAAGCACGGCTGATGGATTAATCTATGCGGAATGCTCGTGGTGGCCACGCGCGCGCGCAATACCGGATTGACAAAGGGAGATCATGTGTCAAATGGCATGGCGGCATGTACGCACTAGCCGGAGCGGCATGAAAGCTGGGAAAAAGGTTGAAGATGTGCGGCATGCCCACACGCAACGCTCACACGCCGATAGACAAGACAGAACCCCCTGAGATCCGCTATAAAACACGGCACCGGAGCGTGTGTTCGCCACACTACTCCTGCCTCCACACACCACCATCTCCATCACTCCACGTCTAGCGATCTTGCTCCCAATCTGCCATGGCCGTAAACGACACCAAGCTTGCCGACACCGAGAACCCGGCGCCCATGATGAAGTGCGGCGACACCGAGTCCGACGTAGACTTCGCCGGCCGCGCCAACTGGCTGCGCGCGGCGGTACTTGGCGCGAACGACGGGCTGGTCTCCACGGCGTCGCTGATGCTGGGCGTGAGCGCGGTGAAGCACGACGTGCGGGCCATGGTGGTGTCCGGGTTCGCGGGCCTGCTGGCGGGGGCGTGCAGCATGGCCATCGGGGAGTACGTCTCCGTCTGCTCCCAGAGGGACGTGGAGCTCGCGCAGCTGGACCGAGACGGCAGGCGCGGCGGGGAGGAAGAGAGGTCGCTTCCCAGCCCGGCACAGGCCGCTGCCGCGTCCGCGCTGGCCTTCTCCGTGGGCGCCCTGCTGCCGCTGCTGGCGGCCGGGTTCATCGTCGGGTACAGGATGAGGGTGGCCGTGGTGGTGGCCGTGGCGACGCTGGCGCTGGCCGCGTTCGGGTACGTCGGGGCCGTGCTGGGACGGGCGCCCGTGGCCAAGTCGTGCGCGAGGGTGGTGGTGGGCGGGATCGCTGCCATGGGCGTCACCTTCGGCCTCATGCGTCTCTTCCGGGCCACCGTCATGTGATGTGATCGAGATCGAGAACGCAGAGAAAACCGTCAACGAGGGAACCATGTGATCAGACGCGTTTTATTCGAACAAAAGCCAGGCGATCAGGCGCTGGCCGGATTTGCTGAATATGAACTTTGTGGAGTTTTCAGTTTTTAAACGTAGTTGAGTATTAAGTGATGTGGAGTCAACGAGGGAACCATGTGTAAGTTGTACCATGAGTGCTGTGGAGTCTGTCCCACACACCGTTTAATGTTTTGGCTGGTACGTCACTAAGTTAATGGAATCGGGGATGTTCCATGGATCCCCACGTACGTACTATATATGGTTCAATTTTACTCTGTTTTAGAGGTAAAAATAGTAGCCTGGTGAACGAGGGTGCACACTTGCGTGTAGCTCAACCGGCTCAAGAATTTACATGATACTAGTTGTTACCACTGACATGACTTAATATGAAAGAAAGACTACATTCGGTTTATATCACACCGATACTACAACAACTCGAAGGACTCTCAGCTTAGCAACGCTACATATGACACTGTACATGATAATTAATGACTCTCCTTCTCAATCACAACTTATCTAAGTTGACATTGATTCGAAAATCTTCAGGTTGTCTTGCTGAAAGTGGTTTAGTAAACTCATCCGCAACTTGATCGCCCTTAGGTATATATCTGATGTTCAAGAGCTTATTAGCAACTCTTTTACGAACAATGTGACAATCCACCTGTATATGCTTAGTCATGGCCATGAAACAGTGAGAGATCATCCAATCGTCGAGTTGGGGGACTACTCATAGAATCCAAGGGGGTGAGATGAGCAAGGAAGTGAAACAAAAATAATAATTGTATGAAACATTTATTTTAGATTTGACAAACAGAGCACACTACCAAAATTGCACCATTGAGTACTAAGTTTTCAGTTTGATAAACATAATATATTAATATCAACACGATATCAAGTACAGCCAGCCTCTGCAAAAAGTTTTCAGTGATATAGTTATGTGAACCATTTATCATGTATTGTTAATAAAGTTAGCAATCAAAATTATATCACGTAAAACAGAACACCGTGTAAACATGGAAAGAGGGAGCTAACATAAGTCTATAACAATGTAAACTAATACAAGATCAGAAAAATAAAACTACCAAAATCGTCAAGGAGGAAGGCAGAGAAAAGAGAAAGAAGGCGAGCCCACCGCGTAAAGGTAGGCCATACTGATCGATTGGGATAATAACGTAAAGAGAGATTAGGAGCGTGGAGTGCACGCTTATCTCCCAAATCTACAGACGGCTACTCCCCAGTTTTTGGTGCCCGCCTATTCAGCACTCACTCCAACAGACAAAAAAATTGTTCTCATGAATCGAGTACGTGAACCTAATATGTTGACCTGTTTATTTATTTATGCTATGCTTTTGTTTTGTGTGATCAGGAATTTGTTTGTTGTAGAGCCCGGATGATGTGTGTTCTCTCTTGTCATCTTCCCTTCAAAGTTTCATGTCCGCTTAAAGCAATATATTCCTTCTCTTTTTCTTCTTTGTTTGTCTTAAAAAGGATGAGAACAGTCTCAACACGAGAGGGATGCATGCATGCAAATTGCATGCACCTGCATTTCCTCTGTTTTTAAATTGAGTTACTAATACACTTGATTTATCTCTCATTTTATACAAGACAAAATGGAACTGAACTGAAGATGCACGGTTGCACTCACAGCTATATTCTCTCGGTTTTCTGAACTAAACTGAAGATGCACCTGGCTATTCGCGATTTATTTGACAAGCGAACACGTCGACGGAGTATATGGCTAGCAATAGCTAGATGCCATTTCCTATTTAAGCACACAAATATTCCTTGTCGGCTACAATTCCGTGCCAGCTATATAGATACTCTTAAAAGAATAGTGATATTTTCACTAAGTTGACGTTTCGCCATTTATTTTGTTCTTGGCAAGCAAATGCAACGGAGTATTTAATGGCTAGCTGGCCTAGCTAAATGCCATTTCCGAATTAAGCACGCAAGGATGCTTGTTGAGCTGCTTCTCTTTTCATATTTTTTGGTCTGCTACCTGGTGCAATTCCATTTCCAAAAGTGTTTAACTAGTGCTATGTTGCTCAGAGCCTGAGATTATACGATTCCATCCTGATAAGGAGATCGGTTACATCATGGATGATACGTTAGCTTTAGAGCAGAACAAGCACACTTGCTATAGATAACCGGCCACATGAACATATTATCCTGAAAACTAGGTGAATCTCTCCCATATAGCTTCTCTATAAAAAAATCTCCCGTCGGCATAAACTCAATGTGCTCCTTGAAGTTTTGTGGCTTTTGTTTATTTCTAGCTAAAGCATCGAATAGGTTATTATTTACTCATTGTACTCCTTAAATTTTTCTCCCTAGTTAAAGCATCGAATAGCTTTTCTTTTTGTCTGCTATATGTGACTTGCAATTCTAGAATTTTCATCAGCATCATCAATAACACTTATATAGTAGTGACAGTTGATATGCATGCACTGCTAGATGGTAAACAGCTGCCCTGTTATGACCGGCTTGACTTATGGCCGGAAGAGGCCCAATAGCACACCGAATTAGGGGCTTAGCCCAACTTATCTTTATATAAACTCTGTAATTGGATGTTTTGAGAATTAAGCAATAATCATATTTGTTGCCGACACCCTCAGGAGTCAGATCTCCCAACCCTAGCCACCGCCTCCTCCTGCAACCGCCGCCTCCCCTCGAGCAACCACGGCGCCGTCTCGCCGCCGTGCTCGCCCCAGCCCTCGCCAACCTCCCTTCCACCCCTACAACCTACGAGCTAGACCTGGTAGGACCCCGGTTCCTATCAATCTGGTATCAGGAGTTTCAGGATCGACCATGACTACACCGCTCTCCACCTCCACCACGCTGCAGGCGGCCGCCGCGACGACCGCGTCGTCCGTCTCCGGGTCCATGTCCTCCGCCGCCGCCGCCGCTTCGCAGACCACCGCGCTCCCCGCCGTGTTCACCCGAGCAGCTGACGGCTGCCCTCCTGGACCTCAGCCAGGCGGTCGCGGTCATCCGCACGTTCCTGGCGAGCCCCTACGGGCCTCAGCCCCCCGCCGCTCCGATCACGCAGCCGCCTCCGTGGCCGCCGCTGTCCGCGCCGCCGCAGCAGCCCTCGTGGCCGCCGCTGTCCGCGCCTCTGCAGCAGCCGCCGCTGTCTGAGCCGCCGCCAACTTCGTCAACACAAGGGCTCCCGGCGTCGGCGCAGGGGGTGCCCATCACCCAAGTCTGGTTACCCCATCACCATCCCCGCTCCCCTCCTGGCTCAACGGGTCCCTGGCGCCAGTCTACAAGACCGCCGGTGGTCAGCCGTCGGTGCTACCTCCGCCGGTGCCTCCATCGACCTACGCCGGTGTGGATGGGCCCCTGTTCCAGGGCGGCTCTCTGATGCCCTCATACTCGGCTCCGTCGTCCGCCCTACTCCGCCATGAGGAACCGTATTCCGCCGCAGCGGCCGGCCAAGCGCCGCCTCACTTCACCCGGCTGGAGTTCGCGACATACGACGGGACGGTGGACCCCCTGAACTGGCTTAACCAGTGCGACCAGTTTTTCCGGGGGCAACGGACGCTTGCGTCTGACCGCACCTGGATCGCCTCCTATCACCTCCGCGGCGCCGCACAGACTTGGTACTACGCACTCGACAGGACGAGGGCGGCATGCCTCCTTGGGATCGTTTCCGCGAGCTGTGCCTCTTACGCTTCGGCCCACCAATTCGCGGGAGCCGGTTGGCAGAGCTGGGCCGACTACCCTTCACCTCCTCGGTGTAGGACTTTGCGGACTGCTTCCAAGCCCTAGCATGCCACGCGCCGGGTGTGACGGCTCGCCAGCGCGCCGAGCTTTTCGTGGGTGGTCTCCCGGATCACATCCACGTGGACGTGGAGATGCGGAGTCCCCAGGACCTCCAAACGGCCATGTACTATATGCCCGCGCCTTCGAGCAGCGGGCGACCGCCATGCAGCAGGCCTTCCGGCACGAGGCGCCCGGCCCCCTGCCCGGCCGACGCCGACACCAGCCGTCCAGGCGCGCCCAGCCCCGACCCCGGCTGGGTCCTCCACTTCGCCTGCGACACGGCCTTTCCGTCGGCTGACCACGGCCGAACAGCTCGAGCGCCGCCGGCAGAGGCTGTTTTTCAACTGCGATGACCCCTACGTGCCGGGAAACGTGTGTCCCCGGCTATTCTACCTGGAGGCCGCCGACTATGTGGATGCGGATGTCGTCGCCTCCGAGCCCCCCGACACCGACGCCACCGTGGCCGACGCCGCTGCACACGGGCCGAACCAGGCCACAGCCTTCGTCGTCTCCCTCCATGCCATGGCGGGCATCCGCATGGAGAAGACCATGCTGCTATCGATGACGATCAACGGCGAGCGCCTCCTTGCACTCCTGGACACAGGCTCCACGCACAACTTCCTGTCCGGGGCCACCATGCGCCGACTGAAGCTGCAGCCATCGGGCGCGGAGCAGCTCAGCGTTACTGTCGCCAACGGCGACCGCCTTGCTGCTGATGTCTACGCACGCTTATATTCTTGTAGACAGTATTGGGCCTCCAAGAGCAGAGCTTTGTAGAACAGCGGCAAGTTTCCCTTAAGTGAATCACCCAAGTTTTATCGAACTCAGGGAGGTAGAGGTCAAAGATATCCCTCTCAAGCAACCCTGCAATTAAGATACAAGAAGTCTCTTGTGTCCCCAACACACCCAATACACTTGTCAGGAGTATAGGTGCACTAGTTCGACGAAGAGATAGTGAAATACAAGTAATATGGATGATGATAAGTAGTAATTGCAATCTGAAATAAAAATGGCAGCAAGCGAACATGTAGCAGAACTTGTTGTAAACGGTGTTTCAATGCTTAGAAACAAGTCCTAGGGATCATACTTTCACTAGTGGACACTCTCAACAATGACATCATAATTGAATACATAAATATCTTCTCTTCACTATGCTACTCTGAACCACACTCCGGTTGGATAACGAACACCAATTCAGTGCGTAGGGCTATAAAAGCACACTCCAAAGTCTGAGTAAACAAACACCACAATTTCATGGAGACATCCAACTCAAATTATAACTCATGATAAGTATTTATGCAAACTTTAGCCTAAGAGCCACACACGGTGCGCACACTGTCATCTTCACACAGTGGGACAAGGTGACTCCGGAGATCACATTAATAAAATCACTTGAGTAGCATAATAGATGAAGAGTAATATCTACTTATTCAACTAGATTACAAAGCTCATGATCACATAAAGATCACACCATGGGAGAGAGATAAACCACATAGCTACCGGTAGAGCCCTCAGCCTCGGGGGAGAACTACTCCCTCCTCATCATGGGAGGCAGCAATGGCGATGAAGATGGCGGTGGAGTCGATGGAGATGGCTCCGGGGGCAATTCCCCGTCCCGGCAAGGTACCGGAACAGAGAGTTCTGTCCCCCGAAACTTGTTCTGGATGGCGGCGGCGCTGCAGAACTCTTCGTAGAATATGACTGATTATTTTAGGGTTTTCCCGAGGAAGTCATTATATAGGCGAAGGGGCGATGTCGGTGGACGCCTGAGGGCTCCTCACCACGTGGCGGCGTGGCCCAGGGCCCACCCGCGCTGTGGCATTTTGAGGACGGCCCATGGCCCTCCTTCGTGTCTCCTTCGGACTCCGTGTACGTGACAGAAAAATAGGGACTTCGCTTTTTGTTTCGTCCAATTCCGAGAATATTTCCATAACAGCTTTTCTGGAATACAAAAACAGCAGAAAACAAGAACTGGTACTGTGGCATCTTGTTAATAGGTTAGTCCCAGAAAATGCATAAAAATGATATAAAGTGTAAATAAAACATGTAGCAATTGGTATAATATAAGCATGGAACATCAGAAATTATGGATACGTTGAAGACGTATCAAGCATCCCCAAGCTTAGTTCTACTCGTCCTCGAATAGGTAAAACGATAACAACAAAATAATTTCTGAGGTGACATGCTTCCACACAATCTTGATCAAATAATATTGCAAGGCTCCTGTTATGAATGAAATGACTCAAGGCAATGGTCTATAGTTTGTTAACAGATAGATAAAGAGTAAACAACTGAATCATATAAGCAAAAACTTTTCATGAATAGTACTTTCAAGACAAGCATCAAAAAGCTTTGCATAAGAGTTAGCTCATAAAGCAATAGATTCTAAGTAAAAGGCATTGAAGCAAACAAAGGAAGATTTAAGTTTCAGCAATTGTTTTCAACCTTCAACATGTATATCTTATGGATAATTGTCAACACAAAGAAATATAATAAGTGCAATAAGCAAGCATATAAAAATTGTTGCACACAAAGTTGACACAAGTGTTTGCTTCTGATACGTCTCCAACGTATCCATAATTTCTGCTGTTCCATGCTCATATTATACCATTTGCTACATGTTTTATATACACTTCGTATCACTTTTATGCATTTTTGGGACTAACCTATTAACAAGATGCCACAGTGCCAGTTCCCTGTTTTTGGTTTCAGAAAGTTACTTCTGGAAATATTCTCGGAATTGCACGAAACAAAAGGCCAGGTCCCTATTTTTCCAGCACGTACACGGAGTCCGAAGGAGAGACGAAGGAGAGCCACGAGATGGCCAAACCATAGGCAGGCGCGGCAGAGGGCCCCACCGCGCCGCCAGGTGGTTTGGGCCCCTCGGGGTCCGCCGACATCGCCACTTCGCCTATTTATTCCCCGAGACGTGAAAACCCTAAAACACCGAGCCTGTCATCCAGAACATATTCGCTGCCGCCGTCGTCGTCAACCCTAACTCGGGGGGTTTCTGAAGCTCTTCCCGGCACCCTGCCGGAGAGGGGAATCATCACCGGAGGGCTCTACATCGCCATGCCCGCCTCCGGAGTGATGCGTGAGTAGTTCATCCTTGGACTATGGGTCCATAGCAGTAGCTAGATGGTTGTCTTCTCCACTTGTGCCATCATGTTTAGATCTTGTGAGCTGCCTATCATGATCAAGATCATCTTATTGTAATGCTACATGTTGTGTTTGCTGGGATCTGACTTATATTGATACCTATGTGGAGCTGAATATTATATTATCATGTCTATGTCATTTGTGATCTTGCATGCTCTCCGTTACTTGTTGAAGCCTTGGCCACGTGAATACTTGTGACTCCAAAAGGGAGTATTTATGCATGATAGTTGGGTTCAACCTCTATTTAACCTGGGATAGTGACAGCAAGTTCTAAGGTTGTAGATGTGTTGTTGCCACTAGGGGTAAAACAACAATGCTTTATTCAAGGATGAATGTATTGTTTACATTACGCACATTACTTAATGCAATTGTCTGTTGCTTGCAACTTAATACTGGAAGGGGTACGGATGTTAACCGGAAAGTGGACTATTTAGGCATAGATGCATGCTGGATAGCGGTCTATGTACTTTGTCGTAATGCCCAAATGAATCTCATAGTAGACACCACAACTCACACATGCATGTTATATGCACTTATCAATTGTCAATTGCCCAGCTGTAATTTGTTTACCCAGCATGTTAGTTATCTTATTGGAGAGACACCACTAGTGAACTGTGGACCCCGGTCCATTCTTTTACATCTGAAATACAATCTACTGCAATCATTATTCTCTACTGTTTTATGCAAACAAACATCATTTTCCATTCGATACGTTTAACCCTTTGTTTTCAGCAAGCCGGTGAGATTGACAACCTCACTGTTAAGTTGGGGCAAAGTAATTTGGTTGTGTTGTGCAGGTTCCACGTTGGCACCGAAATCCCTGGTGTTGCGCCACACTACACTCCTTCACCAACACCTTCGAAGCAAACCTCGTTTTCCTACTGGTCCGATTAAACCTTGGTTTCATACTGAGGGAAAACTTACTGCTGCACTCATCATACCTTCCTCTTGGGGTTCCCAACTGACGTGTGACGTACAAGCATTGTTTCTGGCACTATCAACCTAGAGCCACCAGCTTCTGAGATAGAAAGAAGTAGGTAAACTGACTCGATATAAAGTAAAAGAAAGGCCCTTCGCAGAGGGAAGCAGGGATTAAATCATGTGCTAGAGCTTTTTAAGTTTTTGAAATCATATAGAGAGCATAAAGTAAGTTTTTGAGAGGTGTTTGTTGTTGTCAACGAATGGTAGTGGGCACTCTAACCCCCTTGTCAACCAGACTTTCAAGAGCGGCTCCCGTGAAGGACATTATTTCTACCAGCAAGGCAGATCATCCCTCTTGTTCTCTTTTGTTTACACATGCAGTTATTCACTGGTATCATTGCTTATCTGATTGGATCAGGGCAAAGATGTGGAGAGAATTAAGTGGTTAAGTTGTAATTAATTGGGACTGGGCACCCCATTTGCCAGCTCTTTTTGCAAAGTTATTGGATAAGCGGATGTATATGCCACTAGTCCATTGGTGAAAGTCTGTCATGAGTAAATGACAAGGTGATAGAGAAAACGCCACATAACTTCCTCATGAGCTATAAAACATTGACACAAATAAGGAGTAATAAAGTTTTGAATAGTTTAAAGGTAGCACATGAAGTATTTACTTGGAATGGCAGGAAATACCACATAATAGGTAGTTATGGTGGACACAATGGCATGGGTTTTGGCTCAAGGTTTGGATGCACGAGAAGCATTCCCTCTCAGTACAGAGTTTAGGCTAGCAAGGTTGTTTGAAGCAAACACAGGATATCAACTGGTACAGCAAGACTTACATAAAAACATATTGCAAGCATTATAAGACTCTACACTGTCTTCCTTGTTACTCAAACACTTTATCAGAAAATATCTAGACCTTAGAGATACCAAACATGCAAACCAAATCTCAACAAGCTCTACGGTAGTTCTCCACTAATAGGTTTTAACTACATGATGCAAGAGCTTAAACATGATCTACTTGAGAGCTCAAAACAATTGCAAAGCATCAAATTATCCAAGACAATGATCTACAAGAAGAGTATGTCTTTTCAATATACCATCTACCACATGTAGCATTTTCTGTTTCCAACCAAACACCAATCAACTTATTTCAAAAAAACTCTCCAAATAATACAACAATGAAACAAGAGAGTACTTCTCTACAAGAACTAACAGCTCTGAACAAGAGATGCATGAAAAACAGGAGCTAAAAGCATTGCAGTAGCTAGTAAGAATACTCAACAAATATAAGTGAAGAATATGAGTATTCACATGAAAAAGCGGAGCGTGTCTCTCTCCCACACAAGAATGCTAGGATCCAATTTATTCAGAAAAAGAAAAAACAAAGCAAAAATAAAAGCACACAGACGCTCCAAGTAAAGCACATAAGATGTGAAAGAATTAAAATATAGTTTCACTAGAGATGACCTGATAAGTTGTTGATGAAGAAGGGGATGCCGGCATCCCCAAGCTTAGACGCTTGAGTCTTCTTGAAATATGCTTGGGTGACCCACGGGGGCATCCCCAAGCTTAGGCTTTTCACTCTTCTTGATCATATCATATCATCCTCCTCTTTGATCCTTGAAAACTTCCTTCACACCAAACTCAGTAATTCTCATTAGAGGGTTAGTGCATAATCAAAAATTCACATGTTCTGTAATGACACAATCATCTCCAATACTTCTGGACATTAGCTACAGCCACTGATTTTGTGGAGCAAAGAAATCCACTCAAACACAGTAAAAGAGAGAATGCAAAATAAAAGGCAGAATCTGTCAAAACAGAACAGTCTGTAAAGACGAATTTTTTCGAGGCACTTAAGTTGCTCAGATTCGAAAACTCAAAACTAATGAAAGTTGCGTACATATATAAGGATCATGCGTGAATTTTTTCAGAATTTTTCAATTTTTCTGGAGTGCATACAGCTCAAAACCGTGGACAGCAAAAATCTGTCCCTGCGCAGAAATCCAAATCTAGCATCAACTTTCAACTAGAGACTTTACTTGGCACAACAATGCAATAAAATAAAGATACAAAGGAGTTGTTACAGAAGTAAGCAAGCTCCTTGACTCAAAAAAAAGAAAATTCAGAAATAAAACAATGGGTTGTCTCCCATAAGCGCTTTTCTTTAAAGCCTTTTAGCTAGGCATGAATTTTTGATGATGCTCTCATATGTATAAGAGTTGAATATAAAGAGCATCAAAAGCAAATATCAAACACATTTAAGTCTAACCCACTTCCTATGCAAAGGAATCTTGTAGGAAAATAAATCAATGAAGCACAAAGTGACTAGCATAGGAAGGCAAAACAATTGCAACTTCAAAACTTTCAACATAAAGAGAGGAAATTTAATAACATGAAGATTTCTATAACCATATTTTCCTCTCTCAAAATAATTGTCAGTAGCATCATGAATAAACTCAACAATATAGCTATCACATAGAGCATTCTTATCATGATCCACATGCATAAAAGTATCATTACTCTCCACATAAGCATAAACATATCATTAGTAATAGTGAGAGTAAAAGTATCACATCCATCATTGTAATCATCATAAATAGGAGGCATAGAATAATCAAAATGATTTTTATCCTCAATAGTAGATGGGCTGAAAATATCATATCCATCATTGTAAACATCATATATAGGAGGCATATCATAATCAACATAAACTATATCCTCAATAGTAGGTGGGCTGAAAAATCACAATCATTATAATCATCATATTGGAGGCAAAGTATTATCAAAGCAAATTTCCTCCTTAAAGCTTGGGGACTAAAAATATCATATTCATCACAACCAGCTTCCCCAAGCTTAGACTTTTCCATAGCATTAGCAATAATGGTGTTCAAAGAATTCATGCTAATAACATTGCTATCACTATTATGCAAACAAACTCCATAGGTTTTTTAATTTTCTCTTCAAAAGCATCATGTCCTAATTCAATATAAAGTTCATAAAGATCTCTAATTTTTTGTTGTTTTCCATTAAGCCTAACTAGTGAAAATAAAAACAAGAAACAAAAAGAAATAATTGCAGAATCTAAAGGAGATACCTTCCAACACTTACCTCCCCGGCAACGGCGCCAGAAAATAGCTTGATGTCTACGCACGCTTCTATTCTTGTAGACAGTGTTGGGCCTCCAAAGCAGAGGTTTGTAGAACAGCAGCAAGTTTCCCTTAAGTGAATCACCCAAGGTTTATCGAACTCAGGGAGGTAGAGGTCAAAGATATCCCTCTCAAGCAACCCTGCAATTAAGATACAAGAAGTCTCTTGTGTCCCCAACACACCTAATACACTTGTCAGATGTATAGGTGCACTAGTTCGGCGAAGAGATAGTGAAATACAAGTAATATGGATGATTATAAGTAGTAATTGCAATCTGAAATAAAAATGGCAGCAAGCAAACATGTAGCAGAACTTGTTGTAAACGGTGTTTCAATGCTTAGAAACAAGGCCTAGGGATCATACTTTCACTAGTGGACACTCTCAACAATGACATCATAATTGAATACATAATATCTTCTCTTCACTATGCTACTCTGAACCACACTCCGGTTGGATAACGAACACCAATTCATTGCGTAGGGCTAAAAGCACACCTCAAAGTCTGAGTAAACAAACACCACAATTTCATGGAGACATCCAACTCAAATTATAACTCATGATAAGTATTTATGCAAACTTTAGCCTAAGAGCCACACACGGTGCGCACACTGTCATCTTCACACCGTGGGACAAGGTGACTCCGGAGATCACATTAATAAAATCACTTGAGTAGCATAATAGATGAAGAGTAACATCTACTTATTCAACTAGATTACAAAGCTCATGATCACATAAAGATCACACCATGGGAGAGAGATAAACCACATAGCTACCGGTAGAGCCCTCAGCCTCGGAGAACTACTCCCTCCTCATCATGGGAGGCAGCAACGGCGATGAAGATGACGGTGGAGTCGATGGAGATGGCTCCGGGGGCAATTCCCCGTCCCGGCAAGGTACCGGAACAGAGAGTTCTGTCCCCCGAAACTTGTTCTGGATGGCGGCAGCGCTGTGGAACTCTTCGTGGAATATGACTGATTATTTTAGGGTTTTCCCGAGGAAGTCATTATATAGGCGAAGGGGCGATGTCGGTGGACGCCCGAGGGCTCCTCACCACGTGGCGGCGCGGCCCAGGGCCCACCCGCGCCGTGGCATGGTGAGGACGGCCCACGGACCTCCTTTGTGTCTCCTTCGGACTTTGTGTACGTGACAGAAAAATAGGGACTTCGCTTTTTGTTTCGTCCAATTTCAAAAATATTTCCAGAACAGCTTTTCTGGAATACAAAAACAGCAGAAAACAGAAACTGGCACTGTGACATCTTGTTAATAGGTTAGTCCCAGAAAATGCATAAAAATGATATAAAGTGTAAATAAAACATGTAGCAATTGGTATAATATAAGCATGGAACATCAGAAATTATGGATATGTTGAAGACGTATCACCTGCCAAGGCGTGGCTCGGCAGGTCCCCATCCACATCGGCGACGAGCACTTCTCCGTCACCTGCGCCGGCATCGACTTGGGTTGTTTCGACTTCATCCTAGGCGTCGACTTCCTACTCACTCTGGGTCCCATCCTCTGGGATTTTGACACCCTGACGATGGAGTTCTGGCATCGGGGGCGCCGTGTCCGATGGGAGGGCGCGGGAGGTGCCTCGCCGGCGACTCCTCGGACCCAAGTGACGGCGGCCGCTGTCGACGCGGAGCACCCGCTCTTGGCCAGCCTCCTACAGCAGCACAGTGACCTCTTCGATGAGCTGCAAGGGCTCCCGCCGGCCCGGGCCTGCGATCATCACATCCACCTGCTGCCGGACACAGCGCCGGTGGCGGTGCGACCGTATCGTTACCCGCGGCTGCAGAAGGACGAGCTCGAGTGCCAGGTGGCGGTCATGCTCGCTCAGGGCATCATCCGGATCTCGACCTCGCCCTTCTGCGCGCTAGTACTCCTCGTGCGCAAGGCCGATGGCACCTGGCGTTTCTGCATCGACTACCGCGCTCTCAACGCCCGGACGTCCAAGGACAAATTCCCCATCCCGTTGTGGTTGAGCTTTTGGACAAGTTACACGGGGCCCACTTCTTCACCAAGCTTGACCTCCGCTCTGGGTACCACCAGGTGCGGATGCACCCGGACGACATCGCCAAGACAGCCTTCCGGACTCATCATGGACACTTTGAGTTTTTGGTGATGCCGTTTGGCCTCTCCAACGCCCCGGCGACATTCCAGGCCTTGATGAACGACGTGCTCAGCCCCTACTTACGCCGCTTTGTGCTTGTTTTCTTTGATGACATTCTTATCTACAGTTCGTCCTGGGCGGAGCACCTGCAGCACGTCGCCATCATCTTCAACGAGCTTCGAACGCATCATCTCCACCTCAAGCGCTCGAAGTGCTCGTTTGGCACGACCTCCGTCGGTTACTTGGGACACGTCATCTCGGCGGATGGCGTTGCCATGGATGCCGACAAGGTCGCGGCGGTCGAGGCATGGCCCACGCCGCAGTCACCTCGGGCCCTCCGCGGGTTCCTGGGTCTCACGGGCTACTACCAGAAGTTCATCCGGGAATTCGGTGTCATCGCCACGCCCCTGACATGCCTCCTGCGCCGCGACGCCTTTTCATGGGATACGGAGGCGCCAGAGGCATTCCAGACCCTCAAGCAGGCTCTCACGACAGGGCCCATCCTCCAGATGCCGGACTTCGACAAGCTGTTCGTCGTGGAGTGCGATGCCTCCGGCGTGGGGTTTGGCGCCGTCCTGCATCAGGGAGATGGGCCGCTGGCCTTCTTCAGCCGCCCCTTTGCCGCTCGCCATAACAAGCTAGCGGCGTACGAGCGGGAGCTCATCGGTTTGGTGTAAGCTGTGCGCCACTGGCGACCTTATCATTGGGGGCGCACATTCCGCATCCGCACGGATCACTACAGTCTTAAGTTCTTGCTGGACCAGCGCCTCTCTACCGTGCCGCAACATCAGTGGATCAGCAAGCTCTTTGGCTTCGACTTCACCGTCGAGTACCGCCCGGGTCGCCTCAACACTGTCGCCGATGCCCTCTCCCGGCACGACACCGAGGAGACCGCGGCCGACGCTGCCCCTACGGGTGCAGTCCTTTGCATCCGCTCCGGGCCTTCCTTCGCCTTCATCGACGACATCCGCAAGGCCACCGCGAGCGCCGTGGATGCGCAGCTCCTCCGCCAGCGTCTCGAGGCCAGCGACTTGGAGGCGCCTTGGCGCGTGGATGCGGGCCTCGTCCTGCACGGGCGCCGCATCTTCGTGCCGAATCACGACGACCTACGCCACCAGGCGTTGCTGCTGGCGCATACGGCGGGGCATGAGGGCGTGCAAAAGACCCTCCATCGTCTCCGTGCTGATTTTCACATTCCAGGAGACCGTGCACTAGTTCGCGGCTGGGTTCGGTCGTGCGCGACATGCCAGCGCAATGAGACGGAGACACTGAGGCCGGCAGGCCTACTACAGCCGCTTGACGTGCCGTCTCAAGTTTGGGCCGATATCTCCATGGACTTCATCGAGGGCCTCCCCAAGGTAGGCGGCAAGTCCGTCATCCTCACGGTGGTCGACCGCTTCTCCAAGTATGCGCACTTCATCGCGTTCGGCCACCCATACACAGCCGCTTCCGTGGCGCGGGCGTTCTTCGACGGGATCGTCCGCCTCCATGGCTTTCCGTCCTCGATCGTCAGTGACCGTGACCCAGTGTTCACCGGTCATGTCTGGCGTGATTTCTTTCGGTTGGCGGGTATGAAGCTGCGGATGAGTACGGCCTTCCATCCCCAGACGGACGGCCAATCCGAGGTGGTTAACAAGGTGATTGCAATGTATTTACGTTGTGTGACAGGTGATCGCCCCCGAGCTTGGGTGGACTGGCTTCCGTGGGCGGAGTACTGCTACAACACCTCCTATCACTCCGCCCTCCGCACCACTCCGTTCGAGGTGGTCTATGGGCGGCCTCCTCCACCCATGCTGCCCATGGAGCCTGGGACGGCTAGGACGGAAGCAGCTGCCGACCTCCTCCGCACACGCGACGAGATCATCGCCGAGGTGCGCCAGCGCCTCCTCCAAGCCCAGCAGCTGTCCAAGAAGTACTACGACGAACACCACCGTGACGCGGAGTTTGCGGTGAGCGACTGGGTGTGGCTGCGGCTCCTGAACCGAACCACCCAGTCCCTGGATCCGCGCGCCAAGCGCAAGCTGGGACCGCGCTATGCGGTGCCTTTTCCTGTGCTGGAACGCGTGGGCACGCTCGCTTACCGCCTTCAGCTTCCGGCAGGCACTCGCATCCACGACGTCTTCCATGTGGGCTTGCTGAAGCCGTTCCGTGGGGAGCCACCAGCAGCGCCACCGGCACTTCCTCCCACCTCTAATGGATGGCTCCTTCCGGCTCCGGCTAAGGTGGTGAAGGCTCAGCTACGGCGCGGCATTTGGCACCTGTTGATACAGTGGGAAGGCCTTCCGGTGGAGGACGCCACCTGGGAGCAGCTCGACGAGTTCTGCCAGCAGTTTCCAGAATTCCAGCTCGAGGACGAGCTGTTTGCGCAGGCGGGGAGAGATGTTATGACCGGCTTGACTCCTGGCCGGAAGAGGCCCAATAGCACACCGAATTAGGGGCTTAGCCCAACTTATCTTTATATAAACTCTGTAATTGGATATTTTGAGAATTAAGCAATAATCATATTTGTTGCCGACTCCCTCAGGAGTCGGATCTCCCAACCCTAGCCGCCGCCTCCTCCTGCAACCGCCGCCTCCCCTTGAGCAACCACGGCGCCGTCTCGCCGCCGTGCTCGCCCCAGCCCTCGCCAACCTCCGTTCCACCCCTACAACCTAAGAGCTAGACCTGGTAGGACCCGGTTCCTATCATGCCCCCATGGAGGTCAAAAGAGGAAAAGCTAGCTCACCATAACAGAAACTCTAGAAAGTCTGAGCTAATCACCCCTTCCTTAGCATTCGTATGTACGACGAAAGGCCATATGACATAGCATTTATTTCCGATGCAGGGAACATATTAATACAAAACATACACCAATTACATCCAGCCATACCAACATAATGCACACAACGGAAACGATCAATCGCTCGCGGCAGCAGAATGTAAACTATCAATACAACACCTAATACTGCAGAAGAAGATCTAAAAAAACGACGCCTACAAAAATAGAACATGCACAATCCCCGTAAGTTTTCTCCAAGCAAAAATTCCGAATCATATAGACAATGCCTTCAACAAAGAAACCGCCACTACCAAATACAACCAATTAAGACCAGACGTACTCTTATGTTCCCAGCAGATTGTCGTTGAAGAAATGGAGTGTTGGATGATCTCACTGCATTGTACGATTATCCAGCGATTCCCCTAAAAATGTTTGCTATATGATGTACACTCAGCAAGCACGACGGATCGATTAATCTATGGGGTGTGCTCGTGGTGTCCACGCGCGCGCACAAATACCGGATTGGCGAAAAGAGACCATGTGACAATGGCATGGCAGCATGTACGCACTAGCCAGAGCTGCCGAGAGCGGCATGAAAGCTGGAAACTCCAGCACTAGAGCGGCGAAAGGTTGAAGAAGAGCGGCATGCCCACACGCCACCAGAACACCCACTGAGCTCCACTATAAAACACGGCAGGCGAAGCGTGTGTCCTCCACACTACTCTACTGCTGCGTGCCACCACAAACCACCATCTCCAGCAATCCATCTAGCGATCTCACTCCCAGTCTGCCATGGCCGTGAACGACACCAAGCTGGCCGACGCCGAGAACCCGGCGGCCATGAAGTTCAGCGACGACTCCGACTTCGACTTCGCGGGGCGGGCCAACTGGCTGTGGGCGGCCGTTCTTGGCGCGAACGACGGGCTGGTCTCCACTGCCTCGCTCATGCTGGGCGTGAGTGCAGTGAAGCACGATGCGCGGGCCATGGTGGTGTCCGGGTTCGCGGGCCTGCTGGCGGGGGCGTGCAGCATGGCCATCGGGGAGTACGTCTCCGTCTGCTCCCAGCGTGACGTGGAGATCGCGCAGCTGAACCGCGACGGTAAGCGCGGCGGCGACGAGGAGAGGGCCCTGCCGAGCCCGTCTCAGGCGGCCGCGGCGTCCGCACTGGCGTTCTCCGTGGGCGCCCTGGTGCCGCTGCTGGCGGCCGGGTTCATCGTCGGGTACAGGATGAGGGTGGCCGTCGTGGTGGCCGTGGCGACTCTGGCGCTGGCCGCGTTCGGGTACGTCGGGGCTGTGCTGGGACGGGCGCCCGTGGTCAGGTCCTGCGCCAGGGTGGTGGTGGGCGGGCTCGCCGCCATGGGCGTCACCTTCGGCCTCATGCGGCTCTTCCGCGCCACCGGCATTTGACAAGGTTTTTCTGTTTTGTTTTTGCTGCCGTCACGTAGGGAATCCATGCTTTCTTGGTGACCCTGAATTCTTGATGGCGCCAACGTACGTCTTCTCCGGCTGATCACCCGTGTATGCATTCTTCCCCGAATCGATCGGTGCATGCGCAATGCATGCATGCATGAAGGCCGTGTTTCCTCGGTTATCTAATTAAGATCTAGTCTTTGTATGCCATGCTAATGTAACTTTGGCTACACTCCAGCTCGGCTCTGAGATACTATCGATCTATAGTCCTTTAATTTACAGTTCTATGTAGCAATTGCATGTGGAAGTTTGGACATTTTGTTGGTTGCAAGAAGGCAAGTTATATGATTGTTAATTAACCAATATGAGTTTTTCTCTCGAACAAATAACGTCTCAAGTAACTTCTCTATTGCCGAGTTCGGAAAAGATAACATAACCCAGGTATTCGATGAGGAGAACACATTTCTTACTGCACCACTAACTGATCATGAAGTGACAATATCCGAATGAATTTCCTGCTTAGTTACAAAAATTATGAGATGTCATTAAGTTGGACCTTCTAAATTTTTCAGTCAATTGTTCATTTGTAAGAAGGCAAGTTACATTAGTACAAACTACAAACTTGACTTTAGCGACCGCTCTAGAGCTATTTTACCTATAAAAATCAAGCCGCATCAAAAGTATATATGTCCCTGAGTTAGGCCAAAATTTTCCATCCAACTACAATAATCATGGAGTGGTTAAATTTGAGTTTCTTTCCTGTAAGTCAAATCTCATGTTCATAATTAGTAAGCTGTGAAACCATATGGCCTACCTAGCAGTGTACCAGTGCATGCAGAGATATAGAATCACAAGTCCACTCGTTGGGAGTGAGTCACTCCACACCATACTAGCTTGGATCTGTCGCACAAATATGTTGTAAAAATCGAGCATATAATTCCCATTTTGCCACACGGCAGGTAAGGGCTAGCTAGCTAGAGGATATTATTTCAAGCATCATGTCGACCGATCTCCTTTTTTTCTGGATGTCCACTAAGTTGCGTTCGAGCTCAATTAACGCTAACCTAGTGCCACAAATCAGTGTCACCAAAGGCTATGCCGCGAGAGCGACGTCAACGTCATTGCATATAACAGATACCGCATCCCCACCCCTGTTGCCTCATTAAAACCACTGACATGCACATGCCGTTTTCGCACACGTACGCGAGTACGCGACCACACAAAGTTAGAAAGAAAAACAAACAAAACAAGGCGGGAATATAAAAAAGGAAAATCGAAAAAAATGAAATTCAACAAATTCTGGGAAAATATTTGACAAGCAAAAATTATCCGTACAACAAAAACAATAAAGATTCGTCAAAGCTCCCAGATAAACTGAAAACATTCACAACGAAGGGAACACACAAGAAATGTCGTGTTGTACTAACCTAAGAAAATGAGTTGATAGAACTATTACATGTATGTTGCAACGACATATCCGCTAACCTTCCTACACGTGAGAAAATAAAACAAAAGGTTTATTTAGGTATTATAACTTTATAAGTAAAAAATGACATTATGGCAATGTTCCATGACTTCTACCTTGGGAAGCTTGATGTCTATAGATTGAACTTTGACATGATATCACTAATCTCAAAGGAGTCTGATGCTATCTGCATGAGCAAATTTTAGCCAATTAGTCTATCTTCAAACATTTTACCAAAGTTTTCACTGATAGGGTAACTTCTATTATGCATAGATTCATCTCTTTTAATCAATCAAAAGCATTATTCATAGGTAAGATATATTATGCATAGGTAAGATATATTATAATTTTATTTATTTGACACTGAACACTCCCAATTCCATTAACTTAATTACTAGCTAGTGTCGCAGCATCGCCGGCAACCAAAACATTAACGATGTCTAGAACTGGAACAGAGTCCGACCGAATTGATCGATATCCTCCTACAGTCAATGTTGATCTTCAGGACTTTCTCTTGAGGCGTCTGATTATTTTTTTCGTCTCTTTTCCTTCACCAAGAGATCCTTCAAGTCATTGGCGCTCTCGATGACGTCATATGCCGCTGGCACGGAATAGCCTCATGAGGCCAAAGGTGACGCCCATGGCAGCAAGCCCGCCCACCACCACCCTGGCGCAGGACCTCGCCACGGGCGCACGGCCCAGCACCGCCCCGACGCACCCGAACGCCGCCAGCGCCAGCGTCGCCACGGCCACCACCATGGCGACCCTGAGCTTGTAATCGACGATGAACACCGCCGCCAGCAGTGGCAGCAGCGCGCCCACGGAGAACGCCAGCGCCGACGCGGCCGCGGCCTGGACGGGGCTCGGCAAGGCACGCTCCTCGTCGCCGCCACGCTTGCCGTCTTGATCCATCTGCGCGACCTCCACGTCTCGCTGGGAGCACACGGAGACGTACTCCCCGATTGCCATGCTGCACGCCCCCGCCAGCAGGCCCGCGAACCCGGACACCACTATGACCCGCACGTCGTGCTTCACCGCGCTCACGCCGAGCATCAGGGACGCCGTTGAGACCAGCCCATCGTTCGCGCCTAGCACCGCCGCGCGGAGCCAGTTGGCGCGGCCGGCGAAGTCCACGTCGGAGTCGGTGTCGCCGCACTTCATCATGGTCGCCGGGTTCTCGGCGTCGGCTAGCTTGGTGACGTTCAAGGCCATGGCAGCTGTGAGTGAGATCGCTAGACGTGGAGTGTTCGACGAGATGGTTGTGTGTAGTGGCAGGCGCAGTAGTGTGGCGGACACACGCTCCGTTCCCGTGATTTATAGTGGATCTCAGGGGTTCTATCTTGTCTATCTGCGTTTGAGCGTTGCGTGTGGGCATGCCGCTCCGGCTTTTTCCAGCTTTCATGCCGCTCCGGCTAGTCCGTACATGCTGCCATGCCATTTGACACATGATCATCTATTTTCTCATCTGATATTATGCGCGCGCGTGGCCACCATGAGCATTCCCCATAGATTAATCCATCAGTCGTGCTTGCTGAGTGTACTTACATCATAGCAAAACAGTTTACTCTAGTACGACGACGACAGCAAATTTCCTAGGCGAATTAGGTCGTTGGAAAATAGTACAAGAACATGGTTAGATCATCCTTGTCCAATTATTCAACAACTGTTGACGAATTTTCTATATAGATTCATACATAGCTAGTGAATCGACAAAAAAGGAATTGTCTAGTGAGACGTTTGTCTGCCCATTCACTGCTAAATATAGCACATCGATCTTTGGATTTTTCATGCACGCATATGTGTATACAGATCTTTCTAGCTAGCTGTTCATGCTTGCCAAATTTATCCTATCGTAGTGGGCCGGCAGCTGTCTACCAGCTAGCAGTGCATTCAGTGAAATGGTGATCATGCTGATGAAAACTCTAGAAGAATTGCAATCCATATATAGCATGCACTTGGGGGTGCCTACAACCTTCAACCAACACATCGAGTAAACACGAACGGATTCAATATATGGTATAGCTAGAAAAGAATCAAAAGCTACAAGACTTTAGCTGCAGATGAGAGATAACCACCATTTCTTCTTTTTTTCTACTCCCTCCGTTCGGAAAAGGATGTCACAAAAATGAACTATAGATAGACCATTTTTATAACATCCTTTTCTGAACGGAGGGAGTACATATTTATCGAGAAAAAATAATTAGTTGCAACGGATCGACGTGGCTAAATGACATATAATTTTAGGATCTTGTCGCTAGCGAGCTCGCTAGATATGTTCTTGTTGCCAGCTATATATAGCAACTCAGTTTGTTCTTCCGAAAAGCTATAACGTACCAACCATGACGTAACATAACCGATCCCCTAATCAAGATGGAACCGTATCATCGCATGCTCTCTGACCTACAAATCACTAGTTAATCACCTTCGGAAATGGAATTGCACCACGTAGCAGACAAAAATAAAAAGAGAGAAACAGCTCAACGAGCATCCTTGTGTGCTCAATTAGGAAATGACATCTAGCTAGGCTAGCCTCTTAAATTACATGTTCATCCTTGCTTGTCAAGAACCGAATAAATCACGAATTGCCATGCTAAAATATACGCATGCATCTCGGTTCAGAAAACTTGGGAGAATTCGACCGTGTGCATGGAGAAGATCGTTTACTTCCATTTCCGCATACTCACTTGGTTCAATTTCATAAGGTGTATTAGTGTTTGTAGTACCTATTAGACTTCGTTATCTTTGACAAGGTTTGTAGGAAAAAATGTATGCATTTACGGAATCGACTTCATCAGATTATAATCATGAAATACAATTTCTTACTTATTTTACTCAATACTCTAAATGTGGTACTTTTCCAAAAAACTTGATCAGAAATGTTTGATTTTCTTAAAAAAATACCATTGGAACAGTGGGAATAATAAAAATGTAAGTGAGGAAAATAGTTAAGTGTAACGGTAATATATTTGAGATGGAGAAATAAAGGCAACTGCATGCATGCATCCCTCTCGTCCTTTTTCTCCAAGCAAAAGAAGACGAAAAAAAAATGTATTGCTTTGAGCAGACAAAAATCTTTGAAGGGAAGATGTCACAGTTGACAAGGGAGGAAGACACACAGTATCCCCCGACTCCAGAAGCAAGACAAATTCCTGATCACCACAAACAAAGCCACGAGATATAAAAAAACCAACACATAAATAAACAGTGGGAATAATTATTAATTTGCATGTTCACCAAGTGAGTGCTGAATCGGCAGGCACCAAGAACCGGGGAGCAGCCGTCAGTGAGTAGCTGCATGCATTTGGGAGATTTTATTTTGTGATGAGCATGCACTCCACACGCTTCTAATCTCTTTTTATGTTATCCCCATCGATATGAGCTAACTTTAGGCTTAGTGGGCTCACTTTCTTCCTACTTTCGTCTCTCTTTCTCCCTTGATGATTTGGTCGCCCCCCTTTTGCTAATCTGATCTATTACCCGGCCACTCTGCTTAGTTTGTGTTTACTTACCTAATCAAATTATTTTGTTTCACTTCCTCAATCGGCCCTTGGCTTCTCCGAGTAGTCGGCCGTCAACTTGGAGACATGGTGACCTCCTAATACTAGATCACTACTAAATTATTATAAACCCGATAGGAATTGGATATGTCGTCCAAAACATGTTTTTCATCCCATGTATGTATAAGGAGAACCTATTGAGACAATACAGTTGGTCGTATGAAGTTCCTTGAGTCGAAAACAAAATTGGGCATATTCATGCAAAGCTAGATTTCTTGTTTTTTAGATCAACACAAGTCACGCCTTGTCTTTGGATCTTCACATGGCAAAGTTTTTGGTTACTTTTAATGCCCGGAAAGTAGGCTTTCGTGTTGATTCGTATGGCTTAATAATAATATCAACACATGTCCTAAGTAGGATATGAAGACTCTTATTACAAGGTGGATCATCAAGTCCCACCTATTTTTGGGTAAGTCTCAAGTCCACCTCAGTTAGAATATTGGGCTTCCTAGCTGCCATAATCGGCCTTTCTCACGAAGGACCACAATAGGCCATTTTGACCAAATTTTTCTAGGATTTCAATTGACATATGCGAATTTAAACATCGGTAATGATCGTATAGCAAAATATAGATCCATGTATGATTTAGTTGTGTACTTTGGGCATTGAATGATGACCTAGTTTAATTTCATGCATGTGTCATAGTGTTAGCACATAAGTCCAACGAATATGGAAATCCAAATTTTGCGACCTAATATTTTATGGGGCTCTACCCTTGTGACGCATATCGTCATCTCGACAATCTCTTAATACTCTTCCGCGACGCGTCCGACGCTTTTTCACCCGTTCATTAGTTCAAAACCTCGACGTAAGGGTCCCATAAGTAGAAAAAACACCACAATACTATCTTTGTTCGAAAACAGCCGGGACGTCTTGGAAAGCTAATATTGTTCCATGCTTGTGGTCAGAGACCATATATTCTATCAACTTTCGCTGTAGTTTAAAGTGACGGAATGTGAAGTACTTCCTTCTTTCGTCGAAGCGGGGAGTAGTTAAATCGACCAGTTAACTTGGCAACACAAAAAAGGGTATGCTATCTCACTAAAACAAAGTATGTTGTAACCGAGTAAGAGCTTCTTTTTCCATTCTTGAAAAAGAATGAAAATATTACTACTCCCTCCGTTCAGAAGCGGATGTTACAAAAATAAGCTACAAATAGCTCATCTTTGTGACATACTTTTCCAAACGGAGTGAGTACTTACACTTACTTGCATGAGTAGGTCCCACCTGGCAGGCTCATCATTCGTCACAGGAAGCGCGAGCAGCCGCAGACATATGGGACCGCTTCGCTAGGCCAGCCTTTGGTTTGGCGTTTTAGATAATCTATTTATGTTGGACGACAGGTGGGCTCACCAATTATTCTTGCCCCACCGAGCAGGCAACCTTTCCCGCGTGGCAGCTGCATTTCGCCGCCCGCTAATCACTCGGACTTCACACCTACCCCACCGATGACGGAACGAGCGCGGACCCACGTGTCATCCTCCGCAGCCCACACAGGCCCACGTCGCAGCCACAGCCGCAGCGCTCCTCCAACACACCACCTCTTCCAGTCGCCCACTATCACTGACAGTAGGCCCAGTACGAAACCCGGGGATGTTGGTCCCACTTGCAGTGAGAGAAACCAAGGAGCGGGTCGATCTAGTAGCCGCCGGTAGGTGTGGTAATCGTGGTCATGTATGTATCTCCACGCCGTCCGCCGGCTGAGGAAATGACGTAGACGCCCCTGGGTTTTCCTCTCCCCTCCGCATCGCCATGGCCGGCTCCGACGACGACCAGGCCCCGCCGCCGCCGATCCACCACCTGCCGCCCGACGCGCTCCACAACGTGCTCCTCCGCCTCCCGCTCCGCGACGCCGTGGCCTGCCGCCCGGTCTCGCGCCTCTTCCACTCCACCCTCACCGCCCCGTTCCTGTCCCTCCTCCCCTCCCTCCGCCTCCTCCTGCTCCGCCACCCGCGCCCCGACGGCGGGGGCCGCCTCCACGCCTTCGACCCCGACCGCCGCCGCTGGCTCCGCCTCCCCTTCGCCGCCTTCCTCCCGCACCACTCCTTCTCCCCCGTCGCCTCCTCCGCCTCCCTCCTCTACCTCTGGATCGACACCGCCTCCTCACCCACCGCCGCCGCTCTCCCACCCCCCTCCTCCGCCGCCCACCCGCCCAAGGCGCTCGCGGTCTGCAACCCCTTCGCCGGCACCTACCGCCTGCTCCCGACCCTCGGATCCGCCTGGGCGCGCCACGGCACCGTCCTCGCCGGCCCCGACGGCGTCGTCCTCGTCCTCACCGAGCTCGCCGCCCTCTCCTACACCCCCTCCCAGCCCAAGTGGTCCAAGCACCCGCTCTCGCTCCCCTCCAAGCCGCGCAGCCCCATCCTGGCCGCCGGGGCCCGCGCCGTCTTCGCGCTCTGCGACGTCGGCACGCCCTGGCGCAGCCAGTGGAAGCTCTACTCCTGCCCGCTCGCCAGGCTCACCGGCGGCTGGGCGCCCGTCGAGCGCGCCGCCTGGGGCGACGTCTTCGAGATCCTCAAGCGCCCCCGCCTGCTCACCGGCGCGGGCGGCCGCCGCGTGCTCATGATCGGGGGGCTCAGGTCCTCCTTCGCCATCGACGCGCCGTGCTCCACGGTGCTCATCCTCCGCCTGGATCTGGCCACCATGGAGTGGGACGAGGCGGGCCGCATGCCGCCCAATATGTACCGCTGCTTCACCGGCCTCTGCGAGGCTGCCGCGCAGGGGAGCGCCGCCGCCGGGCCTGCCCCGGCTGCTGGCGGCGGCAATAATAAGGTTAAGGTGTTTGGGGGTGATGGGAAGGTGTGGTTTGCTGGGAAGCGGGTCCGCGGGAAGCTCGCGATGTGGGAGGAGGACGACGTCGGGAGCAGCGGCGGCAAGTGGGACTGGGTGGACGGTGTTCCCGGATATGGCGACGGCGTGTACCGCGGCTTTGTGTTTGATGGAGGATTCACAGCCATGCCTTGAGATTTTTCCTGGACGGGAAGACGGTGTATCCTAGGCCAACTGGTGCGTGTGACTACATACATACGCTCAGCTTAAGAATTTTCATTCATCTTGGGATGGGATGTCTATCTGCTCTGCTGCATCAAGAGGAACTCTCACACACATTTTATTTTCAGCTGTTGTAAAACTTGCTTCTTAGCTTTGATGCAATACTTCCAATTGTTGTACTTTATGAATATGATGAAATGATCTGTCAGTTCTTTGTTTCAGACATTAAAATGCTGTTCACCTTTCTATGTCTAGATGTTAAATTGGCGCTGTTATAGGAACCAACTTTAGCGTGCTTAGCTGGTTACTATTCTGCTTATGTTTTTACTTGAGTTGACCAACCTTGCTTAGTACCCTGATATATTAGTGATGTGCATCACACGATTTCTTGGAACTCTACTAGGTTTTAATTTTTAACCAGCTTCAGACATTAAAATGATGTAGACCTTTCTATGTTAAACTGACGTATTTATAGAAACCAAACTAAGTGTGTGTTTAGCCGGTTACTTGTCTGCTTGTATTTTTATGTGAGCTAACCATGCTTGCATGGTACCCTGATATATTGGTGATGTGCATCACACGGTTTCTACTGTTTCTAGGAACCAAACTTTAGCATGTTTTAACTTTTAACTGGTTACTAGTATGCTTGTTTTTACGTGAGTTGGTAACGTTTGCATGGTTACTTGATATATTAGTGATGTGCATCGCTCTGTTTCTTGGAACTTAAATTTGTTACCAGCTACCACGTAATTAAAAGAACTCACAACTATTTCTAAGTCGTGTGTTTCTGTCTGTTAGTGATGCCATCTTTATTCACGTATTAACCACTGCTGCTGCTGTAACATTTTCCTATTAGGTGATCTGTGATCTGCATTTTGTTACCCGTGTTGCATCTAGGCCAACTTGATTAGACTTCCATTTGATACATGAAGATCATCAAAATTTATGCAGCTAGTCTTATACAGACAGGCTGCGGAACCACTAAAGATAAACTAAGTGGACGTCGGTAACTGTTGTCAAACTAATATGATGGTGTAACAGTAGGATTCATGCATTTGAGTTGTAGGAGCCAGGAGGTAGACGCCCCAACAAAAATTTTGAACTTGACTGTGCAGTGCCCCGATGGACATACCTGTTCAAATATTACCTGTAGATATCGACCAGATCTTGTTTGAGTTGATGCTTTTCAAGATTTTAGTTTATCATATCCGTATAATTAGTTCAGATTGTGATTTTACTAGTGCATGCATGTTCGTATCATTTTTGTAAGGTGCACGCTTTACCACCTTAAAAACAATGGTCGGTATTTTTTTTTATTCTGCCTTCAGATTAGATCTTGACCTCTTGTAGTGCCCTGTGAACTATTATTCAATATATTCAAGAATGGTTAAGAACATTATCGCATGATTTTATATATTTTTGGGATATATTACTTTTACCGTTTAAGTATCCTAAGCTCAATGTTGCATCTATATTTATTGTTTAATCGTCAGTGACCAAACAACTACATTTATGGTATTGAAACACACATTTTGATACACTAAATCCCTTCATATGCGTACAAACTTTACTTCTTTGTTGTAGTAATTGTAACTAATAAATAAATTTGTTGATAAGCTACTTTCCGTTACTTGTATTGCATCTAGGTCAACTTGATTAGACTTCCATTTGATACATGAGTACATGACTTATCAAAAGATCGGGAAAATTTAGGCAGCTAGTATCCTTACCGTTCGCATGGACTGCGGAACCACTACATATAAGTTAACTGGACTTAGCTAACTATGGTATACTTTGATGGAGTTGTAACAGTGACAGTAATGCATTTGAGTTGAGCTGGGAGGTAGATGTCTTAGCCTAAATTCAAAACTTACCTCTAGACTGCCCACGATAGACATACCTGATCAAAACTTGCCTGTGGAAACTGACCAGCTCTTGATTGGGAGTTTGAGTTGATGCTAGGCGGTGATAGATTGAATTTTTGGTCTTGATCACACATTTTCTTATTTAATTGTCAGTAACCGTATTAGAGAGAGAAGCTGGTCCAACAAAGGCTAAGGTTGGTTTGGACATGTCCAATGGAGGCCACCGGAAGCACTGGTTAATAGTGTTATTCTAAGGGGCATAGATAATAGAAAGAGGGGTAGAGGGCGGCAAAATTGACATGGGGGAGGCAGTTAAAAGGGATTTGATGAACTGGAATGTACCAGAGATTTGGCTTTTGATAGGGCTGCATGGAAATCAGCAATCCATGTGCCCGAACCTTGATGTACTCTTTTGTCTTTTGTTCGTTCGTTGTTCATTTACGATTTTCGCAAGTTTCTATGTGGCTTTCATATCTAGCCTACCCCAACTTGCTTGGGACAAAAGGCTTAGTTATTGTTGTTGTTGTAACCGTATAGATTGAATTTATGGTATGGATGATGGATCTTTCATATAGCAAACCCTGCCATTGCATACAAACTTGATTTTTTTCCTGCAGTAATTATAACTAACAAATTTGATAAACAGGTTCTTTTAGAATAGTTTAGTAATGGCATATCCATATAAATGATAGCATGTACTTGTTGACTCTTGCCTATCTTCAAGGGAGCATCACACATGTCCAATTGTTAGAATGTCAGGAGTGGATCCTATCATGGTTTTTGAGTCGGCGACTAGTCGCCGATTAGTCGCTGACTAATCGCCGAGTCGTTGCCCCAAAAACAGGTCGACTCGCGACTAATCGGCGACTTTAGGCGATTAGTCGGCGACTTTAGGCGATTAGTCACCAAGTCGTGAGGTTTGGTGGCGACTCATAAGTCGCGACTCAAAAACCTTGGATCCTATACAAACATATAAAGGATGGTTGCTCATAAACTAAGAACTACACAAAGGCAAACTCTCTAGAAAATTATACTTGCATTTTGAGGCGAAGCTAAAAAGATCTTTACGGCCGTGAAACTTCAGTGTTTTGCACATAACAAAAGAAGCTCTAAAGTGTTTAACTCCAGTGTGAGGTTGCAGTTTGATAATAAAAACTAGTGAACCATGTTATTTGTAATTCTGCTACCGCCTTGATTGCCAGACTTCTAGGATATAGAGCATGTACTCCATTTCCTACTGGCCATCATTGCACCATTTACTTGGTTGTGTTTTTAGTGAATCTTGGTTGATCCATGTTTTCCAGTATATATATACTGATGTATACTGTAGATGAAGCAACAAAAGTCTTCTGGAAGCTAGGCACTGAGAATGTACATGCCTCTCTCAAACTATCATGCAGTTCATCATTAGGCGTGCTTAGAAGCCTGTTATTATCTTAATATGAAACTTCAAAAATAAAGAAAAAAATGTGCAAATTAAAATTCGTGTAACGTCTATTTTTTGTCTGCTATGCAATTTCTTGCTATAAAACTAGATGATCTGAAATTCCAAATTTGGTGCTACAACATTTGTGAGCCAGCTTTATTAGAAAGATCAAGTTGCGAAGTCTGGTAACACGAGTTCACAATATTAAGGTTCAGGTTTATCATTCATTTGTTGTTTCCAAATGTTCATGTTTAGTTGTTTACTAGGCTCCTCTCTAGGTTTGAAAGCTGTGATATTGTTAAATTTAAGTTTGCTATGATCAGAGCATGCTCCTACTCCTAATTTGTCAGCAAACATTTGTTAATTCCGAGGAAACATCGAGTTCATTTCTGTAAGATGAAGGATACTGCTATGTTCATTCTGTACAACCCGTAGTTCTGTACCGCTTGCCATGTTGCATTTAGCAGAGTAACATGAATACTTAATGGCAAGCTAGCATGCCATTGCATATATTTTCAAGCTATTTTTTCTGGCAACTGTACATTAGAAATTTTTGTCCGTTCCTAGCAGAAGTCAGTTAGTTATTTCTAATGTCGTTTCTAATGTCTTCCAAGCTACTGTGACTTGGTAATTACACATCTTGTGTCTATTTGTTAGTCAAATAAACTTAGAGAGTAGTAATTATCCATAGGTGGAGAATTTTATAGTTCGACGTTTCTTTCCATTTCTGGTCCCCTCTTTCTGTGTGCATGTGTATTTTCTTTTGCGAACTTATTTGAGTAGTAGTATGCCATTTGCTTGCTGGTCGTGTAGCAGGGAAATGTTCCATCCATCTTAGCTCTAATATTTTGATACCACTAAGGCCTTGAACACTCGGTGATCGTTCGGTAGCCTAGTTTTGGACGGGCCAAGCCCCATCAAACACGTGAAAACACGTCGGGTTGAACGGGATTGGAAACGCCCCACCCCCCTCGCGTTTTTGATCGCTCCTTGTTTCGCTCGTACAACAGAGCAGCCAGATCGTTGGCACCTTTCTATCCTGCTGCTCTATGCCTCTGCCCTACCAAACGATATTTTGTAAGAGGGGTTTTACAGGGGATTTGGATAGAAGAGAATACGGGGGGATTGGGTGATGGAAGTGTTTTCACCCAAAACACTCTGGATAATACACTGAAATACACTACAATCCATGCGTGCCGAACAAGGCCTAAGTAGTAATGTGTACACCAATTACCAAATCAACAGTGGACTATGTAAGCACAACTCTACTGTCTATTAAAAACCGGAAGCATGCTGCCACATGTAAGTGCATACCGCATAGCATAATTTACTGCCATATTGCGGTCACGACGTATAATTGCTTCTAGTTTTCATTTACATGTCTCTCGTGCTTGACTTTGAAACCAAATCCATATTTAGATCTTCCATTTAGTCTCAATCGTTGTTTATCAATGGACCAAACCAGGTTTTTGGGTCTGTGAACCTTCTAAGGAAATAGTGGTGTTGGTCTCAGCTTGTTGTTTCCCAGTTTACTTAACTAACAAATGGCTTTTTTGTCACAAACAAAATAAAGTTGCTTAAAACAATCATCGGCGGCGTATCTAGGTGAAACAGACATGATTTCTGTAGTCGCCATGTGTGCTGTGCTACCTTGTGTTTCTAGCCTGTTGTAATGTCTAACTTGTTCAGATAGCTTTTTTTATTCATCGAATCATTGTTACTAATGTGTAGCTAATTCAGATGATTTTTTTCTCTCCCAACCCATGATGCTATGATTTTAGTCTTTTAGCTGCTTCATATAGTTTTTCCTCTAACCAGAAACCTGTTTTTATAGTGGTATTGCTCTCCAGTTTTTTTACCTTGGCTGAAGTCTTGACAACATGTCATCCATGCAGAGTCTCCTTCCACTGACTGACCGTGTAGTGTCGATTAATTTTTTCGAGTTTGCTGGGTCAACACCAGCCAGTAGGAAGCCCTTCTATGGTAATGAAACTTCAGTGTGTTGCACATAACAAAATAAGCTATAAAGTGTCTAATTCCAGTGTGACGTTGTGGTTTAATAATAAAAATCTGTGGAATGCGTTATTCGTAATTCTGCTACCACCTCGATTGCCTGCCGGAGTTGTAGGATATAGAACATGTACTCTGTTATCTATTGGCCATCATTGCACCATTTTCTTTGCTTGTCTTAATTGCGAATTTTGGTTCATCCATGTATTACAGTATCTGATGCCGTGTGCTGGGATTGAGGTGATAAAAAAATCTTCTGAAACAAAAGCTAGGAAACTGTCTGGTTTATGGCTGCTTTGCAATTTCTTGCTACCTAGCAATACTAGGTGATCTGAAATATCGCATTTGGCCCTATGACTTTTGTGAGCCAGCTTTATTGTTAAAGCCAAGTCACAAAGTCTGCTAATAAAATACTCCAGACAACAAGGTTCATCAGGTGCAGGTTTATCCCTCATGTGCTGTTTCCGAATGTTCGTGTTTAGTTGTTAACTAAGCTCCTCTATGTTTGAAACCTATGATATTAGTCGTCAGCAGACAGATCGCTGTTGTTAGTTCTGAGGAAACAGTTTTGGTTTGTGTAGGATGAAGGAATACTACTTGCCCATTCTCTACACCCTGTAGTTCTGTATCTTGAATACTTGGTGGCGATTTAGAATGGCTTGCCATTTCCTAGCACAAGTCAGTTAGTTGTTTCTAATGTCTTCCAAGCTACTACTGTTATGACCTGGTAGTACACATCTCTTGTTTATTTGTTGGTCAACTAAACCTAGAGAGTAGAAACTGTCCATAGGTGGAGCATTTAATAGTTTGTTGTTTCTTACCATTTCTAGTCCACTCTTTTCTGCGTGCATGTGTATTTTCTTTTGCAAACTTATATGAGTAGTAGTATGCCGTTTGCTTGCTGGTCAGGTAGCAGGATAAATGTCTTGTCAATCTTACCTCTAATATTTTGATACCACTAAGTAGTAATGCATAGACCAAGTCAACACTGGACTGCTTAAGCACTACTCTACCGGATATCTATATAAATAAACATGTAAGCACACAGTATTTCAAAGTCGCTGCCGTATTGTGTGGTCATGGCGTTCAATCGTTTGTGAATTTTATTTCCCATGTCTCTAATGCTTGACTTTGAACTAAGGCCATATTTAATCTTCCATGTAATCTCAACTGTTTGTTAATGGTCCAAATTAAAGGGATTTGGTGCTGGAGCCTCGAAAGAAAAACAGTAGTGTTGGTCTCAGCTCATTGTTTCCCAGTTAAGTAACCAATGACATTTTTGTCACAAACAAAATACAGTTGCACTTAAACCAATCATCGTGGCCTCTAATCGTGTGCACTTGCGTCACTGTGTTGTGTTTAGGAGAGTGGATTTCGTTTCTGTAGTCACCGTGTGCTGCGCTACCGCGTGTTTCTGGCCTGATGCAATGTTTAACTGGTTCAGATTTTTTTCATCTTGGCCGAATTATTGTTACTTATGTTAAGCTAATTCAGATCAGATGATTTTGTTCTCTGAACCTATTTTCATAGTGCTTTCTCTGAAACTATAATTTGGCCTCGGAGTCTGAAGGCTGAAGTCTGGACAACATATCATCCATGCAGCCTTCTTCCATCCACTGCCACCGCCGATATTTTTTTCCTAGTTTGCTGGGTCAGCACTGGGGCCAGTAGGTAGGCGCGCCTGCCTGATGTCTAAAAAATACTGTCTCGTGCTGCCCATATACTAATCTGGAATGACTCGGCAGAGGATCCTTTCGGCTCAGCATCTCCTGTCCGATTCGTCTAAGCAAAACACCAATATATAGTTAATTAGCTCCTGATATATGTTTTCTTTGCCCATTGAAAGAGAGCTCTGCTCGCTCCTATCCTCCATTTTCCTTGTTGGCCTGACAGCGACGTCATCAAGTGAGTGCTGCTTGGCGGCATCGCCGTCGTGGCTTGCTTGCGTGCGGGGAAGGGGAAGAGCACATTGGAACAAGCCACAAAGTCTAAACCCTCTTGGTTGTATCAGTAGTGGTGCTAACTTGTTAATTGTTACTGCCGCTTTCGTTTCCCCACTAGGTTAAGTGGTGGCAGCGACATTGATCTCCTCGTCGATCCTGTACGCTCCGGGTGAAAAGGAACAATGAACCATTGTTATTATTATTATTACTTATAGTGCTTAGGATAAGAATACTAGTGATATCTGGGGTGTTGTACAATGTACTCGGACTGAATCAAGGAGGTGGTTAACAGGTTAAGTTTCAGTGCAATTGTCTACGCCGACTCGATCGGCCTGTTGTATTTTTATTTGACCGGAGTGCTCTGCCCACAACACCATGGTGGCGACCTTTCACTATAGTTTTGCGGCCTGAGAGGTCTCTCAAGACTAATGATGTCCATGCCGTCGGTGTTCCTTGTTCTTTTCAGTATAGTTCTGGTACCTGGAGACCAATGGAGTTCTTTTTTCAGTTATAGTTTTGCGGCCTGAGAAGACCAATGAGGTCCATGCCTTGTTCTATCCATTACCGGGCTCTCGTTGTCCACAGGCTACCCAGCCAGCCAGCCGGCGCATACGTCCTGGAGGCTCGATGGTGGCGTTTGGCGACGGCATGTAGCGGCCGCCGCTGGGGTCTGGGAAAAAAGTGGATCGACTGTCCGGCCAGCCAGATCGTCGGATCGACTGTCCAAGAGACAAAAGTATGCATACGAGTACGGAGCGTACACTTGCTACTGATGAGAAAATAACGCTGACACTAGAATATTCTTGTACCGGAACTCGATGCTGGATAGAAGTGGAATCCAGTCGCACGGAATTTAAAATTGTATTCAATTTAAAGACATTAAAGTGACTGCGGCCTAACGACCGTACGTAACGTACGTCGTCGCGCAGGCGCAGGCGCACCTGTTCGCTTCGTGGGCCTTGTACGCGGTCAGGGGTGGCCCGGGCAAGCACGGCCAGGGGCGAGCTCCGCCAGCGGTGCGAAGCGGGCGCGGCCAGGCCAGGGCGGGCGCAGCAGGGGGCGCAGCTGGGGTCGGGCGCCGCCAGGGGCGAGCACGGCCAGGGCGGGGGCAGCTAGCGGAGGCCAGCGCGGAGAGGCGCGAGCGTGCTGCTAGGGGCGGCGGAGGGCGGGCGCGCTGCTAGGGGCGGCGGAGGGCGGGCGCGGCGAGGGATGGGCGCGCGGCCAGGGCGGGTTGGTATCAGCGGCTGTGGCGACGGGCAGGGCGAGGAAGTCGACCACGTCCTTGTTAGCGTTGGCAAAACGTGTTGGTGTCGATGAGGAGCTTCATGCTCAGCGCGGGCATGGCGACAGGCCAGGACAGCGCAGGCCGCCATGGCGCCGGCGAGGTCCGATGGCTCTGGCTCGGGCGAGCTCCGGAGCGGGCGCTGGCGGTTCTGGAGCGAGCTCCGGCCAGGCGCTGGCGAACGCCGGCTGCGCTCCATCACGACATCCTTCGCAGCCCCGCGTGCGTGCGTTGACCAGCCCTAGCCATGGCTTTTTTTCACGTAGCCCTGACGGGTGGGTCCAAGCCATCATAAAACGTGTTAACAGTTTTAACCAGACGAAGTAGTGCTCGTCGTCACAACATAGCCTCAAATGAGGTATTTATGTGTCAAAACGACGACAGGTGGTGGTTGTTTGACAAGTCGTCCGCAAATGTGATGGTTCCTCGTCATTTCCTCGAGTAAACCCGGACTCGATGCAAAACAGAGCTCTCTGAGTCCCTCCCCTGTGCCTCTGCTCTAGGCGCCACCGCCGGCAACCACCCCGTCCTCCCGTCGTTTTCCTCCTCTGGCGTGACCCTGCGCAGATGAGCGCCGCCACAGGCAGGCCAGGCTCTCCGGCCGGTTCGTCGGCCCGGCGTGCGGGTGAACCTTCACCAGAAGTCCCCGCCGATGTGTTTGAGAAACCAGCACTGTGGCCAGGAAATTGGTGATAGAATGGTACGTGTGCTACGGCAGCCGGCCCCGTCCCTCTAGCACGGCGACGACGACCCGCCAGGTGCCCAGGAGCACCGGCGCCGCCGCCATCAGGCCGATGGTCACAAGGTTCCTGAAGTTTTTCTACCCATGCAAGTATTAGAATCGACTAGCTAACGTAAAGATGGTTCTTATTCCTTCTTAAGAGATCGATCGTACACAATCCAGTCCGTGTGCCGCTCTCTATCTTCTAAGCCTACAAAACTGAAGCTGCTACAGGCTGCAAACAACCTCGGCTGATATGGTACTTCAAAATATGAAGCTTTGGTGATTGTCTGCTTCTATTTGCTGGTGTAGTAGTTCTATAGCAGGTTCAGTTCTGTAGTACTTTCCGTATTTCATGACTCATGTCTTAATCAGCAGAGCGATCATTACCAAGTTAACATGATGCGACACAATATGCATGTTCATGAACTTTGTCGAGCCTCATCGTATTAAATAAAAAAAATCAGCCCGTTGCAACGCACGGGCACATTTGCTAGTACTACAATAATCCTAATCTGGTTCGACGCTGCCAAAGCCGCTCACAACACACCATGCATGGTGACGACCTTTAGGGCTTTCAGCATAAATCTTCAACCTGAAAGCATCTCCACCGGGTGCTTCTGAAAATGTGGATGACCCCCTGAAACGGTGAACATTGTAGCACGTTTGAACACTTGTCTGAAGCGATGATTTCCATGACATATGTTGGCGTCGTTGTCACAGCCTTGGTGTTCTTCCCTCACTCACTTGTCTTAGGCGAGTTCCCAGATGGCATGGTTTTTTTGTGGCTTCACGTAGTTTACAAGGAAGATATGGTGAAAAATATAAGTACATATGAACCAAACAAAACAAACATGCTCACCAAAGTTTAAGCTGCATGCATGCAGTTCTTTTGAAGCTTTGACATCACCAGCTGGTAGTCCTAGCTCCGCCACAGGCGGATGGACGACGACGGCGTCGAGGAGGGCGTGGGCGAGAGCTTCGGTGGCGGCGCCGCGAATGCCAACGGGCCGCTGTCGCAGGACGTGAGGAAGGGCATCTACCACCGGCTGCGGGCCATCGGCAACGAGGATGCCCTCTCCGACCCCTTCTTCGAGCAGCTCTTGGACGAGCACTACGAGCGCCTCCCCTCCAGCTACTCCGTCGACCTGCACGTCGACAGAGCCCAGGACGTCCTGCTGCACCGCAGGATCCTCGCCGAGTGCGCCGACCCTGACAAGCGACCCGTCTTCCACGCCCGCTTCCTACGCTATCGTAATTCAGTCGAAATGCATTCCACCGATCACCTCGCTCGTCACTCGCTCTACACAAGGTGTTCCAGCTTGAGGTACGGGTTCACCCTGCCCGCTCTGTGACGCGGGGTTTATGCTTAAATGCAGGATCATAGTCAGTCTGTCTGAATATTTGGCACACCACTTCCGATTTAGTTCCATATGGAATAATGGGTTTAGCTCGACATATCTTGCTTCTTAAGACAACCATTTGTATATACCGTACAGGGAGGTTGATTCCCAGGAGTTCCCGTGCGAAAGGATGGAGGACGTGAGCCTGGGGAAAAGAGAAGGTGTGGATGACTTTGAGGCAATTTCCGCATGGTCTGTCTCCATCTCTCACTTATTCTCAAGTGCACTTCAAATGCTTGTTTTCATCCTTGTCTCCTTCCAAAATCTACAATAGGTTGTACTGTAGTTCCACATTGGCTCACTAGCTAGAGGAATATTTCTCATTAGCTGGTTCTACCATGTTCCCATAAGTAAATATTATTATGTGGAATTATGTACTTGACCATAAGACTGTAATTGGCCATGGTAACGGATTGAGGACGTGACTCCTTGCTCTCTACATCAGACCTCAGCAATTTGACATGATTTTTTGAACTTCGCACTTCCATGTTTACCAATTTACTCCGTATGATATTTCAGACTAGTCTGGCAAGCAGTGTATTTTCTGTTTCCTTTGTCAGACCATTCCACAGAATACCACTGAAATCGCTGTTTCAATTTTCCACAGGAGGGATACTCCAGAAATTCTGCTTATTCATGAAATTATCTTTTCATCCATTGACAAGCCAAAGCTCCTTAGTGAGGTAAGACTTGGGAGTACCAGTCCATCTCTTGTGGTTTTCTATTTAGACTTCTAATGTGCCATGTCGTGCTAACTTTTTTTGAAATTCCGAAATATTTTTTGTAGCTGTCTGCTTTGCTGGATGAACTTGACTTGAGCATCCGTGAAGCTCATGTGTTCTCAACGACAGATGGATTTTGTTTGGGTGTATTTGTTGTTGATGGCTGGGAAACAGAGGTATACTTAGAGAATGTTCTTACTGCTAGTTTGTGTATCAGCACATTGTTATTTCCTGAGATTAGAAGTGCACAACTTGTCTTTTGAACTTTTGATTCTTACAAGGTGGTAGATCCTAAACGACAAGTAATATTGTTTACACTTGAGTGCTAGTTGACAAAGAATGTCAGTCAGATGTCTTTTACCCTAGTTATATCAACAACAACAACAGCAACAAACTCTAAAGAAATAAAATCAACAACAACGAAATCGTTGGCCCCACCTTAGAATATACAGAATTTATGAACTAGCCCTGGCCTTAAACAAACTTAGAGCATCTCCAAGCGGAGCCCCCAAATTCGGCCCTCAAACTGTGCCACAGTGACCGACAACCCCCAAAATTGGTGTCATACAACCATAACCCCAAATAATCCCCCCCAAACCATATTGGACATGCACGTAGATCAAATGATGGATCATAGTTCAAACATCATACGAATAAACATAGTTCAAACATCCACAAACATAGTTCAACACCAACATCGGACACAGTTCATCGGACACACCGGAGCGGAGGTCTCATAGATCATGGAGAACCTGAGCGGCCTCCGCTGTGTCACGTCGTTGCCTTTGGCGACGGCGACGTGCCCGGCGAACCCCGGCTTCACATTCCAGCTCCCGTGCGTGAGCGGCGCTGGCTTCACGTTGAGCTTCCCGTGCGTGAGCGGCGGCCTCTACACGTTGAGCTTCCTGTGCCTGAGCGGCGGACTCTACACGTTGAGCGTCCCGTGCGTGAGTGGCGGCCTCTACACGTTCCCGTGCTTCGCGGTCCCTTTGCCGAGCACGGCGTGCCTGTCGAGCCAGGCTCTCCACTCGGCGGATCATGTCCCTCCTCTCCTCATCCGGCGTGTAGTCCACGAACGGGCTATCCTTCAGCACTTCCCAACAATGGCCGAACTTCCACTCCGTCGTCTCGGCCTCCCCCAAGTGCGTTGTAGAGTAGGACGGCATCCTCTATCTATGAAAATGAAATAGATAATCCATAAATCGGTGCTAATGGATCCAACATTGAAGAAAATTCAATAAAAACTTACGGAACCTATTTGAGCAAAGCATCCGGCGAACTTGTTGACTTCCGCCACTATGATGTGCCATCTATGGTGTAGGGAGGCCTCATTGCGGACAATTTCCGAGTTTGCATTGAAAACTTGACCGATCCGGCCCCAAAATGAAGCACGGTGGTGGATTCCGGTCACAGGATCCTCCAGGGTGGACAACCACGCATTGCACAACAGCTTATCATCGCCGACGGGGTATGCCGGACCTCTAGGAAAGGCCTACGTAGTACATCAGACATCAAATTCCTAAATTACGCATCCTACTCCTTTCTAAAATGTGGTCCTTAAAATGTCCAATGGTGTAAGGAGGTGAGGCGCGAACCTGCGGAAGCGCCGCCACTGTCTCGTTGGACACGGCGGCGGCGGCGGAACTGCCCGCAGCGCCGTTGCAGAGAGCCGCCGAAGACGGCGCCGCGGCATCCGGCCCGGGGCAGCTCCCAATCTCCTCCTCCTCCGCCTCCGCGAACGCATGTCAGTACAGCTCGGTGGCGGATTCGATGCCGGAGCCGGCCATTGGCAAGCTGTGGACGGAGAAGGGTGAAAATGGAGAGGAGTGGAAAGGGGATCGGAGGAGAGTGAGAGTTAGGGTTCCGACCAGTGTGGGGAATTTTTGGATATATGTGGGGTCATATTGGGCCGCGTCCGACGTGGCGGCCTGTCCGGGCGCGTCCGGACCTCCCCAAACCCTCCCCACATATGGGCTAGGTTTGGGGTGTGCCGGACCGCCCAGACGTTTGGGGTGGCTTTGAGGCCTCCTTTGGGTGGTGGTTTTTAGCCCAAACCTTGTCCGGGCTGTCCGCCCGGACGTTTGGGGTGGGTTTGGAGCCTCTGGTTGGAGATGCTCTTAGTGGAAGATTCATGCCCTCCCTATCCAAACATGCAAGTCGGCATTTAGTATATAACGAATTTATAAAACCTAGAGCTGTATGCTGATATCTACTCAAGAAGTCGGAGCGCTTCCTTTATAAGATCTAGTGACCGAAATTCTGCTGATTTTAAACTATACAAGCAGGACAATGATCTGACGGTCCAAACTGCTAATGGCGTGAGAGAGCCCCTAGTTGGCTCAGTTTTAATATCCCTAATGATTCACACGTTAACTGCTATACTTAGGAATTTGGTTATCAATGTAGTCCTGTACATCCTAACAAGTAGTGAAGTCTGTTTCCAGACTGTGCTTTACAAGGATTTCCTTGCGTAAAAACATTGCCCATGCTATATGCAGGAAACAGATGGTTTGTTGCAGCAGCTTAAGGAGACAGCGAAACTCTATCATGTATGCTTTCTTTCTTCCTCTTACATTAGTTACTTGCATGAATACTTCAAATCTATGGTATCTGCCTGGTTACTTACATGGTTGCTGGTAATTCAACTTCTCACAGTAAAACTGAAGTGCTGTAAATACTCGCTGTCAGAATTACAAGACTGTAGAATGAATGAACACATCATATAGAACTAGGGGCCGGGTGTGCAAATACGTTTTAAGCTCAACCTGTGTTAACGGGCAATCAATCAGCTAGTTCATTTTCCTTCACAAACTGCAAATTGACATCCGGACCTAGTACAAAAAGAGAAGGACGGGTTGAGCTCAGAGCGTACTCGCACTCCCCTATGTACAACCTTATCCTGACAATTTTAACTTCCTTGTGGTATGCAGCCGTTGTTATCTGATCCAACAAATTCTGCTACCTCGGAGAGAATACGGAGAGCTGCAAGAAAAGATTGGAGATTCTGAATTTGACAGGAATCTCCTGCAACCTATGGATAAGTTTGAATCTGGATGTTCTTGCGACTTGAAATAACAAAAAGAAGCTGTTAAGTGTCTAATACCAGTGTGAGGTTGTGGGTTTTTTTCGAACTGGGAGGTTGTGGTTTAATAATAATGTTCGTGAAACACTTTGTTCGTAATTCTGCTACCGTCTTGATTGCCAGGCTTGTAGGATGTAGAGCGTGTACACTACTGCCTATGGCCATCACTGCACCGTTTTCTTTGCTTGTCTCAATAGCGAACCTTGGTTAAAAAAAATGTTTTACAGTATATAATGCCGTATGCTGGCACTGAAGTGATAGAAATCTCCTGAAATGAAAGCTACACAACTGTCTGATTATATGGCTGCTTTGCAACCTAACCATTGTAGGTGATCTGAAATATCACATTTGGCGTTATGACTTTTGCGAGCTAGCTTTATTATTAAAACCAAGTCCTAAATTCTGGTAATAAAATACCAGTTTACAGTGTTCATCGGGTGCAGGTTTATCCTTCATTTGCCGTTTCCGAATACTCGCGTTTAGTTGTTTACTGTGCTCCTCTCTAGGTTTGAAGGCTATGATATTAGTTATCAGTAAACAGATCACTGTTGTTAGTTTTGAGGAAACAGTTTTGGTTAGGGTAGGATGAAGGGGTACTACTTTGCTCATTCTGTACAATCGGTAGCTCTCTGTACTGCTTGCCAAGTTGCATCTTAGCAGAGTACCTTGAGTACTTGATTGCATTTTAGAATGTTTTGCCCGTTCCTAGCTTAAGTCAGTTAGTTATTTCTGATGTCCTTCTAGCTACCGTATGACTAGGTACACAGAACTCCTGTTTATTTGTTGGTCTAGTAAACTTATAGTAGAAACTGTCCACATACACAGAACTCCTGTTTATTTGTTGGTCTCGTAAACTTAGAGTATAAACTGTCCACAGGTGGAGCATTATATATGGTTTAACATTTCTTTCGATTTTCGGTCGTGCATGTGTATTTTCTTTTTGCAAACTTGTTTGAGTAGAATTAAGCCGTTTTCTTTTTAGTCGGGTAGCAGGAAAATGTTCCGTCAATCTTACTTTACCTCTAATATTTTGATACCACGAAGTAGTAATGCATATACCCCTTGTATGCTGCCTTCGAGTGGATGATGCTGCCGATCAGTTCTGATACGCAAAAAATCTTTGTTAAGAGCTGTAATGTTTCATTAACGGGATTGTGGTGGGTTAAACATGTTAGTTAGATATTTTTATAGTTGTTGGTAGCTGCCAGTTTGGTGGCTGCTGTGTTTGGGAGCCTCGGCTCATATTTCAAAAGACAAAATCAACAACACTGGACTACGCAAGCACTACACTACTCTCTGTATAATAAAACGGAAGCATGCTGCCACATGTAAGCAGCATAACATTTCAAAGTCGCTGCCGTATTTGCGGTCACGACGTTGGTTGTTTGTGATATTTATTTCCCATGTCTCTCATGCTTGACTTTGAAGAAAGGCCATATTTAATCTTCCATGTAATCTCAACTGTTTGTTAACGGATCAAATTAAAGGGATTTGGTGCGCAAACCTCGAAAGAAAACAGTAGTGTTGGTCTCAGCTCATTTGTTTCCCAGTAATTAAGTAACCAATGACATTTTTATCACACACAAGATACAGTTGCACTTAAACCAATCATCGCGGCCTCTAATCGTGTGCACTTGCGTCATTGTGGTGTGTTTTGGTAAGTGGATTTCATTTCTGTAGTCGCCGTGTGCTCCGCCTACAGCGTGTTTCTGGCCTGATGCAATGTTTAACTGATTCAGATAGTTTTATTGTTCTTCGCTGAGTTAATGTTACACCAGAGTACTAATGTTACTACTAATGTCTTAACTGGTTCAGATAGGTAAGTCATTACCATAATGTTTAGCTGATTATAATTCAGAATCATTTTGTTCTCTGAACCCATGATGGTATGATTTTTAACTTGTTTCATGTAGTTATTTTCCCTCTAACCAGGAACCTATTTTCATAGTGGTATTTGATTTGGAGTCCGAACTCCGAAGTCTGGACAACATGTCATCAATGCAGCCTCTTACTGACTGAACCTGTGGTGTCGATCATTCTTTTCGAGTTTGATGGGTCAGCACTGGGGCCAGTGGGTAGGCGCGTCTGCGGTCCAAACAAATACTTCCTCGTGGTGTCCATATACTAATCCGAGATGACTCGGCAGGGGATCCTTTCGGCTCAGCGTCTCCTGTCTGATTCGTCCACTTGATTCCGCCGCTCCCGTCACCTGATCATCCATTCGTCTAAGCAAAGCACCAATATATCCGTCTAAGCTCAGCTCGTGGTATCTGCTTTCTTCCCTCATCCATTGAGAGAGAGAGCTCCGCTCCCTCCTCTCCCCATTTTCATCGTTGGCCTGACGGCGACGTCGTCGAGTGAGTTGTGCTCGGCGGCATCGCCGTCGTGGCTTGCTTGCGTGCGGGGAAGGGGAAGAGCACATTGGTACAAGCCACAAAGTCTAAACCCTCTTGGTTGTACCAGTAGTGGTGCTATTGTGCTAACTTGTTAATTGTTACTGCTGCTTTCTTTCTTCTCACCACTAATTAGGTTAAGTGCATGGTGGCAGCGACATTGATCTCTCCTCATCGATATCTCTTCCCTCTGGGTGGTGGTAACAAAGCGGCCGGGTGAAAAGGAACAATGGATTATTATAATTATCGATTAAAGTAATAATGACATCTGGGTGGTGTGGTGTACAATGTACTTGGCGGTGGTTAATTTTCAGTGCAATTGTCTACGCCAAGTCGATGTGCCTGTTGTATCTTATTTTTGGCCAGAGTGCTCTGCCCACAGCACCGTGGTGGCGACCTTTTCACTATAAAATGTCTCTTTATAAACCTGGAACGACCTTGCCTTGTTCTTAGCTCGATCTGGTTCTACTGCCTTGTTCTTTCCATGATCGGGTTTTCCTTGTCCGCAAGCTAGCCAGCCAGCCGGCCGACGCGTACGTCCTAGAGGCGCCGGTGGTATTATGTAGCGGCCGCCGAAGCGAGAAGAATACGAGTATGGTACGTTGAAATACGACAACGGAGCGTACAATTGCCACTACTGGAGCTGGGTGTACGTGCTTGACACGTAGGAGTAGTATGGATTAGCAGGAACAATTACGCTGACTCTAAAACATTGTTGCACCAGTCTTGATGGAATCTTTGAATCCAGCCGCACGGAATCTCCAGGATCTCCCCGTCTCAGTCTCATGAACAATTGGCCTGCCACTGTGTGGTGGGACCCGAGTAATTAACCAGCTGGTAATTCATTTTATAAAGAATACCAGATATAAAAAATTAAGTGGGTGGTGTACAATGTACTTGGCGTTGGTTAAGCTTCAATGATATGGTCAACCTTTCGCCATGTTTTATGAGTTGAGAGCATCTCCATCGGGGGGTCTTTTGAAAATTTCTTTGCTAAATTAATGGGTCGGCTGCCTCCCTCGTCGTAGTGGCGATGGAGATCTCCCACATTTGGCCAAAATATGCGCTTTAGTTTGCTCGGAGACTACTTCGCTCAGATACACTATTCTATTCCCTCCGGTTGCACAGTCTCGAAGCCTTCTTCTGCTCTGCCCCCTCCTCATCGTTGTCGCTTGAAGGCGGAGGAAAGGGCTAGGGCAGTGGACGCCGAGGAGAATCCCTATTAGGCCGGCTTGAATTTATCTGTTGCCTTTATACAACTTGGGTCTAGTACAAACTAGGAGCAATTGCTTGGTTGGCTGGTCTGTTAGGCAAATGTTCATGCCATCGTCACAACCTACATGTTCTCGCCTCACTTATCTGACGCGATTGCACTGACATGTTTTTTTTGCCTCACGTCGTCTAGCTACTAGGAAAATAAGGGTTTCTTTGGATCAAAAGAACTCATAACATTTGGGTAGAATCCATAGAATTTTTCCTATCAAAACCTTTATTACTAAGTAATTTATTCCTATGCCCTCTATTTTGTTTTTCTTGAATAGTGCAAGTGCCTATATCTCTCCGTTATGTCCCATGTTTTAAAATCTGAAGAGGCCCCAATATGGTTTGCTTGTAGGAATCCTACCGTCGATGACACGTTACGTAGCAGGACGATTAGAGCATCTCCACCGGGGCCCTCCAAATGACCCCTCAAAGGCCCATTGGGGTCCGGACACCCAAAACTGCCACTAGCGGTACCCCCGAAATCTTTGCCCCGAGCGATTTTGTGTCTGGCACCCTCGAGAGGGCCTCTAAACCCCCGGGGTGCCGGACATGGGGTCGGACATGGCCCTGACAAGGGTGACCCGCCCGTTATAGACACAAACGTCGGCGTGCCCTGAATCAATCGCTCCCCACACCCTCTCCTTTTTCCTCTCGCCGGCGATTCGCATCATCGCCGCCACTCTCGTCACCGCCTGCTTGATTCGCACCTCGAGGACCTTGCCGCAGCGCTAGGGCCCGTCTCGTACCGCCGGGCTCCGACCTCGTCTAGCGCCGGTGCATCTAGTTCGAGCCCGGGTACACCTCTTCTTCCCTCCCGCTGAAAGATCGAGGATGACGACTAGAGGGGGGTGAACAGGCGTTTTAAAATAATTACGGTTTAGGCTTGAATAAATGCGGAATAAAACTAGCGTTTAATTTATCAAGCACAAAACCTAACAAGCTAGGATCACCTATGTGCACCAACAATTTATGCTAAGCAAGATAACCACTAAGTGATAGCAAGATATATAACTTCAAACACGATGGCTATCACAAAGGTAAATGCATAAGTAAATTATTTGGGTAAAGAAGTAACCGCAAAGTGGACACGAGGAGATGTTTCCCGTAGTTCCTTCCCAAAGGAAGTACGTCTACGTTAGAGGAGTGTGGAGCCACCTAGGCGCTCCAGTAGCACGGATGTGCTCACTCTATTCTCCGTGAGCTTCACCCTCGAGGGATTGGCTCGTTCCACTACGAGGTCGACTTGAGGGCATTGACCAAACCAAGACACAAAGGTCGGGGAACTCCAGAATGAGTTGGAGCCTCCCAACAATGTCCTGGAGCTTAGCAACAGGATGAAGCTCCGAAACTCACAAAGGCCTGCTAGGGTTATAACTAATACACGAGGCAACAAGATCCACAAAGAGTAGTAAGGTTCTCAAACTTCACCTCCACGTATCACCGTGGAGAACTCAAACCGATGCACCTAATGCAATGGCAACAACGCACAAAGTGCTCAAATTATTCACTCTCAAATCCCACCAAAGCACCTAATGCTATGGAGGAGGATGAGAAAAAGAACAAGGAAAACAACAAATGAATCCCAAGATCTAGATCCAATATGCTCCCCTCACTTAGAGGAGAGATTGATTGGTGAAAGTGTAGATCTAGATCTCCTCTCTCTTTTCCCTCAAGAAGGAGCAAGAATCATTGGAGGGATTGAGAGATAGCAAGCTTGGAGATCAACAATGGTGGTCAAAACTTGCAAGAAAGGTTGGGGAACCATTGGGGAAGAAGGCCCCTTAAATAGGTCACCCAAATATCCAACCGTTAGGTGCAGATTCGTGTCGTGGCGGTACTACCGCTAGACCCAGCGGTACTACCGCCCCTTTAGGAAGTTACGACAAGCAAATGGGCAGAAAACAGGCTTCAGGTAGCGGTACTACCGCCCCGACAGTACTATCGCTTTTGGTGCCTCTGAAAACAGGCTTCTGTTTGCTCCGGCGGTACCGGGCGGTACTACCGCCCCCCTGGAAAGCTGCAGTTAAACCAAACACCAAAATGACAATATCTTTTGCATTCGGACTCCGTTTTTTATGATCTTTGGCTCGTTGGAATCACAACAAAGAGCTCTTCAAGATTATACAGAGAAACATCATAGTCCAACAATGAATCACAAAACCAAATGTGGAAAGGTTAAACCTCTTTATAAAAGTCAAATCGGTAAAACCTTCAATATCAAAAACGCAATAAGCTTTCCATACGAAATCTGTTTTTGATAAACTTGAGCTTATCTTGAAGATCATGACAAGCTCTAAAACCACACATGGAGGAAAGCCAAATAAGACCAGTAAAGATGATGCCAAGTATGCAAAGGTTTGAGCTCTCTCCGAACGATACGATCAAGTTACTCATTCGAGAGCTCCTCTTGAAAGTGTGGCATCTATCCTATAATCCGGTCTCTCACTAACACCATGAGACCAGTAAAATAGAAACCCTATCAAGGTCATACATTTGCCTTGCGCAATCCACTTGAGCTAGATGATACGATCTTGATCACCTCAAGTTAGATCACCTTTCTTGATTGCGCTCCGCTTGATGAAGACTTGTGAATTGCTCCCCCATACACAATATGGGAGAGCCGCTTTTAGGAACATCTTCACTTGACCATTATCTTGATGACGACCACCGCTTGACGTCATCTGCCATGGGCTATATGGAATCTTCCTTTTGATGCATGCCCATAGGAAGATACCTAACCCCACATAGATACTCCACACACACTTGTATATGGGTTAATTCACAAAGCTATATAGACGATTTCTTACCATACCATTGGATCACAAGATCCCACATTGTACAACATGTAGCTTTGTGTGTTGATCACTTGAACCAATCCTTTCCACTTAGCCTTGATCAACTTTGTATCGTTTCTTCTTTCTTGATCAATGATGATGTCTTGAAGGTGAGCATGAATATCCACGGTATTCTATTCTTCAAGACATATTTGCAATATGCTTACAACAAACATTAGTACATAAGGATTGTCATTAATTACCAAAACCACACATGGGGGCACCATGCTCTTTAAATCTCCCCCATTTTGGTAATCGATGACAATCCATTTTACGAGGGTTTATATAATGAATTAAGCAACCATGCAAAGGAATAAGCAAGGATGCATGAGCATGAAACGACAAATGCTTAAGAACGAAACCAAAGCATAAAACCAAATTCCCTTAAACCCTCTAAACTTCTCCCCCATTGGCATCCATTGCCGAAATGGGGGAAATTTTAGAAGGCCAATATAATAAGAGCTCCCCCATAAAGTATGCATTTCTCAAGATATGAGTGAAATCAAATGCACATATTCAATAACGAATAGATTGAGGGAGATAAAATTATATTGAGGATACAAAGATTGCAAAAGGATGATATGGTGAAAGGGTATCAACGAATGAAACATGCAATCAAAGAACCCAAATCCATTTGAACAAAAGATTTTATGATTTGAACAAAACAATGTTTCGAGAGAGAATAGAGGAGCTCCCCAATATCATGTACTATTTAGAAATTGTGTATTTGAGTACCATGTGCACAAAGATGGAATCATCACTCCCCCATAATCCTTTGAAAACAAAACATGTGCAAGAGGGATGTGTATAAAACAAGACATGACACTTGCAACAATCATATGGTTGAGCATCAAATAGAAGACCGACAAAAATCCAAATGCAAGAACATTTACAAGATTTAGACTCAACCAAATGATGTGTGTGACATAGCAAAGCCTTTTATAAGAGTACATCATATGTGAGCATTGAGCATCACCATAGTCTCAAAGGAATTATAAGCAAGGAGCAAAGCATGTCATTTTAACACACACAACCGATAAAAATGAGTGCACACGATCCAATAAAATTAGGCAAGCACTCATAAGGCAAATATTTGCGGGAGCCACCAAAAGATCCAAACAACATAAAAGAGGTGGACACCAAAAGGAAATGGGATATAAATTTGCAATGTAACATTTCTCATGTGTATAGATTTCTAAGTAGATAACAATCATATGATATACATCCACAAGGAAACATGTACATACAAAATAGTTACTAAAGAGAAGAACATGATACCCAAGAGGAAGTCTTATATATACTATTAATATCTTTGCTTAAAAGCATAGCACATAGCTCAATTTATCTTAAAGGATATAAATAGACTTCCAACACAAACGCATCAAAGGCATCACAAATATCCACAAGGGAAAAGTGATAGTTGGGATGCTTTGAGAAGGGAAACAAGTATCACAAGGAACAAAAGAAATCATGCCAAGACGCAACCTACACAAGGTTGAATGCAAGAAATGTAAGCATGAGGTAGATACTTGTTACCGAGAAGGCATTGGTGATGTAAAAGATTAGCAATCACGATCATCATAGCTTGGCTTCAATTAGAACACGGTGAGAGCACCTTCCTTATGAATGAGACAAGGCATCCAATGCATCTCCGAAGTACCTAAACCACAATTCAAGTACAAAATAGTCCCCAAACATATTGGGTCCGAAGTAGTTAGGAAACTACAATACATAGGACAAACTCCACATAAATATGTGCATATGGATATGAAATTGAATTTCATGCACATCTTAGCCGATTTAGGATTTGGTGGAGTTTACCATATATTGGATCAACGAAAGTAAACATGCCATAATTTATACATGAAGTAAATATGCATGTCAAGACCTTCAAGAACCAAAAGAAGAGATACCAAATGAATATATATCAAGGAATGAGATAACTAACTCCAAAGAGAGAAAGATTCCAACAAATAAACCAAACCCTCTACACTTTCTATGATGGCACAAAGTACCAAAACAAAAAGGTTTGTCTTTCCACGAGACATGTCATCGGGCTCAAACACCAAGATAAAATAGATCAAGTAGCAATTGAAGACAAATAATGTTCTAAAGCATATAGGATAGCTCCCCCAAGATTTGTGCACTATTTATGATCTTGCATTGGAATGCAAAATGCACACAATATGGGATCATCACACTCCATATATATTATTCAAACACTAGTCATGTTCAAGAAAAGCAATAAGATCCAATACCAATTTAAAAGATGATGTTCTACTCAAAATAGGATAGCTCCCCAAAGAATAGTGCATTATCTTAGAAGTATGACTTTGAAGAAGATGCACAAGAATGGGATCACGGCTTTTCCTATTTTAAGGAAAACACAAAACAACATGAGTAGAGCAAGAGGATTCAAAGGTCAAGGAAGACAAAAGGGGAGTTAGACCAAAACTAATCCTTGGCAAAATATAAGGCAATTAAGAGCAAAAACCAATGTAAATATGATCAATACACTTTACCACAAATAAGATTATCACTTGTAAAGACAAGTAATATATGGAGATATTTCTCGGTGGTAAATGACAAAGATATTCAAGATCATATCTCAAACAAGAGCAAATAGGCAAATATGGAACTTGTTTGAGAAACATGCCACATAGGAGAAAGATAATTTATAATATCAATTCTAAGTGGCAAAACCTCACTTGTTCACATTTTCTAGGTTCGTAATATGCACAAAGCTTATTACTTCCCCATAATGTGATAATCCATTTGTTTTCATCAAGATGCAAACATAAACCAACTAGAGATAGTTAATGGACATTTAGAATTTGAATTTCTCATGATCATGACATACCACATAGAGACTAGATAATATTGATATATCAACACTAAGTGGTATTCCTCATGTATTCACATTTTTAGGATTGTGACGTGCCTAAGCATATCACTCCCCCAAAATGGGAAAGTCCATTAATCTCTCAAAAGAGCCAACTAAGATAAAAACAAGAAGCAATAAAGGCTCAACACAAACACACAACCATGATGTGTAAACCAACATCACACTAGATACTCAAGATATGTAAGTGGTAGGCACAACATAAACAAACACATGCAAGGTACAAAACCAAACACATGCAAGGGGCAAGCAACTTTCAATGTATATATATAATTTAAATGCAAGTTACCGCAATGAGGCACGTTGGATATAGATAGAGAAATGATAATCGAAATGACTTGGCTTGGGAAATATGATTGATGAAGATCCCTTAATTCTTCATGATGTAGTCAAGTCTCCAACGGCCTCCAACAAAACCTATTGATCAAGTAACTTGTTGGTCCCCAACCAAGTTGGGTCCTAAGAGGTTAGTCACAATAGGCTTGGCCACCCAAATGGTTCTTTTCTTGACACCACTTTGAGTACCAACATATTTGGCAAACACATTGCCAACCTTATCCTTCTCAAGAGAGTAAACATCATCAATTATGATTGGGTTGGATAAGGTACCGTTAGTGCATGAAGAAGCAAGATGTCCCTTCTCGACATAGATAGCAACATCTACTTCCACCTTTCTTCTTAGTTGATTTCTCAACTTGAGAAGCTTTAGCTTGATTTTCCTTAGGAAGTGGCCTTTCTTCAATGTTGGATACTTGAGTATGAACTTGAGGCCGCTTCCCTTGTTGCTTCTCACTAGGAGCTTCTTCTTCAATGGGCAAGATCTCACATGATGCCCTTCAATCTTGCACTTGAAGCAAACAATCTTGGCCGAATTCTTGACTTGTTCTTGGCCCTTCTTCTTGTTGCTCTTGGACTTGTTCTTGTTGTTGGAGTTGAATCCAAGTCCACTCTTGTCATTGGGGATTTTTGTACACTCAACATATTGTCAAGTGCGGACTTCCCAATATGACCCTTTTCAAGTCTTTCTTCAAAGAAGAGACTTGCGCCTTGATCTCTTTGCTTTCCTCTACAAGGTTAGTTTCAACACAAGTACTAGAGGAAGTAGATGCTTCATTGTTAGAGCAACAAGACATGGAAAGTAATTCATCACAAGATGTAGAAATATCATGAGTGGATGAACTACTAGGACTAGCACATGGCAATATAACATTTTGTGTAGTGCTAATGTCCACATGGGGCTCACAAGATGTTACCTTAGTTGAAAAAGCCTCATGAGCTAACTTTAGCCGATCATGAGAGACTAGAAGAAAACTATGAGAGCTCGAGAGCTTTTCATGATGTTCTTCCAATTTCCATACTTGGTGGTTAGCAACTCAAGTTGAGCCCTTAGCTCAACATTCTCATTCAATGTAGATGCTTCACAAGAAGTAGAGTTAGTAGCACAAGCATCATCATTTTTAGATTTGAGAACATTAGAAAGAGCAAGAGCATGATCTTTTCTTAATTTAGAAAAGTCTAAACTATAAGATTCCTCAAGACTACAAAGTTTTTCCTCAAGGATCCTTCCTACGCTCTTGCTCTTCATTAAGAGCAATAGAAAGATCCCCGATCTCATTGGTGTAGTCTTGCTCACGACCTTCCATTTCCACAATGGTGTCCTCATGCTCATCATAATTTTCTTGCTCTCAATAGCAATAGTCAAGATTTCAATGAAATTAGAGCAAGCATTTTTATTTTTACTTAGAGCATGAAACACAATTTCTCCTTTCTTATTTAGAGAATCAACATCATTCTCTTCATTATTAACATCATCATTTTAGTTTCAATGGGGTTCAAAGTAGGAGATACCTTTGAATCCTTAGCCATAAGGCAAAAGATGGTCGATGAAGATGAAACATTTCTTGAGGCACCACTCAAGTACACGTCTTGTTCCATAGGGAGTTGGGTTTCCTCTACAATATTAGTGACCAAGGAATAGAGGAAACACACACATTTGTAGTATGGCAACAAGATAAAGCAAGCATATCATCATGAGATTTAGACAAACAATTTCCACATGATATGCAAGGACTATCAACACAAGCATGTAAAGCATGAACGGTGCTAGATGTGTTTAAGTCCAAAGGTAGATCATTGCAACAATGTTGAGGTAAAGAATCATCAATGGTAAATTACTACCATTGTTGCAAAGCCTACCACTACTCACCATCTCATTAGGTTGTGGCTTACCACATGTTGGTGAAGTAGAGAAGTTGAGAACTCATCACGCCCGGAGGTGGAGGGAGAACAATCATCCTCAATAATATTGGACACATCATATTTGTCTTGAAGCTTTGTCCATAAATCATGAGCATTCCGACAAGGCATGATTGACTCAAGAACTACATCGCTCAAAACACAAACAATAGCATGAGATACTAGAGAATTGAGATAAGAGTTTTCCTCATCCTCTAACGATAACTTTTGGATATCCTTTGGAGGAGGAAAATCCATATCTACAATTCTCTCCATTTTTGGGCCATACACCCGAAAAAGATTAAGCATGCGAATTTTCCAAACATTATAATTTGTGCCATCGAATATGAAAGTGGGATCATTTGCTAGATCTCTAAACGACATCTTTACTCTCAAGGCGGTGAAGCCTAATAAGAGAGCCTTGGCTCTGATACCAATTGAAAGATCGAGGATGTCGCCTAGAGGGGGGTGAATAGGCGTTTTAAAATAATTACGGTTTAGGCTTGAATAAATGCGGAATAAAACTAGCGTTTAATTTATCAAGCACAAAACCTAACAAGCTAGGTTCACCTATGTGCACCAACAACTTATGCTAAGCAAGATAACCACTAAGTGATAGCAAGATATATAACTTCAAGCACGATGGCTATCACAAAGGTAAATGCATAAGTAAATGGTTTGGGTAAAGAAGTAACTGCAAAGTGGATACGGGGAGATGTTTCCCGTAGTTCCTTCCCAAAGGAAGTACGTGTACGATGGAGGAGTGTGGAGCCACCTAGACACTCCAATAGCACGGATGTGCTCACTCTATTCTCCGTGAGCTTCACCCTCGAGGGATTGGCTCGTTCCACTATGAGGTCGACTTGAGGGCGTCGACCAAACCAATACACAAAGGTCGGGGAACTCCACAATAAGATGGAGCCTCCCAACAATGTCCCAGAGCTTAGCAACAAGATAACGCTCCAAAACTCACAAAGGCCTCCTAGGGTTATAACTAATACACGAGGCAACAAGATCCACAAAGAGTAGTAGCCTCTACCCTGTCAACGGATAGGGAGAGAACAAAATCTAGATAAATACCAATTCCTATTACTGGTAAAAAGATACAGATTAAAATAAAGAGTTCTCGTGGTCCAGAATCCACAAAATTTGCGTTTGGAACATTAAATAGCTTATATCCATAGAACATCTGGCGTAACATGGAAACGCAAAAGACACAGAGTAGGGCTAGTCAGAAGCGTCAATGCAGACGCCAATGGGTAATCAGATCCATTCCACTCCACTTCTTCAAGTAGCAGTCGATCCTGGATCGTCCTCGCTTCCAAACTCCGTAAATGAATGAAACTCCTTCCCCGGTCCATTGCTCGGGTGTGATACAAATACTTCTTTGAAGTTGTAGGATGCGGGTTAAGTTATTCACCCGCTTTCTCGGACTCTTGGTAAGCTCGTATGATTATCCACCTTTAGCTCGTGGGTTGGCTCTCCGATTTCTATCGCGACCTATCAATATTGGAAAGTAAAGGTAGTGACAATGCACACCTGCTTTAGTAGCCAGAGTGAAAATGCACACCTGCTTTAGTAGCCAGATACAATACAGTTGAGTGCTCAGTTCTTCCACTGCTATACTTGCATCAGAACGGGAAGAATCCCTATTTCTTTTCCATGGTTCCTTCGAGTTGGTATCTTCCTGAATTCAATTATCTCGGCTGCTTGGAATCCCTATATCAATTACCTAACCGATAGGGCCAACCTGCTCGGAATCAATGAATGAACCTGTTGTTATTGTTTGGTATGCGAAACTGATGCCCCAAAGGTGAGCTCGGAATACGAACTAGGATTCATGTCATTGAACTCTTTCTTGGCAACTTGGACAACTTATAACGATGTTTGTCCCGCATATCTGACGGAAGATCGGGTTACAAAATTCTAAAGCTTTCGTCTCAATTCATATTTAGCCGCGAGCAATCTACGTTTGTGATCTCGTATATTTCGTCGCTTTTCCTTGAGGTGGTCGGTAGTAGAACTAGAGCTTTAAGCTAGCCTTTCAGCGGGGGCAATGTAGACACAGATGCAATATACAACAAATTCAATCTGACAATCGACCGACAAAATAGCAATACAAGAGAGAGGGAAAGCTAAAACGTGAGCAGCGAGTAGAAAAACGACGGACGACAATAGGCGCTGCTTCGCTGATGTCCATTCGCGAGAATGGATTCCTCGTCAAGTCAGGGGGGTGTGGACACACTTGCGCGAATTCGGGTAACGGCTACAAGGGATAAAAATAAAGGAAACTGTACCCGACCAGGGATGGACGTAAACTCGTAAGCTACCGAGGGTAGGGATAATCGTCCAGGTCTTATTGTTAAAAAAAAAGCCGCCCCGCCACTGCAGGCAGGTTAGTTCCTCTGTCGTTGCCGGAGAGTTCTTGGCATGAACATGCTTTCTGTTCTGCGTTTTCCTTCCGTCCACTGACTGCTTTTCCTGTCTCACCTTAGCTCCTTTTTTGTTTTTAACAAAGAAAGATCAGGAAAAGACGGACCGAACCCATTCGGTGATTTTCGCGGTCGCCCTCACTGAACCAACTTGGATCTGAACTACGATTCAGATCAAGTCTTACCAAAATTGGATTTCCTTTTCGTGCCATATGCCAATGTCATAGGAATTTACTTTTGCCCCTTTTATGTGATCGCAGCATAAAAAAGAAAGTCTGAATTTTCCACAGAAGCCGGCTCAAAATATTTGATCTTAGGTGCCGTCTATGTCTGGGTCGACCGTTTCGTTTCATTTTCTATTATATTAGAGTTTTTCTTTTTTTATTGTCTGTCAATGAATATTCTGGCTATCTGACCCCTTGCTATTGAAAACGGTTCCTTCTTTCCCACTTGGCTTGGATTCAAGGGGCGGGGATTCAATAGCTGCGGAGTCTATATTAGTTAGATATGTCCTTCAAACATCCCCTGTAGAGCACCAGCTCTCATTCCTGCCTTATAAAAGCTCTGATATTTGTGCGTAAACCATAAATCCAAATCGATTCTAGACTGTCTTCCAATCTACATGCTTGACTGAGGTGAGGATGTGGCAGCTTTTGTTCACATCATATTCCATTAGATAGAAAGAGCTACAAAAGGTGTACCAGATAGATTCATATAGTAGGCTCAAATAGCGCTTTGACTGATATGTAGCATTCAGATCGAATGACTCTATGAAATTACGTCGATACTTCCACATATTATGGGTAACTTAGGAGACATCCCTATTTTCCGCGGGGGTCTTAATTACCACTGCTTAGCTTTCAATTTGCCTCTGACCATCAAATTGAAGAAGAAACAGCTACTGACATCCAGCTCAGATCAGAGTGAACAAACAGTGCGAAAGAGACTGAGAAGGGGAAGCATGCGCCCGAAAGGGGGGCCATTGCTCCATGTATAATATAACTCGGGATGTATAAGGAATTGAAGGAAGACGCGACGTTTTATTCCAGGGAATCCCCAACGAAAAATGCACACTATTCCCTCTTTTCTATCGAATCGGTCATAACCACTACCTACATTCCACAAAATAGTACACCACAAGTAGGAGCTAATGAATAGGCCCGCGATTCCGTAGAAAGACATTTTCGTTTTGATATCATTTTTTCGTTTAATATTCTTCCTAATTCAACTCACCACGCTCTTCACTTCCTCCGCCTTTTTGATCATCAATCTTCCCCCGGAGATTCAAGACCCTGGAACTATTGCTAATTTAGAAGGACTTAACTTCTATCTTGGCCTATACGACCAGGATCCAGAGTGGATTACGTTCATTCAGCAGGAGCTGAATCACAATACCCCTCTAGAAGACATACCTGGGAGGCTTAAGCTCTTCCTAATGGAAGAAATGGCTATGAGAGATAGATATTGTGATTTTCTTGACCGGCCTTTTTAGAGGCACGCAGGAGACCTACGCTATGCATTAGTTTGTAGTTGGAATCGTATCCAGGTGCTGCCCATGGTATCTTTGGACCCCACAGATCCATAAAAGTGAGGGGACACGAGTGACGACTCCTTATGGATAACAATCCAGTCGGCAAGAGGTAAGACTAAATTTACCATAAAATTGGACGGAAAAACTACTACAAAGATCACAAGAAACCCAGCTCAAAGTGAATGGAGAGAGAACCCCTGCGCCTTGGAAGGATCTGAAGCTGTTCGAACCTAATGCTATGAAGGAGGATGAGAGGAAGAACAAGGAAAACAACAAATGAATCCCAAGATCTAGATCCAATATGCTCCCCTCACTTAGAGTAGAGATTGATTGGTGAAAGTGTAGATCTAGATCTCCTCCCTCTTTTCGCTCAAGAAGGAGCAAGAATCATTGGAGGGATTGAGAGATAGCAAGCTTGGAGATCAACAATGGTGGTCAAAACTTGCAAGAAAGGTTGGGGAACCATTGGGGAAGAAGGCCCCTTAAATAGGTCACCCAAATATCCAACCGTTAGGTGCAGATTCGCGCCGTGGCGGTACTACCGCTAGACCCAGCGGTACTACCGCCCCTTTAGGAAGTTAGGACAAGCAAACATGCAGAAAACAGGCTCCAGGTAGCGGTACTCCTATCGCTTTTGGTGCCTCTGAAAACAGGCTTCTGTTTGCTCCGGCGGCACCCCGGGCGGTACTACCGCCCCCTGGAAAGCTGCAGGAAAACCAAACACCAAAACGACAATATCTTTTGCATCCGGACTCCGTTTTTTGATGATCTTTGGCTCGTTGGAATCACAACAACGAGCTCTTCAAGATTATACAGAGAAAAATCATAGTCCAACAATGAAACATAAAACCAAATGTGGAAAGGTTAAACCTCTTTATAAAAGTCAAATCGGTAAAACCTTCAATATCAAAAATGCAATAAGTTTTCCATACGAAATCCGTTTTTGATAAACTTGAGCTTATCTTGAAGATCATGACAAGCTCTAAAACCACACATGGAGGAAAGCCAAATAAGAACCAGTAAAGATGATGCGCAAAGGTTTGAGCTCTCTCCGAACGATACGATCAAGTTACTCATTCGAGAGCTCCTCTTGAAAGTGTGGCATCTATCCAATAATCCGGTCTCTCACTAACACCATGAGACCGGTAAAATAGAAACCCTATCAAGGTCATACATTTGCCTTGCGCAATCCACTTGAGCTAGATGATGACGATCTTGATCACCTCAAGTTAGATCACCTTTCTTGATTGCGCTCCGCTTGATGAAGACTTGTGAATTGCTCCCCCATACACAATATGGGAGATCCGCTTTTAGGAACATCTTCACTTGACAATTATCTTGATGACGACCACCGCTTGACGTCATCCGCCATGGGCTATATGGAATCTTCCTTTTGATGCATGCACATAGGAAGATACCTAACCCCACATAGATACTCCACACACACATGTATATGGGTTAGTTCATAAAGCTATATAGACGATTTCTTACAATACCATTGGATCACAAGATCCCACATGGTACAACATGTAGCTTTGTGTGTTGATCACTTGAACCAATCCTTTCCAGTTAGCCCTGATCAACTTTGTATCGTTTCTTCTTTCTTGATCATGATGATGTCTTGAAGGTGAGCATGAATATCCACGGTATTCTATTCTTCAAGACATACTTGCAATATGCTTACAACAAACATTAGTACATAAAGATTGTCATTAATTACCAAAACCACACATGGGGGCACCATGCTCTTTCACCCGCCCCGCACGCAACCTGTTCGACCAGTGGTTGATAGGCTGAATTTGTTGATTCGTCATTCTTGGCCTTGTTTCATTGCTTTGTTTCGTCAAACAGACAATGGACAACAACGGCGACGTGATCATGTTTTTGGAAATGATGGCGGAGATGCCGCCCTTTTGGCCGACACAGAGGAGAATGAGATGTTCATGGTCGTACTTCTGGATGTCGCACTACTCGAGGCAGACGCGGCGCCGAAATTTGGAGTATCACCGAAGGGGCGGAGGCCCAACAATCCCAACAGAGCAACTGGGAACATGCTGTTGTACCAAGACTATTTTGCCGACGCTCCGGCGAACTTTCCTCATGAATTTCGCCGGCGCTTTAGGATGAGCAGGGATTGTTTAGGAAGATCACATGGCGTTCGGGCGTACGACGACTACTTTGAGCTGAAAAGAGACTGTACCGGCGTCCTTGGGTTTTCATCTCTTCAGAAATGCACGGCGGCCATACGGTACCTTGCTTACGGGCTACCCGCGGATGCCTTGAATGACTATCTCCTATGTCTGAGTTTACCACCGTCGAAGCCACCTACAGATTTTGTAAGGCAGTTGTGAAGGTGTTCGGAGAGGTATATCTCATAACCAAATGAAGCAGACACGGCGCGTCTGTTGGCACAAGGCCATGAAACAGGATTTCCAGGGATGCTTGGAAGTACCGATTGCATGCATTAGAACTGATAGAACTGCCCGTTCTCTTGGCAATGGATGTACAAGTTAGGGCATCATGGAAAGTGCAGTGTTATACTTGAAGCCATGGCAGATTAAGAACTTTGGATATGGCATGCCTACTTCGGCACCGCCATTGACATCAATGTGCTCCACAAGTCCACTGTGTTCAAGAAACTTCGCGATGGCCTAACTCCACCCTGTAACTATATGATCAATGGCCATGACTATAACAAGGGGTACTATCTTGCTAATGGTATCTATCCCACTTGGTCTACATTTGTGAAGACCTCGCGCAACCCTCTCGATGGGGCAGATTGCCATTTTACAAGAAATAAGACTCTGTTCGCAAAGGTGTGGAGCAGGCTTTCAGTGTGCTCCAGGCCAGGTGGGCTGTTGTCCGCTACCCTTGTCTTTCATGGTCGCTAGATAAAATGAGTGATATCATGAATGCTTGTGTCATCATGCACAACATGATCTTTGAGGACGAGCGTGATACAAGGAGGCAATAAGTCAGCGAAGTGTTTGATTTTCAGGGGCCTATGACCAATCCACAACCGGGCGTGCCGACGCAGTATGCATAATTTCTTGCCATATATCGGGAAATTCGTGATGAATCTGGGCATCTGCTGCTGCACAATGACCTCGTGACGCACCTGTGGGCTACCAAAGCGACTCAGCCGACGGATGTTTGATATGCCATGGTTTAAACTTGAATTCATATTAAACTTTGTATTCGAATATGAACTTGTGTTTTAATAATATCTATTACATTTAAACTTTAATGGATGCATGTACCTATTACATCACGATTACAACTACTCCTCGTCATCAGAGTCAGGCTTAGGCAGCGGTGTCCTAGGCAAGTCGTCCGCCGGCGCCGTGTCTGGAATTCTCGGCTGCCACTCTGGTTCTGGTGCCTGGGGACGGCCGGTCCTGCAGATGCTCCAGCCACACGGGACGGCCACAGTGACCAAGATTCCCACGGTGAGAAAGTAGGGCGTGCGGGGATGGAGTTACGGGCTCGCCGTCCTGTTCCGCCGCATCCTCTTTCTCTATTGATCGGCGGCGACCACGTCATGCCCGCAAGGTGTTCGACAGTTTGATCAAAATTTAAGCTGTTTGGGGTTGGCCTTTAGGTTGAGCGGCCTCCAGGACACCTTAATAAAGACCCAATGGAGGATAGAATATTGCTGCAGGCTGCAGCAGTAGTGGTGGTAGGACATGGCGTATGGGAACTTGAAGCTGGATAAGCTCACGGGCTGGAATCTTTGAATCTGGTCTCACGGAATCTCGAGTCTCTTCGTCCGTCTCTCTCACTCTACTCGTGACCCAATCCTTCTCGCTGCCGAATGGATCCACGTAACCGTGCAACTGAAAGGGCCCCACCTGGCTGACGCACCGTACAGCCGTACGTCCAATCCACAGAAGATCCTACCGGCGACGACGTCACTCTCCTCCTCCCGCAGTCTCGTCTCGTCTCTGTCGCCGGTGACCTTCGCCCGTCTCGCCTCGTCTATAAATGCCTGTCCGGCGCCGTCCTCTAGAAGATTCTTGCTGCATCCGCCTCCGGGATCCCCCTCGGATTCCCCGTTCGTCACCATCCACCCACACCACCCTCTCCCACTCCGTCGCCGTCCCATCATAAAGCCCGTCGCCATGGCCGCCGCGTAGGCCCCCGCGCTCGCGGCCGCGGATGGACGAAGACAGCGACGACGGCGTCGAGGAGGGCGTGGGCGAGAGCTCCGGGCCGGCTGGTTCCAGGACGACCGCCTCGTCCGCGGGCCTCGTCTCACCATCCGGCGGCGGGAACGGAAACGGGACGCTGTCGCTGGAGGTGAGGAAGGGCATCTACCACCGGCTCCGGGCCCTCGGCAACGAGGAGGCGCTCTCCGACCCCTTCTTCGAGCAGCTCCTCGACGAGCACTACGAGCGCCTCCCCGCCAGGTCCGTCTCCGTCCGTCCTCGTCACCGTCAGACTCAGACCACGCCGCCCTTTCTGATTCAGTTTCTCTGTCGATCACGCGCGGCCGGCGGGTGCAGCTACTCCATCGACTTGCAGGTCGAGAAGGCCGAGGACGTGCTGCTGCACCGCAGGATCCTCGCCGAGTGCGCCGACCCCGACAAGCGACCCGTCTTCCACGCACGGTTCATACGCGTGCGTAATCCAATCACAGTTCAAAGGGACATATCTTCTTTCTCATAAGGCTGTTCTTCGTTCGCTTGCTCTGCTCTGTGGAGGATGTCTGAACTTCCAGTTTCGCTTACTCAGTTCTGTTCTGTCTCCATGGCGGCAGTGTCAGGAGGAGAAGCCCAAGGACTCTGCTCCGGCGGTAAACGGTCATGGCGCCGGTCCTCTGGCTTCCACCTTGAGGTAAGTGTTTTTTTACACACGACTTGATGATACTCTGCTCAAATCTGTCTGAATTTTTGGCACACCACTTCTCAAGTTCTGATTTAGTTCGATATGAAATAACGGGTTTATTCGAATATATATTACATCTTGCTTGTTAAGACAACTTCTGTATATGCCGTACAGGGAGGTTGATTTCGGCCAGGAGTTCCCCTGCGAAAGGATGATGGAGGACCTCAGTCTGGGGAAAAGAAAAGGTGTGGGTGACTTTGAGGCAATTTCCGCATGGTCTGCTTCCATCTCTCACTTATTCTCAAGTGCACTTCGAATGCTTGTTTTCATCCTTGTGTCGTTCTAAAATCTACAGCTTCCATCATGATATCATCACTGTTTATTAAAATCTTGGACGATGTGACGCTGGTATATTCTACAATGGGTGGTATTGTAGTTCCACATTGACTCGTTAGATGAAACCATGCTTGTGGCCAAAATATTTCTCATTACTTGGTTCTACCATGTTTTCCATTAGCAAGTATTGTTATGTGGAATTATGTATTTGACCATAGGAATGTATTTGGCAATGGTAACAGTTTAAGAATGTGACCCCAGACCTCTTTGACTTGACATTATTTTTTGAACTTCGCACTTCCGTGTTTACCGAGTTATGATATTTTCAGACTAGTTTGGCAAGTGGTGTATTTTCTGTTTCCTTTTGTCAAACCCTTCCACGAAAATACCGCTGAAATTGCTGTTTAAATTTTCCACAGGAGAGATACTCCAGAAATTCTCCTTGTTCATGAAATTATATTTTCATCCATTGACAAGCCAAAGCTCCTTAGTGAGGTAAGACTTGGGAGTACCAGTCCATCTCCTGTGGTTTTTCTATTTAGATTTCTGTCCATGTCGTGCTAACTTTTATGTAATTGTGAAATATTATTTGTAGCTATCTGCTTTGCTGTCTGAACTTGACTTGAACATCCGTGAAGCTCATGTGTTCTCAACAACAGATGGATTGTGTTTGGATGTATTTGTTGTTGATGGATGGGAAACAGAGGTATACTTAGAGCATGTTTTTACTGCTGGTTTGTGTATCGTTACATCGTTTTTTTTTCCCTTAGATGTATCATCAACACATCTCTGGAAGTGCACAACTTGTCTTTTGAACTGTTGATTCTTACAGGGTGGCTGATTCTAAAGGACAAGTAATGTTTTTTACACTTGAGTGCTAGTTGAAAAAGAATGCCAGTTAGATTTGTTTTACCCTAGTTAGTATCAACAACAACAAAAATCTTTGGCCCCATCTTAGTATATACCGAATTTATGAACCTAGGGCTGTCCGGACTTAAACTTAGTGGAAGATTCATACCCGGGATGCAAGTAGGTATTTTTTTTATAACGAATTTATATAACCTATACATCTATAGGCTATAGATGTATGTTGATATTTACCCGGGAAATCAGAGCGCCTGCTTCGTAAGATGCAGTGACCGAAATTCTGCTGATTTTAAATATATGATTCACACCTTAACTGCTAGACCGAAATTCTGCTCGGTGGTCAAGTTGCAGTTCATCCTTAAGTAGTGCAGTCTGTTAGCAGACTCTGGCTTACAAAGATTCCCTTGCGTAAAAACATTTCCCATGCTATATGCAGGAAACAGATGGTTTGCTGCAGCATCTTAAGGAGACAGCGAAACTCTATCATGTATGCTTCTTTCTTTCTTTTAATATGAAAAATGCTTCTTTCTTTCTCTTACATTATTTGCATGAGTACGTCAAATTTAATTTATCTGCCCGGTTAGTTACGTAGTTGCTGATAAGTAAAACTTTTCACTGGAAATGAAGTGCAGTAAATACTTGCTGTCAGAATTACAATACTGTAGAGTGTATAACTAGGGGTGTGCAAATACGGTTTGAGCTAAAACCGTGTAAACTTGCAATCAATCAGCTAGTTAAATTTCCTTCACAAACTGCAATTTGACCTCCGGGCCTAGTACAAAAAGATGAACTGACGGTTTTGGCGGGTTGAGTTCAAACCGTACTTGCAATCCCCATGTATAATTTTTTTCTGACAACTATAACTTTCTTGTGTTATGCAGCCGACATTATCTGATCCAACAAATTCTGCTACCTCGGAGAGAATACGAGAGCTGCAAGAAAAGATCGGAGATTCTGAATTTGACAGAAATCTCCTGCAACCTATGGACAAGTTTGCATCTGGATCTTCTGGCGACTTGTAAGAACTGCATAACTTTATTTAGATAATGGAATCATTACTCCGAGCCTCTGCATTTATTAAGGATACACGCATCCAGGAATTACAGAACGTTTAGTTAGGAAATACTCGGAAGAGTAACGCGAAGTTAGTGGATGAGAACAACACAGCACCCACTGAACTACCAGTGTGGATTGCATGCCTTTTTCTTGCATTTTCACTATAAAATAGGTTCATAAGCAACACGGCCAGCAAATATAGTGAAACCACACTGTGATTTGTGGAGGCATGAGTATGTTCGCTAATCAACAAGTGGTCTTGTTTTTTTCCTCGTTTCACAGGTATCGAGGAACTTACCTTGGTATGGAAGTTGCAATAAAGTATCTTAGAGCTGACATGTTAACGATTCTTCAAGTGTAGAATTCTTGCAGGAAATAATGATTTTAAGGTACGATTTTTTACTTCTTTGACACATAGCCAAGACTCCAAATCATCTAATTCCAGGCAGTGCTAACAAAGTATAGTGATGTCCAGGAGTGTTAAGCATGAAAACGTCATTCGCTATTATGGGGCATGCACAAAGCATAGGAAGTATCTCATTGTGACAGGTCAGACTAAAAAAAACTTTTGTTGCTCCAGAATCACATTAAAGTGCATGTGCATGGGGATAATTACACTATGATTAATATAGGTGGCTGAATGTCTGTGGTCATGCTTAGGTCTAACCAGCATGTGCTTGTTCGTTCATGATCATCCACTTTAGTATTTAAATAGTTCTTAGTACAATTTTGATAAGCTTGATTTAGAGAAGAGGAAAAAAGAAAAGAGAGCTTGAAAGATGCGGGGGATAACTCCTGTCTTCTATGCATTTTGGTAGGACTTCAAGAGCAGATAAGTCTAGAGGGAAGTTGTGATTGTTTGCTCATTACATCCATACATAAAGATTATCTACACCCTGCTGGAATATAGTACAAAATCAACAAGATATTTCTGACCGGAAGAATCTTGTTCCTCTGTTTCTATCGGATTGACAGGTCTCCACCGATCCCTCAGTTAACTTATCATTTGGTACCTACTATTTCATGTATGTGAAATAACTTGTTATTTCCCATAATCAAGAAAAATTGCATTTCATAACTAAAAGAAAATGTCCATACCAGTTATATATAGATAATTAATTACATTTGGAAGCTTTGTCTGTTGCCTAAAACGAAGTCTGCCTAGAGTCTGTATCATCAGGTAAACTGTAATCTCTTGTCAACTGATATTTTAACCTTGTTATTATGTTTGTTTGCTTCAGAGTACATGCCTGGAGGTAATCTGTATGACTTCCTTCATAAGAAAAACAATACCTTGGAGCTATCTGTGATTCTCAGGATTGCCATTGGCATATCGAAAGGGATGGATTATTTGCACCGGAATAACATCATACATCGAGACTTGAAGACTGCCAACTTGTTGATTGGCAACGGTCAAGTCTGCATATTTTTCTTCGAAGTTATGTATTTTTCAGTTTAAGTTTGTTAAAATTTCTAATTGCTTTCTTAAAATAGGTTGTGAAGATTGCAGATTTTGGTGTCTCTCGTTTCCGATCACAAGAGGGAGATATGACTGCTGAAACTGGCACGTACAGATGGATGGCACCTGAGGTGTGTTGTCGTTTTACTCATTGCACTTTTCACTTTGTAGGAATATCTGATATCCTATATTTGTTCAACGATACGTCGATACTCATATATACCCATGACCTGCGTGCCCATGACTAAACGCGTGACAAACTGTATGGTCCAACCTTGTGAAAATGGCCTTATTTTCGTTCTCTATGTCACCCTCATCAGTTTATGGAGCAATTGTTGCTCGAACTGTCAATAGAACCCAGTAGACATTTGGTTTGTTCACTCAGTTATTGTATTATCACGACTACAAGATGTGCTGCTTAGAGTTTCTTGTCATACCAGGTGATAAACCATAAGGCTTATGATCATAGGGCTGATGTCTTCAGCTTTGCTATCGTTCTATGGGAGTTGGTCACTTCAAAGGTAAACCTTGGTGTTGTGTCAAGCTACTACTATTATTGACTTCTTTGAACATCAGTCATCTTTGGTTAAAGGTTATAGAATTGCTTGGTCCTGTAACTGTAGGTCCCATATGAAAATCTGACACCGCTGCAAGCTGCACTGTCCGTAAGACAGGTATGTTTTCGATTTCAATAAATTTAGAATTACAGTTTCGATGTTAAGCAATCAGCCGTCAACAGTTTCGGGACGAGAAGACCAAATTGACAATTGCTCTCTGTTTATCAGGGATTTCGCTTGGTGATCCCTTCAACTGTGCATCCAAGATTATCTACATTGATTCAACGGTGTTGGAATGAAAATCCTCACACACGACCCGTTTTCTCAGATATCACTATAGAACTGGAAGAAATCTTACTGTCTATTCAGGTAATTTTGCTGCATTTTGTAGCCCATAAGTCTGATGAAATTTGAAAACATAATAACGTCAAGTATTTATGGGCTATGTTTGGCATGTTACTGCGACTGATCAAAACCAGCATGTTTCTGCAGGCCTCCAGCTCCAAAGGAGCCCATCGAAATACCAAACCAAAGAAACAAATGAAATCAGAACGATAGAAACACCCAGGCCACCGTGGCCTACCTGGCCCCCTTTCAAATTGTAGCGCCAAGTAGCGCCATAGCGTAGAGTTTCTCCTGTATATATGTCATGTATATCGATTTTGTGCTCGGCTGTTTTGATTCCCTGTTTACCCCCAGAAATACTTACATCAAGAACTAGGTTAGGTTAGCATATTCTTGCTAACATAACCTAAGTGATATAGTTTTATATATTACAGTTTGCCCTTTTTGCATTGTGGTTCATATACGATGATGAGTTCGTCTTGCAAGGACTTCAGATGAAAATGCCATCTCATGTTCCATTCTGGTCCTTGTTCTATATTTTCCTTGTCTGAAGCAAAATAATTTAACAGGTTGTTGCAGTTTATTGTTAGCAACAGATGTTTGCAGGTGACAACTCAACAAGACAAGGACCACATGGATCGAGGAAAAGCCTAACTGTAGTTTGGCCAGGCCCAAATGAGCTTTCGGCCCGATGGGCTGTGGTTTCATAACACCTTTCTCATATTGGGGAATCAAGCTCTCGGCTCATTTTGCTCTCACTTTGCTCGGTACATTTTTCTAGCTATTTCTCGATGGCAGGGAGGAGCACGGAGGAGGAGGCGCCGGCGACGGTGGGCGGCTACGAGCTGCGGGAGCGCCTGGGCGGGCGGCCCCCGTCCACGTCGGTGTGGCGCGCAGTCCGGCTGTCGACCGGCGCCCCCGCGGCGGTGAAGCAGGTGCTGCTGGCCGGCCTCCCCGGCCGCCTCCGCGACCTCGACTGCGAGCTCCGCTTCCTCGCCGCCGTCAGCCACCCCAAAAATCATCCGCCTCCTCGATGTCATCCAGGTCAACCTCCCTTCTCTCCAGCCCCTGTTTCTGTACCATCTTCTTCTACCGACCGATTTGATGTTCATTTACCCTCAGACCCAGGGTTGCCTCTACCTCGTCATGGAGCTGTGCGAGGGAGGAGACCTGGCGCCTGGCGAGCTACATCGAGCGGAGAGGCAGGGTGGAGGAGCGTGTGGCCAGAAATTTCATGAGACAAATTGGTAATTGACCAATCTATCAGCCTTTCCCAATTGTTTGTCAAATTTATTTCCACTAGTGTAGCAATACAAGATATGTGACGGGGACGAAAATGAGCTTGCCCCTCGTGGCTGGCAGGAGCTGGTTTGCAAGCGCTCCGCAGGCACCATGTCGTCCACCGGGACTGATATCCCTTTCTGTGTCTGTAATGCTTTGCTCGCTAACTAGGTTGAACCATCATTTTTAACTGATGGAAGTGTTGAACTCTCGCAGAATATCCTACTATCTTGTCCTGGCAGCGATGCGACACTCAAGATATCTGATTTCGGCCTGTCCAGGTACGTTCTGAAATGCACAACCCTTGTATTGATGGTACTCGTTTTAATCAAATACGGATACACACCGGAAAAATGAAACTCATACCAGGCACAGGCAGGCAGCACCGGCTGTTCTTCCAGTCAACTGCAAAATGATTACACGTTTATTCAAAATGTTAAGCTACTGAGACACATAAGAGTAGCAGAAACCAAGATACACCCCGATACTGAACTTGATGGACTGTGTTAATGTGATAAGTAGGCTCTTTAGGCATCAATGAGTTCTTTTGTAAAAACAGAAAACTAAGGTACATTTCTTGCTGTTTATTAGGATTCTTCTTCCTGGGGAATATGCAGACATGGCCTGTGGCACTCGCTTGTACATGGCCCCAGAAGTCATGCTATTTCAGAAGTACGATGACAAGGTACGCTCGATGTGCTCACATGCCCAACATTTCTGGCCAACGCGAATAGGAAAATTATGAACATCTCTTTTGTGCAGGTAGATTTATGGAGTATTGGCGCAATCCTCTTTGAGCTCTTGAATGGCTACCCACCGTTCCGTGGTAGAAGCAATGTGCAGGTACTACTGTTTGATCATCAGCTTTGTTCAGTCATCCTACCTGAAATTCAGATGTTGCAACATTCCTTGGCTCACATATTTCTTTCTTCAGATGCTTCAGTGCATAAACAGGAGTAGCCCTCTACCATTCTCGGAACTCGTTACCCCTAGCCTGCATCCTGATTCTGTTGACATTTGCACCAGACTACTATGCACAAATCCAGGTTTGTCAATGGCCGTGCTGCGTCTTCACTCTACACAAAATGCTGAAAATGCAGATGTCATATAGCTTAACATTCCAACGCCTCTTTCCAGCAAAGCGCCTGTCCTTGCAAGAATTCATCAACCACGGCTTCCTCAGGACACATATGCCATAGTGAAACCGAAGAGGGTATTGGCGCCGAGCTGTGTCATCTGAGGCATAAGATTGGTTGATTTCTGTGTTGTTATTGACTGGCTTCAGATGTTGGCAATGTAAAGTTGAAGGATAAGACCGCTGAATTAGTTTATTTTACCTGACCTTATTCGTAGAAAAGGTATGAAACGCGATTTGATGTATCTCTACTATCTAAAAAGAAAATTTGGTTACTTAGCCTGCCGCAATGCAATTCGTCGTCCCTTTCGTCCAACTTTCCTTCTACGTTCGTCCTCCGACCCGCTTCGCCGAAAAAATCGCGTAACGGAAATTAACTGCGTGTGCCCGCGTCTGTCCGTGTTCCTCTCATACACTTCTCCTCCCAACATCAAGCTTTTATGCTTAAAATAGATCTTGCAAAAGCTTTTGATCGTCTCGAATGGAACTTCATCGTAGCGGCACTCTCACGTCAAGGATTGCATAGTCATTTCATAAATCTAATCTACGCCTGCATTTCCTCACCCACCTTTTCGGTTGTCATTAATGGTCAACCATTTGCGAGATTCCGAAGCGGTAGAGGAATACGACATGGGTGCCCACTCTCGCCATACCTTTTTGTATTAGCCATCAATGAATTGTCGCTTTCTCTTCAAGACGCAATGGAGAACAAGTACCTGCAGGGCATAACGCTAGGACCAAATTGCCCTCGCATCCATTCACTTATGTTTGCAGACGATCTTCTCATCTGCGGTGAAGCCACTTTTCAGGAAGCTGTAGTTATGAAGCAAATCCTCGACACTTTCTACTCTGTCTCGGGACAAATCCCTAATTGGTCTAAGTCGGGTATTATTTTTAGCAAACACGCTCAACCCAATGAAGAAAAAATAATCAAAACCATTTTCCCGGTTCAAAACATGGATGCTTCTTTCATTCATCTTGGTCACCCTCTAATCCTTCCGGCAAAAAAATAGATCCTCAGCATATAATTTTGTGATTGAAAAATTTAAATCTAAACTGAGCACCTACAAAGCAGACAAACTCTCTCATGCGGCAAGGCTTGAGCTAATAAAATCTGTCTTCTCTTCTATTCCGGTGTACTATATGTCAAATATACTCTTTCCCAAGAAACTCATAGCAAAACTCACAGCTATTATAAGAACCTTCTGGTGGATAGGAGTAAGAGAAGAAACAACCTCAAAAAACCTTTGCCTCAAAGCCTGGAAAGATCTTTGCGCTCCAAAAAAAGAAGGAGGTCTCGGAATTAGGAACCTGCAAGCTGTAAATCAAAGCCTTATTCTCACAGTAGCTTGGCGAATTGCTAAAAACCCGAATGACCAACTCCATCTTGTTCTTCAGGCAAAATATTTCCCAGGTTCCTCAATCTGGCGTCCTAAATCGAATGCTCCTAAATCAGCTTTCTGGGCCTCTATCCTCAAAGTCATGCCAATTCTCAAAGCCAACACTTCCTATCAACTAACTCAGGGCAACATATCCATTTGGAGCATGCCATGGTATCCTTCCTGGACCACTATTTACAATGATTTAATTATTCAACCTACCGGCTTCACTTACCCAAACCTGGTTAAAGACTTATGGACACCTAACCGAAATTTTTGGAATGAAAACCTAATCAATACTCTTTTTACACCCTCGGCGGCTCTCACAATAAAACAAACCCAAATAATTGATTCAGATGAGCAGGATCTCCTTTGTTGGAAACTAACGCAAGATGGTAAGTGCAACACAAAATCTGCATATTATGCTTGCTTGCAGGTACTATATGACTGACATGGGTATGCCTATCGGGTACCCTACCATGAGGGTACCTGGTGCACGTATCGACTAGGCCCAACTATCAGAGCCTACATGAAGCCCATGAAGGGAGGCCCACGAAGATGGAGTATCCTCCAAGTTTGGCGAAGCAATAGTCGGTTTAGAGTTTCCTTACTTGTAAATCGAGTCGGTTACGAACACCCGAGACCCAGCCTATTATTTAAGGACTGGGAGGGCCATCGAACCAGACAACGAACCACCAGAGCCACAAACCCTAGCGAGATCGACATCTCGCCGGGATCCTTGTAACCATCATATTCACAAAGCAATAACAGACAGGCAGGACGTAGGGGTGTTACCTCCACACGAGGGCCCTGAACCTGGGTAAAATCTTTGCCCTGCTTGTCAGCCGACGATACTTCCAGCTCTACCACGTTCTCTCCCCCATATTCATAACCTAGGGACCTTAACCATGGGTCTTGATGAGTCTACCCCTCGTCAAGTGGCGCCGTCTGTGGGAAAGAATAGCGCTGGACTCGAAGTTTCGCCGGTCCCAACAGCAAACGGCAAATCGCCGATCACACCAGCAAACGGCAACACGCCGATCTCATCTGCAAACGGCAACTCGCCGGCCATGTCAGCAAACAGCAACTCGCCGATCCAGGCGACACACGGCGACTCGCCGATCCACTCGAAAAGCGGCAGCCTGCCCGCTTCACCTGCAAAAAGCGCATCTGCTCTTCCAATGAATTTCAATCCGCACTCGCCGGAGCTTCAGGAGGCGTTTTCTGGCCTTGAATCAGGTTTGAGCTTAACTGTTGGAGCATTCAATTTTTTCGTAAACAATCTTGGCACGCAGGACTCGACAGATCCGCAACAACGGTGCTGGGTGCACTCGAGGCTCCGTCGACTGCTCTCGCCCCATCGTCGATTCCTGAAGCCTGCTCGCCCGCAACAACCATGTCGACCGGGAGCTCGATAGGTTCATGATGACGGAACTCCAAGGCGAGGAAGCAGAATCAGCATACAACACAAGCAACATCGACTTCAACCTACCACTCGACGAGAGTTTCGACTGCGGGATCTCCCTCGATGACTTCTACGAGCCCGCGATTCATAACGACAACAACGTCGACTCGGAGATCTTCACCAACACCAACCTCGACTCAGAAATCCGTAATGGCTTCGCCAACACCGAGATGAGCATAGGTGATGAACACGACAACGAATTCGCCTCGAAGATCTACTCGATGAACACTGGCTCTGACATGAGCCTCGACGGCGACGTCGAGTCCATGACTGGAATCGACAGCACATACACCTGTCCTCGGGTCACGCCCCATCAGGTCTACGTGGCCTTCACCGCAGAATCATCCGCAGACGCTGCCGCTCGCAGGCCTGCACAATTCCCATGCACGGTAACCATGCCGGATGGGGTCACAACCTTGACAATCACGGAGGAGATGGCAGCAAAAGCAGATAAAGTCATAAAGGAGTGCACTATGATGCCACCAAACTCCACCCCAGAGGAGATGTTGACCTTCCAGTACTTCAACTGGCAGGAGTCAATTCGACTGCAAAACTACCGAGCGACGCTCGAGGAGCGCAAAAGGCAAGCCAGCCTCTCGAGTGCCCGACGAAGGGAGCAATCCCTCGGGTCCACACAGCAACCAACCCCTCGACCTAGGTCGCGGTTGGCAAGCCTTCCAGAACATGAAAGGGTAGCAATCACCCGTAACCTGTCGTTCATGACAGAGGACGCTAACGGAATCCCAGTGCCCAAAACTGCTGCGGGTGCATTATTCTCCGTAGGTGCTTACCTCAAGGCAATACAACCTCCGGCGAATGACCCTAACGCAGCCCTGCATCGCCAACAACTCAAATCGCTAGCTCTAGCGGCACAGGCTATGCAGCCAGAAGACAAAACTCCAGCAAGGGATCGCGATCGCGACATAGTCGACTCACGACACGCAGCACATCATCGCAGTGGTCGCAGCCACCACTCGGATGAAGGAAGGAGAAGCACGCGCCGGCACAGGTCCAGCAGAAGCAGTCTCGAAGATCCTATAGCAGCGATTCATACTCTGATCGCGAACCAGAGCCATGCGGAGCATTGTGCTTCACTCGACGCATCCGTGAGACGCGGATGCCCAAACGGTTCAAGTTGACAGGCGAACAACCCAAGTACAACGGTCGCCAAGAACCTTCTGGGTGGCTAGAAGATTACAGACTCGCCGTGGCATGCCAGCGGGCACGAACACCACGGCGATGCAGTACATACGACTTATGCTCGAAGGAACTGCCCGCGACTGGCTCAAATCACTCCCTCCATCATCATATGACTCGTGGGATGATTTCCGCAGAGACTTCATCAAAAACTTCGAGCCTCTGTGTGAGCGCCCGAAGACATTCGAGAATTAAGGACATGTACTCAACGATCAGACGAGTCGCTGAGATCATACATACGGCGGTGGACCGAAATACGCAATTCGGTTGGCAAAGTGTCAGAAGACAGGGCCATGGATGCCTTCATACAAGGTCTCGCCAGGAAGGACTTCAAAGAGGCACTTGGTCGTGAAAAGCCAACCTCCCTGGCTGACCTCATCAAAGTTGCGACTGAGTGGGCAGATGGAGAGGATTCTGTACGCAGATCCCGTGCTTCCCCAACACGCGACAACTACGAAAGCGGCAGTCGAAGCCGCAGAGATTCATACAGAGAAGATCGCAGGCGTAAACGGTCCAACGTCCTTACGACGATAACAGACCCGAGTTCATGGCGGCTGGATACACACAGCCAAGGAGGACCAAGATAGAAGCAATCGACGCTCGGATGATCGACGGACAGTCGAGATCGCGAGCAGCGGAGCGACAGCTACAAAAGGCAAGAATGGCGCAAACGTAGCGACGCAAAACCCGAGCGGTCATTCGAGGAAAAGATGGACGACTGGTGCAGATTCCACCTCTTCAAGGGGGACGACGGAAAACTACGCTCCAATCACACCCTAAGGAACTGCAGGGAATTCGACCAAATGGCGACTGACTATGTGATACGACTCAAGAGGAATGGCCCAGCACCTGCTCAGCCCATGCCTGCACCCGTACCACAGCCGAACGCTGTGCCCGCTCTCATGGCGCCACAGCCGCCACCGCAACCCCACCACAGCCTGCTCCAGGCGCAAACCTCGCAGGTGCCATACAACCCGTACTACGGGCGGAAGATGATCAATATCCACAGCCCCACGGGCAGATGTACATGATACAAAAGGGTCGCCCCTCTAACAGGCAGCAAAAGCTAATCACTCGACAGGTGAACATGGCTGTCATGGCACCTCCAGCCGTGCCTGAATTTCTGAAGGGATCGGAAACCATCATAAGCTTCAGTCGAGAGGATCATCCCCAGCTGTAGTTCGACCAGGGCATGCGGCTCTGGTACTCGACGCGCAAATAGGAGGCTACGCCATGACCAAGGTCTTCATGGATGGAGGCAGCGGCATAAACATCATCTTCGCGGACACGCTCCGCAAAATGAACAGGTCAGTCGAAAACCTCCCAAAATCTTCAAATACCTTCCACGGTATCGTTCCTGGCAAAGCAATTAGCCCAGAAGGCACCATACAACTCGACGTTACGTTCGGGGACGTAAGCCACTTCAGGACAGAGTCGATTGAGTTCGAGGTCGTCGACTGGAAGTCACAATACCATGCTATTCTTGGTCGCCCGACGTTTGCTCGATTCATGGCGGTGCCACACTATGCGTACCTCACGCTGAAGATGCCAGGACCAAAGGGAGTCATCACTGTCCGTGGAAACTTTCAAAGGTCCGATGCTTGCGACCGCGAGTTCAGCAAAATCTCCGAGATGTTCGGGGTGGAGGAATCACTCGCCGACTTAGCGATTACCAACGACCGCACACTCCTTCCGGAGCATAAGAAGTTGGCAGTCGACAGATCCTTCAATGCTACAAATGACACAAGGTCGCATCAGGTGCACCCGACCGATCCGTCCAAGACAGTCAACATATCTTCGAGCCTGCCTATCGCATAGGAAGGCGCGCTCGTCGAATTCCTCCGTGAGAACTGGGAAATATTTGCGTGGTGTCCAGCCGACATGCCAGGTATTCCCAGGGAATTCGCCGAGCACTCTCTCCAATTGTTTCCAGATGCAAAGCCAGTCAAGCAAACGATGCGTCGAATCTCCGGCCCAAAGCGAACCGCAGTCGAATCTGAAGTCGACCGGTTACTCGCAGCAGGATTCATTAGGGAAATCAAGAAATCACAATGGGTGGCCAACCCCGTACTCGTAGAGAAGAAGCATACAGACATCCTTCGGATGTGCGTGGATTTCACAGCGCTGAACAAGTGCTGTCCAAAGGATCACTTCCCGCTACCCCGATCGACCAGATCGTCGACTCCACCGCCGGATGCGCACGACTCTCCTTTCTGGATGCTTACTCAGGTTATCACCAGATAAGGATGAAGCAAGAAGACGAAGAAAAAACGGCGTTCATAACCCCACTCGGGGTCTACTGCTACACAACTATGCCCTTTGGGCTCAAAAACGCGGGTGCAACATACCAGCGCATGATGCAGGACTGCCTCAAAAAGCAAATTGGACGCAACGTCCAGGTCTACGTTGATGACATTGTCATTACCACAAGGGAAGAACACACTACTCGACGATTTGAGGGAGACGTTCGCAAACCTCAAACGCTTCCATATCAAGCTCAATCCTAAGAAGTGTACGTTCGGCGTTCCAGCCGGGCAGCTCTTAGGGTACCTAGTCTCTGCTCGTGGAATCGAAGCAGACCCGAGAAAATACAGGCCATCCTCACCATGCAAAGGCCTTCAAAGCTTCATGATGTGCAGAAACTAGCAGGACGAGTAGCAGCGCTCAGTCGATTCATCAGCAAACTGGGTGAAAAGGCTCTACCATTCTATCGACTGATGAAGAAGGCGGACAAGTTCGAGTGGACGCCAGAAGCTGAAGCAGCCTTCACAGATCTCAAGCGGATCCTCACAAGCCCTCCGATCCTCGTCGCACCTAAGGAACGGGAACCACTCTACCTGTATGTCTCGGCTACAAACAGGGTGGTGAGCACCGTACTGGTAGTCGAACGCATGGAGGAGGGGCACATCCAAAGCATACAACGTCCAGTCTACTACCTGAGCGAGGTTCTCTCCATATCAAAACAGCGGTACCCGCACTATCAAAAGCTGGCATACGCTGTATTCATGTCCTCAAGGAAGTTGACACACTACTTCACCGAGCATCCGATTACCGTGGTAAGCAACTCAGCAATCGGTGATATCCTCACAAACCCCAATGCAACGGGTCGAGTCGCAAAATGGCTCATCGAGCTGGCTCCAAGAGACATCAAGTACGAGCACCCGAAGGCTATCAAAGCACAAGTCCTACCCGACTTCACAACCGAGTGGATAGAAGCCCAATTACCTGGAGCACCAGACGTGTCCAATTCCTGGACCATGTACTTCGATGGGTCCAAGAAACACGAAGGCGCAGGCGCAGGCGTCGTCCTCATATCACCAAAAGGGGACAAGCTACGTTATGTTTTGCAGATGGGATTCAACTACCCTCCAATAACGAGGCTGAATACGAGGCTCTGATCCATGGCATGCGGATGGCAAAAGCACTTGGGTGCACTCGATTGATGATCTACGGCGACTCCAACTCGTGGTGCAGCAAACAATGAAGGCCTGCGACGCAATCGCGGACAACATGATCGCTTATCGCGACCTGTACAACACACTGGAGGGCAGCTTCGATGGCTGCGAGTTGAGGCACATAGGAAGGGAAAGCAACGAAGAAGCAGACATGCTAGCCAATCTTGGCTCAACTGGCGCACAAATTCCACCTGGTGTCTTCCTCGAGCATCGAACACAGATCTATCAAGGAGAAACGAGAGCCTCCTCCGTCGACTACGCCACCCAAAAGCAAAATGCCTAGCACAGAGGACCCCCCTGTCGAGGTATTTCTCATTGAGCCAACCTGGACTCAACCTTTTCTGGCTTACATACTCCGTAGCGAGCTACCAGATGACATAACCGAGTCCCGACGCGTGACTCGAAGATCAAAAGCATACACCGTTATCAACGGCGAGTTATACAAGCGCAGCATATCAGGTATGTTCCAAAGATGCATCGCATTCGAAGATGGCCAAGCCATACTTCGAGACATTCATGCAGGTACCTGTGGGCATCACGCCAGCAGTCGATCACTCGTAGCCAAAGCCTTTCGCGCAGGGTTTTACTGGCCTACAGCACTCAAAGACGCGGAGGACATAGTCAAAAGGTGCGTCGGCTGCCAGAAATTCGCAACAAGGCCGCACGCACCCGCATCGGCGTTGAAGACTATACCGCTGGCCTGGCCTTTCGCCCAATGGGGGCTCGATATGGTTGGGCCACTCAAAAAATCATCGCATGGCGGGCATACTCACCTACTGGTGGCAGTCGACAAGTTCACAAAGTGGATCGAGGCGGTCCCCATCACAAATTCGACTGCTACTACGGCAGTCAACTTCATAAAGAGCATCATCTATCGCTTCGGTGTCCCAAACAGTATCATCACTGATAACGGCACAAACTTCACGGCTGAGGAGTTCAAAACCTTTGCAAAGAGCAGGACATTACGCTCAACTACGCATCCGTGGCGCATCCACAATCCAATGGCCAAGTCGAAAAGGCCAATGGACTTGTGACGAGTGGATCAAGAAGCGCCTCCTGGTGCCACTCAAAAGAGCGCGGTGCTTGGGTCGAAGAACTACCATCTGTGCTATGGAGCCTACGCACAACTCCCAACACTTCTACGCAGTTCACCCCATTCTTCATGGTCTACGGTGCAGAGGCAATTCTGCCATCAGACGTAAGGTTCAACGCACCACGAGTTGAAGCATATAATGAAGACGACGCAGAAGAGGCACTCGAAGACGCAGTCGACCTACTCGATGAAGCGCGAGACACGGCCTTAGCCCGCACAGCTGTTTACCAGCAAGATCTCCGCAACTACCATAGCCGTCGACTGCGAACCAGGTCCTTCGTCGTTGGTGACCTGGTTCTTCGACTGAAGCAAAAGAAGGTGCACAAGCTCGCTTCCCCATGGGAGGGTCCCTTCATCATCACGGAGGTCCTTGGTGGAGGCGCATATCGACTGAAGCACGCGAAGACAGGCGAACTCTCTCATAATCCTTGGAACGTTGCGCATCTGCGCCGTTTCTACGCATAAAGTGCTCCACAATGTAATAGGCTATATGTCGGATGGCTGCAGGTTTCAGACGCGCTCTTTTCCTTACCAGGGTACCTAAGGGGACTGGAAGGTTTTTAATGAGGCGGCCTGCAGCCTAACATTCAAAAGAGGAATAAAATCAATGTTCCTTCGACTTCTTTGTGGTGACTACTCGCATAATTCATACCTTAACCACACCCGAAACCCTCGGGGGCTGTGTTATCATCAAATGAGCTCTCGCTCTTGCAGAAACACAATGCCTTAGCCGCACCCGAATGCTCGGGGGCTGCGTAACAAGGATCCAACAAAGACACAAAAACTCTGCAGCCGCACTCGAATACTCGGGGGCTGCACAGTCATTGGTTCACAACCAACCCATATTTCACAAACCCCGCTCGACTGACTCGGGGGCTCAACAAAAAATCAAAGTATACAAACTATACAATATACAAAGAGTCAAAATTACACTCGGGGGCTGCCCCTATACAAAAATTGCACTCGCAAACTATTCTAATCCTCAGGCTCGTCCTTTACGGGCAGCTCGGGACCGCAAAGCTGTTCGCGAGTGCACTCGATAGTGTCTCCGCAGCTTGGATTGTGTCATCCAGGTCTTTTGTTCGAGAACCTCTCCGGCTGCAGGTGTCCGCAACACCAACTTGGTTTTCGACTACGCATATACGCCATTGCAGCGTTGGCTCCAATCACAAGTTTCTGAGACAGCAACTCTCGAATGGGATTTGTTTGGCGAAGATGTTCAACACAGCACGAATCCCTTGCGGTTGTGGCCCCGAAGGAAAAAGAGTCTCGTTCAGGCGAATAAACGCTGCCCGGCATAACTCCAGCAGTTCAGCACTTCGCCAGACGCGATCCTTCAGGGTGGCGAGTATGCGGGCATGGTACCTATCAAGCCAAAAGTGTTGACGCCCAGTCGTAGGGTCGTCAACCACGCTATCCAGACGCCCTTCCACGCGAATCTTTTCAGCCTGGAAGCTGTCGACAAAGCCTACAAACACGGGCACACAGTCAGATCAAAAAAGGCAAAAGCTACGCAAAAAGCTTGTAAACAGAGCAAGACTCGAACTTACACTCGAGTTGCCTGTTCACAAGCTCCATCTCCCCGAGCACATAATCCTCGCGTTGGGTGGCCAACGCGGGTCTGGCCCTCAATCGACTCAGCTCAGCCTGGGCATCCTTCAGATCTTGCTCCATTCTCACAAATTTAGCCTTCATATACTCCATCACCTTGGCATCATTTGCCACCTGACCCTGGGATCGGGTGGTGATTGGAGCCTGTGAACTAGTCGCAGTAGCAGGTTCTCGTGACTGTTCAAAAGCATAATCACAAACACAAAGTTTGTGTCAGAAGCAAACTCATGTCATAAGCATACAACTCTTCGAGTGAAAGGCATTAGCAAAAGACTTGCATAAACAAGGTAGCATAAACAAAGCGCAGACTCGCGCAGTTCAGAAGGTATCATTACAAGGCATAAAAAAACAAAAGGGTACAGCTACCCTAAACCTAAGATTCGATTTCCTAAGCAGACGGGCAGTCTCGAGTGCCCGGCGCTCCATGGTGTTCATAAAAACTTCGGCCAGTCGCGCGGCGGCTCCGCTCACCCCCTTCAGGAAATGGGCTTCCCATCTGGCTTCTGAGGGAACGCAGACAGTGCTGCCTCATAGTCGCAATCTATCCCATGTCCCATAAGAAGCTTGATGGTGGACTCGGATCCGCGTACCGTGTTGGCGCGAGCGAAACCCGCCATGGTGGACGTCCCGGGGCCAAACACGTTGGCGAAGTCATCCACCGTCGACGGCATCACGCCAGTCGGGAACACCACTTGGTATACAGCGCCAAGTGTGCTCGTCGATTTGGCGAGTGCTTCTTTCGCCTTATTGCATAGAGCGCCTAAGCCGCCCACAGCCTGTTCCAGCGAAAGATCTTCACTCGCCACGTCTGCAGAGGCCGGTGCGCCAACAGCTTCTGCACAATTCAAAACAGGCATAAGTCATTTTGCGACACTCGACAGTTATATCGTCATATCAAAGGAGAAAAGATACTCACCTCCCATGACCTGCGCGAGTGCCGCGAGCTGGTCAGCATATTCTCGCTCGCGTGCAGCGGCTGAGTTGGTGGCGGCAGCCAACTCTTTCTTCGACTCTTCGCGCTGCGCGGCGAGTGCGTCTTCCAGCTCCTTCTTCTCGCCTGGCCCAGCAAAATCACGTGCATTCAATACTCGACAAAATCAAGCATTGCAAAAAGAAGTTCGGCAAAACAAAAGCAAAAAGAACTCACGACTGAGCCGCTCGAGCTCGGCGCGCATGGTGTCCCTCTCCTGCTCCACCTGGACATAAGCCTTGGCAGAATCTGCCAAGGTGTGGTAGAAGGGCTGCAGCGCACGGATTCAGCAAAAATCCAAAATTCTCACAGACCTACAACTAAACGGGTCAAGCAAAAAGTTACTCACGTGGTTCATCCACGGCTCAGGAGCCGCGACTGATGTACCGACATCTGGAGTTGCCGCCTTGGCTGTCCAACGACAGCGTCAGTGGCCATTGGCTGGGCAGCCTCGTTTCCAGTCGGTGCAGACTTCGATGCTCCAGGGTTGGAACATTTTCGACTGGAGGAGTCCCAGGCTGATTGTTTTCAGCACTATGGGCAACACAACAAAGCAAAAAGATTGTGAGCATAAAATGTGACAGCACAAAAACTCTCATACTCAAAAACACACATACCTGTGCTCCTCGTCCTCCTTCTTCGGAGTCGCCAAAAATTGGTCCTCCAAAGGCTGGGGCCACTCGACTGAAGCGGAAGGTCGAGCTTGTTGAGCACGCACGCAAAGGAGCGGCTTGGAAAACAGGTGGTGAACCTGATTCCTCGTCATCCTCCAAACCTGCTCCTTCGCGGGTGAACTTGCAGCAGAATGCGCCTTCTTGGCCAGTCGACGTCGCTTCGGTGGCGCGATATCGACTTCTTGGTCAGAGGTGGCCTTGTCTTCAGATTGGACTTCTTCTGCTGTTTCCTCCTCGACCTCCTCCAAATGAGAATGTGGCAGAAGGGATGGGTGACTGATCCCCTTTCGGGTCCACCACCTGTGCCTGTGTTTCTTCAGTCTCGCCATTTTCAGGCAGGGAGGAAGGGAGGCAGCAGTCGAGTGACCCTGCATAGCATACATCACAAATTGCAAAGTCAGAATCAAAATCGCATATCGCAGAACATGCGAGTGGCAAACTCTTCATTGCAAGCAGCTATAATACATACATACCTCAAGCAAAGGGTTTTCCAACCCATATGGTGCAACAGGGCAGTCGACGTTGCAAGCGTCGCCTGTCGTCAAGTTGGTGATGTGCCGCACATGCGTCAGCAGCTCACTCCTTGAAAGCTCCTCTGGGTTCATTCGGGTGATGTCACCCGCGCCTTCATACTCCCACATGGGGTGCGCTCGGGCACGGATGGGCCACACCCGCCTCTTCACAAAGGTGGCGATCAAATGGATGCCTGTGACCTTGTCCAGCAGCCTCCGATCCGAGCCAGCAAAGGGCTTGCTTCCTCCATTTCTTCGGCTGAGAGTTGGTGATCCCACGCCTTGGTCCTGGTGAAAGCAGCAGTCGAGAAAGGGGCGGCTGCATCCTGCTCGACAGTCGCATAAAACCACCCTTCCTCCAGCCTTGAGCGGAGTCGACGGTCTTCAGGCGGAAGTAGCGGGTGTCGCTGCGCACCTGGATTCCACAGCCGCCAACAGGGTAGGTGCGACCGCCTCCTCTGTTCGGCCGTACCATGAAGATGGCTTTCCACAGCGCCCAGCTGGGTGCGACGCCGAGGAAGCACTCGCACAGCGTGATAAAACACGCGATATGCATAATGCCATTTGGGGTGAGATCATGGATCTGCACCCCGTAGGCAAAAAGAAGACCACGAACGAAATCGTGGAGGGGAAGCGAAAAGCCCCTAGGCAAAAACTCCGCAAAACAAACACGCTCGTTGGCGCGTGGTTCGGGGAGTACCTCCTTGGGCGACGGCGCGCGGACGGCGAGCTGCTCCGCGGGTGGCAGATACCCCTGCTCGCGGAACTTGACAGATGGGCGTCCTTGATGGTGGACTTCGCCCAGTCCCCGCTACCTTCTTCAGCGCGGCGGACGCAGATGTACCCGCCACGGCCTTCTTGCCCTTGGCCGCATCAGTCGCGGCGGCGGCAGCACCACGCTTCGCACCTCCACCTTTCGCCATTGCTACAGTGGAGGAAGTGTGGGGCAAAGAGCTTGGGCGCAGAGCAATGGAGGGGCAGTGCGAGGAAGGAGACGAGGGGCGGCGCAGGGAGCAAATGGCAAGTAAAAAACTTGCCAGCGCCGTCCCCCTATTTACCACAGATCACAAAAACGATCGCAGCCGTTAAAACAAATGCATACGCTCCGCGCGAAATCTGGCCATACACGTGGCAGCCCTGGAGAGCAACCGTCGCGGCCACTCCGTCCACTATGCACGAGAATCCAGGAAACCATCATCACGCCCCGTGAAAATCGCGCCAGAACGGTCAAATCAAGTCCACGCGGCGTCATCCCTGGTCAGCTCTGCAGAAACGGGCCCACAAAACAGGGTCACGTCTTATCAAAGCCTCTCCAAGCACGCCACCGCTTGTCAGAGATAGCAGTCGCAAAATGCGTCATTGCTGACGTTGTTCTTTCTTTCACAACTGGCATAAAAGTCACTCGATGATATCTTCGGGTGGTTCTCGCATAAGTCTTGTTGTTTTTTAGCAAAATGTCATAGAGGCCAGTCGAAATTATTTCGACTGCAGCATCATACTCCCATCGGGAGCGTATCAAAAAATTCTTTGACTATGTGCAGGGTAAAAGATTTTGAGATTATCCTCCATTGCAAGCAATAAAGCACAATCTCGGGGGCTACTCCCATCGGGAGCGCTGTCGCGCACCCGATAGAATAATGGCAAAATATCAGTCGACGAAACATTCGACTAGTTCATAAGCAAAATCACACTCAAAATATTCCCGAGTTGATCCGACGATCCTTGGATGCTGCATGCATAGTGCAAAGGTAAGACCCGCCGATCAGTCGAGCTGGGCTAAGGACCGCTCCAGCAGCGTTATCCTTAAATGTTCCGTGTCAGCAGACATGATGAATAATCCCCGACGGACGCGTTGGGTTGATTCAAAATTATACTGCAGTTCGATTCCGTAAGACCTCAACGGCTGTTTCGAGTCTGTCCAGTTTGTTCCAGATTCGAGTCCGGGGACTCGAGTTTGATTGAAAGCTAGTATGGTTTTGCCACAAATGGTAGTTAACCGGCCCCGATCCGTCGTGTGTGCCGGGCCTGCTAAGCTAATATCCCTTGACTATCATAAGCAAAAACTCATAGTCGATGAAACACTCGACATAGCCAACATGTGCTATTTCATAAGAATTCTAAATGCAGATGTAAAAAATGTATAACGTGCATGATGTATGAGTCCATGCCCGACTCTTCGAATCAGACAAGTACTCGGGGGCTACTGACATGGGTATGCCTATCGGGTACCCTACCATGAGGGTACCTGGTGCACGTATCGACTAGGCCCAACTATCAGAGCCTACATGAAGCCCATGAAGGGAGGCCCACGAAGATGGAGTATCCTCCAAGTTTGGCGAAGCAATAGTCGGTTTAGAGTTTCCTTACTTGTAAATCGAGTCGGTTACGAACACCCGAGACCCAGCCTATTATTTAAGGACTGGGAGGGCCATCGAACCAGACAACGAACCACCAGAGCCACAAACCCTAGCGAGATCGACATCTCGCCGGGATCCTTGTAACCATCATATTCACAAAGCAATAACAGACAGGCAGGACGTAGGGGTGTTACCTCCACACGAGGGCCCTGAACCTGGGTAAAATCTTTGCCCTGCTTGTCAGCCGACGATACTTCCAGCTCTACCACGTTCTCTCCCCCATATTCATAACCTAGGGACCTTAACCATGGGTCTTGATGAGTCTACCCCTCGTCAATGACCAAAGACAAGAAGAAAACCCGAGGAAACCAAGCACGCAAACAATCCAGCTACTAAATCAGGTTTGGAAATGCAAGGAGGTTATCCCTAGGATTCAAACTTTTGCTTGGAGATTCCTTCGGGAATCATTACCAACAGGTGCAAGAGCAGGACGTTACTCAAAGCATATAGAAAAAATATGTTGCAGGTGTGGAATGCAGGAAGATGAAATACACCTCTTTTTTACATGTCCTTTCGTCAAAGCTGCCTGGTTCATTGCTCCATGGTATATCAAAACAGATCTTATTGCTTACAATTGCACTAACCTGACAGATATAATTTTGGCTCTTCTATCAATGAACCACCCCTATGCCACAATAGCAAACATATTCACATTTATGTGGTGTATTTGGAAATCCAGGAATGACATGCTTTTTCAGAGGAAAAAAGGACAACCTTACCAGATTTTTATTAATGCTCAAGCTCTTACAACTAATTTTGAAGTTTGTGATCTCAAATCCTCTTATAAGCAGGGAAATAAACAGGTACAGAGGCAACTTGATACCACCAGGATGTCAAGACCAATACAAGGCTCAACAATCAATATCGACAACTACCCTCAAGGTATAGTCATCCATACGGATGCAGCATGGAAGAACAACTCTATCCCAGGTCTAACCCAAAAACAGCGAACAAGAATAGGAATCTACATCGCAGAGTCTACTCCAGAAGGGTACAGACTAAAAATACATGCCTCAACGCAGCAACAGGGAAATGCCTTTCAAGCAGAGGCAAAAGCACTCTCTACGGCAGCAAAGATTGCAATTATTTGACAAGTTGACGGACCAATCTATTTAACTGATAATCAGGTTCTAGCAAAAATTGCAGCAGCAAGAACAATTAATCATCCCCTGCTCCACTGGAATGCAAGACATCATTTAGCAGATTACTTCAGAGAAACATCATACACTTCTCCACAGGTGTTCCATATATCAAGAGAGCTAAATGGAGAAGCTCACAATTGCGCAAAACAGGTTCTTAGGCACAGCCTAAACCAACCTATCTATCAATGCACCAACTCAGCTCATCCTATAGGTGCTTGTCCTGTGCTCTTAGCTTTGCAAAATGTAACCTCTCAGGACTTTGTACTTACTGATGTGATTTGCAGCTGAGTTGCAATGAATTGGCACCATTTGGTGCCCTTGTTTGTTCAAAAAAAAAATCCCAGCCTCTATGCCAAACCTGTATCTCCCCCTCCATGGCCAGCCAACTCTGCTACAGCCAGGGAGCGAGGAGGCATCCCCGGCTTTCCCTTCGTGACGACTCCGGCCTCGCCGCCATGAACTCTGCCACCTACCCCCGAGTGCACCTCGGTGATGGAGTTCCACGCTGAAAGGGCAATGATGTCGCCTAGAGGGGGGGTGAATATGCGATTAAAACTTTTCCGGTTTAGGCTTGCTAATTGCGGAATAAAACTAGGTGTTTAAATTAACAAGCTAACAACCTAAATAAACTAGGCTCACCTATGTGCACCAACAACTTATGCTAAGCCAGACAAGCAACAATGTGATAGCAATATAGAATACTTCAAGCACGAAGGCTATCACAATGTAAAGTGCATAAGTAAAAAGCTCGGTATAGAAATAACTGAAGCATGTGGAGACGAGGATGTATTCCCGAGTTCCTCCTTGAAAGGGAGTACGTCTCGTTGGAGAGGTGTGAACCGACACAATGGTTCAACAACCACAAAGGTTTCACCCTCTTCTCCGATGAACCGCACCACAAAGGTTTGGTTCACCTTCCACTATCGGTATTCCTTCGAGGCGGAATCCGGAGCCTTTCAACAACAATCCGGGGCAGAACCCACAATGGGTTGGGGCTCCCGAACGGCTCTCAACAACAATCCGAGGCACAACCCACAAAGGGATTGGGGGCTCCCGAACGGCTTCAAGTGACCACACAAGGGTCCAACCACCACAAAGGCGTCTAGGGCCCGAAGACCCAAGAGTAACAAGTTCACAAGATTTCAACTTCCACGAATCCTCGTGGAGAGCACACCGATGCACCAAATGCAAAAGGCAAGAGCACAAGTGCTCAAGTCCTCCACTCTCAAATTCCAACAAAGCAACAAATGCTTATGGGGAAGAGAGGAAGAACAAAGAGGAGAACCACTCAAGAACTAGATCCACTATGTTCCCCTCACTTAGAGGAGATATTGATTGGTGGAAATGTAGATCTAGATCTTCTTCTTCAATCCTCCAAAGATCAAAGAGTATGGGTGGAGGGATTGGGAGATATCAAGGAAATGAGCTTGCAACAATGGAGGAGAGAGAAAGCAAAGGTTGCTGGACTGAGCTAACTGGCTGGAGGAAGGTGGAGGGGTATTTATACCCCTCCCAGAAAAACTAGCCGTTGCAGCCAGAAAAAAAACCGGAGTTTCCGGTCCAAGTGACCAGATACTCCGGCCTGGGGCGGAAACTCCGGCCCCCACCAGGAGGTGAACAGCAAACAGACGAGAGAAGCACAGGTAGAAACTCCGGCCCCTGAGACCGGAAACTCCGGCCCCCACCAGGGGCTGAACAAGAAAAACACTCTCCGAGGAAAACCAAGGACCGGAGACTCCGGTCCAGAATACCGGAGACTCCGGCCTGAAAGCAGTGAAACTGCAAAGCCTGAAATGCAATAACTTTCTCGTATGAACTCCAAATCAGGTGAATCCAATTGCATTGGAAAGGTAACGACGAGTGTTATCAGGTGAACTCCAAATATTAAGGGTCACAAATATAGAGGGGATACCACACATGGGAAGGTGTGGACCCTAACTCGAAGTTGGACCGGTAATATTTCCAACACGAAAACGCAACAAGTTTTTCAAATGAAATCCGTTTTTGAAGAACTTGGGCTTGTCATGAAGATCACGACAAGCACCAAAACCCAACAATGAGAAAAGCCAAATAAGAACCAAGAAAGATGATATGCCAAGTATGCAATGGTTTGAGCTCTCCACAAAGATGCGATCAAGTTACTCACTTGAGAGCCCCTCTTGATAGTACGCCGTCTATCCTAAAACCCGTCTCCCACTAACAACATGAGACCGGTAAAATAGAAAACCTATCAAGATCATACCTTTGCCTTGCGCATTCCACTTGAGCTCGATGATGACGATCTTGACTCTCTCAAGTTGGAACACCTTTCTTGATTGTGCTTGCTACCACATGCTTGATGAAGACTTCTCCAAATGCTCCCCCATACTTCATTATGGGAAAGTCTCGCTAAGCTCCGTCTTCATGTCTCCTTTGCACTTCATCTTCTACACATGACCATTCTTCATATAAACCCTTAAATAGAGCATTGGTCATCATGCCATCTTCAAGAGTCCAACACATGAACTCCAATGGACAAGATCTATAAGAATATCTCAATGTAAACATTAGTCCATAAGGAGTGTCATTAATTACCAAAACCACACATGGGGGCAACCATGCACTTTCACACGCGACGGTGAAGGCGTGTAGCTCGGCGAAACCCCCAACGTGTACGAGGCGCTGCTTCTGAAAATGGAGAGGAGGCTTGACGAGGAGCCGCTGCAGAAACCTCCGCCGCCGTGTTGCCGCGTGCTGCCGACGAGGAGCAACTGCAGCATGACACCTCCTTCTCTTTCTCCTAGGACGAGGAAGTGGAGGAGCAGCCGGAGATCGAGGTTCCGACGAGGAGAAAGTGTTCGCTGATTTACCAGCGGCTAGGGCGTCCCCGAATCCGGTGGCCGTGGGAAGGGATTGAGGTGCAGCTGAACGTTTGAGCTGCCATTGAGAAGGAGTGGAGAAGGTCACGTCTTCGAAGACGGCGGCGGCGACCCCGTCAAGGACCATCACCTCCGCCGCGTCGTCCTCCCAGCCTCTACGCCGCTTTACTCCTCCCTAACCTCGCCCCCGCCAAGCCTGAATCGAGACGGCAATGACCTGCCTTCAGAAATCAAGGTTTGCATCTCGAACAACAAGCTCAGGCTATCAACGGATATGACTCTGGGTTGTTTGATGAATAATGGTGGATGAGAATCGTGGTGGAGTTATTCCTGTGGAATTAGTGGAGCCACTTTTGCTCTGAATGCTGCACAAGACCAGGAGATGAAGTATTGATGTGGAAGTGTCATAGAAAAAAATCACCATTGTCTGTACTGAACTACTAATCCCACAAGCAACAAGCTGGTCAGTTTCTCGATGATCTCCAATTTGGTCCTACTGTATATAAGCATGATTTTCAATTCATTTCCTGCATAGTGTAGCAATTAGATCATGTGTGGTTTCAGTGTATTACTCGTTGCAGGAGGTCAAGATTTTCTCATCATTCAACTTATTTAGTTACAACAGGATGCTGCCATTTTTCATGGAGAACTGTGAGCCGACTAATGTGTTTAGCTGATTGTTAACTTGAGCACTTTATTTAGAGTTTGCGGCTTTCTTATAGTGTGTTATTTGTTATTTCTCATGTGAGAAGACATGGCCAAGTTACAAGAGTGTCTGAAGAGAGACAAATAACATGAGATGAGAGTGATGTTTTGGCCAGTGAGATAAATAACATCAGATGAGGTTTTCGGGTTGTGTCAAAAGTCCTTTCCTTAGTAACGCAATAGAGCTGAAGTCGATTGGGTGGTAGAAGAACGCAATAGAGCTAAAGTCGACAGAGTGGCTGAAGTCAATCTGGGCTCTCACTGATCCCTTTCTTCCATGTCCTTTGAATCTCCTCATATTTTAGGTTGTAACCATGCATGTTGTAATATTTCCATCATTTAGTGAATGAATCTCACGATTGATAAAACAGGGGTAGAGGAGGTGTACTTCACGCCAGTTTGAAGCAGATCGGGCGGTCGTCGTCGCGAGTGAGGTTGTGTTATGTGTAACTCTGCTGTGGTGGAATCCAGAGATCATCTCTTCTTCCATTGCCCCTTTGCCCGTACCTGTTGGAGAATGTTGGCGCCTTCTGCTGTTTTAGATGGAAGACTGGGAGTTGACTGTGTGCAACATCTCAAGGACAGTTTAAGCAAGCCGTTCTTTATGGAGATCATGTTGATGGGACTCTGGGCAATTTGGAAAGTGAGGAATGCTTTCATTTTTTAGCAAAGGAGACCCAGCCTTTACCATTGTCGAGCCATTTTCAAGGAAGAAATGTTGCTGCTGAAGCATAGAGCAACTCGAAAAGCCTACAGCTCGGATATGCTACACAAGCTTCGACAATCCAGGTAGTAGCAACATGCTCGGATATGCTATGTAGTTATGACTTGGAATTTTTTTATCCGAGACTGCAACACTAAGTTCCATTTCTTTATGCTAGCACCGTAAAATATGTGGATGCTGGATTTTTTTTGCTCTAAATGACCTAGATATGTATTACCAGGTACTCGAATAAGTGGACTTCTCAACCTGAAGCACACCTTCCAAACCCAATTTTGTGCATGTCCCAGTTTTCACTCTTTGCAGGCTTTGAAGTTTAGCTATGTCGTTCTTATGATATTTCTCACTCATATCTTCTCAGATCATGTTTTTCGCCAATTGCCACAACTAATGAGGATGCAATGAAACTGCTGTTGCTGGCTTCATGCGAAGCTCATCCTTAAATAAGTGTTTTATCTTCAGAATGGTCAGCATGGTTAATCATTTTGTATTGTTTTCAGCTGGGTAGTGTTACCACAAAAGTGCAAGTCACTATAATGAACCAACTGGTTTTGTTTCCAGTTGGCATTTGAAATAAGGAGAGTGGAACGCAAGCTCAGGTTGTATGGGCAAGTTCTATATGTCAGGTTTACATTTGTGACCGCTTCGGTGGAAATACCATTTTATGCTTTGCATGCCCACCTAAATCTCACTTTTCCATGTATGCTCGTAGAAATGCTGCTTCATACATGCAATAAAGGCAATTTCATATGATTTTCAGCCCGTAGCCCCGAGGCATTCAAGGGAGTTTATAGCCATTGTTTTTAAAAGACCACCTTCTGAATATATTAGTAAGATAATTTATAAATATTGTTGTGTTCGATATTGATGTATTTGAACTAACTACAACCTGAATGATGTGAGTCTGCATTCCTGCTTGCGCGGTCACTTTGCACCTTTAAAAAAAAATTGTGGGTTGTGGTGATATCTGTGATACTAGGGAAGTAGAAACTGATTTTCAACTGTTGGTGAACAATATGTTAATCAATGGTAGTGACATACACTTTTTTGAATTTGAATTCATTTTACTGAAAAATAAGTTTCTTTATGTTTTGTACAATATTGAGATATTTAAGCTAACTATAAATGGAATAATATGAGTCTGATCCTGCTTGGTCTGTAGCTTTGCACGTTATTTGTGAAAGATGCTTGTGGTGATATTTGTATACGGAACAAGTAGAAACCAATTTCTAAGTGCTCAGGGATACGCTAGAATTGATCATGTGGCATGTGCGACGACACAAAATTTTGGTGGGTCATGGCGACACACAGGCATTCAGCACAGATTTTTTTGTCACCCGTTGCAACGCATGGCCATATTACCTAAACCCTAATAGGAGACATTTATTTGGATAAGAGAACTAATATATACATGTGATGTGGGTAACAAATAGATGTGATTTACAAGCTACGAAAATTCCGGAGAAAATTTGGGTAAATTATTCCTTGTATTTGTGGATTTATTTCATTGGGAGGGAGTGAGTATATTTCTGTATATTTTATTTTTTCTTCACCCGTTGCAACGCACGGGCATTGTGCTAGTATTATTATAATCGAAAAGAAAACACTGGATGCTGGAACCAGTACATAATACCAGAAATATACAAGGATGACCAAGTCTGTTCCCTCCTACAAACGGTCTGGATGGTATTTGGTACATAGATTTTGCAGTAGTGCCACTTTTATGCTACCACTGACTTTTATGACGCATCGTGTGCACACAATACTTCTTTGCCGAGTTACGCTACGAGATTCGCTCCAGACACTGGTCACCGAAACATACATAATTTTGGCAACTGTAATTTATGCTTAATTAGTTTTTATATATCCATGCTGAGATCTGATTAAATCTCTCTTTATCTCCCGCATTTGCATGTGCAAATGCCCTTTTGCCGATTCAAGACTGGGTGTGCGTTTTGTCCAGATGCACCCAAGGGACACAAAGTTGTTTATATGTGGAACAAAGTGTCACAAGAAGAACGTTGCAACAAAAAAAAGTGTCACAACAAGAAATTCTTTCAGGAGAAATATATGGTTCGAATACCATTCAACCGTAGACACGCTACCATTCACCTCTTAACCCAAAATCTGGCATTCATACAACGTTTTCAAATTTGAGCATCTCCAACCATGGTCCCTATATGGACTTTTTTTAGTCGGACAGGCAGAAAAGAGGTTTTATTTGTCCGGCATGTCCGGCATACACCAAACTCTCCCCACACATGGGGTGAGTTTGGGGGCGTCCGGCGTGTCCGCTGGACCACTTTGGACCATTTTTCTATTTCTTTTCCTTTCTTTTGTCCTTTATTTATTTTTCTCTCTCCTTCTACACCAATCAAATGCAAGTGGATCACAATTTGGGCTGACATTTGGGGACGATGGTTGTAGGAGGCCAACTTTTAGGGGTGTCCACGGAAACCTGCCTGGACAGTTTAGGGGCGGATTTGGGGGGACGTGATTGGAGATGCTCTTACACCTATGAAAGAAATAGTCTTTGTTTACACATAGTTAATATCTAGAAAAACTATGCCAACACAACAAGATTGTTACCTCCACAAGATACAAATTACGACAACACAGCTAGGAAAATTATGACAAAATAATATGGCCACAAGATCACTAGCAGCAAAATCCTCCACAGTACTAACATTCAGAGCCGATTTACAAGGAGCTAGCGAATATGAGGAATGTATGACAGCCCGACGTCGACACTGTCTTGTGCACGACTAGCATTGTCGAAGGAATCATTCTTGTGCAGCTAGCAAACATCAGGACCCGACAAATATTTTGTTCAATAGTCAGCAATTTTCATTGCGAACCTGATGTAAATTTGGGAAGCTAATATATAGCTAGGTTCTGTTTTCCGCTTGAAACTACACACAAAATACACGTCTCACTGGGAAGACCAAGAAAAATGATCAAGAAGTCAGTCGGTAAGTAAACAAACATCTGAAACTATACATATTATGTTTGGCGAGGTGCATAATTCCGTGAAGTAAAAAAAGAAGAAAAGAGTAACATCTGCACTACAAATCAACATTCGGCTGATCAAGCCCTGGTAATAAACAATTGAGTAGTATACTGCGTGTATGCCCAATTGAGTACTATCTATCGCCTTCCTGCAGCAGTCTTCATCATCAGGTTATAAGGGTCCAACTGCGCTAAGTAAAGTCTCATATGATTAATTGCGTCAAGGTCTCCTCCATGCTGTACTGGTTTGGATGTGGAGAAATTTCTGAGATATGATTAATTGCGTCAAAGCCTGCTCCATGCTGTACTGGTTTGGATGTGGAGAAATTTGTGTGAATGTCACTCTCCAAGTCTCCTGTCCATGCCTGTGGCAAGATGGTTAGCAGGGTGGTTGTACCCCCAGCCCACCAGAGTTCAAACCCTAGGTTTGATGTTGGTGTTTCTCATTAGCGGAATATTCTTTCAGTGGAGACGACGTTCCCGTCGAAAGCGAGGCGCCCGTGGTGACTTCGTCAATCTCAAGACCCAACCGCCGGCTCAGTCTTTCGGAAGTACTCATAGGGGTAGGGTGTACGTGTTGTGTTGATAGGGGTGAGTGTATGCGCGTGTATGTGAGCGTCTGTGTTGTACTATGTTTCTAAAAAAAAAAGTCTCCTGTCCATGACGTCATGTCGATCGATGAAGAGGCAAATTTAGGCAGGTCCACCGGAATTAATATTAAGAAAGATCTTTCTATTCAGCTTCAGGTCTCGCTTGGTTGGTAGAATTTCAAGCCAATTCGGACGTATTTAGTTACGGACCTGGCTAGGTCCGTTTTCTTTTCCGCCCATTTGATCTGGAAGTCCGGTAATTTAAAACAACAGTATATAAATACGGGTATCCAAGAGGGCCTCAGCGGACCAACAACGCCCGTGTGAGACCAAGTCACAAAGTGTTGGGTACAGACGTCAAGGCCCGAGGATGCAGACCACTCAGAAGAAGGTCGTTCCATGATTACTCGTCAACTCCACCTCTCTACACTTTGATGTTTTGGATTACCACTAAGACTAGTTACAATGGGAGTATCATAAATCGGTATCATGCACATGATACTATTGTATGATACTACCTCCACAATGCATAGTATCATATAGTAGTATCATACACATATCTCATTTATTGTTTTATAGAATCCCAATACAAATATGTGTACAAGATTTACTACTATTAAAATATCTTGTTTTATGTGTTATGATACCGTAACATAGGTAGATACCACTATACTCTCTTTCTTCATTAATTAGTGCCACATCAGATTTTTGCCAACATGATATGCATGATACTAGCTATGATACCCCCATTGTGGCTAGTCTAAGGCGCTAACTCACGCGCTTCGATGTTCTGAATTACCACTGCCACCGACGGACGCAGGCCATCGAATATCTAGGGTTGCTAGGGAACTCCAACGCGTCGATCAAAATAGACAGTAAATGTTGTTAGGGCAACTTCAACACGTCGTCATAAATATACACAAAATATAAATCTGAAAACAATTGGGCATGTTGCCAATCATATATCTACAAACGTGCAAATCTTAATTTGGAGTATTTATATTCTGACCTACATAAAAATGATAAATGTATATCTAAGGGTACACACTTTTGAATCATCAAAATATACATGATTGCCATTTTTAGGTAGCTCGGATTGTGAAGTATTTCTAATTGAGATTATGCACGTTTGTGAGATATATCATTAACAACATGAAAGCCGATTCTTTTCAATTTTTCTAAAACTTATAAATATAATTTTTGAATTGTTTTGAATAAAGAGAGCATTGGGCCTGATGAGCCAAAAGTATTTTCCGTGTCTCAGCATCATTATTATTTGGTTAGCAAATTTTGATCATCAATTGGAAACACTCCTCGTGCAGGTACCTAGCTGGTCATCAATATGGGTATAGTACTACAACCCATGCTGTGTCTGATCGAAGCTTTCAAATAATTCGTTCATAGCGCCAACCACTGGGAATTCACCTGGTTGCCTATATAATACCTACGGAGCCAAATACCACTCAACAATCGAGTCATGGATACACTAGTACAGAACGACACATCGAATACCCCTCTATGGAAACGGCACGAGTTAGGCGACAGAGAATCACGATTTTAGCGTTGAGGACGAGGCCTGGCAGAGGCTGGTCCGTCAACATTGGTTACGGAGAATTTTATATCTCTGTTATCAAAAGTATTTGCAACGGTCATAAATTTGTCTCCGTTTTCAATATGTATCTCTATGGCTACGGTTGTTTATGTATATCCGTTTGCGATGTGCTTGGGAAATTGCAGTTGCAATCTGGAAGCGCGCCTGTTCAATGCAGCTTAATTCACGAGGGATTGGAACCGCCTGATCGACGCTAATAAAATGTGACTGGAACAGCGCGAAGCCAGGCAGGTCCCGCATTCTCTCCTTCGTTCTCTCCCACATTATCTACCACACTAGCACAACCGCCATGGAGGAACCCTAGTGGCAGAACGAGGAAGTCCCGAGCGACGACGCGAGCGCGGAAGATCGCGGTGAAGTTCCATGGTGGGATCAAGACGGGCCGTCGGACTCGACCCCGATGACTCGGACCCGCCATCTTCACGCTCTGTAGAAGACGACTCCGACGACTCGGACCCGCCGTCTTCACGCGAAGGAGAAGACGACTCCAAAGAAGACGAGTCGCCGGAGGAAGAGGAGCCGAAGGACCCGCCGGAGCCGTATTATTCTAGCAAGGAAGAATACGACGCCGACGACGACGAGGAGGTGTCGGAGGAGGCGCCGGAGGAGGAGGCATCAGAGGAGGCGCCGGAGGAGGACGCGCCGGAGGAGGACGCGTCGGAGAAGGAGGATCACGCTCCGGAAGGAGGCACGAGAGGAGGATCGCCGGAGAAGGACGCACGGCCGGAGAAGGAGGAGCACGAGCCGGAGGAGGAGGAGGAGCACGCGCCTGAGGAAAAGGCAACCGGCAAGAAGCGACGCCGCGCCGCAGATGACAATGGCGCGGAGGCAGGGCGTAAGCAGAACAAGTAGAGTAGATAGTTAGTTCAATTACTCTATCGATCCTTTGTAAGTAGGCCCAGTGTGTCAGTGAAGAAATTAGAGGAAACGGTTGTTTATCGCCTCCGTTTGCGATTTATATGCTATAAATGTGCCACTACGGCAACCCTAACGCTCTCGCTCTCACTCTCACTCCACAGTCATAGTGTGGCGGCGGCTCTAGACCTAACCCTTATCTCGCAGATCTGAGCGGCGCGTCCGCCGGCATCGCCCCGTGCATATTCCCCAGCGGCGCGTCGGCGCATCTTCCCCCATCGGCGCGTCGTGAGCCGCCGCGCATCCCCCCCAGCAGCTCGTCGGCGAGCCGCCGCGCATCTTCCCCGAGTATGTCGCCGACGCGGATCTACTGGTCTATTGTCGTGCATCTTCCCCGGGTATGTACCGACTAGATCTTACATTTTGTTTAAAGTAGCACAGAAAACTTGTCTAGTATTTGAAGTCTAGTATTGTGTCTGTCTAGTGCCGATGATGAATACACCCCTCGACACTAGATCTTACATTTTATTTAAAGTAGCATCTACCGATCTAGTATTGTAGTACAGTCTAGTATTGTAGTATTGTGTTCTGTCTAGTATTGTAGTACTACCGATGATGAATACACCCCTCAACACTAGATCTTACATTTTTAAAGTAGCATATAAAACTTGTCTAGTATTTGAAGTCTAGTATTGTGTTGTGTTTGTTTTTAGTACTGCCGATGATGAATACATTACCTTCAACTTGTCTAGTATTTGAAGTCTAGTATTGTGTTGTGTTTGTTTTTAGTATTTGAAGTCTAATAGATTAATTTCAACCCTTTGTCAATGTGCTAATCCTCGTTATGGTTTTGTGTAGCTAGTGTATGAAGTAATAGTATATTTCGGCGACAATGCTTAAAAATGGTGAGGCAATTGAAGGTAACATCACCTTCAAGTTCTGCCTCCAAATCGTTTCGATCGGACAGCAAGCACACAGATATAGGCGCTTAAGGTGTAAATTGTTTTCATCTTAAATTATATTTATGTCATGTAGCATCATATTTGGCTCTTTTCTAACTAGACATCCATGTATTTTATATGCAGAAGCGCCATGCAGATCCAAACAAAGTTTAAAAGAGCTAAATACAAAGTGGGATCATATCCGTGAACCGTCGCTGTTGTGACGTTTCGCTGCACTGTTCAAAACACTTTTTTAATTAAGAGTGTCTTGGACAGTGTGACCGAAATATCACAGCGGTGACGTTATTATATTTCGGCGACACTGTCCAAGATGGAGCAAGCCTCGCTACAAAGAATTTGGCAAGATTAATTTGCTAAGGAGTCTTACGAGCTCGGTGTGGTTTCTTGTTTTTAGTTTCTCCATCTATTTTGTGTATGTGTGTAGCAATTTGGCTGCAGATGTGATTTGGAGAAGCATGAAACCGCTACTCGAGTCTTTTGCTAGGTCGAATTCCGTTTCGGCGCTTCGGAACTAAGGAAGAAGGTGGAGCTGGAGAAGAGTGGAGTGTCATAAAAGTTAAGTTTAGCGAGGCATGAGAATGATAGGATTAGCGAGGCATGTGTAACTCATCTTTTGATGCTATGTTATGATGACAATTCTTATATACGTTATGAATGGATTTGGTAGCAACTTTGTGCTTCTGCTGTGAGATTTTGAATGTAATTTGGCAACCGAATTGCTCCTGTAGGCTTCTGAAAGAACCTCAATGCAAACAAGTAAAATAGAATCTCCGTTACTGATGCACCGATACATCGGAAACAGAGATTACGCTCAACTACGCATCCGTGGCGCATCCGCAATCCAATGGCCAAGTTGAAAAGGCCAATGGGCTTGTGACGAGTGGAATCAAGAAGCGCCTCCTGGTGCCACTCAAAAGAGCGGCAGGTGCTTGGATCGAAGAACTACCGTCTGTGCTATGGAGCCTACGCACAACTCCCAACACTTCTACGCAGTTCACCCCATTCTTCATGGTCTACGGTGCAGAGGCAATTCTGCCATCAGACGTAAGGTTCAACGCACCACGAGTTGAAGCATATAATGAAGACGACGCAGAAGAGGCACTCGAAGACGCAGTCGACCTACTCGATGAAGCGCGAGACACGGCCTTAGCCCGCACAGCTGTTTACCAGCAAGATCTCCGCAACTACCATAGCCGTCGACTGCGAACCAGGTCCTTCGTCGTTGGTGACTGGTTCTTCGACTAAGCAAAAGAAGGTGCACAAGCTCGCTTCCCCATGGGAGGGTCCCTTCATCATCACGGAGGTCCTTGGTGGAGGCGCATATCGACTGAAGCACGCGAAGACAGGCGAACTCTCTCATAATCCTTGGAACGTTGCGCATCTGCGCCGTTTCTACGCATAAAGTGCCCACAATGTAATAGGCTATATGTCGGATGGCTGCAGGTTTCAGACGCGCTCTTTTCCTTACCAGGGTACCTAAGGGGACTGGAAGGTTTTTAATGAGGCGGCCTGCAGCCTAACATTCAAAAGAGGAATAAAATCAATGTTCCTTCGACTTCTTTGTGTGACTACTCGCATAATTCATACCTTAACCACACCCGAAACCCTCGGGGGCTGTGTTATCATCAAATGAGCTCTCGCTCCAGAAACACAATGCCTTAGCCGCACCCGAATGCTCGGGGGCTGCGTAACAAGGATCCAACAAAGAACACAAAAACTCTGCAGCCGCACTCGAATACTCGGGGGCTGCACAGTCATTGGTTCACAACCAACCATATTTCACAAACCCCGCTCGACTGACTCGGGGGCTCAACAAAAAATCAAAGTATACAAACTATACAATATACAAAGAGTCAAAATTACACTCGGGGGCTGCCCCTATACAAAAATTGCACTCGCAAACTGTTCTAATCCTCAGGCTCGTCCTTTACGGGCAGCTCGGGACCGCAAAGCTGTTCGCGAGTGCACTCGATAGTGTCTCCGCAGCTTGGATTGTGTCATCCAGGTCTTTTGTTCGAGAACCTCTCCGGCTGCAGGTGTCCGCAAACCAACTTGGTTTTCGACTACGCATATACGCCATTGCAGCGTTGGCTCCAATCACAAGTTTCTGAGACAGCAACTCTCGAATGGGATTTGTTTGGCGAAAGATGTTCAACACAGCACGAATCCCTTGCGGTTGTGGCCCCGAAGGAAAAAGAGTCTCGTTCAGGCGAATAAATGCTGCCCGGCATAACTCCAGCAGTTCAGCACTTCGCCAGACGCGATCCTTCAGGGTGGCGAGTATGCGGGCATGGTACCTATCAAGCCAAAAGTGTTGACGCCCAGTCGTAGGGTCGTCAACCACGCTATCCAGACGCCCTTCCACGCGAACTTTTCAGCCTGGAAGCTGTCGACAAAGCCTACAAACACGGGCACAACAGTCAGATCAAAAAAGGCAAAAGCTACGCAAAAAGCTTGTAAACAGAGCAAGACTCGAACTTACACTCGAGTTGCCTGTTCACAAGCTCCATCTCCCCGAGCACATAATCCTCGCGTTGGGTGGCCAACGCGGGTCTGGCCCTCAATCGACTCAGCTCAGCCTGGGCATCCTTCAGATCTTGCTCCATTCTCACAAATTTAGCCTTCATATACTCCATCACCTTGGCATCATTTGCCACCTGACCCTGGGATCGGGTGGTGATTGGAGCCTGAAGAACTAGTCGCAGTACAGGTTCTCGTGACTGTTCAAAAGCATAATCACAAACACAAAGTTTGTGTCAGAAGCCAAACTCATGTCATAAGCATACAACTCTTCGAGTGAAAGGCATTAGCAAAAGACTTTGCATAAACAAGGTAGCATAAACAAAGCGCAGACTCGCGCAGTTCAGAAGGTATCATTACAAGGCATAAAAAAACAAAAGGGTACAGCTACCCTAAACCTAAGATTTCGATTTCCTAAGCAGACGGTTGGCAGTCTCGAGTGCCCGGCGCTCCATGGTGTTCATAAAAACTTCGGCCAGTCGCGCGGCGGCTCCGCTCACCCCCTTCAGGAAATGGGCTTCCCATCTGGCTTCTGAGGGAACGCAGACAGTGCTGCCTCATAGTCGCAATCTATCCCATGTCCCATAAGAAGCTTGATGGTGGACTCGGATCCGCGTACCGTGTTGGCGCGAGCGAAACCCGCCATGGTGGACGTCCCGGGGCCAAACACGTTGGCGAAGTCATCCACCGTCGACGGCATCACGCCAGTCGGGAACACCACTTGGTATACAGCGCCAAGTGTGCTCGTCGATTTGGCGAGTGCTTCTTTCGCCTGGTTGCATAGAGCGCCTAAGCCGCCCACAGCCTGTTCCAGCGAAAGATCGTCACTCGCCACGTCTGCAGAGGCCGGTGCGCCAACAGCTTCTGCACAATTCAAAACAGGCATAAGTCATTTTCGACACTCGACAGTTATATCGTCATATCAAAGGAGAAAAGATTACTCACCTCCCATGACCTGCGCGAGTGCCGCGAGCTGGTCAGCATATTCTCGCTCGCGTGCAGCGGCTGAGTTGGTGGCGGCAGCCAGCTCTTTCTTCGACTCTTCGCGCTGCGCGGCGAGTGCGTCTTCCAGCTCCTTCTTCTCGCCTGGCCCAGCAAATCACGTGCATTCAATACTCGACAAAATCAAGCATTGCAAAAAGAAGTTCGGCAAAACAAAAGCAAAAAGAACTCACGACTGAGCCGCTCGAGCTCGGCGCGCATGGTGTCCCTCTCCTGCTCCACCTGGACATAAGCCTTGGCAGAATCTGCCAAGGTGTGGTAGAAGGGCTGCAAAGCGCACGGATTCAGCAAAAATCCAAAATTCTCACAGACCTACAACTAAACGGGTCAAGCAAAAAGTTACTCACGTGGTTCATCCACGGCTCAGGAGCCGCGACTGATGTCCGACATCTGGAGTTGCCGCCTTGGCTGTCCAACGACAGCGTCAGTGGCCATTGGCTGGGCAGCCTCGTTTCCAGTCGGTGCAGACTTCGTGCTCCAGGGTCGGAACATTTTCGACTGGAGGAGTCCCAGGCTGATTGTTTTCAGCACTGTGGGCAACACAACAAAGCAAAAAGATTGTGAGCACAAACATGCGACAGCACAAAAACTCTCATACTCAAAAACACACATACCTGTGCTCCTCATCTCCTCGTCTTCGGAGTCGCCAAAAATTGGTCCTCCAAAGGCTGGGGTGCCACTCGACTGAAGCGGAAGGGTCGAGCTTGTTGAGCACGCACGCAAAGGAGCGGCTTGGAAAACAGGTGGTGAACCGATTCCTCGTCATCCTCCAAACCTGCTCCTTCGCGGGTGAACTTGCAGCAGAAGGCGCCTTCTTGGCCAGTCGACGCCGCTTCGGTGGCGCGTATCGACTTCTTGGTCAGAGGTGGCCTTGTCTTCAGATTGGACTTCTTCTGCTGCTTCCTCCTCGACCTCCTCCAATGAAGTGTGGCAGAAGGGATGGGTGACTGATCCCCTTTCGGGTCCACCACCTGTGCCTGTGTTTCTTCAGTCTCGCCATTTTCAGGCAGAGGAGGAAGGGAGGCAGCAGTCGAGTGACCCTGCATAGCATACATCACAATTGCAAAGTCAGAATCAAAATCGCATATCGCAGAACATGCGAGTGGCAAACTCTTCATTGCAAGCAGGCTATAATACATACATACCTCAAGCAAAGGGTTCTCCAACCCATATGGTGCAACAGGGCAGTCGACGTTGCAAGTGTCGCCTGTCGTCAAGTTGGTGATGTGCCGCACATGCGTCAGCAGCTCACTCCTTGAAAGCTCCTCTGGGTTCATTCGGGTGATGTCACCCGCGCCTTCATACTCCCACATGGGGTGCGCTCGGGCACGGATGGGCCACACCCGCCTCTTCACAAAGGTGGCGATCAAATGGATGCCTGTGACCTTGTCCAGCATGCCTCCGATCCGAGCCAGCAAAGGGCTTGCTCCTCCATTTCTTCGGCTGAGAGTTGGTGATCCCACGCCTTGGTCCTGGTGAAAGCAGCAGTCGAGAAAGGGGCGGCTGCATCCTGCTCGACAGTCGCATAAAACCACCCTTCCTCCAGCCTTGAGCGGAGTCGACGGTCTTCAGGCGGAAGTAGCGGGTGTCGCTGCGCACCTGGATTCCACAGCCGCCAACAGGGTAGGTGCGACCGCCTCCTCTGTTCGGCCGTACCATGAAGATGGCTTTCCACAGCGCCCAGCTGGGTGCGACGCCGAGGAAGCACTCGCACAGCGTGAAAACACGCGATATGCATAATGCCATTTGGGGTGAGATCATGGATCTGCACCCCGTAGGCAAAAAGAAGACCACGAACGAAATCGTGGAGGGGAAGCGAAAAGCCCCTAGGCAAAAACTCCGCAAAACAAACACGCTCGTTGGCGCGTGGTTCGGGGAGTACCTCCTTGGGCGACGGCGCGCGGACGGCGAGCTGCTCCGCGGGTGGCAGATACCCCTGCTCGCGGAACTTGACAATGGGCGTCCTTGATGGTGGACTTCGCCCAGTCCCCGCTACCTTCTTCAGCGCGGCGGACGCAGATGTACCCGCCACGGCCTTCTTGCCCTTGGCCGCATCAGTCGCGGCGGCGGCAGCACCACGCTTCGCACCTCCACCTTTCGCCATTGCTACAGTGGAGGAGTGTGGGGCAAAGAGCTTGGGCGCAGAGCAATGGAGGGGCAGGCGAGGAAGGAGACGAGGGGCGGCGCAGGGAGCAAATGGCAAGTAAAAAACTTGCCAGCGCCGTCCCCCTATTTACCACAGATCGCAAAAACGATCGCAGCCGTTAAAACAAATGCATACGCTCCGCGCGAAATCTGGCCATACACGTGGCAGCCCGGAGAGCAACCGTCGCCGGCCACTCCGCCCACTACGCACGAGAATCCAGGAAACCATCATCACGCCCCGTGAAAATCGCGCCAGAACGGTCAAATCAAGTCCACGCGGCGTCATCCCTGGTCAGCTCTGCAGAAACGGGCCCACAAAACAGGGTCACGTCTTATCAAAGCCTCTCCAAGCACGCCACCGCTTGTCAGAGATAGCAGTCGCAAAATGCGTCATTGCTGACGTTGTTCTTCTTTCACAACTGGCATAAAAGTCACTCGATGATATCTTCGGGTGGTCTCTCGCATAAGTCTTTGTTGTTTTTTAGCAAAAGTCATAGAGGCCAGTCGAAATTATTTCGACTGCAGCATCATACTCCCATCGGGAGCGTATCAAAAAATTTCTTTGACTAAAATGTGCAGGGTAAAAGATTTTGAGATTATCCTCCATTGCAAGCAATAAAGCACAATCTCGGGGGCTACTCCCATCGGGAGCGCTGTCGCGCACCCGATAGAATAATGGCAAAATATCAGTCGACGAAACATTCGACTAAGTTCATAAGCAAAATCACACTCAAAATATTCCCGAGTTGATCCGACGATCCTTGGATGCTGCATGCATAGTGCAAAGGTAAGACCCGCCGATCAGTCGAGCTGGGCTAAGGACCGCTCCAGCAGCGTTATCCTTAAATGTTCCGTGTCAGCAGACATGATGAAAATCCCCGACGGACGCGTTGGGTTGATTCAAAATTATACTGCAGTTCGATTCCGTAAGACCTCAACGGCTGTTTCGAGTCTGTCCAGTTTGTTCCAGATTCGAGTCCGGGGACTCGAGTTTGATTGAAAGCTAGTATGGTTTTGCCACAAATGGTAGTTAACCGGCCCCGATCCGTCGTGTGTGCCGGGCCTGCTAAGCTAATATCCCTTGACTATCATAAGCAAAAACTCATAGTCGATGAAACACTCGACATAGCTAACATGTGCTATTTCATAAGAATTCTAAATACAGATGTAAAAAATGTATAACGTGCATGATGTATGAGTCCATGCCCGACTCTTCGAATCAGACAAGTACTCGGGGGCTACTGACATGGGTATGCCTATCGGGTACCCTACCATGAGGGTACCTGGTGCACGTATCGACTAGGCCCAACTATCAGAGCCTACATGAAGCCCATGAAGGGAGGCCCACGAAGATGGAGTATCCTCCAAGTTTGGCGAAGCAATAGTCGGTTTAGAGTTTCCTTACTTGTAAATCGAGTCGGTTACGAACACCCGAGACCCAGCCTATTATTTAAGGACTGGGAGGGCCATCGAACCAGACAACGAACCACCAGAGCCACAAACCCTAGCGAGATCGACATCTCGCCGGGATCCTTGTAACCATCATATTCACAAAGCAATAACAGACAGGCAGGACGTAGGGGTGTTACCTCCACACGAGGGCCCTGAACCTGGGTAAAATCTTTGCCCTGCTTGTCAGCCGACGATACTTCCAGCTCTACCACGTTCTCTCCCCCATATTCATAACCTAGGGACCTTAACCATGGGTCTTGATGAGTCTACCCCTCGTCAATGACCAAAGACAAGAAGAAAACCCGAGGAAACCAAGCACGCAAACAATCCAGCTACTAAATCAGGTTTGGAAATGCAAGGAGGTTATCCCTAGGATTCAAACTTTTGCTTGGAGATTCCTTCGGGAATCATTACCAACAGGTGCAAGAGCAGGACGTTACTCAAAGCATATAGAAAAAATATGTTGCAGGTGTGGAATGCAGGAAGATGAAATACACCTCTTTTTTACATGTCCTTTCGTCAAAGCTGTCTGGTTCATTGCTCCATGGTATATCAAAACAGATCTTATTGCTTACAATTGCACTAACCTGACAGATATAATTTTGGCTCTTCTATCAATGAACCACCCCTATGCCACAATAGCAAACATATTCACATTTATGTGGTGTATTTGGAAATCCAGGAATGACATGCTTTTTCAGAGGAAAAAAGGACAACCTTACCAGATTTTTATTAATGCTCAAGCTCTTACAACTAATTTTGAAGTTTGTGATCTCAAATCCTCTTATAAGCAGGGAAATAAATAGGTACAGAGGCAACTTGATACCACCAGGATGTCAAGACCAATACAAGGCTCAACAATCAATATCGACAACTACCCTCAAGGTATAGTCATCCATACGGATGCAGCATGGAAGAACAACTCTATCCCAGGTCTAACCCAAAAACAGCGAACAAGAATAGGAATCTACATCGCAGAGTCTACTCCAGAAGGGTACAGACTAAAAATACATGCCTCAACGCAGCAACAGGGAAATGCCTTTCAAGCAGAGGCAAAAGCACTCTCTACGGCAGCAAAGATTGCAAATATTCGACAAGTTGACGGACCAATCTATTTAACTGATAATCAGGTTCTAGCAAAAATTGCAGCAGCAAGAACAATTAATCATCCCCTGCTCCACTGGAATGCAAGACATCATTTAGCAGATTACTTCAGAGAAACATCATACACTTCTCCACAGGTGTTCCATATATCAAGAGAGCTAAATGGAGAAGCTCACAGTTGCGCAAAACAGGTTCTTAGGCACAGCCTAAACCAACCTATCTATCAATGCACCAACTCAGCTCATCCTATAGGTGCTTGTCCTATGCTTTTAGCTTTGCAAAATGTAACCTCTCAGGACTTTGTACTTACTGATGTGATTTGCAGCTGAGTTGCAATGAATTGGCACCATTTGGTGCCCTTGTTTGTTCAAAAAAAAATCCCAGCCTCTATGCCAAACCTGTATCTCCCCCTCCATGGCCAGCCAACTCTGTTACAGCCAGGGAGCGAGGAGGCATCCCCGGCTTTCCCTTCGTGACGACTCCGGCCTCGCCGCCATGAACTCTGCCACCTACCCCCGAGTGCACCTCGGTGATGGAGTTCCACGCTGAAAGGGCAATGATGTCGCCTAGAGGGGGGGTGAATAGGCGATTAAAACTTTTCCGGTTTAGGCTTGCTAATTGCGGAATAAAACTAGGTGTTTAAATTAACAAGCTAACAACCTAAATAAACTAGGCTCACCTATGTGCACCAACAACTTATGCTAAGCCAGACAAGCAACAAGTGATAGCAATATAGAATACTTCAAGCACGAAGGCTATCACAATGTAAAGTGCATAAGTAAAAAGCTCGGGTATAGAAATAACCGAAGCACGCGGAGACGAGGATGTATTCCCGAGTTCCTCCTTGAAAGGGAGTACGTCTCGTTGGAGAGGTGTGAACCGACACAACGGTTCAACAACCACAAAGGTTTCACCCTCTTCTCCGATGAACCGCACCACAAAGGTTTGGTTCACCTTCCACTATCGGTATTCCTTCGAGGCGGAATCCGGAGCCTTTCAACAACAATCCGGGGTAGAACCCACAATGGGTTGGGGGCTCCCGAACGGCTCTCAACAACAATCCGAGGTACAACCCACAAAGGGATTGGGGGCTCCCGAACGGCTTCAAGTGACCACACAAGGGTCCAACCACCACAAAGGCATCTAGGGCCCGAAGACCCAAGAGTAACAAGTTCACAAGATTTCAACTTCCACGAATCCTCGTGGAGAGCACACCGATGCACCAAATGCAAAAGGCAAGAGCACAAGTGCTCAAGTCCTCCACTCTCAAATTCCAACAAAGCAACAAATGCTTATGGGGGAAGAGAGGAAGAACAAAGAGGAGAACCACTCAAGAACTAGATCCACTATGTTCCCCTCACTTAGAGGAGATATTGATTGGTGGAAATGTAGATCTAGATCTTCTTCTTCAATCCTCCAAAGATCAAAGAGTATGGGTGGAGGGATTGGGAGATATCAAGGAAATGAGCTTGCAACAATGGAGGAGAGAGAAAGCAAAGGTTGCTGGACTGAGCTAACTGGCTGGAGGAAGGTGGAGGGGTATTTATACCCCTCCCAGAAAAACTAGCCGTTGCAGCCAGAAAACACACCGGAGTTTCCGGTCCAAGTGACCGGATACTCCGGCCTGGGGCGGAAACTCCGGCCCCCACCAGGAGGTGAACAACAAACAGACGAGAGAAGCACAGGTAGAAACTCCGGCCCCTGAGACCGGAAACTCCGGCCCCCACCAGGGGCTGAACAAGAAAAACACTCTCCGAGGAAAACCAAGGACCGGCGACTCCGGTCCAGAATACCGGAGACTCCGGCCTGAAAGCAGTGAAACTGCAAAGCCTGAAATGCAATAACTTTCTCGTATGAACTCCAAATCAGGTGAATCCAATTGCATTGGAAAGGTAACGACGAGTGTTATCAGGTGAACTCCAAATATTAAGGGTCACAAATATAGAGGGGATACCACACATGGGAAGGTGTGGACCCTAACTCGAAGTTGGACCGGTAATATTTCCAACACGAAAACGCAACAAGTTTTCCAAATGAAATCCGTTTTCGAAGAACTTGGGCTTGTCATGAAGATCACGACAAGCACCAAAACCCAACAAGGAGAAAAGCCAAATAAGAACCAAGAAAGATGATATGCCAAGCTAGGATGCCCGGGTACGGCGATACGGATACCGATACCGCGATACGCCGATACGCAGATTTTTCAAAAACACGGATACGGGGATACGTTTGTATATATATAATTAAGTTAATAATATATATAAATTACTAATTTTTTGTACGAGAATGAGAATTACTAGTACTAGTATATAGAAGTTTTCGTGACTTTCTGTACATGACTGCCACTTCCGATCATCATTTGGAGGAATACATGAGCAACATTCAACATCTGGACTGCATTTGATTGAGGCAGATAGCAATGCATCAAGTTCGATGGAGGCGTTCTGTATCCTGATGTATCCGATACGTATCCCGTATCTGATACGTATCTAACCCTGGTACGCAACTTTTCTGCCGTATCCGCGCTTTCTAGATGCCAAGTATGCAAAGGTTTGAACTCTCCACAAAGATGCGATCAAGTTACTCACTTGAGAGCCCCTCTTGATAGTACGCCGTCTATCCTAAAACCCGGTCTCCCACTAACAACATGAGACCGGTAAAATAGAAAACCTATCAAGATCATACCTTTGCCTTGCGCATTCCACTTGAGCTCGATGATGACGATCTTGACTCTCTCAAGTTGGAACACCTTTCTTGATTGTGCTTGCTAGCACATGCTTGATGAAGACTTCTCCAAATGCTTCCCCATACTCCATTATGGGAAAGCCTCGCTAAGCTCCGTCTTCATGTCTCCTTTGCACTTCATCTTCTACACATGACCATTCTTCATATAAACCCTTAAATAGAGCATTGGTCATCATCCATCTTCAAGAGTCCAACACATGAACTCCAATGGACAAGATCTATAAGAATATCTCAATGTAAACATTAGTCCATAAGGAGTGTCATTAATTACCAAAACCACACATGGGGGCAACCATGCACTTTCACACGCGACGGTGAAGGCGTGCAGCTCGGCGAAACCCCCGACGTGTACGAGGCGCTGCTCCTGAAAATGGAGAGGAGGCTTGACGAGGAGCCGCTGCAAAAACCTCCGCCGCCGTGTTGCCGCGTGCTGCCGACGAGGAGCAACTGCAGCATGACACCTCCTTCTCTTTCTCCTAGGACGAGGAAGTGGAGGAGCTGCTGGAGATCGAGGTTCCGACGAGGAGGAAGCGTTCGCTGATGTACCAGCGGCTAGGGCGTCCCCGGATCCGGCGGCCGTGGGAAGGGATTGAGGTGCAGCTGAACATTCGAGCTGCCATTGAGAAGGAGTGGAGAAGGTCACGTCTTCGAAGACGGCGGCGGCGACCCCGTCAAGGACCATCACCTCTGCCGCATCGTCCTCCCAGCCTCTACGCCGCTTTACTCCTCCCTAACCTCGCCCCCGCCAAGCCTAAATCGAGACGGCAATGACCTGCCTTCAGAAATCAAGGTTTGCATCTCGAACAACAAGCTCAGGCTATCAACGGATATGACTCTGGGTTGTTTGATGAATAATGGTGGATGAGAATCGTGGTGGAGTTATTCCTGTGGAATTAGTGGAACCGCTTTTGCTCTGAATGCTGCACAAGACCAGGAGATGAAGTATTGATGTGGAAGTGTCATAAAAAAAATCACCATTGTCTGTACTGAACTACTAATCCCACAAGCAACAAGCTGGTCAGTTTCTCGATGATCTCCAATTTGGTCCTACTGTATATAAGCATGATTTTCAATTCATTTCCTGCATAGTGTAGCAATTAGATCATGTGTGGTTTCAGTGTATTACTCGTTGCAGGAGGTCAAGATTTTCTCATCATTCAACTTATTTAGTTACAACAGGATGCTGCCATTTTTCATGGAGAACTGTGAGCCGACTAATGTGTTTAGCTGATTGTTAACTTGAGCACTTTATTTAGAGTTTGCGGCTTTCTTATAGTGTGTTATTTGTTATTTCTCATGTGAGAAGACATGGCCAAGTTACAAGAGTGTCTGAAGAGAGACAAATAACATGAGATGAGAGTGATGTTTTGGCCAGTGAGATAAATAACATCAGATGAGGTTTTCGGGTTGTGTCAAAAGTCCTTTCCTTAGTAACGCAATAGAGCTGAAGTCGATTGGGTGGTAGAAGAACGCAATAGAGCTAAAGTCGACAGAGTGGCTGAAGTCAATCTGGGCTCTCACTGATCCCTTTCTTCCATGTCCTTTGAATCTCCTCATATTTTAGGTTGTAACCATGCATGTTGTAATATTTCCATCATTTAGTGAATGAATCTCACGATTGATAAAACAGGGGTAGAGGAGGTGTACTTCACGCCAGTTTGAAGCAGATCGGGCAGTCGTCGTCGCGAGTGAGGTTGTGTTATGTGTAACTCTGCTGTGGTGGAATCCAGAGATCATCTCTTCTTCCATTGCCCCTTTGCCCGTACCTGTTGGAGAATGTTGGCGCCTTCTGCTGTTTTAGATGGAAGACTGGGAGTTGACTGTGTGCAACATCTCAAGGACAGTTTAAGCAAGCCGTTCTTTATGGAGATCATATTGATGGGACTCTGGGCAATTTGGAAAGTGAGGAATGCTTTCATTTTTTAGCAAAGGAGACCCAGCCTTTACCATTGTCGAGCCATTTTCAAGGAAGAAATGTTGCTGCTGAAGCATAGAGCAACTCGAAAAGCCTACAGCTCGGATATGCTACACGAGCTTCGACAATCCAGGTAGTAGCAACATGCTCGGATATGCTATGTAGTTATGACTTGGAATTTTTTATCCGAGACTGCAACACTAAGTTCCATTTCTTTTATGCTAGCACCGTAAAATATGTGGATGCTGGATTTTTTTTGCTCTAAATGACCTAGATATGTATTACCAGGTACTCGAATAAGTGGACTTCTCAACCTGAAGCACACCTTCCAAACCCAATTTTGTGCATGTCCCAGTTTTCACTCTTTGCAGGCTTTGAAGTTTAGCTATGTCGTTCTTATGATATTTCTCACTCATATCTTCTCAGATCATGTTTTTCGCCAATTGCCACAACTAATGAGGATGCAATGAAACTGTTGTTGCTGGCTTCATGCGAAGCTCATCCTTAAATAAGTGTTTTATCTTCAGAATGGTCAGCATGGTTAATCATTTTGTATTGTTTTCAGCTGGGTAGTGTTACCACAAAAGTGCAAGTCACTATAATGAACCAACTGGTTTTGTTTCCAGTTGGCATTTGAAATAAGGAGAGTGGAACGCAAGCTCAGGTTGTATGGGCAAGTTCTATATGTCAGGTTTACATTTGTGACCGCTTCGGTGGAAATACCATTTTATGCTTTGCATGCCCACCTAAATCTCACTTTTCCATGTATGCTCGTAGAAATGCTGCTTCATACATGCAATAAAGGCAATTTCATATGATTTTCAGCCCGTAGCCCCGAGGCATTCAAGGGAGTTTATAGCCATTGTTCTTAAAAGACCACCTTCTGAATATATTAGTAAGATAATTTATAAATATTGTTGTGTTCGATATTGATGTATTTGAACTAACTACAACCTGAATGATGTGAGTCTGCATTCCTGCTTGCGCGGTCACTTTGCACCTTTAAAAAAAATTGTGGGTTGTGGTGATATCTGTGATACTAGGCAAGTAGAAACTGATTTTCAACTGTTGGTGAACAATATGTTAATCAATGGTAGTGACATACACTTTTTTGAATTTGAATTCATTTTACTGAAAAATAAGTTTCTTTATGTTTTGTTCAATATTGAGATATTTAAGCTAACTATAAATGGAATAATATGAGTCTGATCCTGCTTGGTCTGTAGCTTTGCACGTTATTTGTGAAAGATGCTTGTGGTGATATTTGTATACGGAACAAGTAGAAACCAATTTCTAAGTGCTCAGGGATACGCTAGAATTGATCATGTGGCATGTGCGACGACACAAAATTTTGGTGGGTCATGGCGACACACAGGCATTCAGCACAGATTTTTTTGTCACCCGTTGCAACGCATGGCCATATTACCTAAACCCTAATAGGAGACATTTATTTTGGATAAGAGAACTAATATATACATGTGATGTGGGTAACAAATAGATGTGATTTACAAGCTACGAAAATTCCGGAGAAAATTTGGGTAAATTATTCCTTGTATTTGTGGATTTATTTCATTGGGAGGGAGTGAGTATATTTCTGTATATTTTATTTTTTCTTCACCCGTTGCAACGCACGGGCATTGTGCTAGTATTATTATAATCGAAAAGAAAACACTGGATGCTGGAACCAGTACATAATACCAGAAATATACAAGGATGACCAAGTCTGTTCCCTCCTACAAACGGTCTGGATGGTATTTGGTACATAGATTTTGCAGTAGTGCCACTTTTTATGCTACCACTGACTTTTATGACGCATCGTGTGCACACAATACTTCTTTGCCGAGTTACGCTACGAGATTCGCTCCAGACACTGGTCACCGAAACATACATAATTTTGGGCAACTGTAATTTATGCTTAATTAGTTTTTATATATCCATGCTGAGATCTGATTAAATCTCTTTATCTCCCGCATTTGCATGTGCAAATGCCCTTTTGCCGATTCAAGACTGGGTGTGCGTTTTGTCCAGATGCACCCAAGGGACACAAAGTTGTTTATATGTGGAACAAAGTGTCACAAGAAGAACGTTGCAACAAAAAAAAGTGTCACAACAAGAAATTCTTTCAGGAGAAATATATGGTTCGAATACCATTCAACCGTAGACACGCTACCATTCACCTCTTAACCCAAAATCTGGCATTCATACAACGTTTTCAAATTTGAGCATCTCCAACCATGGTCCCTATATGGACTTTTTTTAGTCGGACAGGCAGAAAAGAGGTTTTATTTGTCCGGCATGTCCGGCATACACCAAACTCTCCCCACACATGGGGTGAGTTTGGGGGCGTCCGGGCGTGTCCGCTGGACCACTTTGGACCATTTTTCTATTTCTTTTCCTTTCTTTTGTCCTTTATTTATTTTTCTCTCTTCTTCTACACCAATCAAATGCAAGTGGATCACAATTTGGGTTGACATTTGGGGACGATGGTTGTAGGAGGCCAACTTTTAGGGGTGTCCACGGAAACCTGCCTGGATAGTTTAGGGGCGGATTTGGGGGGACGTGATTGGAGATGCTCTTACAACTATGAAAGAAATAGTCTTTGTTTACACATAGTTAATATCTAGAAAAACTATGCCAACACAACAAGATTGTTACCTCCACAAGATACAAATTACGACAACACAGCTAGGAAAATTATGACAAAATAATATGGCCACAAGATCACTAGCAGCAAAATCCTCCACAGTACTAACATTCAGAGCCGATTTACAAGGAGCTAGCGAATATGAGGAATGTATGACAGCCCGACGTCGACACTGTCTTGTGCACGACTAGCATTGTCGAAGGAATCATTCTTGTGCAGCTAGCAAACATCAGGACCCGACAAATATTTTTGTTCAATAGTCAGCAATTTTCGTTGCGAACCTGATGTAAATTTTGGGAAGCTAATATATAGCTAGGTTCTGTTTTCCGCTTGAAACTACACACAAAATACACGTCTCACTGGGAAGACCAAGAAAAATGATCAAGAAGTCAGTCGGTAAGTAAACAAACATCTGAAACTATACATATTATATTTGGCGAGGTGCATAATTCCGTGAAGTAAAAAAAGAAGAAAAGAGTAACATCTGCACTACAAATCAACATTCGGCTGATCAAGCCCTGGTAATAAACAATTGAGTAGTATACTGCGTGTATGCCCAATTGAGTACTATCTATCGCCTTCCTGCAGCAGTCTTCATCATCAGGTTATAAGGGTCCAACTGCGCTAAGTAAAGTCTCATATGATTAATTGCGTCAAGGTCTCCTCCATGCTGTACTGGTTTGGATGTGGAGAAATTTCTGAGATATGATTAATTGCGTCAAAGCCTGCTCCATGCTGTACTGGTTTGGATGTGGAGAAATTTGTGTGAATGTCACTCTCCAAGTCTCCTGTCCATGCCTGTGGCAAGATGGTTAGCAGGGTGGTTGTACCCCTAGCCCACCAGAGTTCAAACCCTAGATTTGACGTTGGTGTTTCTCATTAGGCGGAATATTCTTTCAGTGGGAGACGACGTTCCCGTCGACAGCGAGGCGCCCGTGATGACTTCGTCAATCTCAAGACCCAACCGCCGACTCAGTCTTTCGGAGGTGCTCATAGGGGTAGGGTGTACGTGTGTGCGTTCATAGGGGTGAGTGTATGCGCGTGTATGTGAGCGTCTGCGTTGTACTATGTTTCTCAAAAAAAAAAGTCTCCTGTCCATGACGTCATGTCGATCGATGAGAGAGGCAAATTTAGGCAGGTCCACCGGAATTAATATTAAGAAAGATCTTTCTATTCAGCTTCAGGTCTCGCTTGGTTGGTAGAATTTCAAGCCAATTCGGACGTATTTAGTTACGGACCTGGCTAGGTCCGTTTTCTTTTCCGCCCATTTGATCTGGAAGTCCGGTAATTTAAAACAACAGTATATAAATACGGGTATCCAAGAGGGGCCTCAGCGGACCAACAACGCCCGTGTGAGACCAAGTCACAAAGTGTTGGGTACAGACGTCAAGGCCCGAGGATGCAGACCACTCAGAAGAAGGTCGTTCCATGATTACTCGTCAACTCCACCTCTCTACACTTTGATGTTTTGGATTACCACTAAGGCGCTAACTCACGCGCTTCGATGTTCTGAATTACCACTGCCACCGACGGACGCAGGCCATCGAATATCTAGGGTTGCTAGGGAACTCCAACGCGTCGATCAAAATAGACAGTAAATGTTGTTAGGGCAACTTCAACACGTCGTCATAAATATACACAAAATATAAATCTGAAAACAATTGGGCATGTTGCCAATCATATATCTACAAACGTGCAAATCTTAATTTGGAGTATTTATATTCTGACCTACATAAAAATGATAAATGTATATCTAAGGGTACACACTTCTGAATCTTCAAAATATACATGATTGCCATTTTTAGGTAGCTCGGATTGTGAAGTATTTCTAATTGAGATTATGCACGTTTGTGAGATATATCATTAACAACATGAAAGCCGATTCTTTTCAATTTTTCTAAAACTTATAAATATAATTTTTGAATTGTTTTGAATAAAGAGAGCATTGGGCCTGATGAGCCAAAAGTATTTTCCGTGTCTCAGCATCATTATTATTTGGTTAGCAAATTTTGATCATCAATTGGAAACACTCCTCGTGCAGGGTACCTAGCTGGTCATCAATATGGGTATAGTACTACAACCCATGCTGTGTCTGATCGAAGCTTTCAAATAATTCGTTCATAGCGCCAACCACTGGGAATTCACCTGGTTGCCTATATAATACCTACGGAGCCAAATACCACTCAACAATCGAGTCATGGATACACTAGTATAGAACGACACATCGAATACCCCTCTATGGAAACGGCACGAGTTAGACGACAGAGAATCACGATTTTAGCGTTGCGGACGAGTCCTGGCAGAGGCTGGTCCGTCAACATTGGTTACGGAGAATTTTATATCTCCGTTATCAAAAGTATTTACAACGGTCATAAATTTGTCTCCGTTTTCAATATGTATCTCTATGGCTACGGTTGTTTATGTATATACGTTTGCGATGTGCTTGGGAAATTGCAGTTGCAATCTGGAAGCGCGCCTGTTCAATGCAGCTTAATTCACGAGGGATTGGAACCGCCTGATCGACGCTAATAAAATGTGACTGGAACAGCGCGAAGCCAGGCAGGTCCCGCATTCTCTCCTTCGTTCTCTCCCACATTATCTACCACACTAGCACAACCGCCATGGAGGAACCCTAGTGGCAGAACGAGGAAGTCCCGAGCGACGACGCGAGCGCGGAAGATCGCGGTGAAGTTCCATGGTGGGATCAAGACGGGCCGTCGGACTCGGACCCCGATGACTCGGACCCGCTATCTTCACGCTCTGTAGAAGACGACTCCGACGACTCGGACCCGCCGTCTTCACGCGAAGGAGAAGACGACTCCAAAGAAGACGAGTCGCCGGAGGAAGAGGAGCCGAAGGACCCGCCGGAGCCGTATTATTCTAGCAAGGAAGAATACGACGCCGACGACGACGAGGAGGCGTCGGAGGAGGCACCGGAGGAGGAGGCATCAGAGGAGGCGCCGGAGGAGGACGCGCCGGAGGAGGACGCGTCGGAGAAGGAGGATCACGCTCCGGAGAAGGAGGCGCGAGAGGAGGATTCGCCGGAGAAGGACGCACGGCAGGAGAAGGAGGAGCACGAGCCGGAGCAGGAGGAGCACGCGCCTGAGGAAAAGGCAACCGGCAAGAAGCGACGCCGCGCCGCGGATGACAATGGCGCGGAGGCAGGGCGTAAGCAGAACAAGTAGAGTAGATAGTTAGTTCAATTACTCTATCGATCCTTTGTAAGTAGGCCCAGTGTGTCAGTGAAGAAATTAGAGGAAACAGTTGTTTATCGCCTCCGTTTGCGATGTTATATGCTATAAATGTGCCACTGCGGCAACCCTAACGCTCTCGCTCTCACTCTCACTCTCACTCCACAGTCATAGTGTGGCGGCGGCTCTAGACCTAACCCTTATCTCGCAGATCTGAGCGGCGCGCCCGGCCGGCATCGCCCCGTGCATATTCCCCCAGCGGCGCGTCGGCGCATCTTCCCCCAGCGGCGCGTCGTGAGCCGCCGCGCATCCCCCCAGCGGCTCGTCGGCGAGCCGCCGCGCATCTTCCCCGAGTATGTCGCCGACACGGATCTACTAGTCTATTGTCGTGCATCTTCCCCGGGTATGTAGCCGACTAGATCTTACATTTTGTTTAAAGTAGCACAGAAAACTTGTCTAGTATTTGAAGTCTAGTATTGTGTTCTGTCTAGTGCCGATGATGAATACACCCCTCGACACTAGATCTTACATTTTATTTAAAGTAGCATCTACCGATCTAGTATTGTAGTACTGTCTAGTATTGTAGTATTGTGTTCTGTCTAGTATTGTAGTACTGCCGATGATGAATACACCCCTCAACACTAGATCTTACATTTTTTAAAGTAGCATATAAAACTTGTCTAGTATTTGAAGTCTAGTATTGTGTTGTGTTTGTTTTTAGTACTGCCGATGATGAATACATTACCTTCAACTTGTCTAGTATTTGAAGTCTAGTATTGTGTTGTGTTTGTTTTTAGTATTTGAAGTCTAATTGATTAATTTCAACCCTTTGTCAATGTGCTAATACTCGTTATGGTTTTGTGTAGCTAGTGTATGAAGTAATAGTATATTTCGGCGACAATGCTTAAAAATGGTGAGGCAATTGAAGGTAACATCACCTTCAAGTTCTGCCTCCAAATCGTTTCGATCGGACGGCAAGCACACGGATATAGGCGCTTAAGGTGTAAATTGTTTTCATCTTAAATTATATTTATGTCATGTAGCATCATATTTGGCTCTTTTCTAACTAGACATCCATGTATTTTATATGCAGAAGCGCCATGCAGATCCAAACAAGGTTTAAAAGAGCTAAATACAAAGTGGGATCATATCCGTGAACCGTCGCTGTTGTGACGTTTCGCTACACTGTTCAAAACACTTTTTTAATTAAGAGTGTCTTGGACAGTGTGGCCGAAATGTCACAGCGGTGACGTTATTATATTTCGGCGACACTGTCCAAGATGGAGCAAGCCTCGCTACAAAGAATTTGGCAAGATTAATTTGCTAAGGAGTCTTACGAGCTCGGTGTGGTTTCTTGTTTTTAGTTTCTCCATCTATTTTGTGTATGTGTGTAGCAATTTGGCTGCAGATGTGATTTGGAGAAGCATGAAACCGCTACTCGAGTCTTTTGCTAGGTCGAATTCCGTTTTCGGCGCTTCGGAACTGAGGAAGAAGGTGGAGCTGGAGAAGAGTGGAGTGTCATAAAAGTTAAGTTTAGCGAGGCATGAGAATGATAGGATTAGCGAGGCATGTGTAACTCATCTTTTGATGCTATGTTATGATGACAATTCTTATATACGTTATGAATGGATTTGGTAGCAACTTTGTGCTTCTGCTGTGAGATTTTGAATGTAATTTGGCAACCGAATTGCTCCTGTAGGCTTCTGAAAGAACCTCAATGCAAACAAGTAAAATAGAATCTCCGTTACTGATGCACCGATACATCGGAAACGGAGATGGGTCCGCAACCGTAGCCAACTTATTCCTCATCGGTGACGGTTTTTTGCCTCCGTTACCGATGAAGGCCTTCACATCAGTGACAGGGTTGGGGACACAGACCCTTTCTCCGTTGCCGAAGGGGTTTTTGGCCCTTTTCCGATGTGTCGTTCTGTACTAGTGATATGAAACAAATCAGGCCCCTGTCTGTCCGTGTGCCGTCACAAACGAAGAATCCTACGGCGGAGGATCCCATGAGCCCTATGGGAAGAATACTGGAAGATATTGGTGTCAACATCGTCGTCGTGATGGGACTTGCCGAACCAATAGACTTACCCGTCTTCCGTGCCGGCATCGAAGCAGAACTACTTCCCCGCTTCCCGCGCTTCCGTTGTATTCAGGCAATTTTATTTGCTTCATTCTTTTTGTCCAAACCTGAACGTGAGTGGAATACTACTTTCATTTTCATATCTTAATTAATTGTTAGGCATCATTATGTTTGCATTTTGACAGGGTATTATCTACAGATGATATGGCACTATATTTAATAAAAAATGAGGCTGAGTTTGTTCTTAGAGTAAAAACAACAACATAACCTATTGTTGGATATGTCTTACTGTTATCCTCCATTATTTACTGTTCTCTAGTGTCCGGGTTGATCGTACGTGTTCTCATGGTTTTGACATATATGTCTTGAGTTCAGAAACTAACCCTTGGTTCAACCAAAAAATGCATGCAATAATCACTCAATCCCCTACCTAATACAACACTTTTTATCGGAACACAAGATTTAAGTTTGTTAATGGGGAATACATACCATTAAATTAGTTAACAATTTTGTGGATTTACTCATGACAGGCCACAGATGCGCCAAAGCATGGCATGCCCCGATGGGTGGAAACGGAAGTGAATGTAGATGACCACATCATCGTTTCGAGATTGGATCCCGCTATTTTGGCATCAAACACAGAGAAAACTGTGGAGGACTACCTAGCGTCGTTGTCAATGCTCCCGATGGATAGGTCCCGCCCTCTGTGGGAGTTCCACTTCCTCAACTTCCCAACCTCTGAGGCAGCCTCCACCGTGCTTCTCCGTTTGCATCACTCCATTGGAGACGGCATGTCACTTATGACGCTCTTCATGGCGTCTTCGCGTAGTACTGCTGATCCGTCAAGGTTACCGGCTATGCCGCCACCGTCCAGACGCACAGGAGCAATCTATAAGCAGTGGTGACTTCTGTTGTCTGATGGCAATCTAGCGTTGCTCGCGTGGGTATGGTCGTATTTTGTGGTAGCATGGCATATTTTGGCGGACCTTATGTTTCTCTTAGCAACCATATTGTTCTTGAGAGATCCATACACGGTGCTCAACCACGCGAATGGTGATGAGTCACACCGCAAGCGCATCGTCCATCAGAGCATTAGCCTTGATGATGTCAAGTTTCTGAAGACTACCATGAACTTTTTTTTTAGAAAAGGGGGAGTCCCAGCCTCTGCATCGATTGATGCATGCGGCTTTTATTGATTATTGATATCCAAAATCATTACAAACTTATTACATCATGGGTCGCATAAAGTTGCAACATGAATCAACCATCTAAAGAACAGGGAAAACATATAATGACTCTGCATTAACATGTTATTCTAAGGTCAGAACGCCAGCTGAACTGGGAATATAGATCCGATGCGACCGATTCCAGGCGGCTGCACCCAAAATCCATTGCGCCGCGCTTGTCCATTGACTGTAGGTAGGACCACGTACGGATCCAATGTGTAGCCATCGGTATAACCTGCATAAAAGAAGTATTCTTTGCTCTGTTAAAGATGTAGTCATTCCGTATGTTCCAAATGGCCCAAAGTAGGGCGCAAACACCAACTCGGATTTGAACCTTCTCTGTTTTAGAGACCCCCCTTAGCCAATTACCAAACAAATTTGTTATATCACTTGGGGGCACAATATTAAAAGCCATCTGAATAGTACGCCAAGTCATTCTTGCTAGAGGACAAGAAAAAAAATAAATGTTGAATTGTTTCATCTTGATCACAAAAACAACATTTTTTACAACCATTCCAATTCCGTTTGGCTAAATTATCCTTGGTTAAAATCGCCTTACGGTATACGAACCACATAAAAATCTTGATTTTTAATGGTACTTTCATTTTCCATATGTATTTACGAAGAAACCTTGTATGATCACTTATAAAATCTAGATATAAATACTTGACCGTGAAAACCCCGTCCTTGGTTAAACTCCAACTAAAAACATCTTTCTGATTTGTAAGATCAACCTGCATTAGTCTGTTTACCAAATGCAGCCATCTAGTCCATTTATTTCCGGTTAATGCTCTCCTAAAACCTAAGTTTGGAGGAGGAGCCTCGGTTAGAACATCAGCAACCGAAACTTGTTTTCGATGTGCAATATTATATAAGGAAGGATATTGACTAGATAGGGGTTTGTCCCCAAGCCAAGTATCTTTTATAAGGAAGGATATAGACTACCATGAACTGTGTACGTGAAGCTGCTAAACCTTTATACTCTCCACGTTTCTATTTATTACATACATAATTAGGGAGAATGATTCATTATATTCCCATACAATTTCAAGTTTCTCTCTCCTAGTTTGGAAGGATCATCAAGCTGTCGTCGATAATTACTTTTTAAATATGAATGCTCGTCAATTGTTTTGCAAGTTATTTATTTTCAAATTAGAATGGGTCATTTAAAACCATTGTAAAAACAGGATAAGTACAATATATTATTATTGTGTACATCGATTGAAAAAAGATGACCTGGATTGAAATAGCTCGATTTGCATTTAAAAGTAAAAGCATATCTAAATTCTAAAATATGTAGCCCGTGCACGAATTTCATCACTACTTCTTCTCGTAGAGTTGCCATGGGCCTCCAAGTCTAATTGAAATGTGACTTGCTTCCTACATCATGGGTGTGCCTTCTTGCTGTTACTTAATAGGTCCCATTTATATTCATCAGACCATCAACGACGTGCTGGTCGGTGTGACTTCGGCAGCTCTATCACGATATTACTTTCGGAAGTCTGGTGAGCTGTCTCTCCGAAAAATGTTATATGTGTTCTTCTGTAGAAATTACTACAATTATACACACTAATTTGTTTCACAAATATTAGGTGACCCTAACACTAAGAGATCAATTAGTCTTCGATCAATCATCCCCGTCAGTACAAGGAATGCCTCCAACCGACAAGTAAGAACTTATGTTTGTGTGTGCCATATAAACATTATATCAGGCCCTTCAACACACTTTTATAGAACAGACGTACCTAAAGTAAGTTTGTTTTCACAACTATGAACAGACATTTATTACAAAGGTAGAGACCGGTAATCGTCTTGCCCATCTCATCTGTCCGTTCCTTATAGCGTTGTACGATGAACCACTTGAATATATTCGAGATGCTAAAAGGATAATGCAAAGGAAGAAGAGCTCTCTAGAAGTGATATTCGCACACAAGTTTGTTGAATTTCTCGTAAACTACTTTAGTGTAAAGGTATATCTCCTTCTCTTTCGTACTTTATCTATATTCTCTTCCCGGAATTTCACAACAGAAATCTTGAACAAGCACTATGTCAATCTTTCAATGGGTCTAACTACCTCGAAATTTCGAAATCATTGCAGACAGGAAGTTTTATCTGGCGCCTCTTTCTCACCCGTACAACCGTAATCTTATCAAATATTGTTGGACCGGCTGAAAAGATAACGCTATGTGGGCATCCAGTTTCCTTCATAGCAATTAGCGTCCACGGGAATCGACAAGTTAGTCACCCATGCATGTTATCGCAACTATGTAATTTTTTTTAACATACTAGCTGAGAAGAGTACTTCCCCTCTAATCCCAAGGCGCACACAAGCGAATTTATACGAATATAAAATATACTAGTTTGGTTCGATCAAAACTATGTCAGACAAGTCTCAATGCAGGTTTCTTAACACAGTGTTATATGTAGTTTGATGATGTGGCATTGTAGTTAATGAATGGAGTTGTCACGGTTAGCTAACATGCAACCTTTAAACATTTTCATAGCTCCTCCTGGCAGAATAAAACAAATTAAAAAATAGTAAAACATGTCAAAATAATATGAAAAAATTAGAGACAACATATGCAAATGTTTTACATAAGTTTCATGGTGAAATGAGATCTGGTCTGTTCTGTGCAAAGAAGACTTGTTTAGAGCACTGAATTTGTTATTGAAACATTTTACTATTATTCACTTTTTATTTGACCAGAAGCATATGACCTTGGGAAACAATTTTACTATCGTATTGCAAGATCATCATCTATGTTGGTCGAATGTGTCTCGTGGTACCGTCTAAACGTTGTTGCACTCATAGTCAATTTATTTACGTTGTCTCATAATTAATTGTCTGATTTTCTTTTGTAGGCTCTAACTGTGCACTATCTAAATTATGATAACACAATCAAGATAATTTTGGCTGTTGACGACTCACAGTTTCCAGACTGTCATTTACTATTAGATGATTTCACTGAGTCCTAAGGATGCGGCGAGCCGGATGTGCTTAACAACATTAAGGATGCCGCCAGTCTGAAGAGTAAAACAACATCGATTTAAAACAAATAGTAATGGACAATTGGCAAGGTGCACCACGTCGAGGTCAAACCGGACTAATAACATCATGTGCAACTTTATATTCTATTATTTGTATCTCAGAGTGTATTTAATTATTTTAGTTAGGCCACTTATAAGGATAAAGTTTGGCCTTGTTCTTGAGATTATCCATGTCATCTTGCAGAGTAAAGTATAAAAAATGTGTCTTAATTCTTTTGGCTCTACATGAAAACCTAGAATCCATGATTGTGTTAAAAGAAATGTGTTTTGTCTCCCCATTTACTCTGGGTACATGGGAAGTCCAGTTCCAAGTGCTCACTTCAACTACCTATGTTATTTCTTCAAGCTTCGACACGGCTGATGTCATGGCTTACATCCCAAACCGTGGCTACTAGAACCACAACTACAACACATGTTTTGTCTGGTTTGTTGGTGGCTAAAGAAACGCTTGCCAAAAGGTTCCGAAGCTTCTGCACCGTGGTCTTCTTCCTCGCCACGAGTTGGGCCGGCCCATGTCTCCACGGGGGGGGGGGGGGGGGGGGGGGGGGGGTATGTGGCGCCGGGTAATCTGTCGACCTGGTCGTAAAATAGGGATTGCCGTATGGATGAGGCTTGCCTGCTCCCTCCATATGCTCCCATCGTGCTCCCCTTTCGCTCGTTTATCATCATACGGTTGACACATGTTTCGCTCCCTGCGCTTTATTTTTGTGAAATAATTTTTTTTTTAAGAAACACAGTACAACGCAGACGCTAACATACACGCGTATGCACTCACCCCTATGTTCAAGCTTGGAGCACCTCCACCGGGTGTGTTTGAGTGCACGGCCAGGCCCGTGGCGGCGGTGGAGCAGCCAAGCCGGGTGAGACGAGGAGGGCGAGCGGGGCGTCCGGCCGGATGAAAATAGCACAGCCCGTGATCTGCATGCACATCGGCGAGAAGAAGGTAGTTGCTTGCTTGGCGAGTATTTGGGAGAGGTCCTGCCAAACACACGAACTACAAACCGAAATAGGCGGGGATCGAGCAGACAAGCTCCGTCCTTGCCGTTCCCCGACGAACTCTATCACTGCCGCGATAATTTTGGCCAGTTAATGGGCCATCGCCTTCAGGCCTTGTACACTCCGGAAGCCAATACAACACGTCCACAAGATCGAATACAAGAAGAATACAAGATCTGGCCCGTCAGGTCGGGGTTTTCTGTTTCCCAGTCGGATTAGGTCTGATCGCCGTGTCCTGTATATAGGTCCGATCTTATGGGTGTATCGCCTACCAGTTGATCGACGAGAACGACGATGGGGTCCTTCTTCTCTTCTCCGGCCGCCGATGATGCCGCCTCCGACGGCTGCAGTTCCAGTTCGCCGGGCAAAGGATTAAGTGATGGCCTAACACAAGAGTTAGATCTCTTCCTCCAGTTTGAATCTGAAATTGTTCCTAGTTGTTGTGTTTTGAATAACGAACGAACCAACGGCAGATTGACTGATCTCGTGCGTGCGTGCGTGCGTATTGTCAGGCAACGCGACTTCCGGTTTTTTGCTTTTATGTTTGCCCTCCGTGCCCTCTCATGGTACAACCTCAAGAACCCTGTACGTACGCTCATTCTTCTGCATTCTTCCTTCCTTCTACAGTATTACAGAGTAGTATATTTCTCAATAAAACTCCCACTCCGATCTCCATCTGGCAAGGCGGAAGAAACATATGGCTCGATCGTTAATTAATACAGTACAAATACTACTTGGTTATGTACTATATATTTTGTAATGTTTGAGAGATGCGTATTATATGTATATATGCAGGATGCAGAGTACAAGCTTGTCAAGGATCCCACCAAAGTTTTCAATGTCGCCTGCGTCGGTTTCAGGCAGGCTATCTGGTATCACGTCGGCTTCTGGGGTCGCCGAGTGGACGACGGTGATGCTGACACCGATCAGCTGCAGGAACAATACTTCTTTGCTGAGATGCGCTACGATCGCTCCAACCGCCTAGTAACTGAAACATGCACTATCTTGGGTAAGTGCAATTCAATTTAGTATAATAATTAATTATGTGCACGTTGTGATCTAATTCAGTCTATATATGTTTCTCTCCCTCATTCGCATGTGCCACAGAAATGCCCTTGTGCCGATTCAAAAGCAGGTGTGCCTTTTGTCCTGAAAAATTCGAGATCTTGCATCCAAGGGACACAGAGTTGTTTTTATGTGGAAAGAACCGTCAAAAGAATAAATTCTTTCGGGAGACATGTATGCTTACTAGGCCGTTCAACAAGAAAATCTAATACAAGTTGGGACCCGCGGTTTAGAATTGCTGACAACAAATGAGTGGGCCTCATTTTTCGGACTCACGTCCAGTTCTCCGTAGAAGACACATCCTTTACTTCCCTGAATAGTTATCTTCTCGGTATTGCTGTTAAAAATGGGTGTTCCCTTTTGTGATCTACTAGCATGATATGACTATTATCTTTTCGGTGTTGCTGTTAAAAATTGGTTTTCCCTTATGTAATCTACTAGCAAGATATGATTGTGCGTTGCTACATGTTGATTTCTATTTAACACACTCCAGACATGTTACTTAAGAATCCTAAATAAATTTGTGGCATATGTTGATATATATGTTGCATGGGTCGACATAGAACATAATTGACCCTTTTTTGGATTTATATATACATCCAACAAGATGAACACTAAATTTGTTGAGGTGTTAGTGCAAACACATGCTTATTGTATAACAATGTTGACTTGGAAGATCTTTGCTTCTGAATCGAGTCGTATTATCCTTTCTTTTTGTGTTGTTCAACTCAATATGTTCTACAATTTCAAATATTCATAGCTTTGTGATTTGGTTGTCATGGAGGAGGAATGGAAAGCCCCCGAGTTTTTTTCATGTGCCAAACAATATACCTGGCTACAGCCCCCTCATAATCAGGAGTTTAGGGCCAATGCAGGATTTTGTAGAAGCTCCACCGGTCCAACATTATCTCATGCCACTACTCGCCATGGACGCTCTCCTCTGCATTCATGTTGGTGCTGCAGTCATCGTACATCTCTCCTTGAGTCCTCGGTCCGCCGTCGGTGGCACAGCCGCAGCTACATGAAGAAAGTAAGGCCAAAAGCGTCACCACCAGAAAGGCGCTAGCGCCTTGATCCAACAGATCATAGTCGGAGGACACCAAACTGCCGAGCGTGTCCCACACGCCAACCCCGCAAGCTCCCAAGTCCGCCACCAATGAAACTCAGCCGCTCCATTGCTGGAGTTGTCCCAAGACCTTCCGAGCACCAAGCCTGCTCTGCCTTGATGCCATTGTCCTCTTGGCGCAAGGAGTCAAACCGGGGCGACAAAAATCAACGCCGCCACACCAATGCCTTCTTCCTCGCTTCCTCCTGGTACCCGCCGCCATCAAAACTGTTAATGTCACGCCCGAGACCCGGCCCGGTAGAATGACAGCCGCCGCGCACCTATAGACCCGAAAGTCTATACACGCGCAAGGCGTAGAGAAGCAGGATAAACCAGCACAGTGGATCTCAACAGCTCATCTATTCATTTTACAAGATTATTACATTTACAAGATAATTAGATTCTCTAGTCGTTCCCGCCAACTAGTTCAGCCTACTCCTCGGATGACTACGGCTTCCGCTGCGAACTCTGAAGACAACAAAAACAGAGGAAGCAAGGGTGAGTACGATAAATCATACTCAGCAAGCAGATACAATACTATATAACAGGAGACAACGCAGGATTAAATACAGTAATAACGGATAAACTGTATTTAAAGGGAAAACAACGAAGCTGGATAAATATGGATAACAAAATATTGGAGGAACTGGATTTAATGGATTGTCAAGGAAATGTATCGGCATCACACATGACAGCAAGGTTCCCTACCGGGACTCACAGGGGTGAATATTCACACTTTTACACTCTTAAGAGGGGTACTCCGACGTCAACAGCCTCGACCAGAACCACACAGGCTCCAGAACGAGCAGAGCCCTTTTTCCCGCTCAGACACCGGACACCTTGACCTACTCGATGTCGGTCGCTCCTACGGATCCATCACCGACACTTTCCATTCAAGGGCCGCCCCTCACGGAGAGCTCAGAATGTCCCATACCAGAACTGCGACCGGTACAATACGTTTGCCGTCGTGACACCAATACACAGGAATGGTAAAGATATTTATATGGATAAGTGATACAATCACTAGACTGGAACAAGGTCAACCAGATATACTCAACAAGATACTCAGACTCCTCATGAGCTCCGGAGAAGTATTCCGATTCAATCAAGGTCGAGAGAAACTCATCTCTCTCCAATACCACAATAATCAACAAGGAGATCAATGAGAGTAGTGCATGTGGAGGTACAAGCACCACAACAAAATAATAACAAGATAGAGACTAGAAGTAGCAAAGCTACTACCAGCAGAAGTCAAAGGATTAGTAAAGCAAATACTTGCAAGAATCAAGGGATAAGCAAAGTAGCCACTTGCCTCGGTAAGAATATCCGCTGAAATAATATCAATGCCCTCGGTCAGCTCTGGAATGATTAATCACTCAAGCGTACTGGATACGACCGGCATACACGTACGAGCTCATACCCGGCACCGTGGCCAAAGAATACCAACACCAGGCCCTCCACTCACCAGCTCGCCGGTTGACTCCACCCGTCGGCTATCTCACGCCAGCACCAGCTCCGCCCTCTCTAATCTGCTCTCTATAAGTAATGGCTCCCGCTCCAGAATCCCCAGCAGACTGCCGCTCTCTCACTCAACTCTCTTCTCTCGAGAGTGCCTAGATATAAATATACATCGGCACCTCCATCTCGCAACCGTGACCTCTCTCACCGATTTCTTCTCTGTGCTCTCTCTAGTTCTCTGTATCGATCGACTGGCCGTACTGTGTGGAGTGTGAAGAGTACCGAAGCAGCAGCTATATATAAGAGCCATCGTTGGTTTGCTACCAAAAATCTAGGTCGCCGCTGACCTGAGCAGAAATATCTGCCGCCGCTTGACCCTTCGGAGCTGCTAAGGAAACGTCGCTAGAAGCTTATCCTGGTGTACGTGGCACTCAAACATAGGCTGCAGGCATGCAAAAGTCCACGTACGAACTTGCTAACATAAGCTCTTACGTCATGGCGCAGATCAACTATGCATGCACGTACTACTCTACTTCTACCTTAGCTCCATCGATGCATGCATGCAAGTACTATTTTCTAGCTAGTCCATCAACGGGTGCATGAAAACAAATGCACTACCAGCTAATGAACATGCACAAGCAAGTCAAGCCAAGCAAAATTATTTCTTTTCATGAAGATTCAAAACCAGTTTAAATATTAGCAAAACCAAAATAATTTGAACCCAAATAATATTTTACCCACTCAAATGATAACTCAAAAATTTCGGGTTATCACAGTTAACGATACTTCATCGTCCCCGTGAAGCGGCCTACATCCTCCCCAAGAGGGGGCCGTCAAAATCTTGCTGGTTGTCGCCGTCGTCTCGATGCATCGCTCCTCGGTACTCCTCTCAGCCAGGTCCTTGCTCCAGCATGTTATAGTCGTAGGACACCAAAGTGTCGACCGTGTCCCACACGCCAACCCTGCAAGCGCCCAAGTCCGCCACTAACGCAGCTCAACCGCGCCATCGTCGGAGACTTCACTACTACAGAAAAGGCTATCAGTGGCACACCAAATTGGATTTCTCTGACGCACCCGCCAAATTGCTGGGTGCGTCACAGAATTCTCGCCACAAAAATTTATTCTGTGGCGCACCAAGTTTGGTGCGCCACAGAAATGTCACCTTTCTGTGGCGCACCTTGGTGCGCCACAGAATTCTCAAAAATTCAAAAAATTCAAAAAATATAAAAAAGTTTCAAAAAAATCAGAAAAATAAAAAAAGAAATAATATGAAAAATCCTAATTATTGTAATTATTTTCGGATTTTTTTGAATTATTTGAACTGATAACTTCCCGCTAGGTCACCCATCCACAGAAATGTCACCTTTCTGTGGCGCACCAGGCTGAATTCTCAAAAATTCAAAAAAATATAAAAAAGTTTCAAAAAAATTCAGAAAAATCAAAAAAAGAAATAATATGAAAAATCCTAATTATTGGAATTATTTTCAGATTTTTTGAATTATTTGAACTGAATTGCTGCAACCCTAGCACGCTTAACTTCTAAGTTCCACCCACTCCACCTACCCTTGTGCTACTCAAGTTCTTATTGATATATATATCATATGAACCCTCTTAACTTAAGTCTTGTATGTGTATATGTGTGGTATGTGTTATAAATTTTTGTTTTTAAATTTCAGATTTTTTAAAAACTTCTAAAGTTTCAAAAGGAGATTCAAAAGTTTCAAAAGATCCAAAAACATTCAAAAAACTTAAAAAAATAAAAAAATCCAAAAAAGTCAAACACTTCAAAAAAATCCAAAAAATTCAACAATCTTCTTTGTTATACATTTCTGTGTCTTTTTTGCACTTTTTGAATTTTTTTATTGTTTTTATTTTTTTCTCTTTCTTTTTGATTTTGCTGCGAAAAATCGTCTGTTTGAAATAACTTTTTTTTTTCTTTTGGAATTTGAGAAATCTGTGAATTGCCTCTGCGTCGTCCTAAGTCGACCAATCCTCTGCTTACGCATGTGTGCGTGCGATTGGGTCGTTATGTTGTTAACTATACAAAAAATATGAAAATTATACTTATAAAAATAAAATGTTAAAAATAGGCCCCACAATGTACATTTTTTTACTTTTTACTTGTTATACTATATAATATATTTATTTAATCCTATTGTTCTATGTTTCTTATTGTCTGCTTATATATAATAAAAGAATGGTTCATAATTGATCTCGTCAATTAGAATGATAAATTTCTCTTTGCTCGGTAATAAATTGGATTTACAATATAAGCCTTTTGGCTTAATCGAAAAGGGTCATTACGACGCTTCTAACGTTTTTCTTAAGGATTGGCGGTTGAAAAACTCAGGTCCTTGGCTATGCCGATAATATTCCACTGGAGTGGAGTTGGGAAAACATCATGGTGGCTCTTATTTACCAGACTAACCTCAACGCTTTTTAACCTACAACTAACATGGAGATGTGAGTCCTACTAGCTAGTCATTCCTGTCGGAGACATGGAGTTGGAAAAAACATGTTCAGATTTGGAAATCTAAATATTTTGATACCAAACATTTTCGAAAATTAAACTTTTTAAATCTTAACCATTTTAAAAGTAAAGATTTTTCAAATATGAAACATTTCGGAAAAAAATCTGAACAATTAGAAAAGTAAATATTTCGAATCTGAACCTTTTTTAAATAAACTTACACAAACATGAACCATTTTCATAAATGACTTTTTTTCTTCAAATGTAAGCGAAAAGAAAAATCCAATATGAAAAAATGTTCAAATTTATAAGTTTAGGTCAACCTTTTTCCAATTTTCTCAATATTATTTCGGATTTTTTTTAATGTGTTACCCATGAAACAAAAAAATCGAAAGAAACGAGACAAAGAAGAAAAAAAAGAAACGAAAAAACCAAAAGAAATACAAATGGGCCGGCCTAAAGAAATAGTGCCTGCGGTTTGCGGAGCATGGTGACTGGGCCGTGTCCACTGCGAACACTTCTTCCTCCTTCCTGATCCACGGCAGTGGCAGCGCCGGCGCCGCCGCGAGCCGCCATTAATTTCTCCCGACGTCCTCTCGCCGCTTCGCCGGTCTACCCACCAAGTCTCTCGCGTGTCATCCTCGCCCGCCGGCTAGTAGGCAGGCATGGGATATCGGGAGTGGAGGACACTAGGGAAGGAAGCGAGGCGCAACAACGACACTGTTCGCCGGCGCAAGAACCCTGGTATTAGTGCCTACTTCCTTGCTCTTCTTGTCCCCTGAATCAAATTGACACTTCTTCTCTTTACTCGCACACCAAGTGTTCGACAAAATGCACCTGCAGCAATAATGCGTTCTCCAGCAACTTATATATGTGGCTACAGCTGCCTTATTCTAGGCGCTTATGTGTTGTACCTATTCTGTGTTTCTACAACGAAATGGTGTTTCTGGCTTAACATTGAGAAATGGTGACACTATTTTATTCTTTTTCTCTTTGCATATATATCTATAGTGCAGCAATCGTGTGCACAGGCATAAGATTTTATTTGTTACTGCGATGATAGCCTGTACATGGTGCTGAAGTCTCAAATATATATTTTGTTTCAACATCAGGATAACCGCCTACATGTCGTGTGTGTCATCAGTCTAGTTGTCAAGGATGTCGCTGGGTTCAAGCCGGCCACTCTGTCTATGCTTATAGAATTTAGCAGGCGCTGCTCATCTTCTCCTAGCTATTTTGTCTGCAAATATGTCAAGGTAACAATCCCTATGTACTGCTGCTGATACCTTTTTGTCCTTTACTGCTAAGAACCATTTAAGGGGAAGAAAAATATCTCTTTATGGCTTGCTGAATCATAGAGGTTTACCCTGGTTGAGTGAAACAAATCTCCTCTACCTTGTCCCCAACGCCATAGTTAGGTACGCACATGGAATTTTGGATTCGGATCCTATATTGCGCACAAGTACTCTTAGTGTGATTCAGTATCTCCAAAATAATTACGCCAATCAGAACATTTTGTTGCAGTGTAGTGTCTTATCGTACTCTCGCCCTTAGCTGTTTGACGACCTTGACGGAACTAGCCGGCAAAATTTTAGTCCCCTTTAATCAAAGGGGCACAAGCGGCAAACTGACGGACAGCCAGAGACCTACAGGCATACTTTGGGACTAATTATGATGATTCTATTGTTGAGTGACTCTGCTGCTTCATATGAGAGTTTATCTTCACTCTGTTTGAAATATCTTGTGCATTTTCTCCACAGGCCCTGTCCGTGCCTAACTGCTGTCGAATGCCACAATTTTGTTTCAGTAAAGAACAGACTGAAGATGATGCAAGCAAACCTGTAGCATAATCTGCTTGGTGGAACATTATTGAGCCTAATGAAGAAGGTAATGATGTGTTGCGTGTATTTGTTGTTACAGCCAACATGCAAGTATACAATGTTTGTAAACTAGTAGTAGTATACGGTAAGTTTCACTCATTCCTAACCAATCTCTCTTTTGCAATCTTGCCTAGTGCATCACAAGCCAAAACGAGAGGTACAGCCCTACCGCATGAACATCCACGTGAAGGTCCCTCGGACGGTGCTGAGAAGACGGCGCCACCATGGGGTGGTCTTCTTGAGCTGGAGGTCATCCACGTCGAGCGGCTCGACGTGAACCTCGAAGAACAGATCGAAGGCCGCCGCCGCAATCCACCTGACTGGTCCGAGCGGCTCGTGGTTATCCATGACCTCAATCTGAAGCTCTTTGTCGCCGTGCGGCTGCCCGATCTGAAGCTCAGGGACGCAGTGCGGGTGCTCAATCTTGTGGTAGCGGTATCCAATGCAAACAACCGTGTGATCCCCATCTACTTTGCCTATAGGAGCTCCTCTGTATACCCTGTCCTCCCAGCCGTCATCGTAGTAGTCAGTACCGACGGTGAGTGCGCCAAGGAGCGGTCCCTCTGTATCGATCAAATTCGCTATCTCTGACGGTGGCATGTCGGGGCAGTAGTGGGACTCCCAGTCCTTCAACTGGAGCTTGCAGAACTTCCAGCCGGGAACTGATCTGGCCGCTGTCGCCCCTCCGGCTTGCCGGATCACCTCTAGCACTCCCTTCTCATTTGCGCCCTCTTCCCTGTTCCAGACGCCTCGTGCCTTGCACCGTCTCTTGAAGAATTGCACCGTTCCGGCAGGGATGTGGAAGGGGAAAGTGTTGTATCCGTGCCGCCGCTCGAAGTCCAGACGGTGCCTCGCCCCCAAACATACTAACGCGGAGCTGATGACGCAGGTACCTGAAATCACATCACCAGTTGGTTCTCCGTTGGGTCGGTACAAAAACAAGACGAAAATGGTACTATCTCCAGAAAACAAAACGGATTCTACAGCATTCATGGAAACTTTCCAAGAAAAATATCCAACTCGGTAGTACTACTTAACTTCGAGTAAGTGATTTGCAGGCCGAGACGCATGTGCAATAGAACAGAACATGTGCAACTAGAGCCGACATGCAAAGTGGCTACGTTTCTAAGTGAAACCAATTATGTGAACTTCCACGTCAAAAACAAAAAATTATGTGGCCATTTGAGATTGTGAGCTTTTGCTCGTCTATTTCTTTATGTGCTCATTCTGGTGCACAAACAAACTAAGCTAGTACTTACAATTACCGTTATTGTGTCCCGACAAATATCCGTTCCATTGTTGTGCTTCGACAAATTCCGACGAGCAGCGCAAATTAAAGCATTCCGTTTGCAAACACACACTACTAAAAAAAAAGGGGGAGAACTGGATTCACATACCGTCGTGCTGCTCGATGGCATTGCAAACTCCGATCCATGTCCATTGATCTCTGATCCGATTCCTTGGAGATCCCCTCATCACGTACACCCAGTCAAGAAACTCCTGGGCCCAGAATCTTGGACCCAATGCAATGGTCACCATGAACCGGCCCATCCGGCGACCCCGATCGGCCCGCGCCATGTACACATCCGCCGCTGCCGCCTTCTTGTTCTCGGCGGCGGCGCCGGCCAACTCACTCTGCATCGATCGAACCAAGAAACCTTCAGAGGAAGGGGAGAAAGAACCAAGAAACACCCCAATCGAACCAGAGTCAAGATCTCACCTCATCAGCATCCGCCGGCGTCGAGGTGCGCGCGGCTCCGCAGCCACGCCCCGTCCTGGTCGCGTAGCGCCGGCGCGGCCGCGGTGGCGACGCGGGATCACAGGGGCGGCGCCGTCGCGACCGCGGTGGCGTGGCTGGAGTTCTTGCCCGAGGGAAGGCCCGCGGTGGCGAGGTAGGGGTTCTTGCCCGCGGGGAGCCTGGCGGTGGCCAGGCACGAGTTCTTGCCCGAGGGGAGTCTGGCGGTGGCGTGGCAGGTGTTCTTGCCCGAGGGAAGGATGGCGGTGGAGAGGCGGGAGTTCTTGCCCGCGGTGGCGATGTGGGAGCCGCAGGCGGAGACGAGGCCGGCGCGACATTGCCGGGTCGCAGCGGTGGCGACGCGGAAGCCACTGGCGGAGACGAGGTCGGTGCGGCGGCGCCGCCACCGTCGTGCAAGAGCTGGGGGAGGTGGAGGGAGTCCTCCCCGGCGTGAGGCGAGGCGGTGCGCTCCATGCAGGCGGCGGCATTGTGGCGGCCGCACACCATCCACTCGTGCTGGCCGACGCGGAAGAGCTCGCCGGGGAACTCGAGCGCGGCGCCGGCAGCGTCGAGGTGCTGGCGGAGGGCCATTGGCGGTTAGTTGGTTTGTTGGGGAAGGAACCGTAGTGAGGGAGGCCGCCGACCTTCCCCGGTGTTTCTATTTGACTTGGGGTTCGTGTCGCTGGCCGGGAACACGGCTACTTATACCCTCCTCCTGCAAGGCCGGGAACACACAAGGCCGGGAACATTTCTGTCAGGTTGCTCGGCTTAGCAAGCACAGCGGAGCGGCATGTTGTTGAGCCACGCGACGCGCAGTGTCCTGGAGCGCGGCACCCTGACCGCGGCCGTGCCGATGATGCTCTCGGTTCGCGGCGGTGCCGAGTCCGACTCCTGCATTGCGAATCGAGATACGGAGGCAGAGCTGTGAAGCAGGGGCTTAGTGACGACGCGAATGAAGCGACGGCGGAGCAGCGAAGAAGGCGGTGACCGTGTCATCGATTCAGGGGCGAACATTGCTTGACGGAGTTCCTCGGGAAGTTAACAGCTCGGTGGCGTCTGAGCTCGGGGACGATGCTAGCTTGTACATGTGCAGGACTTGGGCGCCGCCATGCCCATGTCAGCATCGGCATGCCCGGTTGAAATTCAGGGGGAAGCTGTACGGCATTTCAAATAGATTCAGAGAATGAGTTGGTCACAGGATGCATTTCAGTTCCCGAGGATTTGCTCATCTGTTTAAGGTTCCCAAGTTGTCCCGGAACTAAATTAATTTCAGTTCCTTTGTAACCTTAATCCCCGGATGCATTTCGTCCAGCACCATGCGGAAATGGCGCGCTTTGCTGTGCTTACTTTTTGTCAATGTGAATATACTACCTTTGTTTCTAACATTAGTTATACAATACTTATGCCAACATTTAGAATGCGAGAGGAACATAATTACATGGCATTCTTGTTCACACACTGAGGAGAACCAGAACATATGATCTGGAGATTTTCCACAAGATCATGCAGACGTGCCTACGAAAAAGATCATGCTTACATTCAGAGAGGACACGTTCAGTTAAGTTCTGAGAAAAATTTCAGGACGTTCAGGCATTCAGAGCAACGAAATTGGATGAGCACACATACAAAAGTGATTAAATTATGCACCCATAACTTTTATCAAAGTGAACCTAACATCCGTTATCTATTCAAAGACGCTAGAACATGGGCTAGCACTTTAGAGGTGCACGACAAGAAGAAGGAACAATCCATGTACTCGCTCCAACATTGTGGGAATCAAACATATTTGATATGTATTCTGTGAAAAACTTGCACTCTTTCCAACTCTAGAGAGTTTAGATGTCTGAGGGACATTTGTGCAACCTTAAATATGTTTGATTCCCGAATTAGGTTCCGTTTCGGTTCACCGACATTTTTGGTTCACCGATATTTTCTTGTCAGTCCAGCGCCGACGATGGTTAACTATTGTTTCTGCAGGCACAATATATCGACTTTTGCAATCGCATGCACACACTCACCTGCGTGAGGGTCGACTATCTAGGCCGGCCTCTTAGTTTTTCCTATAGCAAGCATCGATCGCACTGTGTAACGGTGAATGACTATCGCTCGTACAACAACCATCACTCGCACTATGGGTATGCGTTTTTCCATATACTTTTGTTGATTTTAAATTTTATTGCTTTGTTTCTTTTCCCGTAACATTTTATTTTCTCAGTTTTGCGTTCCTTTCATTTTCATATTTCATTTTCCTCGGTTTTGGAAATGCAAAAACACTTTTTTGAAACCATGAACATTTTTCAAAAACCGTTGTTTTTTTTCTGAACCCACAAATATTTCGTGATTCCATCTATCTATTCTTCGGCTCACTAATGTTTCGTTCACCGGAATTTACCTTTTTGGTTCACCAACATTTTAGGTTTACTATTATTTTTTGTTGACATGTTTGGTTTACCTGAATTTTAGCTCCTTTTCACTTTGTTAATTTTGTTTATGGTTAACTATTATTATGGTTCACCAAATTAGTTCGGCCGAATTATTTTTCCTTTTTTATTTGGTTCACCTTAATTTTTGTTTGGTTCACCCTAATTTGGTTCATTAATTTTGATCGAACCCAACTTTACGTTTCTTATCACTATCAAGACTTCTAGATTTAGATCCACGCGTATGAAGACTTCTCGAATTTGTTCTACGTGAAAACCTTTCCAAACTAGACCCGGATACAATATTTTTAGTTCACTCTTAGAGCATCTCCAGTCGGGGCGCCCAAATGGCCTCCCAAAAGCCTTTGGGGCGTGCCGGACACATTTCCCCCCACTCGCGCCGTCCAAATCTAATTTCGGTCCGGCGCGGCCCAGTTTTGTGTCCGGCACGCCCAGCCCACGCACTCAACTTGGGGCGGCCTCGGACACAACGAAACTGCCGCCCCCGACGCGCGGGTCACGCCTGGCAGTGAGACAAGAAGCGGCGGTCATCGTCAAAGCCGCGTGACGCCTCGGTTTCACTGCCCGGCGCAACCGCCCAACGAGCCGGCGCGCAGGCGCCAGTGATGAGCCGTCGCGCCGCCTCCCTCGCCGGAGTGAATGCGGTGCGCCTTTTCGAGAACCACGACGTTAGTGCCCACCGCTCTCCGGCGACAATAAAAAGGCCGCCCCCGCGTTCACTCGCCACTCTTCTCTCCTTTCTTCCCCCGCCGCCACCTTCTACACCGCACGCCACCGCACGAGATGGCCGGCAACTGGCGACGCACCAGAGGCGCGGCGAACGGCTTCGGGCCGCGCACCCTCCTCCAGGCCGAGTCCGAGGCGCTGCGGGAGAACGGCTACCCCATGCCTCCCGACATGCGCGTCGGAGGACGGTTCGCCATCAGCGTACGCCGCTCACGAGGACGAAGCGAGACTTCTACGCCGCACAGATTGCCCACTATTGGAACGATCTGACGCCGGAGCAGCGCGAGGACCCGCGCTGGAACCCGGAGGACCCGCGCAGCGCCCCCCGCTACGAGGAGGCGTTCCAGCGCGCCTTCGACGAGGAGATGAACCGCTGGGACGGCCCTAGCCCGGTGCCCATGGACAAGAACATCCTCGGGCGTGATGTGTTTTGGAGCGTGCCTCACCGCACGCTCCCTGCAGTCATGGAGCACATCGCCAACGGCGGCTCCATCCTGGAGTGGCCGCCGGCGGCGCATGTCCCGCCTCCGCCTCCGCCTCAGGCGCCGCGAGCCAACAGGTTGGCGTCGCCAGACAACAGGTGGGCACCGCGGGCGTCGCCTCCTTCCTCGCGCTCGACGACATCCTCCTCGTCGCGCTCTTCGTCCTCCCGCTCCCACGCCGCCGGGCTGCTGACGCCGAAGCCGGAGCCGATGAAGATCAAGGCGGAGGTGCGGACATCGCAGGCGGCGTCTGATACGCCCATTTTGCATCACTATTTTATATTATAATTTACTGTTATTCATTGATATATTTCATATTTAGAGATGATACTTATGTTATTTCATCTATTTTGCATGTTTGATGATTATTAGAGAATTAAACATCGGAGTCAGATTTCTGCTGGAAAAAGGGCCATCAAGATACTATATTTCTGAAGATCAATAATTCGGGGAAAACATCCAGAAGCTCCTATTTTATCAGATGCCGGAGGCAGCCAGAAGGGGAGGCCAAGGTGGGCCACCATGGGCCCTCACCATGTGGTGGCGCGGCCCACCTTGCCCCCGCGCCGCCACGTGGTGAGGAGCCCCTGGCCCACCTCAGCCAGCCCCCTCTCGGGTACATCATCTCCCAGAAACCCTAAGCCTAGGGGGGATGTCGAGGAAATATTCCGCCACCTCCACGAGGCGGAAAACACCAGAGAGAGAAAAGCTCTCCTGCAGGGAGAAATCTGCCAGGGACCGGAGGGGGGAAATCGTCGCCATCGCCGCCGTCATTGAGCTGGACTTCATTGGGATCATCATCATCATCATCTCCACCACTGGCACCATCATCTCTGCCACTCCACTCCGTTCCGCTGTAACATCTAGGGTTGAATCTTGTCTAGTTCATAGGGGAAGCTTTCCCGGTGTTAATTACTCCTTGCTGTTGATGCTATTGAGTGAAACCGTTGAATTAAGATTTATGTCCAGATTGTTATTCATCATTATATCACCTCTGATCATGTTCCATATGATGTAAGTGGACTTGGTAAGGAAAACTCTTACTGTACGTGCTGTTTTTCTTTTGCCTGCTGCTATATTTCATTATATGGAGAGGTCTTCTCTTGGCTTCCTATTTGGGAAAACCACTACCACTGCTAAGGTAGTAGAGGAGGTGGCACCTGAGCAGGTAATCCCATTCAAAATACCTATGAAAATTGTTGAACGTGTTACGAATAACCGCTATGAAGGGGATGGAACTGTCCATCCTGGTGATCATTTATTATTTTTACATGAATTATGCGAGTTATTCAAGTGTGCAGGTATTTCAATGGATGAAGTTAGGAAGAAACTATTCTCTTTATCGCTGTCTGGTAAAGCTGCACATTGGTATAAACTGTTGAAGAATGGGCGTTCTCTTGGATGGGAGGAAATTGTACCTCTCTTTTATTCTAAATTCTATCCTCCAAGTGAGATTCATAAAGACCGGAACCTCATATATAATTTTTGGCCTCATGATGGAGAAAGTATTGCCCAAGCGTGGGGGAGATTGAAGTCATTAATGCTCAAATGCCCCATTCATGAGCTTCCTGGTAACGTTGTTATTGATAACTTCTATGCAAGGCTCTCCTTTCAGATAAAACTCTATTGGATACTGCTTGTTCTGGATCATTCACTCGTAATAAAGAAGAGTTTAAATGGGACCTTCTTGATCGGATTCAGGAGAACACTGAAGGATGGGAGAACGACAAAGGTAGAGAGTCAGGTATAAAATATGATTTCGAATGCATTAAAACTTTCATGAATACTGATGATTTTCGAAATGTTAGTACTACTTATGGCCTTGACTCTCAAGTTGTTGCAAATTTTATAAAGCTTTTGCCTCCTATTTCGGTATGCCTAAGGAGGGTTTTAAGAATTATCATGAACCTTATAAAGATAAAATTGTTTCTCCTGTGACTAGATCTATTGAGGTTAACATTGTTGATCACATTATTCCTGAACCTATATTGAAAAAGTTCCTTTTCCTGCTAAAATAAAGGAACACTCTATTATAGCTAGTTGTTAACAAAAGTACAAAGAAAGCTATAGAACCTGATGAACAAATAACTGTTGAACCTGCTGTAGCAATGGTTAAGGACCTTGTCACCGAAAATATAGAAGATGGTCATATTATCTTTTGTGAAGATGCTTCTAATATTGTTTCACATCCTAAAAGCTCTAGGAAAACTAGTGTTCCTGTGCTTTCTGTTAGGATAGGTGATCATTGCTATTATGGTTTATGTGATATTGGTGCAAGTTCAAGTGCCATTCCTTATGAGCTTTACAGGGAAATTATGCATGAAATTGGTTCTTGTGAACTTGAGGAAATTGATGTGGTTATTCAGCTTGCTAATAGAGAAACTATCTCTCCAATTGGTATTGTTAGAGATGTGGAAGTTTTATGTGGTAAGACTAAATATCCTGCTGATTTTCTAGTACTTGGTTCAGCTGCTAGTAAGACTTGTCCTATCATTTTTGGTAGACCTTTCTGAATACTTGTGGTGCTGTTATAGATTGTAAGAAAGAGAAAATCTTTACTAAATTTGCTGGTGAATCTTATGAGTTCAATTTCTCTAAATTTGCTAAGTTCCTTATGAAACTGAATTGCCTAATGAAGATTTTAAAGTTGCTCAGCTTGCCTCTATTGCTCTTGCTCCTAACAATGCTTTGCAGCAACATATGGAGGACCACGAAAGTGAGGTCTTTATGGAAGAAAGGAATGAGCTTGACGAAATATTCCTTCGTCAACCTATACTTAAACATAACTTACCGGTGGAAGATTTGGGTACCACTCTACCACCAAAGGAGGATCCGTGTTTGATTTAAAACCTTTACCTGATAATCTTAAATATGCTTATATTGATGATAAGAAAATATATCCTGTTATTATTAGTTCTAAACTTTCAGGTAGAGAAGAGGAAAGGTTATTGGAAGTGTTGAAGAAACACCGTGGAGCTATGGGCTATACTCTTGATGATTTGAAAGGGATTTCCCCTGCTATTTGTCAACATGCTATTAATATGGAACCTGATGCAAAGCCAGTTGTTGAACATCAACGTCGTTTAATACCCAAGATGAAGGAAGTGGTAAGAAATGAGGTATTGAAACTTCTTGAAGCTGGTATTATTTATCCTATTGCTGATAGTAGATGGGTAAGTCCTGTGCATTGTGTTCCTAAGAAAGGAGGAATTACTGTTGTGCCTAATGAAAATGATGAACTTATTCCTCAAAGAGTAGTAGTTGGTTATAGAATGTGCATTGATTTTAGAAAGGTTAACAAAGTTACTAAGAAGGATCATTATCCTTTACCTTTATTGATCAAATGTTAGAGAGGTTGTCTAAGAAGACTCATTTTTGTTTCCTTGATGGTTATTCTGGGTTTTCTCAAATTGCTGTGAGAAAGCAAGATCAAGAGAAAACTACTTTTACTTGTCCTTATGGAACTATGCTTATAGACGTATGCCTTTTGGTTTGTGTAATGCTCCTGCTACTTTTCAAAGATGCATGTCTGCTATTTTTCATGGTTTTTGTGAGGAAATTGTGGAAGTCTTCATGGACGATTTTTCCGTCTATGGAACTTCTTTTGATAATTGTTTGCACAATCTTGATAAAGTTTTGCAGAGATGTGAAGAAACTAATCTTGTTCTTAATTGGGAGAAATGCCACTTTATGGTCAATGAAGGAATTGTTCTTGGACATAAAATCTCTGAAAGAGGCATTGAAGTTGATCGAGCTAAAGTTGAGGCAATAGAGAAAATGCCTTGCCCAGAGATGTCAAAGGTATTCGTAGTATTCTTGGTCATGCTGGTTTCTATAGGAGGTTTATTAAAGATTTCTCTAAAATTTCAAAGCCCTTACTAATCTTCTCCAAAAAGATGTACCTTTTTTTATGATGATTGTAAGGAAGCTTTTGAAACTCTGAAGAAGGCTTTAATTACTGCTCCTATTGTTCAACCACCTGATTGGACTTTACCTTTTGAAATTATGTGTGATGCTAGTGATTTTGCTGTTGGTGCTGTTCTTGGACAGCGGATAGATAAGAAGTTGAATGTTATTCATTATGCTAGTAAGACTCTTGATTCTGCTCAAAAGAATTATGCAACTACTGAAAAAGAGTTCTAGCTGTAGTATTTGCTTGTGACAAATTTAGACCTTTATTGTTGATTCAAAAGTCATTATTCATACTGATCATGCTGCTATTAGGTACCTTATGGAAAAGAAAGATGCTAAGCCTAGGCTTATTAGATGGGTGCTTCTTTTGCAAGAGTTTGATTTACATATTGTAGATAGGAAAGGTGCTGAAAATCCTGTTGCTGATAATTTGTCTAGATTGGAAAACATTCTTATGATCCTATTCCTGTTAATGATAGTTTTCCAAATGAACAGTTGGCTGCAATAAGGGTAAGTTCGCGAGATAGTCCTTGGTATGCTGATTATGCTAACTTTATTGTTTCCAAGTACTTGCCTCCAACCTTTTCAGCTCAGCAAAGAAGGAAATTCTTTTATGACTTGAGGCATTATTTTTGGGATGACCCACATTTATATAAAGAAGGAGTAGATGGCATTATGCGAAGATGTGTTCCAGAACATGAACAAAGAGAAATATTGAGAAAGTGCCATGGTAGTGCTTATGGAGGACATCATGCTGGAGATAGAACGCACAAAAGGTTCTACAATCAGGTTTTTATTGGCCTACCCTCTTTAAAGATGCAAGAAAGTTTATTTTATCTTGTGATGAATGTCAAAGAGTTGGTAATATCTCTAGACGTAATGAAATGCCTATGAGTTATTCTCTTGTTATTGAACCATTTGATTGTTGGGGATTCGACTTTATGGGTCCTTTTCCTCCTTCAGAAGGTAATACTCATATACTTGTTGCTGTTGATTATGTTACTAATGGGTAGAAGCTATACCTACAAAAGTGCTGATGGTGAGACCTCTTTAAAAATGCTTCAAGATGTTATTTTTCCTAGGTTTGGTGTGCCTAGATATCTTATGACTGATGGAGGTTCTCATTTTATTCATGGTGGTTTTAGAAAGACCCTTGCTAAATATGGTGTTAATCATAGAATTGCTTCAGCTTATCATCCCCAAACTAGTGGGCAAGTAGAATTATCAAATAGAGAGATTAAATCTATCTTGCAAAAGACTGTTAATAAATCTAGAAAAATTGGGCTAGTAAGTTGAATGATGCTTTATGGGCTTATAGAACTGCTTATAAGAACCCTATGGGTATGTCTCCTTATAAAATGGTTTATGGTAAAGCTTGTCACTTGCCTCTAGAATTAGAACACAAAGCTTATTGGGCAGTGAGAGAACTTAATAGAGACTTTAAACTTGCTGGTGAAAAAGGTTGCTTCATTTGAGTTCTTTAGATGAATGGAGAAGTGAAGCTTATGAAAATGCTAGACTTTTTAAAGAGAAAGTTAAGAAATGGCATGATAGGAGAATTATTAAAAGAGAGTTTAATGTTGGTGAGAAAGTTCTATTGTATAGGTCTCGTCTCAGATTTTTTGCAGGAAAATTACTCTCAAAATGGGAAGGACCTTTTGTTATTGTGGAGGTATATCGTTCAGGTGCAATAAAGATTGCTTCACTTAAAGACAACTCTACACAAGTGGTGAATGGCAAAGACTCAAACATTATATTTCTGGAGACCTTATGATGAAGATGTTGATACTATTCAAGTGGTGACTCCGGAAGTTTTCATTGAAAAGCAAATTCAGGGACTGCAGAGTCTGTTTTCGAATAGGTAACATTTCGGTAAGAAAAAGTTCACGTTTAACCTTCCAATAGATATTTTGTCATTTATATTAAATATGGAAAAATAAGAGACCAAACCGGGTAGGAGAAGGTGCCCGAGGGCACCTCACCATGCCGTGGCGCGGGCCCACCCTTGGCGCGCCACCACGTGGTGAGGGCGCCTCGGAGCCCCTCTCCGACCAGGTTTCCTCTTGTACCTTCCTTTTGTTGTAAAACTTTTTGCTATATAATCCCCAGAACCCCCGAGGTCCGTATATCGCCTTTTCAACGTGTTTTTGTTTCGAGCTGTTTCTGCCAGATTCCACCTTCAAGTTCTAGAGCACCATGGTCTCCAACAGCAACAACAAGGGCAAGGAGCCTTTGGAAGATGATCCCCAAGACCCTATGCTGAAGGAGGAGATCGAGAGCGAAGATGAAGGAGAAGTGGAGGAAGATCCGTGTCAATACCCTCATGCCACCATTGCAAGCATTGGAGTCGTGGCAAACCCTTTCAACCTCAAGAGAGGCGCGAGGATGAGCACCGGAGGAAAGGTTCCACGCCGCTTCTTGGCTCCGAGGACATCTTCTTCAGGCATCAATAACCCCTTCCATACTCTTATCCATAAGCATCAAATTGAGAGGATCCCTGAGGCAGAATTGCCCAATAGCTGGAATATAGATCGTTCTAACAGTGCAGGGAAAAAGAGTTCTAAGTCCGATGAGAAGTGGGGAGGCAACTCCAAGAGCTGGGATTCATAGTCCGATAAGTTCATGAACCGTATCGAGCACAACACGGAGCTGATCCGTATCCTCACCCACAAGATGGATGAACTGAAAGAGCTGGTCGATAAGCTTATTAAGGATTCACCACTACCGCGGAAGGAGTAATTCATCATGGGTATTGGCATCTGATGACCCACAAGTATAGGGGATCGCAACAGTCTTCGAGGGAAGTAAAACCCAAATTTATTGATTCGACACAAGGGGAGACAAAGAATACTTATAAGCCTTAACAGCGGAGTTGTCAATTCAGCTGCACCTGTAAATAGACTTGCTCGACACAGATTATCAGTAGCAACAATTTATAGAAGTAGCAATAGTGAAATAACAGCAGCAATAAAGTAAAAACAGGAGTGACGATTATAGTAGACAGCAGGATTAAAATACTGTAGGCATAGGGATGGATGAACGGGCGTGCATGGATAAGATGATTCATGTAATAATCAAGACAAGGCATTTGCAGATAAATAATAAAACAGTATCCAAGTACTAAGTAACCATAGGCATGTGTTCCATATATAGTCGTACGTGCTCGCAATGAGAAACTTGCACAACATCTTTTGTCCTACCAGCCCGTTGCAGCGGGGCCTCTAGGGAAACTACTGGTAATTAAGGTACTCCTTTTAATAGAGTACTGGAGCAAAGCATTAACACTCCGTGAACACATGTGATCCTCACATCACAGCCATCCCCTCCGGTTGTCCCAATTTCTGTCACTTTGGGGCCTCGGGTTCCGGACAACAATATGTGTAAACAACTTGCAGGTAAGATCTTAAAACAATGAATATCATCATGAATCAATAACATGTTCAGATCTGAAATCATGGCACTCGGGCCCTAGTGACAAGCATTAAGCATAACAAGTTGCAACAATGTCAATAAAGTACTAACAACGGATACTAGGCACCATGCCCTAACAATCTTATAGCTATTACATGAATGATCTCATCCAATCCCTTCCATCCCCTTCAGCCTACAGCGGGAATTACTCACACATGGATGGGGGAATCATGGATGGTTGATGGAGAGGCGTCGGTGATGATGATGGCGATGATCTCCTCCAATTCCCCGTCCCGGCGAAGTGCCAGAACGGAGTTTCTGGTCCCGAAATAGGGTTTTCAATGGCGGCGGCGCTCTGGAGGCTTTCTGGAATAATGGACGAACTCCCTGGCGTTTTAGGTCGAAGGGATTAAGTACTCCAGAGGGGGACTCGGGGACGTGGCCGAGTCAGCCTCCCCATAGGGTGGCGTAGCCTAGGGCCCACCGCGCCACCCTATGGGGAGGGCGGCTCGCTGCCCCCCTCCGTCTCCTCTTCTGGCTCCGTGGGTTTCTTCGTAAAATAGGGGCTTTGCAATTATTTCCACGGATTTTCTCGAAAGTCGACTTTTCTGCACAAAAACAAGACACCAGGCAATTCTGCTGAAAACAGCGTTAGTCCGCGTTAGTTGTATTCAAAACACACAAATTAGAGACAAAACAACAGCAAAGTGTTCGGGAAAGTAGATACGTTTTGGACGTATCAACTCCCCCAAGCTTAGCTTATTGCTTGTCCTCAAGCAATTCAGTTAACAACTGAGTGCGATAAAAAACTTTCACGAACACAATTTCTTCATGTGATGTAAATATTCTCATTATATGGACAAGTGCTTAAGTAATTCATAATAAGATACATGCAAATAATGCCACCTAATAGTTATGTCAATCATGAAAAGATACCAACACACTAATAATAAGCAATATGAAACATATCTATCAGCAGGATTGCAATGCTCATAAAAAGATATGATAATGTGGTATCTCGCTTGCCCGTATTTGTACAGCAAAACATAAATGCCCAGACACCTCTGAAGTTCATGGGAAGACTAGAAGTAAAGATTATCAAAGATAAAAGCATCAAAGTTATACCACAGTTAACCGTATTCTGCGACAAGCATATTACACTAAGAATGACAGTTATGCTCTCGAGAAGATGCTTAAAGAAAGGATGGTGACTCAACATAAAAGTAAAAGATTGGCCCTTCGCAGAGGGAAGCAGGGATTATCATGTGCTAGAGCTTTTCATTTTTAAAACAGAAGTAAAATTTGCTTTGGGAGGTGGTTGTTCCTGTCAACGAATGGCAATAGAGTTCTTGTTATCTTCCATACTAAACAAGTTGAGAGCGGTTCGAAATGTTGATATTAAGCATTTATATAATGCACTTTGTATATAGTTTGACACTCCTCCCAACCTTTGCTTACACAAACCATGGCTAACCGAATCCTCGGGTGCCTTCCAACAATCACATACCATGGAGGAGTGTCTATTTTATCGTTTTAGCTTTTTGATGTTATAATGGTCTAACCAGCTCTTTGCAAAATTAGTGACAAGCAGATGAAGCATGCAAGTCGGGGTACTTAATTTAGTATAGAAGATAACAAACCCAACTACTACTTCCTCATGAGCTAAAAACAGTGTCAAAATGAGAAGTAATTTTGAAGGTTTTAAAGGTAGCACATGAAAATTTACTTGAATGGTTTGAAATGCCATGCATAGGTATTTATGGTGGACACTTTGGAATAACTTGGTTTTTAGGGATTTGGAAGCACGAGCAGCATTCCCGCTCAGTACAAGTGGAGGCTAGCAATAGACTGGGAAGCGACAATCAAGAGAGCAATAACCGTCATAATCATGCTTGCGACAAAACAAAATTAACAGGGGCATAAAGTGTACAAGTACTCTGAAGCAAAGTAAATCATCGAGGCTTATCGACTTTTGTTTTTCAGTCGTATGCATGCATGAGCATGTGCCAAGTCAATTCAAATGAATTATTCAGAGGAGGATACCACAATGTCATACCTTTTATGAATAGAACAATACAAGCAAATATTTATGACATGCTACTCACTATTAATGAATTGGAACTAATCATAAGAGAACATGAACTACTAAGCATCCATTAAATGACATATACCTCACATGAACCAACTAAGCATGCTCACATGGATGAGTATATATACAAAAATGAAAACAAATAGAGTTCATACCAGCCTCTCACCCAACTCGAGTTGTCGTAGATCGTCATTATTGCTTTTCACTTGTGTGGCTCGAATAATATGAAATGAAAACCAAGCTCCAACCACCGGAGACCGCTGAACTCTACAGCAAACTTTACAAAACCAAAGAAGAACAACAAATATTTTTGGTGTTTTCGAAATTAAAACAAGAACAAAAGGAAACAAGCAAACAAGGCAAAATATTTTTGGATTTTTGAATAGCAAACCGAAATTAAATAAGTAAGCAAACTAATATTAATACTAAAGAAAGAAATAAAGAGAAAAACAGAAATATTTTTGGTCTTTTTGTGTTTTGGAAAGCAAATAAACACAAACAACAAAAAGAAAGAAAGAAAATCGAAACATGGATATACAAAGTACCGACAAGATATGATATGTAAATGAGTGTGATGTCGGTATACCTCCCCCCAAGCTTAGGCTTTTGGCCTAAGTGGAGATCAACCCCACGGCGCCATGAGGTGGCGCCTCCGTAGTATGACGAAGAAGGATCCTCGTCCTGGTACGAGCTGGAGGACGCACGGGGTAAGTGACGGTGTAGCCGTCAGAGGGCTCGGTGTCCTCGGAGTCGTGCTGCTGGTGAAAGCCAAGCAGCCTCAGCTGCTCGTCCAACTCCTCCTTGGAGCGCGACCACGGCCTCCTGCGAACACTGAACAAATCGGCCTGCGGCAAAGGGACTTCCCTTTCATCCCGTCAGTAAATAAAACTCTATAAACGATATTTCCTATACGAGAGTCAGTTGTAACAAAATGATGTCCTCTCATAGCAGCAAGATCGAGCCTGAAAGGGGTTAGCTCTTATCACTAGGATCGACAGAAAGGCCTAGATATGCAATAACACGTGAAGCAACAATTCCTCCATAGATAGGTCCTTTAGCAGCTAGACGACGAGCAATAAGGGCACCAAGATTATAAGATGTGTTACCAGTAAGTGCAGCAGCCAGAAAAGCAAGATGATAATTAGAAATGTTGCTGGTGTTCTCCCTACCAAGAATACTAGTGGCAAGATAGTAAGTGAAGTATCTAATGGCAGGGAACTGAATATTCCTTATCTTGCCACGCTGAGCGGTGCGGTCATCATCGTTGGTCACTCCTCGGTAAAGCTCCATCAAATCTCTAGGGCGTCCCTCAATCCTCTTCGCTGTACCTGAGGGAGCAATACCTAATGCAGCACAAAAATCACTCAAAGTCATAGTAACAGCCTATCATAAATCTTAAATTTAACAGATGGCGTGTAAGATGTGTTGCCAAATTTAAAGCTCTCAACAAAAGTTTTGGTAAGCATATAGGTAGACAAGCCAACCCTCTGGATAAGGAACAAGAAGTCATCAAGGAGCCCTGCATTACGCAAAAAGTCAGTGCATGGGAAAGATGAAGCATTTGGGATTCCATTATCCTCCTCATCGCCAATGCTAGGTGCAATGAGATCTTCATCGTAGGATCGCCTAACTCGAGTAGCTGCCCTTGAAGGCCTTGCCACCCTCTGTGAATCCCTCTCAAACATTTCTCCAAAGGTGTGGTTATGCATTTTCCTTTTCTGAAATTTTTCAACAAACGTTATAAAAGTTGATTTTGAGACATATAAATGAGGGGAACTACTATAGGAACTTGCTAGAGTACTAAACATGCATCAAAACTAGTTATTACAACTTAGAACAAGCATGCAAACTCACTTAACATGTCACCTACAGTAGCAAAATACTCAAGATATACTCAACTAAACAAAATTCTACTTGGAAATCGGAGGAGTCACATACCGGAGAACAAAAGCCCCAAATCTGAGCAGCAAAGATGGGCTGAGCAAAGAGATCGAAAATCGCGAGCAAGAACAGCAAGAACTCGGGTTTGAACAATGGTGGAGTGTTTTTTCGTGAGAGTGAGTGAGGTGGTAGGTGGATGAGTGAGTGGAGGGCCAGGTGGGGCCCTCCCCATACAGTGGCGCGCCACCTGCTTGGCCGCGCCACCAGGTGGGGAGCTGGCATGGTGGGCCCCACTGGTCAGCTCCAAGCACTCCCAGGTTGCATTTTGAAAAATAGGACCAGTGGTATAATTTTTATAAATTTTTGAAAACTTTTAAAACGCACATTTTCTGGGTGTTAAAGTAATAGTTTCAGGGCAGAAAAAGGTTTTCAAAGATTTAAACACAACTAAACTTCTTGCAAAACAAGTTATACTACAGAAGTAAAACAAAGTGGAGAAAGAAATGTTGTTTAGTTCCTTCATGCATTTAAAATGTATTTGTTAACAAGGTTGATCAAGTCTTGCCACCAAATAAATTTTATATGACATAAGAAGAATTAAACCTCATAAAACAATCATGTTACCTTGAATTGTATTGATATGGATCCAATCATAATATTTTGATATCCCTCTTGATGATCATATATAGGACAATCAATACTTCCCACTTTGATAGCTCTCAAATTAGAAATTGTATTAACTCCAAACACTTTATCTATCTTCTTGGGGAAATAAACAGTATGCTCTTTGTCATTCACATTAAAAGTTACTTTTCCTTTGTTGCAATCAATAACAGCACCTGCAGTATTAAGAAAAGGTCTCCCAAGAATAATAGACATATTATCATCTTCAGGCATTTCAAGAACAACAAAATCAGTCAAGATTAAGCAGTTATTAGCAACTTGAACAGGGACATCCTCACAAATGCCAACAGGAACAACAGTAGATTTATCAGCCATTTGCAAAGATATATCAGTTGGTATCAATTTATCCAAATAAAGTCTCTTGTAAAGAGAGAAAGGCATAACACTAACTCCTGCTCCCAAATCACATAGAGCAGTTCTAACATAATTATTCTTGATGGAACAAGGAATAGTTGGTATACCTGGATCTCCCAGCTTCTTTGGAACCTTGCCATTGAAAGAGTAATTAGCAAGCATAGTGGAAATCTCCTCATTGGGAATTTTCCTTTTGTTAGAAACAATATCTTTCATATACTTTGAATAAGGAGGCAATTTAATAGCATCAGTCAAAGGGATTTGCAAGATTTCATCCAATCACAAAATTTATTATAGTGTTCTTCTTCCTTTGATTTGAGCTTCTTAACAGGAAAAGGCATTTGCTTTTGAACCCAAGGTTCTCTTTCATTACCATGTTTCTTAGCAATGAAATCTTCTTTAGTGTACTTTTTATTTTTAGCATGCTTTTCAGGTTCCTCTTCAACCTCTTCTTTATCAGAAGCATCATTCTTATCACTATCATTGTCATGCTCATTACCACTTTCAGTTTCAGCATCAGAAATAGATATACTATTAGGATCATTAGCAGGTTCAGAAGATTCTACAACAGTTTTATGTTTCTTCTTCTTTTTCTTAGAAGGAGCACTAGTTTCTTTAGTTCGTTGAGAATCTTGTTCAACTCTTTTGGGATGCCCCTCAGGATATAAAGGATCCTGAGTAGAAACACCACCTCTAGTTGTTACTTCATAAGCATGTTTCTCTTTTTCTTTAGAAGTATTAACTAACATGTCATTTTGCACTTTAGTGAGTTGATCAATTTGAGTTTGCACCATATGAAAATGTTTAACAAGCATCTTAACATCATTGGAGGTTCTCTCCACAATATCATGCAATTTACTAATAGCTTGAGAATTTTCCATTAAATGATTCTCCACTCTCATATTAAAGTTATCTTGCTTAACAACATAATTATCAAATTCATCTAAGCATTGATCAGGAGGTTTTGAGTAAGGAATATCTCCCTCATTAAAGCGTTGAAGAGAGTGTACCTCAATTGTAGATGAATGGGGAATTGGCTTACATAAATCTTCTATGGGTGGTAGATTCTTCACATCTTCAGATTTAATACCCTTCTCTTTAAGAGATTTCTTGGCTTCCCTCATCTCTTCATCATTTAATTCAATCATACCCCTCTTCTTCAATATTGGTGTTGGAGTCGGTTCAGGTGTAGTCCAATCATCATGATTTTGGCTTATTTTAGCCATTAATTCTTCAGCTTCGTCTGGGGTTCTTTTCCTGAAAACACAACCAGCACAACTATCCAGGTATGCCCTAGATTCAATGGTTAGTCCACTATAAAATATATCAAGAAGGTCATGCTTTTCCAAATCATGTCCAGGCCGAGCCCTAATAAGAGAGCAAAACCTTGCCCAAGCTTCAGGCAATTTCTCTCCATCTTCCTGATCAAAATTATAGATTTTCTGCAAAGCAATATGTTGAGCACTAGCAGGAAAATATTTCTGAAAGAAAACATTAAGCAAACCAGTAGGACTATCAATAGAATCAGGAGGCAAATTATTATACCAAGTTTTAGCATCATCCTTTAATGAGAAAGGAATTTTAGCAACAAAGTAACTACGCTTCTTGATATCATCAGAAAACAAGCTACTCAAAGTAGAGAGCTCATTCATGTGCTCTACAGCACTTTCTTTTTCAGTACCTCGAAAAGGTGTTTTCTCAACAATAGATATATGAGATAAATCAAGAGAGAAATCATAATCCTTATCCTTAATATTTATGGGAGATGTGGCAAATTTAGGATCAGGAGACAGTTTATATCTAACAGCATGTTGTGCAAGAAGGCTTTTCATACCGCTTGCACTAGTAGTAGCATGACATTTATCAATAAAGTCATCATCAAGTTCCACATAAGTATCATCAAGATCATCACTAGAGTGTTCTACAGACTCAGGTGAACCAATAGGTGTAAAAATATTTTCATTAGGTGTTTCATCATTTTCAAGTTGTTTAGATTTAGCAATAGCAGCATCTAAAAGAGGACCTAATGGAATACTCTCATCAAGCACAGTTGAAGCATCATCAAAATTTTCAGAAGTAATTTCAGATTCAGCAGAAGTACCAACACGTGAAGCTTGTGGTGGTGTAACAAGTTGACTCATCACAGATGGTGAATCAAGAGCAGCGGCGGTACTAAGAGTCGTACCTTTCCTTGTAGTGGATGGCAATACACGGACTCTCTCAACAGGAGCCTTGCCCATGATGGAGTAGTTGCAGCGAACAATATCAATATCAGGTGAGCTTATAAATAAAGCTATGCTCCCCGGCAACGGCGCCAGAAAATAGTCTTGATGACCCACAAGTATAGGGGATCGCAACAGTCTTCGAGGGAAGTAAAACCCAAATTTATTGATTCGACACAAGGGGAGCCAAAGAATATTTATAAGCCTTAACAGCGGAGTTGTCAATTCAGCTGCACCTGGAAATAGACTTGCTCGACACAGATTATCAGTAGCAACAGTTTTATAGCAGTAGCAGTAGTGAAATAACAGCAGCAGTAAAGTAAAAACAGCAGTGACGATTATAGTAGACAGCAGGATTAAAATACTGTAGGCATAGGGATGGATGAACGGGCGCTGCATGGATAAGATGATTCATGTAATAATCAAGACAAGGCATTTGCAGATAAATAATAAAACAGTATCCAAGTACTAAGTAACCATAGGCATGTGTTCCGTATATAGTCGTACGTGCTCGCAATGAGAAACTTGCACAACATCTTTTGTCCTACCAGCCCGTTGCAGCGGGCCTCTAGGGAAACTACTGGTAATTAAGGTACTCCTTTTAATAGAGTACCGGAGCAAAGCATTAACACTCCGTGAACACATGTGATCCTCACATCACAGCCATCCCCTCCGGTTGTCCCAATTTCTGTCACTTTGGGGCCTCGGGTTCCGGACAACAATATGTGTAAACAACTTGCAGGTAAGATCTTAAAACAATGAATATCATCATGAATCAATAACATGTTCAGATCTGAAATCATGGCACTCGGGCCCTAGTGACAAGCATTAAGCATAACAAGTTGCAACAATGTCAATAAAGTACTAACAACGGATACTAGGCACCATGCCCTAACAATCTTATAGCTATTACATGAATGATCTCATCCAATCCCTTCCATCCCCTTCAGCCTACAGCGGGAATTACTCACACATGGATGGGGGAATCATGGATGGTTGATGGAGAGGCGTCGGTGATGATGATGGCGATGATCTCCTCCAATTCCCCGTCCCGGCGAAGTGCCAGAACGGAGTTTCTGGTCCCGAAATAGGGTTTTCGATGGCGGCGGCGCTCTGGAGTCTTTCTGGAATAATGGACGAACTCCCTGGCTTTTTAGGTCGAAGGGATTAAGTACTCCAGAGGGGGACTCGGGGACGTGGCCGAGTCGGCCTCCCCATAGGGTGGCGCGGCCCAGGGCCCACCGCGCCGCCCTATGGGGAGGGCGGCTCGCTGCCCCCCTCCGTCTCCTCTTCTGGCTCCGTGGGTTTCTTCGTAAATAGGGGCTTTGCAATTATTTCCACGGATTTTCTTGAAAGTCGACTTTTCTGCACAAAAACAAGACACCAGTGCAATTCTGCTAAAAACAGCGTTAGTCCGCGTTAGTTGTATTCAAAACACACAAATTAGAGACAAAACAACAGCAAAAGTGTTCGGGAAAGTAGATACGTTTTGGACGTATCAGCATCCCCTTGGCTTTTTTCAAGCTTAGGGGAGTGCCGCGGTATCACACCATTATCTTTACCTTTTTACCTTTCAATAGTCATATCGTGAGTAGGGAAGTTATCTTATAGGATGGTTTGCAGTGTGGAAGTATCTCTCTTTTAGTTGGTTATCTATGTATCCCTTGGTGTGAGTTGCCGTATGGAATATTAATGAGAAGTTTCATCATTTACTTTTTGCATACTTTATTTTAGTTTGCAATTTCTTTCATGTTGATAATCTTGTCATTAGTATTGGTACCACTTTGGGAGCATCAAGTATATCTTTTTGGTTTTGGCAAACTTAGCATTGGTCATTAGTTACAATACTTTGAGGCTTAAGTAGAGAGAGGGAAGTACATGTTGATAAATTATTCCATGATCTTTCTTTCTTGTTGGCTCATAAGCTTAGTATTCTCAAGTTAAAATTATTTGTGCTTCCAAGGAAGATTGCATGATTGTTCTTACTACATATATATTTGTTTGCATCCCTCAACTCTTATGCTTGCTACACAACCTTGCTAGCCAAAAACCTGTATTGAGAGGGAATGATTCTCATACATCCAAACCTTGAACAAAACCATTGCCATTTGTGTCCACCATAACTACCCATCATGTGGTATTTCCTGCCACTCCAAGTAAATACTTCATGTGCTACCTTTAATTATTCAAAAGCTATTATCTCTTATTTGTGTCACTGTTTATTAGCTCATGAGGAAGTATGTGGGTTGTTCTCTATTTAACTTATCAGACAGACTTTCACCAATGGACTAGTGGCATATACATCCGCTTATCCAATAACTTTGCAAAAAGAGCTCGCAAATGGGGTGCCCAGTCCCAATTAATTACAACTATAACTTTTAATTCTCTTCACATGTTTGCCAATGATTTATCAAAAGCAAATTTCCAAAATGTTAAACTTTATCAAATAGGCACTCCTCCATGGTATGTGATTGTTGGAAGGCACCCGAGGATTCGGTTAGCCATGGCTTGTGTAAGCAAAGGTTGGAAGGAGTGTCATACCAATTTATAATTATGCATGTGTAAACAAAAGAGAAGAGAGATGATCTACCCTTGGGTAGAAATAACGTCCTTCATGGGAACCGCTCTTGAAAGTCTGGTTGACAAGGGGATAGAGTACCTACTGCCATTCGTTGACAACGACGTACATAGCTTAAAACTTATTTTATACTCTCTATATGATTTCAAAACTTAAAAGCTCTAGCACATGATTTCATCCCTGCTTCCCTCTGCGAAGGGCCTATCTTTTACTTTCATGTTGAGTCAGTAAATCTATTCCCTCCTATCTCAAGCAAGCATTTGAGTTGCTGTGATTCAACCATCTATATGTTGATATTTTCAATTATGTCTTTTATGTTTCTTGTGTAGCACAAAGCTTTTATCTGAATGAATATAACTTTGAAAGTTATCGATGACTGTAAAGGAGATTGTTATGATTGAGCATGTAAGTTCTGCAATATAAGTTCTAGTATAAAGACTCTGCTCGAAAGATAAGTACAATCTGTTAATTGTTCTCTGACCAAGGACAAAGTTTGCCATCACCAATTATGATTTTCTCTATGAACCTTATTGTGACTCCCTTTACTTGGTTCAAGTTATGTTATATGAAGGGAAGTTGCTCTCTAGAATGACTTGTGTATTAATGAATGTGATGCTTCTTGTCCGTATTTTGTTTATCGACACTTCGCTCCATAAACCTGTGGTCTTGTTTACTGAGCTCAGCTTTCGCCTGGGGACATACGTCCATTTTGCATCACTATTTTATATTATAATTTACTGTTATTTCTTGATATATTTCATATTTAGAGATGATACTTATGTTATTTCATCTATTTTGCATATTTGATGATTATTGGAGAATTAAACACTGGAGTCAGATTTCTGGTGGAAAAAGGGCCGTCAAGATACTATATTTCTGAAGATCAATAATTCGGGGAAAACATCCAGAAGCTCCTATTTTATCAGATGCCGGAGGCAGCCAGAAGGGGAGGCCAAGGTGGGCCACCATGGGCCCTCACCATGTGGTGGCGCGGCCCACCTTGCCCCCGCGCCGCCACGTGGTGAGGAGCCCCTGGCCCACCTCAGCTAGCCCCCTCTCGGGTACATCATCCCCAGAAACCCTAAGCCTAGGGGGGACGTCGAGGAAATATTTCGCCGCCTCCACGAGGCGGAAAACACCAGAGAGAGAAAAGCTCTCCGGCAGGGAGAAATCTGCCGGGGAAATTCCTTCCCGGAGGGGGAAATCGTCGCCATCGCCACCGTCATCGAGCTGGACTTCATTGGGATCATCATCATCATCATCATCTCCACCACCAGCACCATCATCTCCGCCCCTCCACTTCGTTCCGCTGTAACATCTAGAGTTGAATCTTGTCTAGTTCATAGGGGAAGCTTTTCCGGTGTTAATTACTCCTTGTGGTTGATGCTATTGAGTGAAACCGTTGAATTAAGGTTTATGTCCAGATTGTTATTCATCATTATATCACCTCTGATCATGTTCCATATGATGTCTTGTGAGTAGTTCGTTTAGTTCTTGAGGACATGGGAGAAGTCTTGATGTTAGTAGTGAATTATGTTGAGTAATATTTAATGGTTTGATATTTAATTTGTGGTGTTATTCTTCTAGTGGTGTCATGTGAACGTCGACTACATGACACTTCACCTTTATTGGCCCAGGGGAATGCGATGTGTATTCGTTTGTCAATTCTGGGGTTGCCGGAGTGACAGAAACCTTAAACCCCCGTTGGTATAGCGATGCATGAGGGATAGCAGGATCTCAGAGTTTAAGGTTGTGGTTAGATTTATCTTAATTACTTTCTTGTATTTGCGGATGCTTGCAAGGGGTTTAATCACAAGTATGTATTAGTCCTAGAAAGGGCGGTGCATTAGCATAGGTTCACCCACACAACACTTATCAAAACAATGAAAATTAATCAACTATATGAAGCGAAAGCACTTGACGTAATTCCCGTGAGTCCTCAAGAATGTTTGGTCATCATAAGTAAACCTACCGGCTTGTCCTTTGCTGTAGAAAGGATTGTGCCACTCGCTGCAATTATTATTACTGCACTTTATTTACTTGTACTTTATTTATCTGCTATATCGAAAACCCCAAAAAAATTGTCTGCTAGTATTTACAGTGAATTCCATATCAAAACTGATTGTCAACACCTTCTGCTCCTCGTTGGATTCGACACTCTTATTTATCGAAAATACTACGATACACCTCCTATACTTATAGGTCATCAGCATCGCTCTACGCCGAGCTGAAGGCGGCACAGGAGGCCCACGATGAGGAGAGCTCCTCCGGCAGGCGGAGGCCGCGTCCCTCAACGACGTGCCACCCATGGATGCGCAGACAGCCTGCGCCTGGTCGGCGTACATGCACGCCCAGGAAACTGGTGTGCCGTTCGTCGACCTCACCGGCGACGCTCCCGGCCCTAGCCGCGTCAAGAAGGAGGACGACGGCGGCGCAGGAACCAGCGGCGTGAAGAAAGAGGAGGAGGACCCCTACTGGGCTTTCGACCGCCGCTACCAGTTTATGTTTAAATTTCGTTCAAACATGTAAAATTTTCTAAAATTTGAATGAAATCCGCTGAAGTTTGCATTTAAATTATTTTGTTTAGGCGACGCGAGTGGGGAGCGACGGCGCCCAAATGTGCGAGGCCTTCCGGACAGCCTCCAAAGGGCCTGTCAGGAAGGCAGATGCTCTTAATGTTGTGTTAAACAATCTTCGTATATTTGAAGTCAAAATGTAAAAAACAAACATCGTTGGGCTAAATCTTATCTCTACTGTATAATATCGTTAAAGGTGATGGTTGGCGGCGGTACGTCAAGAGAACAAGAAAAAAAACTTGTTTACATATCCCGCTCGATCGGTTCGATAAAAAAGGACAGTTCCGATCCAGTTGTGATCGGCTACCAAAAGAATAATCCAGTTCGGTTTCTCTTCACACACAAACTCGATCGCAACTGTTCCAATCATAATTCTATTCACACACATCGAGTCACAAACGGAGCGGAACGGAACGGACAGATCAAGTTCAAAGCCATGGCCGCGAGGAATTGTCACGTTCTTGTGCTACGCCACAATCGAGTGGTTGCCGGCATGTTCGTCGCTCGGCGAGCTGTACGTACGCCACACGGACACAGCATCGCATTGGAGCTCATCGTCTAGCCTATCATTGGAGGTGCCTGCCAGCCGCCAGGCCAACACGACACGCCCGGCGCCAAGTTCGCCGGCACGTCGCCCGCCACCGCGCGCAGGACCTCGCCATGTCCGTTGTTGCAGCCAACATCGTCATGGAAGAGATGACCACGGTCGAGAAGGCTACCGGCTGCTGGACGTGTGTAGCGTCTGGCATACTTTCTAGCTACCAGTGAAGCCATCCCCTATGCCGGTGCTGAGTTGCTGACTTTGCCCGTGCCGCTCTCACTACCGATAATCTTCATGCTATGTCTTCATCACGTCATGCCGTCGGGGGCATGCCACGTTGGGCCTGGTGTGCTTATACGGCCATTAAGCCATAGATGTATATCTCTGCGGCGTACAGTACTGCAGGTACAGGCCGACGTGAGCAGCCGATTGCCTAGCTAGGCGAGCATGGCGACAAGAACATTAGCAGATACAGGCAAATACACGAGCTTCAAGCTGTGCAATTGTGCATAGGCAAACTAGCTAATGCCCTTGCGTCATGTATTCCCATGCCTGCTCCATCCAAACAAATATATACGTCCCTCGGCAGCAAGACAAGGCATGCGCCCAACGAGTTTTGCCGACTTTTCTTTATAATCTGAACATGAGCTAAAATTCAGTTTGAGTTGGTTCAGGTTACTCCAACTTGCACTTATATTTTCTTACTCTAAGATTAATTTAGTTGTAAATGGTTTTGGAAATATGTGCGATACCAAATGAATAGTATTTTTCTATGTACTTTAACAAGTGTTTTTCTGCATGATAATTTAATACTTTTGGATGCCCATGTTGTATAGAAGGAAAAAAAAGAAAGTAAGTTGTGTTTTTTATTTATTTGTGAAGATTGTTGTATAATGGGACATGTAAGGAATTGAAATACGAGAGAAAGCCAGCGTACTAAAAATATTGACAAAACAGAAAATCATAGTTTACTTGAAAACATAATCTGTTCAATTTACTTTTAGCCTGTTGCAACGCACGGGCATTATGCTAGTTCTGTTAATTCCGAATCTGCTTTTTGAAGGGTACCCGTCGATGGCTATGTGATGCATGCGTGACCGCGCATCGTACGAATATCCTGCCTGTCTCGGTCGCGGCTGAGCTGAGCCGGACTCGGATCCTCCAGTGCTGACGCAGTAGATCCCAGGTCTTCTTCCCCTTCCAATTCCCACGCCCTATCTCCTCCGATTCAAGTAGGATTCAGATTTCCGCCTACATACATAGACAGATCCCAACCCCTGCAGGTCAATCCTACTCCGCTCGATGGGATCCTTGTTCTCGTCCCCCGCCGCCGGCGACAGCAGCCCTCCTGACCTCAGCCTCTCGACAACAGAGTACGTACCTACATCCATCCATAATCTCTTCTCAAATTAGTTTTGGAGTAATGTGTACGATATTTACTTTGAGTTGCTTTCGTCGACGCAGAGCGGTATACCCCCGCTGCATTTGTAGCCTCGTCCACCGCGCCCTCAGACATTACAACGAAAACAACCCGGTAATTATAAGCCAGCACTTCCATAGTCTTACCAACAACCTCGTTTCGTTTGTGTTTCATTTACTCATGCCTGCTTAACATCGATCGACATTCTTGAAGGGCGCCGAGTTCGAGTACCCCGCCAAGTCCACCACGCAGATTTTTTTTGAACCGGGCAAAAGCTTTGCCACCACGGAGATGAAGGCCGCCTGGGTCGGCTTCAGGGAGCATTTCGTCTGGTACCACCTCGGCTTCTCCGCTCGCCGCAACCAGGTGACGCGCCGCTTCTTCGCCGAGATGTGCTACGATGTACGCTCCCCCAAGATCACAGTTCAAATGTGCACCATCTTAGGTAGGTGTCGCAATCTATTTTACAACTCTCTGTCAGTGTGTTGTGTATCCATCGATACTAATTAATTCTCCACCTTTCGCTCCATATGTATATTCATGCCTGCAGAAGAACCGTTGTGTCGTTTCACAAGAAGGTGCGCATTTTGTCTCGAAGAGTCCGAGATTTTGCACCCAGATGAAGCGGAATTTGTGTGTGGAAAGGAGGGGCAACGAGCAGAATTCTTCCGTGGGAAACATATGCTAGTGTGGCCATTCGATAATCCTGTTGGCACTGTTGATCTTCCATGGACCGACTGATATTTCATCCTTGATGTTTATGTATTTCAACCATTAGAGAAATAAACATTCTGGAAGATGCTTGTGCACAAGAAACAAAACAATAGATATTTCATTTTCTAATTGTAGTTCAGCCCATTGGGATTCTAATACAGTTAGGTTGCGCTCTCATACCATGTTAGCCTTTATAAAAAAAAATAGACATTAACATAGAGCATGTCGTCGTTCATGGCATTATGGTTTCGGAAGAATATCACAACCATCATCCACAGTCGAGCAAAATTATGAGCAAGAATATCACAACGGTAGTGTGCACAGGTTGGGTGGTTAGACTGATAACCCAGTTTGCCACCATATTTTGCTTCTTCGTCCGGCAATAAACCTATCCCTGCTAGATGAAGAATATCCAATCAAGGATTCGCTAAACAACTCTATTAGTGAGCAACAGAGTTACATAGTCTAGCAGTTTTAAGAACAGAACAGCCAAGGCTCGTAGCTTTCAGGACCTCGATGTCTGACGCACAAACAGCAGGTTTGTTAATTTGACGCATTCGCACAGTCTGATTCGATGGAGAAAGTCATCAGGTGATCCCCTCACGGATGGCACAGGCTTTGGCTTCCTCAGCATCTCTGCAACTGCTAGCGATATAGATGCTAGCCGCGACAAGTGTTGATTGGTTTAGGCTCTGCTGGGATGCAGTGTGCAAACCCAAAGCCTTGGGAATTAGGGATCACGGATACCAAACTCATGAACCAATGCCTTATGGCCAAGTGGGTTTGGAAGATCTTATCGGGGGAGTCAGGTGTATGGGCTGACATCCTCAGGGTCAAATATTTGAGGTCTAAAGATATCCTGGTGGACTCGCACGGAGGAGGTTCACAATTCTTGATGGCTATACAGAAGTTAAGAACCTGATTTGCTTGGGGGCAAAACACTCTGTGAGGAACGGTAGATCGACGAGATTTTGGATCGACTGGTGGACGGGGAAAGGTCCCTCAGGACCGCTTCCCGGCCATATTCGCCATTACATCGATACCGGAAATCTTGGTGACGCAAGCCAACCGGGAGGGGAATGGATTATTCCCCTACGCCGGACTCTCGGTCCGGAAGAGACCGCGGAATGGATTGACCTCCGGAGGGAGCTCCCGGAGTTCATTCCCTTTCCAGACCAGGATGTCCTTTCCTGGGCCTGGAACCAACCGGGAAGTTCTCGGTTCGGTCTATGTATAATAAACTTTGCGTCGGCACCCCTAGTAAGCATTACAGCGAGATCTGGGGAATAGCTATTCCCCTGAAGATTCAGTTGTTCCTCTGACAACTGGCTAGGAAGCGCTTACCTTTCGAATGATAACATTGCTAGGAGAAGGGGTCCCTCGGCGGGCAGGTGCGCCCTGTGCGAGGAGGTGGAGGACACGAACCACATCTTCTTTTTGTGTCCACTTGCAAAGTTTATGTGGAGCGCAGTTAGGGAACTGTTGCACTACAGCTGAAATCCTCTTGTTTCACAGATGTTTTTAGGTTGATTTCCTTAAGAGTTTGGGCAACACAAACATGTTCTTTGGACATGCTGTGTGGCCCTTCTTTGGTCTTTGTGGAAAATTAGGAATAAATTTTCGATTGAGGGGTGTTTCCTTCTCAACCGTCTGACGGGCTATTCAAATGGCGATGTACTTGCAGGTGTGGAGGCAGTGACTAGGAGGCAGGATCGGGAAGCACTGGGGCAAGCGATTGGCAAGATTCCCTCGCTTCACCACTCCGTTGGTGACAGACCGGACATGCTGCCCTTACCTTAGGCTATCACTTCTGTTTTTGCTTTAGCTCGTTGTGTCAGGGTGCTCTTCTTCACCCTTATACTGTAGCCTGCGTGCTACCGTGGACCTATTGATGTACCGCCGAGTGCGGAGGATTTCTTGTATGTGGATCTTTGGCCGGTTGGCTTTATTTACTTAAAGCTGGACTCTGCTCAAGCCTTCCGTCTAAAAAGACAAGTGTTGATTGGCAAAAGGACGCATCAACATTTATATTCAGACTCCCTTCCTGCGGTTTTTGCCAGCCGCACCTGTTGGGATTATCCTTCCTGTCCACAGAGGTAGACGAACATGTATGGTCAGGCTAGATAGCCATTAAATATTCTCCCATGTATTGTTTCTCTATAAAAACCAGCTATAAACATAAACTCAGTTTGCTCCTTGAAGTTTTGTAGCTTTTGTTCTTTGTCTAGCTAAAGCATCGAATAGGTTCTTGTTTACTCATTGTGCTCGTTGAAGTTCTTTTTTCTAGTTAAGGCATCGAATAGCTTTCCTTTTTGTCTGCTACTCTGCTATGTATGACTTGTAATTCTAGAGTTTTCATTGGCATCATATGTCAGATGTGCTTATGTATCAAAAGATAGTCGTATGTGCTTTCAATAAAAACTTGCACAAAATTTGTCCTATTTTCATGATTCAGCGGGGCCACTCAAATAATCTGGGATAAATTAAGTTACTCATTTTACAAACTATCGGAGTATGGTATTAACACTCAATGACTAAATGTAAAGCTCAAATTAAATCTTTCCCCTTTCATACCCCAACCATATCACCTTAGGTCTCCAGTTCCGAACAAATAACATGTGCATATAACATGCACATATGATCAAATATATTTATGAAAACATAAACAACTCAGATCTGGAATCATGTCACCTCGACCTAGTGATAAGCATTAAGCATAGCAAAGTCATACCAACAATAATCTAAGAACATGATGACTACATCAAGCCCTTACAATTTTGACAACTATTAAGTAGATAAATATGTTTATCCAATCCCATTCACCCCATGTGCCTACAATTGGGTTTCTCACACATTGATGGGGAATCTTGATGGCTCCATGGAGATGAGTTGGTGATGACAACAGGGACGATTTCTCCTCTCCGGATGCCGAGAAAAACCTCCAGGTTAGCACCTTTGGAGAAGAACCAAGGTGGTGGCGGTTCCGTATCGCGAAAATACGATGTCTTTGCTATCCAGTTTATCGCACAACGAGTAAAAATATAGGTCGAGAGGGACGATAGGCGGCACTCGAGGTGGGGCAGAACCAGGGGCACCATCTGGCCGCTTCTCTGCCTCGTGGCCCCCCTCAGTCTTCTCTTCGTTGTTCGTGAGTATTTTCCTCTAGAATATTTTTTGGCGTCGTTTTTATATTTTATGAATATATTTATTTTTTACAAAAAAGTTATAGATGAATTTTTTTGCTGAAAAGAGCGTTAGCTCAGGTTAGTTCTATTCCAATCATGCAAACTAGAGGGGAAAATAATAGAAAATGTGTTTGCAAAAGTAGACACGTGAATACTTCTGGGACATACCAATACTTCAGAAATTTCTATATATTTGCTTACATTGCATACACTACACACTTCTAATAAGAAATTCCTAGGATGTATGTTTTGAAATCACTTTGAGGAATAAAATTAGGATAACTCGTACACACAATAATACACATATGCCCTATGTAATTCATCAATTGTAGAAACAATCAAGGAGCCACGTGTTTTCCCGTTCGATTTATTTTCACATTTCTATAGGTTTGTATCTTGTTAAGGAATTTTTTTTAAAAATCAAAAAATGGTGTCGCAACTCAAATATATTTCAATGATAACATTATAACTATATATATGGAAAGACATTGAAAAAATAGTTTATGGGTACTAATACTAACTAATTACTCTACTATATTTGCTAAAACCACAATATGATAAAAACAAAAAGTATAACAAATTAGTGCAATTATATTTACTTAAAGTCAGCTCGTGACGAGGTTATACTCTGCGGGTACCCCAGCGTAAAGGTACCTGGTGCACGTGATGATCAAAGAAGCCCAAGGATTAATCGAAGCCCACGAAGGAAGGCCCGAGACGAAGAGTGCTTTCCAAGTTAGATCAAGTTATAGTCGGTTAAGACTTTCCATACATGTAACCTTGGTCGGTTATGTTTCCCGAGACCCAGCCTCCTATATAAAGGCTGGGAGGGTGATCGATCAAGGAAGGAATCCATAGCCACCAAAACCTCGACGAGATCAGCAGCTCGTCGAACCCTTGTAACCTCATATTCATACCATAAATACAGACAAGCAGGAAGTAGGGGTTTTACCTCACTCGAGGGCCCTGAACCTGGGTAAATCCAGCTTGTCAGCCGTCGATTCCACCGATACTACGCGTTCTCTACCACACAATCAACCCTAGGTATAGCAACCATGGGAATTGCCGAGGGCACACCTCGACAATTGGCGCCGTCTGTGGGAAAGGTAGTATTGGGCTCACGGTTTCGCCGGTTTCATCATCAAGCGGCCACCCGCCGATCGCATCTGCACAAGGTAACTCGCCTACTACATCATCAAAAAGCAAATCACCGACCACCGTTGCAAACGGCAACTCGCCGGCAAGATCTACCAGCATCAATTCAAAAAGCGATCACTCGCCAAAATCTCCAAGGAGGCTCATGCCGCACTCGATGGAAGCTCAACAAGCCTTTGCCGGACTCGAATCAGGTTTGGATATTACAGTTGGAAATTTAACTTCTTTGTCGATAAAGATGGTGTGCAGGACCTGTTAGATCCACTCGACATGGAGACACTCGACAACGCTTCGACTGCAACACCATCCATCTTGGCGCGACATCGTCACAGATCGTCCCGATCCAATCGCCAAGCGACTCTGCAATCCATGACCTCGCAAGAGTTCCGTGACGAGGTGGCAAAAAGATTTGGAAGAAGCGAGATCGAATCTGCGTACCGCCCAAACAACTCAATCGAGTCACTCGACAACATCGTCGACTGCAACGACGTCGCGGGGAACAAGGAGAACATAGATGACAACATATACCTCGCCGATCTCAACGGCCCAGAAATCCGTGCCAGCCACGAGATATTCACCTGCGACGCAGATAGCCTGGACAAAGCACTCGAAGATCAACTCGATTGCGCAGAAACCCCAGCAAGCAAAGCAACTCCAACATGAGCCTGGATGACGACGCCGAATCCATAATGCGCATTAGCACATGGGAGAAGATCGGGTGGTACCGTATCAGGTATACACCGCGAGTACAGCAGAAACATCAGCAGCTGCAACATGCCGTCGACCTACAGAATACCCTTGCACAGTCACCATGCCTGACGGAACAACCACGCTGACCATCACCGCAGAGATGGCGGAAAAAGTGAGCAAAGTAATCGAAAGCTGCACAATGCTACCAGCAAACGCAACTCCGGAAGAGGTATTGACCTTACAATACTTCCAGTGGCAAGAATCGATACGGTTGAAGAACTACCGAGCAGTACTCGAAGAACGCAAAAAGCAAGCCAGCATATCGAGTGCTCGGCGAAGAGCATTGTCTACGAGTTCAACAGGCAGAAACGACCCCGCGAATAGGTCACGATTCATAAACCTCGGAGACGCAGATCGTGCAGCGGTCACTCGAACCTAAACCCAGCCTTTATGGCAGTCGACGCGGAAGGAGTCCCATACCTACTGAGCCAGCCGGGGCGCTGATGACGCTAGGCACCTATCTCAGAACAATCGAACCTCCTGCAGGAGACCCAAAGAGGGATCAGCACCTCCAACTGTACAAACAACTGGCAATAGCAGCACAAGCCATACAGCATCCACAAGCAACTCCAAGGAGAGATACAGATCGGGACCGTCGCAGTCGAAGTCCTCGGGAAGGAGCAGTCGAAAAAGCTCACGCATCATCGTTCCAGCAGGAGCCACTCGAGGAGGTCATACAGCAACAGCTCAGACTCGGAAGCAGAAATCGGGCCATGTGGAGCGCTATGCTTCACTCGACGGATCCGGGAGGCTCGTATGCCCAAGAAGTTTTCGCTAGCTACCACGCCAAAGTTCAACTGCAAACAAGAGCCATCAGGCTGGCTAGAAGATTACAGGCTGGCAGTCGGATGTCAGCGCGTACCACAACTACAGCTATGCAGTACATACAACTCATGATGGAAGGAACAGCTCGCGATTGGCTCAAATCGCTACCCGAATCATACTACGATTCGTGGGAGCACTTCAAAGGTGATTTCATCAAATACTTCGAGCCTCTATGTGAGCGCCCCAAAACTTCGAGGAGCTCCGGACCTGCAAGCAAAAGTCAGATGAATCTCTGAGATCGTACATACGGCGGTGGACCACCATCCGTAACTCAGTAGGCAACGTATCAGAAGATAGGGCAATCGACGCCTTCAAAAACGGACTCTGAGAGAAGACTTCAAAGAAACACTTGGTCGAGAAGATCCAAAGACAATGGCGCACTCATGGTACTCGCAACAAAGTGGGCAGATGGAGAAGACTCCGTACGAGGCACTCGACCCGTACCATCACATGAAAATCACGAGGGTGGCAGTCGAGACCGCAGAGATAGCTACAGAGATGATCGAAGGCGCAAACGCAAGAATCGTTATCACGACGATGACCATCCAAACTTCATCGCAGCAGGCTTTGTCCAGTCAAGGGACAGCCGCGACCAAACTGACAGACGACCCGACGATCATCGTGATAATCGAGATCATCGTACGGACGACCGCCGAGGTAATCGAGACCATCGCACAGACGATCGACGTGACAGTCGAGACCACAGACGCGACGACCGCGATAGCTACAGAAGGCCAGAGTGGCGCAGGCGAGCAGACAAAGATCCTGAGCGCTCAATCGAAGAAAGGATGGACGATTATTGCAGATTCCATCTTTACAAAGGGGACGATGGTAAGCTTCGCTCTAACCACTCGCTGAGAAATTGCAGGGAATTCGATCAACTTGCGATTGAACATATACTGCGACTGCAAAGAGATGGACGTGCACCTCCTCAACTAGTGCAGATTCCATCGACTACATCACAAGCACAGCCTGTTCAGGCATATCCAGCACCGCAACAAGTACAACAAGCACAGGTATATTCCATACCACCGCAAACACAGCCTACTCAGGTGTATACTGCACCAACACCAGCGCAACCGACGCCAGTGTACATGGTGCCAGCACAACCCGTTACGGGAACACAAATGGCAGCAGCCGTGCACCAGATGCAGCAAGGAGATGAACAAAAATATCCCGTAACTCGCGGGCAGATGAACATGATCCAGCGAGGACGTCCCTCCAATAGAGAGCAAAAATTACACACTCGACACGTCAATATGGCGGTCATGGCACCCCCAGCTATCACAATTTTTTGAAAGGATCAGAAACTCCGATTGTCTTCAATCGAGAGGACCATCCACCCGCAGTATATCGACCAGGGCATGCAGCCTTGGTACTCGACGCCCAAATCGGAGGCTACGCCATGACCAAGGTCTTCATGGACGGAGGTAGCGGCCTCAACATAATCTTTGCAGATACGCTACGCAGAATGAACAAATCAGTCGAAAATCTGCCAAAGTCCGCAAGTACCTTCCACGGTATCGTCCCAGGCAAAGCAGTGCTCCCAGAAGGCACCATACAACTCGATGTTACGTTTGGAGATCCTACTCACTTCAGAACCGAGTCGATTGAAGTTCGATTGGAAATCACAATACCATGCAATACTTGGGCGCCCCACTTTCGCTCGATTCATGGCCGTCCCACACTACGCCTACCTCAAGCTCAAAATGCCAGGACCAAAAGGAGTCATCACGATCAACGGGAACTTTCAAAGGTCAGATTCATGTGACCGTGACTTCAGCAAAATCTCAGAGATGTACGGGATGGAGCAATCACTCGCCGAGCTTGAGGTCTCCAATGACCGTACACCTCTACCAGAAAGCAAGAAAATGGCAATCGACAGAGGGCTCAAGGTCATCAACGACGCGATGAAGCACAAGGGGCACGACTGAACCTTCAGAGACGGTCAACATGTCGTCAAGTCACACTAGTACATAGAGGGCGCATCTGCGTCAGTTCTATGCATAGATATGTAATAGCGCATAATGTCGGAAGAACCAGCAGGTTTCAGACGCACTCTTTTCCCTTACCAGGGTACCTAAGGGGACTGGAAGGTTTTTAATGAGGCGGCTTGCTGGTCGAACACATATTTCGAATAAAGATACATGTTCCTCCATATTCTCATATATGCCTTTTATTGTTTACCCCACTCAAACACTCGGGGGCTCGAGCATAAAACCCAAGCCCCACTCGATATACTCGGGGGCTGGGTCAAGCAAAAAACTAAAAACCCCACTCGATATACTCGGGGGTCAAGCATAAAACTAAAAACCCCACTCGATATACTCGGGGGCTGGGTCAAGCAAAAAACTCAAAAACCCCACTCGATATACTCGGGGCTGGGTCAAGCATAAAAACTAAAAACCCACTCGATATACTCGAGGGCTGGGTTAAAAGAAAAACTCAAAAATCCCACTCGATAGACTCGGGGGCTGTCACAAATATACGCATATAAATATTTCGCCACAAATACAAGAGTACATATTTACATTCGGAGAATGCCCCGATTACAAAAAGTTTACAAGTTAAGAATCTGGCTCATCCTTTATATCCAGTACAGGACCAAAAAGCTGCTCCTTGCAGCAATCGATGAGTTCCTCAGCAGCAGAGCGTGTCTCGATCAAATGTGATTGGGATACAAGTGTGCCAATTGCAGGAGGTCGAATCGCAAAATTTGGCTTACGGCTGCGGATGTAAGCCATAGTGGCGTTGGACCCAAGAATAGCAAGCTGCATCAAAGACTCTTTGACTGAGTCCGTCACTCGAAAGATATCAATCAAAGGAAACAACCCTTGAGGTTGAGGCCCTGACGGGAAGAGCCGCAATTTAGGCGAGTGAAGATACGCCTGCACATCTCGAGCACTTGGGCGTTTCGCCATACTCGATCCTTCAAAGTAGCAAGTGTGCGAGCGTGCACCTTGTCCAAATAAAAATGCTGCCTGCCAGTAGTTGGTACATCAACAGCATTATCGAGGAGTCGATTGACCCTCCTACTTCCTGCTGGGCATCAGGCACAAAACCTGCAAAAGGCCAAAGTTATTGGTCCAAAGCATAATGCAAACAAATGAAAACTTTTAAGCAAAAATGGTGTCATAAACTCACACTCGAGTTGCCTGTTTATGTTGTCCATCTCGCCAAGAACATATTCCTCGCGTTGGGTAGCAAAACTTGGCTTGGAACGCAGCAGCTCCAACTCAGATCGAGTGTTTTTGAGTTCTTGCTCTAGTTCACTCACTCGATTCTTCGCAAGAGCGAGTGCCCTCGTGTCATTCCTTGCTCGACCAGATGTTCGAGTACGAGAAGGAGAAGGTCCACCAGACTCGCATTCTTGTGGCTGGTTCATAAAACGCAACATTCAGAAGCCCAGACACACGAAGTTGCAAAATTCAGGATTCAGCAAATTTCATTCAAGCAAAAGCACCCAAAAGTATATACTAGCATAAACATAAGTAGCAAAAGCATACATGCCAGGTTCGAGTAATCAAATTACAGAGTAAAAGTTCCTAGGCCTGCGAGATGGATTCTGCCCTACTTTTACGCGACTGAGCCCTAACAGCTTCAGCCCGGCGTCCATAGTCTGGACGCAGATTTCGCTCAGACGCGTAGCTGGCTCGGTTACACCCCTGAATGATAGCGGCCTTCCATCAGGCTTTTTCGGGTAGTCCGATAAAGCACTGTCGAAATCGGCCTCTACACCATTGCCTAACAAAAGCCTGAGGGTGTACTCCGAGCCGCGTACCGTGAGTTCGCGGGCAAAATCCGCCACAATCGACGATCTTTCGCCAAAAGCTGCAGCAAGTCCTTCAGCAGTCGAAGGAGCGGCGGCTGTAGGACACATCCCCGCGTGCAAATTGCTAAGGGTACTGGTCACGGTAGCCAGATCGCCTTTGGTCTTGGACAGCACAGACTCGAGTTCCATTATTGCATCATCGAGTGACAATGAGTCACTCGATGGCTTAGTGGAAGTCGAGGCGCCTTCGGAACCTTCAAAATTCAGAAAGCAGAAGCCATGAGCAAAAGCTACTAAAATAACCAAAGAGCTACTCTCACAAAACAGTTCATTCACCTTTGGCAGCACGGGCCATACTCGACAGACGTGCAGCAAGCTCCTTATCGCGGCGAGTGGTGCGTCCTGAGCATCAGCAAGTGCTTTCTTCGATTCAGACTGCTGGGTAGAGAGCTTGGTCTGCAAATCCTGCACTTGTTTCTCCAGGCCTCCACTTGCTCCTCAGCGACTTCTTGTTTTCTGCGGAGTTCACAAACATTCCGATTAATGTCATAACTTCAAAAGAAGGGAAAGTTTTAGCAAAAAACGCTTACGCGCAAGCTCAGTCGAAGTTGACTGCAGGGAGTCCCTCTCTTGCTCCACCCGAACAAAGGCCTGAACCCAAGGGGCCATGGCGGCATACATAGGCTGAAACAGAATACGCATGTTATCATCGAGTGCAGAAGAAACAAAATTTTCAAGTATAAGTAGGACAGAAGCACTCACGTGATCAGTCCAAGAGGCAGGCTTGGAGGAGGAAGCCACGGCATCCGTTGGGGCAGCTTTCTCCTTGTTCAAATCAGCAGCCATCAGCTCAGTTGCGTCCTTGGCCGCTTCAAGAATAGTGCCTTGTGCTGCTTCTGGAGGGATGGATGGCTGCGCCACAATCGACGTATCCGCGACTGGAGGTGGAGATGGCGATTTGCCACTGGTATCATAAAGCAAAAATACATCCAATCAAAAAACAAAAACCATAAAGGCGCGGCCACAAATAAAGGAATAGACCATAAAGCAAACCTTGGCTCATCTTCTTCATCGGAATCAGGTTCGTCACCAAGGGAGAAAACACCCAGTCGAGAGGTGTTACTCGAAGTGCAGGAGGACGAGAAGCCAGAGGGGAGACAGTCAGAGGATGGCTTTTAGCAGGAGAAGGGATACCCGAATTACCGGTATCCCCTTGCTCATCCTCTGTACTCGAAGACTCCGGAAGAACCAAACGCTGGCGTTTAGGCTTGCGAGGACCCTGCTCAGCATCTGATTCATCTGAAGCATCCGCCACAACCTGTTCCACCTCTTCCCCTGTTTCTTCTTCGGGATTATCCTGAGGGGTCGAGTGGGCAGAAGCAGGGTCAGCAATGGGCAGCTTGGTTTCCTCCTGTATGCCGTCTCCAAGTAGGCCCGGCTTCGGGTAGAGGAGGGAGAGAGGTGGCAGTCGAGTGACCCTATGTAACAAGCACAATTCATAATCATAAGAACGAAAGCAAAAAGGATGCAAAGGCAGATGGTGAGGCATAAAAACGGCAAAAAGAATCACTCACTGCGGGTAAGGCCTTCTCTGGCCCGTAGGGGACGTGCGGGAAGTTGAAGTCGATTTTTGCGGAAGCTTTGATGCTCGTGATCTTCTTCACCTGAGCACTGAGCTCCTTCTGGTCAACTCGGTGGTACTCATCCTGATGCTGTCGAGTGGACCCTCATACTGCCACATCGGGTGGGCACGAAGGCGCATGGGCCACACTCGCATCTTCAAATAAGTGCTGATCAACTGAATACCAGAAACAGTCTTCAGCAACTTGCCAATCTCATTCAGCAAAGGGGTGGCTTCTTTGGCTTCAGCAGGAGAGATAGGGTGATCCCAGGCCACCGTTTCTTCGGAGAATTCTCAATCGAAAAAGCCGGGAGCACCACCTGGTCGACTGGCACATAGAACCATTTGGTCCGCCAGCCTTGGGCAGAATCGACTGTCTTCAAGCTAAAGTAATGCGAATCGCTTCGCACTTGGACTTGAAATCCACCCACCGGGCAAGGGCGTTTACCCCGGCAATTGTGGCGCACCTTGAAGATATGCTTCCACAATGCCCAGCTGGGGGACACCCCCAAGAAACACTCGCATAGCACCATGAAGCAGGCGATATGCATAATGCTGTTGGGAGTAAGATCATGAATCTGCAGCCATAGGCGTACAGTAGCCCTCGCACAAAATCATGCAAAGGGAAAGAGAACCGCGGGGAGGAATTCAGCGAAGCAGACGCGCTCGCCGTCGCGAGGGTCAGGGCGTACCTCCAGACCTGGAGCACGCGCGGCCAGCTGGTCAGCTGGCGGCAGCCAACCCTTCTGACGGTACTCAGAAAGGGTGTCCTCGGTTACACTGGATCTCGTCCAGTCACCGGGGATCTTCAAAAGCGCATCGGCAGGCTCACTCGCCATGGCCGCATCCTTCCCCTTGTCCGCTGGATCGTGGTGGGGACAGTTGCAGCGGCACGCTTGATCTTCTTTGGCGCCATTGCACAAGGAGCAAAAAGCAAGGAGCTTGGGAGGCAGAGCAATGGTGTGCGGTGCGCAAGGAAGAAGAGGAACAGAGGAAAAATGGCAAGTAAATCAAAATCTTGCGCAAAAACTGCTACTTACCGCACAACGCAAAACTTCATCATAACCGTCCGTCCAAACGTGCATAGCATCTGGCCGTACACGTGGCGAGCGCAGAGAGCAACCGTCGCATCCCACGTCGCCCACTACGCACAAAACCCTAGGAGGTTATGATGGCGCGGCGAAAAATACGCCACGTCCGGTCAAATCAAAGCTGAAAACGTCTTCTGCGGTCAAAACTCTGAACATTGGGCCACACAGACACGTCTTGTCAAAACGGCGAGCGCACGCCTAAGACGTCACGAATGACGTCAGGGGCAGAGACAACATCCACGTTCGAGTGGTGGGTTCGAGACTACAATCGACAAAGGATTCGACTGCAAAGGTACTCCCATGGGAGCATATCAAAAATTTCTTGCGATTGATCAAAAAGGAGCAAAATTATTGAGATTATCCTCTACTTCAAACGAAATAAAGCATAATCTCGGGGGCTACTCCCATGGGAGCGCTGACGCGCTCCCATAGATTTCAAAGACAAAATATTTCGATTGACAAAAAGTAGTATAGAAGGATGATTTAGATTGTCCTCTATTGCAAGACAATAAACCACAATCTCGGGGGCTACTCCCATGGGAGCGCTGTCGCGCTCCCATAGATTCTCAAAAAAGGTAAGAAAATTCACTCGACTACAGACTCGATTAAATGCATTAAGTACTTCACAAATCAAAGAATCAAACTTCATAAATTCCCGGACTATGCCAATCGCAGATGTTTCGGATGCTGCATACGCAAATGCAAAGGTAAGACCCCCGAGCAATCGAGATGGGCCGAGGGACGCTCCAACAGTGTTTTCCCTTGAAATTTTCCGTGTCAACAGACATGATGAAAATCCTGACGGACGCGTTAGGTATCAAAAGTTAAACTGCAGAACGAATCAGTAAGACCTACAACGGCCTGAGTCGAGTCTGTCCAGTATGTTCCAGCTTCGAGTCCGGGGACTCGAACCTGATTGAAGGCTAGTATGGTTTCGCCCAAATGTGCGGTTAACTGAGCTCGATTTTCGAGTGAATCAGGCCTACTATGTCAATATCCCTAGGCAAAAGTTTCAAAAGTGTTCCAGCTTCGAGTCCGGGGACTCGAACCTGATTGAAGGCTAGTATGGTTTCGCCCAAATGTGCGGTTAACTGAGCTCGATTTTCGAGTGATCAGGCCTACTATGTCAATATCCCTAGGCAAAAGTTTCAAAAGTATTCCAGCTTCGAGTCCGGGAACTCGAACCTGATTGAAGGCTAGTATAGTTTCGCCCTAATGTGCGGTTAACTGAGCTCGATTTTCGAGTGAATCAGGCCTACTATGTCAATATCCCTAGGCAAAAGTTTCAAAAGTGTTACAGCTTCGAGTCCGGGGACTCGAACCTGATTGAAGGCTAGTATGGTTTCGACCGAATGTGCGGTTAACTGAGCTCGATTTTTAAGTGAATCAGGCCTACTATGTCGGTATCCCTAGCCAAAATCTTTCGACTGCGTTCCAAGCTCGAGTCCAGGGACTCGAGTCTGACAGAAGACTAGTAAGGTTTTTGCTCAAGTAAGCAGTTAACTGAGCTCGATATTCGAGTGAATCAGACCTATTATGTCAATATCCCTCGGTTAGCATACACATACAATCGAAACAAATTAGAGTTTGAAGAACTACATCGGGTCAGAAGAACAAGTTCAGAAGACTATGACGTGCACGATGAAGGGAGCACATGCTCAAATCTTCGAGTCAAGCAAGTACTCGGGGCTAATGACGAGGTTATACTCTGCGGGTACCCCAGCGTAAAGGTACCTGGTGCACGTGATGATCAAAGAAGTCCAAGGATTAATCGAAGCCCACGAAGGAAGGCCCGAGACGAAGAGTGTTTTCCAACTTAGATCAAGTTATTGTCGGTTAAGACTTTCCATACATGTAACCTTGGTCGGTTATGTTTCCTAAGACCCATCCTCCTATATAAAGGCTGGGAGGGTGATCGATCAAGGTAAGGAATCCATAGCCACCAAAACCTCGACGAGATCAGCAGCTCGTCGAACCCTTGTAACCCTCATATTCATACCATAAATACAGACAAGCAGGAAGTAGGGGTTTTACCTCACTCAAGGGCCCTGAACCTGGGTAAATCTAGCTTGTCAGTCATCGATTCCACCGATACTACGCGTTCTCTACCACACAATCAACCCTAGGTATAGCAACCATGGGAATTGCCGAGTGCACACCTCGACACCTCGGGTCAAAAATTAATTGGAGCAGTCACAGTCAGTCCACTGAACACATAGTTCTACCCTCGTTGCATTTGTAGCTCGTCCACCGCGTCCTCAGACGTTACAAAAAAAACAAGCCGGTAGTGAAACCACCAGTTCCATAATCTTAACAACAAACTGGTTTGGGTTCCATTTACTCATGTGTTCTTAACATCGATCGACATTCTTGAGGGGTCGAGTCCGAGTACCCCGCCCAGTCCACGATGGAGATGAAGGCCGCCTGTGTCGGCGTTTTGTCTGGTACCGCCTTGACTTCTCTGATGGCCGCAACCAGGAGACGCACCGCTTCTTCGCTGAGATGTGCTACGAATATGCTCCCCCAAGATCACCGTTGAAATGTGCCGCTTCAGAAGCAGTTGTGCGTTTCGTCCCCAATAGTCAGAGATTTTACACCCAGGGAGAATCATAAGTTTTATGTGGAAAGGAGGGGCAACAAACATAATTCTTCCGCCGGAGACATATGCTAGTGTGGCCATTCGATAATTATATATGCTGGCACTGTTGATATAACATGGAAAGATGATTGATAAAGGAGGCAAAAACCATGGTGTGCTGCAGCCTTGGCATCCAAAGGTCGTCACGGAAACGGCAATGCCGAAATTTACTCGCCTCTATGACGATCAAGTCCCTTCCTAGGTCATGGCGGCATTCACTTTAAATGACATTCAGGTGAGTTGTGCTGAACAAACTAACTCGACAAATCAGTAACTACAAATTATGCTCTATTATAGATTAGACTTTTCGGTAGAAAATCAGATTTATCCGACTAAAATCATCGGATAATCCTATTTAATTTTTGGATAATCCATATTTTAGGCTATTTAACATATCATATACTATACCATATTCACGTGTTAAGTTCGGATTAGGATATATTTGGCCGTCGGATTCCTTAAAACCAGATATAGAATTTTCAAAATGGTTTTGGAATCGAATACTGTACGAAAATTATCCTAACCGTTTACACTCCTACCGGAGCGGGAAGATGTTTTTTCTTGATATTGCTGACTTTCCATTCAAAGATGGTTTTTCTCTTCAAAGTACTTTCATGTGTGTGCCTGAATAGCATTAATCCGCTTCCCGATTGCCCATTGCCGATTGGGCTTATAGGTCTGATCCTACGGCATTGATTTATCGAAACATTGGAAGAGTGAGGTCCTTTTACTCCAAGGAAAATAAAAGTAGTAGGCTACGCACGTGCAAACGCAAGAGACTGCGTCGTGAGAATTTATTTCTTGAGCGGGGCAGCAGCAGGTAGGTGAACTCTGCAAAGAAACAGATAAAATGAATCATACGGTTTCAGCTTGGGACAAGCATATGCTGCAGTATCATTCTGAAAAACAAACTTTCAGATTCAGATAATTATGCATGACGTTGAGATCGACCTGGGCCAGTCAGACTACTGGAGGTACATGGCGTCCACGGTGGCCTCCTTCACCGAACGAGTTAGACCAGTTCGGCAGTTCGGACTACAGTCAGTCGACGGCCGCGCCGGCGGACCAGACGGGCAACTACGGCGAGAGCTGGGCTGTGCGACGAGACGGAGGCGTGGGCATAGCATACCCTACCCGAAGAAGGACGGCCGGGCGGCTGGCTGTACCTCCACGACGAGGGCGGAAGACACCGACGAGCGCGGACATCAGTTGCGACCCAGAGTTCAGAGAGCCGGTGGTTCAAGATGGTGAGCAGCACCCGGGTAACAAGCTGCATTCAATCTTAAATCAGCATTCTACTGTATGGTGATACTTTTATTGCACTTATTACATGTATTGCGATTTTTGTTTTGCTTTTTGAGAAGCCTATCCATCGTGTGCGTCAATACAAATAAGATATCGATACATGCACACATTTTGGTCGAAGTGAAATGGATCATCACCACGTGTAATAATACAATTGTCACAAGCATCAGCTCTTCATGAGGCATGTTTCTTCAACGATATCAATCTCACAGTTCCGGCATGACAAGGATTCCTTCACACAATGCATGATCGGCAGAATGTGAAAACAAGACCCCCCCCCCCCCCCCCCACGCACTATTCCGGTAGGATAGAGATTGTTTTGAGCAGCGGTATGATGGAAATTCATTGACCTTCACTTTTATTTGGCTGACGTGAGATTTTGGAGAAAAGCAAAATTCAAGGATGTGTTCCACCGGAATTAACTTTAGAGTTGTAATGATGCATATCACACAACCAACATAGATCTCTTTGGTATTCAAAAATCTCATTAGTAAAATATCTGTTTGATAGTAATGTCCTCAAGCAGCTGGGTGGCAAGGACATCAGTAAATTACTAGGTGGCATGGTCCTAGGTGGGACTTCCAAACATAGCTAGTTCCCTTTGAGAATATTCTGGAATTGCTGATACAAAAATCTGAGGGTGATGGTTGTTGGATTTTCAGTTGAAAGTTAATTAAAATTTCAATTTTGTGATTTTCCTATTTATTCGAAATAGAAAATGGAAAGAGAAAGGGAACGTGTACATGCATGTGGTTTTATCATTGCTAGATGATACAGTGTGATAAGCAAATATGTGACCTACATGTCATTAAGGATATGGTAAAGAGGAGATTTACCTGGATGTTGGTAATGCACTAGCCTATGGGGTCCACCTGTCTGCTACAGGGAGGACTAGGCAATTAGGCATCCTCTGCTGCTTGCAACAAACATATGAGAAGGGGATCAAATCTCTTCAGCGCCTCACGCAAGTTGTGGCTCTGATCCGAGATTGTAGCAGCTCGTGCAACTCCACTGTAGAGATTCCTGCGTGCTGAAGCATGGCCATGTCCTCGGTAATCTAGCTTGAAGCTCATAAATTTTCATACAAGATAGATTATTTTGAAAAAATGTTTTTTAAAATCTTGAATTCCATAGCCATGGTGTGATTTTCCTGATGTTTTGAGAGGTTTTACCTAGACTCATGCTATACTACGTGTATTTTAAGAAACAATTATAATTTAGGGCCAAACTATAACACACTTGTAGTTTAAATCTGATTAATAGCGGTAAATTCCATTATCTTGCTTAATGCATAGAATAGAGCCAAAAAGCTAAAAAAAAAGATAATCAGGGATTGTGCTTCCATTGAGATATTCTACCTGTGAAAATGTCAAAGTCCATTTTTAATCTTATTCACGTTACCTACTTAGAAAATGTATTTTTGCATAGAAAAATATTAATAAAATGTTCAGTTTTTTCGGGATCTTTTTTGGCAATCTTGAGTCGTCATACCATAGGTCTCGAGTATTTAAATGGATCATACCATAGCCCTCGTGTCCTTACATAAGTATAGAAACTGCCTGCATAACATCTAAACTATTGCTTTCTATTCTTCCTCTTATGTGGCGATTATGCTCCATCATCGTCGTTGCTACCGTCGTCGTCATCATCATCATCATCGTCCTCACTTTCCTCCTCCTTATCATCATACTCCTCGCCGTCGGCGTCATTGTCATCGAGGTTCCGCGTCCTCCTCCTCCTCAAAATCCTTGATTGAGTCATCAGAGTTGTCGCTCAGGGACGACGGGTTGTAGAAACAGGGTTCATAGTCCTCCTCGTCTTGGGTGGGTCAATCATCGCTTGGGAGGACGTAGCCCTTGGGGTCGATCAAGCCCATGGTTTTTCTATAGTGGAGAGAGATGGAGAGAGATAGAATGAGAGCACTGATGACCCACAAGTATAGGGGGTGTATCGTAGTACTTTTGATAAATAAGAGTGTCGAACACAACGAGGAGCAGAAGGTGTTGACAAGCAGTTTTGATTAGGAATTCACTGTAAATACTAGCAGGCAAGTGATACGTGCATTTTATATCATCATTTATAAACTTTTAATATCATATTAGAATGTTATTTGCATTGTTATATCATTGTTTTTACATGTTTTAGATGATTTAGGGGACTTTCATACAAAGTCCCTATTTTTGGTATTTAATTTCTGGGAGGCAGAAAACCTCCTTTTCTTGTTTTTATTGTTTCAGGAGCTACAGGGACCCAAATAATAAAATGAAAAATACCACGTCAGTTTTTCATCGGGAGAAAGGCAGTGGGAAGAAGACCGAAGAGAGGAGAGCCACGAAGCCCAAAACAAGGGGCCCACACGGCCCATGTACCTGGCCGCGTGGGACCCACCAAGTGGAGCCTCGGGCACCTCCTCGCCTGGGGATTTTAGCAACGCCTTCATCTCCCCCGAAAAGTTACGCCCTAATTTTTCCTAGTACATCCGATGCCGCGGCGGCGGCGAAACTCTAGATTCCCTCCGAGGGGATCAGATCCTACTGCTCCGGAGCTCCGGAGAGGGGGAAATCATCGTCATCGTCATTACCTCTCCTCCTTGGTGTGGGAGGAGGCCTCTACATCATCACCCCCATCAAGACCAGCACCATCTCCATCATCATCACCGTGATCCACTCCGTTCCCCTCGTAGTTTGAGAGTTGCTATACCCTAGATACTTGTCTTGTGCTACTATTCATGTTTGTGATTGAGTGCTTGTCATTATTTGGTTGTGAAGTTATATTTTCAGATTGTGTTGTACCACTTATGTCACTGAATATCATCATGTTTGCACGTTGTGAGTAGTTCCATATGTTCCTGAGGGCATAGGATGAATTGGCAATGATTTATATATAACATGTGTTGGTATTTTGTCAAGAGTTTATCTTTTATGTGATTCTATGATGGTGTTGTGCGAACGTCGACTGCACAACACTTCACCTATATGGGCTCATAGGAGAACACTGTAATATAATGAATTGAGGAAGACTTGGGAGGACATGTAAACCTGAGACCGAGTCATAAAGTTATATTATGAGGGTATTAGTATCGGGGACCTTAGAGTGTAATGCTATGGTGGGACTTTATATCTTCATAATTCTTGTGCAGTCATTTACTTGGCCACATGATCCATCATAAGGGGTTGTAGTTTATTTATTTAGCTATACCGAATTATGGCTCCGTCTAAAGAAGATTAAAACTTGACAAGATATGCAATGTGTTGTTTAATAAATCTATATGCCTAGCAATATCCATGCCGCCCTCGGAAACATTTTCCACATATAAATTACACATCACTTGAGCTTGTCCTCTTGCCACATAAGAGGATTGGGCTTTCTCTCATTGAGAGCTTTCACTTGCTATTATTTATTTTCTGCATTGCAACTATACAACAAAAAATACCAAAAACACTTGCATCTTTTATTGTTTTATTTATCAATCTTGCTAACCAATACCTTCAGCTCCTCGTGGGTTCGACAAACTTTTCTAATTGAAAGGTACTGATACGTCTCCAACACATCTATAATTTCTGATGTTCCATGCTTATATTATGCCAATTGCATGCTACATGTTTTATATACACTTTATATCATTTTTATGCATTTTCTGGGACTAACCTATTAACAAGATGCCACAGTGCCAGTTCCTGTTTTCTTCTGTTTTTGGTTTCAAAAAAGTTGTTCTAGAAATATTCTCGGAATTGGACGAAACAAAAGCCAAAGTCCCTATTTTTCTGACACGTTCACGAAGTCCGAAGGAGAGACGAAGGGGGGCCGTGGGCCACCCTCACCATGTGGTGGCGCGGTCCCACCCTCTGCCGCGCCACCACGTGGTGAGGACGCCTCGGGCCTCCACCTACGCCGCCCCTTCGCCTATATATTCATCTATTCGGAAAAACCCTAAATACCCGAGTCATATTCCACGAAAAGTCCAGAGACGCCGCCGCCGTCAACCCTAACCTGGGAGGGTTCTAAAGCTCTTCCCGGCACCCTGCCGGAGAAGGGAATCATCACCGGAGGGCTCTACATCGCCATGCCTGCCTCCGGAGTGATGTGTGAGTAGTTCATCTTTGGACTATAGGTCCATAGCAGTAGCTAGATGGTTGTCTTCTCCTCTTGTGCCATCATGTTTAGATCTTGTGAGCTTCCTATCATGATCAAGATCATATTATTGTAATGCTGCATGTTGTGTTTGCTGGGATCCGATGAATATTGATACTATGTCAAGTTGAATACTGAATATTATGTCTATGTCTTTTATGATCTTGCATGCTCTCCGTTACTTGTTGAAACTCTGGCCAAGTGAATGCTTGTGACTCCAAGAGGGAGTATTTATGCTAGATAGTGGGTTCAGTCTCCATTGAATCTGGGGGAGTGACAGCAACCCCTAAGGTTGTGGATGTGCTGTTGCCACTAGGGGTAACCTAATGATGCTTTGTCTAAGGATGAATGTGTTGTTTACATTATGCACTTTACTTAATGCAATTGTCTGTTGCTTGCAACTTAATACCGGAAGGGGTACGGATGTTAACCTGAAGGTGGACTTTTTAGGCACAGATGCATGCTGGATAGCGGTATTTGTACTTTGTCGTAATTCCCAAATGAATCTCATTGTGGACACCACAACTTGCACATGCATGTTTTGCACTTATCAATATTGTCAATTGCCCAGCTGTAATTTGTTTACCCAGTATGTTAGTTATTTATTATGGAGAGACACCACTAGTGAACTGTGGACCCCGGTCCATTCTTTTACATCTGAAATACAACCTACTACAATCATAGTTCTTTTTCATTCTCTGCAAGCAAACATCATTTTCCACACTATACGCCTAATCCTTTGTTTTCAGCAAGTCGGTGAGATTGACAACCTCACTGTTAAGTTGGGGCAAAGTGGTTTGATTGTGTTGTGCAGGTTCCACGTTGGCACCGGAATCCCTGGTGTTGCGCCGCACTACACTCCTTCACGAACAACCTTCAGAAGTGACTTCGATCTCCTACTGGTCGATTAAACCTTGGTTTCTTACTGAGGGAAAACTTGCTGCTGCACTCATCATACCTTCCTCTTGGGGTTCCCAACGAACGTGTGTCTTTCACGTCATCAAGCATTTTTTCTGGCGCCGTTGCCGGGGAGATCAAGACACTTCGGATACATCAGACTTCTTCCTCCCTACGCGCCAGCCACTTTTTCTGGCGCCGTTGCCGGGGAGAACAAGCCTTCTGTTAGGGGAGTCTCTCACTTCCAATCTCTTTACTTTGTTATTGTCTTGCTTAGTTTATTTTTATTTTGCTTTGTTTGATCTCTTTATCAAAAAACACAAAAATTAGTTACTTGTTTTTATTTTGTTATTTCAGCCAGTCTTGTTTTTGCTAAAATGAATACTCCTGAAGTTGAAGTTCGTTCGTTTAGGCAACAGGGGGAGAAAGTTTGAAAGATGCTTGGTATAGGATAAGTGATGCTCATCATAGATGTACTAAAAAATATTCTACCTTGATCCTTCTTAGGAATTTTTATGTTGGTGTCACTAGCTGGTATAGGTATGTTCTGGACACTCTTACAGGGGGTAATTTTCTGGGACTCCTGCTTTGGAAGCTTGCAATTTAATTGAAAGTTTGGTAGGGATACCACCTATCAAAGATATTAAAACTGAGATTACTTTGGAAGATGTTATAAAGAAGTTGGATGCTATGGAGAAAAACTTGCCAAATTTTCTTTAAAATGTTAGTAAGGCTAATGAATCAATAGTAAACATCAATGAAAGAATCGATGTTTTGGAGGCTAGTAATACTCATGATACTCAAAATCATAGAATTGGTGAGTTAGAGGAGGCTATGGAAACGTTAAGTTTGACTTTTTCTTCTCTTAAAACTAAGAGGGAGAAAGCCTTTGTGGGTAAAGAGCAAAAGCTTATTTATGTCCCAAGATGCCTAACCAAAGCTTCCTAGTGCGCTTAAAATTGATAAAACCTTTAGTACAATTAATGGTGACTTACACATTGGAACATCTTGGGGATGCCTGAAGTTCCTATTATGACAAGTTGTGTTTTAGATGAAGCTTTGGTGATTTGGATTCTTCTTCACTTGGAAACACTTGATTTTCACTTTCTGCGCCTAGCTGAAAGGCGTTAAAGAAAACGCTTATGGGAGACAACCCATGTTTTTATTTCTGCAATTTTTCTTTTTCTTTGAGTCAAGGAGCTTGCTTACTTATGTAACAACTCCTTTGTATCTTTATTTATTGCATTGTTGTGCCAAGTAAAGCCTTTAATAGAAAGTTGATGCTAGATTTGGATTTCTGCGCAGAGACAGATTTTTGCTGTCCACCGTTTTGAGCTGTGCACTCCAGAAAAATTCTGAAACAATTCAGGCGTGATTCTCATATATGTACGCAACTTTCATTATTTGGACTTTTCGCATCTGAGCAACTTAAGTGCCTCGAAAAAATTCGTCTTTCCTGACAGTTCTGTTTTTGACAGATTCTGCCTTTTGATTTGCATTCTCTCTTTTACTGTGTTTGAGTGGATTTCTTTGCTCCACAAAATATCAGTGGCTGTAGCTAATGTCCAGAAGTGTTGGAGATGATTGTGTCATCACAGAACATGTGAATTTTTGATTATGCACTAACCCTCTAATGAGAATTACTTCGAGTTTGGTGTGAAGGAAGTTTTCAAGGATCAAAGAGAAGGATGATATGATATGATCAAGAAGAGTGAAAAGCCTAAGCTTGGGGATGCCCCCGTGGTGCATCCAAGCATATTTCAAGAAGACTCAAGCGTCTAAGCTTGGGGATGCCCAAGGCATCCCTTCTTCATCAACAACTTATCAGGTCATCTCTAGTGAAACTATATTTTAATTCTTTCACATCTTATGTGCTTTACTTGGAGCGTCTGTGTGCTTTTATTTTTGCTTTGTTATCTTTGTTTTCTGAATAATTTGGATCCTAGCATTCTTGTGTGGGAGAGAGACACGCTCCGCTTTTTCATGTGAATACTCGTATTCTTCACTTATATTTGTTGATATTATTGACTAGCTACTGCAATGCTTTTAGCTCCTGTTTTTCATGCATCTCTTGTTCAAGCTGTTAGTTCTTGTAGAGAAGTACTCTCTTGTTTCATTGTTGTATTATTGAGAGAGTTTTGTGTTGAAATAAGTTGATTGGTGTTTGGTTGGAAACAGAAAATGCTACATGTGGTAGATGGTATATTGAAAAGACATACTCATTCTTGTAGATCATTGTCTTGGATAATTTGATGCTTTGCAATTGTTTTGAGCTCTCAAGTAGATCATGTTTAAGCTCTTGCATCATGTAGTTAAAGCCTATTAGTGGAGAACTACCGTAGAGCTTGTTGAGACTTGGTTTGCATGTTTGATATCTCTAAGGTCTAGATATTTTCTGGTAAAGTGTTTGAACAACAAGGGAGACAGTGTAGAGTCTTATAATGCTTGCAATATGTTTTTATGTAAGTCTTGTTGTACCGGTTGATATCCTTTGTTTGCTTCAAACAACCTTGCTAGCCTAAACTCTGTACTGAGAGGGAATGCTTCTCGTGCATCCAAACCTTGAGCCAAAACCATGCCATTTGTGTCCACCATAACTACCTATTATGTGGTATTTCCTGCCATTCCAAGTAAATACTTCATGTGCTACCTTTAAACTATTCAAAACTTTATTACTCCTTATTTGTGTCAATGTTTTATAGCTCATGAGGAAGTTATGTGGAGTTTTGTCTATCACCTTGTCATTTACTCATGACAGACTTTCACCAATGGACTAGTGGCATATACATCCGCTTATCCAATAATTTTGCAAAAAGAGCTGGCAAATGGGGTGCCCAGTCCCAATTAATTACAACTATAACCGCTTAATTCTCTTCACATGTTTGCCAATGATTTATCAGAAGCAAAATTTCAAAATGTTAAACATTTTCAAATAGGCACTCCTCCATGGTATGTGATTGTTGGAAGGCACCCGAGGATTCGGTTAGCCATGGCTTGTGTAAGCAAGGTTGGGAGGAGTGTCATACCAATTTATAAATATGCATGTGTAAACAAAAGAGAGAGGGATGATCTACCTTGGGTAGAAATAACGTCCTTCATGGGAGCCGCTCTTGAAAGTCTGGGTGACAAGGGGGATAGAGTACCCACTGCCATTCGTTGACAACAACAAACACCTCTCAAAAACTTACTTTATGCTCTCTATATGATTTCAAAAAATTAAAAAGCCCTAGCACATGATTTAATCCCTGCTTCCCTCTGCGAAGGGCCTTTCTTTTACTTTATGTTGAGTCAGTTTACCTACTTCTTTCTATCTCAGAAGCAAACACTTGTGTCAACTTTGTGTGCATCAATTCTATATGCTTACTTATTGCACTTGTTATATTACTTTGTGTTGACAATTATCCATGAGATATACATGTTGAAAGTTGAAAGCAATTGCTGAAACTTAAATCTTCCTATGTGTTGCTTGAATGCCTTTACTTAGAATCTATTGCTTTATGAGTTAACTCTTATGCAAAACTTTTTGATGCTTGTCTTGAAAGTACTATTCATGAAAAGTTTTTGCTTATATGATTCAGTTGTTTACTCTTTATCTATTTGTTAGCAAACTATATACCATTGCCTTGAGTCACTTCATTCATGACATGAGCCTTGCAATATTATTTGATCAAGATTGTGTGGTAGCATGTCTCCTCGGAAATTATTTTGTTGTTATCGTTTTACCTACTCGAGGACGAGTAGAACTAAGCTTGGAGATGCTTGATACGTCTCCAACGTATCTATAATTTCTGATGTTCCATGCTTATATTATACCAATTGCTACATGTCTTATTTACACTTTATATCATTTTTATGCATTTTCTGGGACTAACCTATTAACAAGATGCCATAGTGCCAGTTCTTGTTTTCTGCTATTTTTGTATTTCAGAAAAGTTGTTCTGGAAACATTCTCGGAATTGGACGAAACAAAAGCCCAGGTCCCTATTTTTTTGTCACGTACACGGAGTCCGAAAGAGACACGAAGGGGACCGGGGAGTTGGCCACACCATGTGGCGGCGCGCCCCCCTCCTACCGCGCCATGACGTGGTGTGGGCCCCTCGGGTCTCCACCGACGTCGCCCCTTCGCCTATAAATACATTTATTCAGGAAAACCCTAAATACCCGAGTCATATTCCACGAAAAGTTCCAGAGCCGCCGCCGCCGTGATGCATGTAAAATGCATACATGAACTTTGCACTATATCACTCATATTCCAATCATATTTGCATCATATAAGGGTTATATCACTGTTAAATAATGATTTTTGGGAATAAAATATTTATTTCCTATTTTTATGGAATTAACCCTGCGCAGGCAGAAAACCCTATTTTTTCCTTTTAAGTTTCAGGGACCCAAACGACGTCCAAATAACCTGGAAAAATACAAGCGTCAATATTTTGGAAGGAGGAAGACTTGGGAGCGAAGGAAGCAAGCAAACGAAGGCCGGAAGCCCAAAAGAGGGGGGGGGGCCACGCGGCTTCTGTACCTGGCCGCGTGGGGCCCACCAATTTGGGCCTTGAGGCTCCGCTGCCGTCGATCTTTTCTCCACCGACATCCTCTTGACCTAAAAACGCCTATAAAAGAAGTCCCACGGTGTTCTCTGGAATAAGCGCCGCCGTATCATAGAAACACGAAAACAGAGATCTGGAGCTGCAGATTGGAGGGGGAAAACTCTGGCGGGGCGCTGCCGGCGTGGTCTCCATCGACATCTCCACCGTCTCCATGATGAAGAGGGAGTAGTCCACCTTTGGACTATGGGTTTGTGGAAGTAACTTATGTATCTCTCCTCTCTTCGAGCTTCCCTAATTAGTATCGTATGAGCTGCTGAATATGATTACGGTCATCGTTGTAATTCCTATGTGGTGGATCTTTTTATGAGTTAATATATGTTTGAGATTGCAATGTTTGTTTCATTTATGAGTATAGATGCATATTATGTACCCCGTTCTTATCTACTTGTTATGATCAAGCATGTTTATGAGAGCGTGTGTGGGGTGATGTGTGCATTAGGTGGAGTAACAGGGGGTGGTGAGTGCGGTAAGTTGACCACTGTAATATCGCGATCCACTTGGGTGTTTTAACTTACTTTGTTGCCTCACTAGGGATAAACAAAAATACCATGCTACAAGGGTTGTGGGTGACTTGCCACTTCTCCGTGACTAGATCTAGCATGTTCTTATTTTAACTTCATGTCATGATACTTAAAGCTATACTCTGAGTTATCTTAATTACTAAGGTGTTATGATTTAGTTCGCATCTTGGTGGAGTATAAGTGAGATTAATAACCAAAAGATTTCTATGTTAGGACGTGATGCCCATATAATTAGTAACTTGTTATCAAACTTTGTGTTGCAATCTCATATGTCAACTCTATGTGTTTCATTGTCTGCACTTTATTAAAGATAGAGTGCATTTGTGAAACCATGAACCCCAGTCCATTTTTAATCATAAGAAACACCTTTCCAACAACTTTTACCACTTTTCCATTTTTGTCATTATTAAATACGAAAATACAAAAACACTTTTACATCATGCATTCATCATAAAAAAACCAAAAATAGCATTCATCATTGTTATCATCATCCTTGCACATTTATTCACCACCATTGCATATTTATTTCTTGTTTGCATTGCATAATTATCTTGATATCATTCTTACACCTTGCGCTTGACAACCACAGGTGAGGTTGAGGACCAAAACATTTAACATTGTTTTGTAGGTGACCAAAAAGAAGGATAAGGAGATAAACCTTTCACTACTGATTCCCCGAGAGTTCGATATTAAACCCTCGAGTCACCCTCGTGGGGAAAACACGTCTTCCACTTACTACACACTCTGTACTTGGAGTCTCAACCTAACCCATTTGTTTTTACGCAGGTAACTACGCACTAGACATCAAGATTATTTTCTGGAGCCGTAGCTCGTCAAGGGCCATCACGCCGTCAACCCTAACTCGGGAGGGTTCTGAAGCTCTTCCTGGCACCCTGCCGGAGAGGGGAATCATCACCGGAGGGCTCTACATCGCCATGCCTGCCTCCGGAGTGATGTGTGAGTAGTTCATCCTTGGACTATGGGTCCATAGCAGTAGCTAGATGGTTGTCTTCTCCTCTTGTGCCATCATGTTTAGATCTTGTGAGCTGCCTATCATGATCAAGATCATCTTATTGTAATGCTACATGTTGTGTTTGCTGGGATCCGATGAATATTGATACTATGTGATGCGTGTAAACCACACGTCGTTGGGAGACCCCAAGAGTAAGGTTTGATGAGTGTAGCGGCAAGTCTTCCCTCGGTATGAAACCGAGGTTATCGAACCAGTAGGAGATGAAGACACTTCTGAAGGTGTCAACGGCGCCAGAAAACTTGCTGCATTGATGGGGTGGTTCCGGCGGTTGACTTGGAACCTGCACACAAGACAATCGAACTACTTTGCCCCAACGAAACGGTGAGGGTGTCAATCCCACCGGCTTGCTGAAAACAAAGGATTAGACGTATAGTGTGGAAAATGATGTTTAATTGCAGAGAATGAAAGAGAACAATGATTGCAGTAGGTTGTATTTCAGATGTAAAAAAAGGACCGGGGTCCACAGTTCACTAGTGGTGTCTCTCCATAATAAATAACTAACATGCTGGGTAAACAAATTACAGCTGGGCAATTGACAATATTAATAAGTGCATAACATGCATGTGCAAGTTGTGGTGTCTACTATGAGATTCATTTGGGCATTACGACAAAGTACACGGACCGCTATCTAGCATGCATCTGTGCCTAAAAAGTCCTCCTTCAGGTTAACATCCGTACCCCTTCCGGTATTAAGTTACAAGCAACAGACAATTGCATTAAGTAAAGTGCATAATGTAAACAACACATTCATCCTTAGACAAATCATAATTAGATTACCCCTAGTAGCAACAGTACATCCACAACCTTAGGGGTTGCTGTCACTCCCCCAGATTCAATGAAGACTGAACCCACTATCTAGCATAAATACTCCCTCTTGGAGTCACAAGCATTCACTTGGCCAGAGTTTCAACAAGCAACGAAGAGCACACAAGATCATAAATAACATAGACATAATATTCAGTATTCAACTTGACATAGTATCAATATTCATCGGATCCCAGCAAACACAACATGTAGCATTACAATAAGATGATCTTGATCATGATAGGCAGCTCACAAGATCTAAACATGATGGCACAAAAGGAGAAGACAACCATCTAACTACTGCTATGGACCCATAGTCCAAAGATGAACTACTCACACATCACTCCGGAGGCAGGCATGGCGATGTAGAGCCCTCCGGTGATGATTCCCCTCTCCGGCAGGGTGCCGGGAAGAGCTTCAGAACCCTCCCGAGTTAGGTTTGATAGTGGCAGCAGCAGCGGAACTCTTTCTGGAATATGACTCGGGTGTTTAGGGTTTTCCCGAATAGATGAATATATAGGCGAAGGGGTGGCGTCGGGGGAGGCACGAGGCGTCCTCGCCACGTGGCGGCGTGGCAGGAGGTGGGACCGCGCCACCACCTGGTGAGGGCGGCCCACAGCCCCCCTTCGTCTCTCCTTCGGTATTCGTGTACGTGACAGAAAAATAGGAGGTTGGGCTTTTGTTTCGTCCAATTCCGAGAATATTTTCAGAACAACTTTTCTGAAACCAAAAACAGCAGAAAACAGGAACTGGCACTGTGGCAACTTGTTAATAGGTTAGTCCCAGAAAATGCATAAAAAGATATAAAGTGTATATAAAACATGTAGCAATTGGCATAATATAAGCATGGAACATCAGAAATTATAGATACGTTGGAGACGTATCACTATGTCAAGTTGAATATTGAATTATCATGACTATGTTATTTATGATCTTGCATGCTCTCCGTTGCTTGTTGATACTCTGGCCAAGTTGATGCTTGTGACTCCAAGAGGGAGTATTTATGCTAGATAGTGGGTTCATGCCTCCATTTAATCTGGGACAGTGACAGAAAGTTCTAAGGTTGTGGATGTGTTGTTGCCACTAGGGGTAAAACAGCGATGCTTTGTCTAAGGATAATTGTGTTGCTTACATTATGCACTTTACTTAATGCACTAGTCTGTTGCTTGCAACTCAATACTGAAAGAGGTACGGATGTTAACCTGAAGGTGGACTATTTAGGCACAAATTCATGCTGGATAGCGGTCTGTGTACCATGTTTTAATGCCCAATTAAATCTCATAGTAGACACTACTTGTAAATGCATTATTATTATGCACTTTCAATATTGTCAATTGCCCAGCTGTAATTTGTTTACCCAGCATGTTAGTTATTTTTATGGAGAGACACCACTAGTGAATTGTGGACCTTGGTCCATTCTTTTACATCTGATAATACAACCTACTGCAATCATTATTCTCTTTCATTCTCTACAAACAAACATCATTTTCCACACTATACGTCTAATTCTTTGTTTTCAGCAAGCCCGTGAGATTGATAACCTCACTGTTAAGTTGGGGCAAAGTAGTTTGATTGTGTTGTGCAGGTTCCACGTTGGCACCAGAATCTCTGGTGTTGCGCCGCACTACACTCCTTCACCAACAACCTTCAGAAGTGACTTTGATCTCCTACTGGTCCGATTAAACCTTGGTTTCTTACTAAGGGAAAACTTGTTGCTAAGGGAAAACTTGTTGCTATACTCATCATACCTTCCTCTTGGGGTCTCCCAACGAACGTGTGCCTTGCACGTATCAAGCAACCTTTTACTGGCGCCGTTGCCGGGGAGGTCAAGCCTTCTGCAATGGGAGTCTCTCACTTCCAATCTCTTTACTTTGTTATTGTCTTGCTAAGTTTATTTTTATTTTGTTTTGTTTGCTTCACTTGCTATATTTGCCTAGAAATAGTATTGATTCATCATTATAATTTATATCACCATTTTGCATCACTATTTTATATCATAATTTACTGTTATTCATTGATATATTTCATAATTAGAGGTGATACTTATGTTATTTTACCTATTTTGCATGTTTGAGGATTATTGGAGAATTAACCACCGGAGTCAGAATTCTGCTGGAAAAAGGACCGTCAAGACACCATATTTCTGAAGATCAACAATTCACAGAAAAGATCCCGAAGTTCCTATTTTGTCAGATGGCGAGGCTAGCCAAAAGGGGAGGCCAAGGTGGGCCACCATGGACCCACACCATGCCATGGCGCGGCCCACCATGCTGGCGCGCGCCACGTGGTGTGGTTGCCCAGGCCCACCTCAGCCAGTGCCCTTTCGCGTACTTCATCTCCAGGAAACCCTAAGGCACGGGGGATCATCGAGGAAATATTCCACTGCCTCCACGAGGCGGAAAACACCAGAGAGAGAAAAGCTCTCTGGCAGGGAGAAATCTGCCGGGGAAATTCCTTCCCGGAGGGGGGAAATCATCGCCATCATCACCGTCATCGAGCTGAACTTCATCGGGATCATCATCATCACCGTCATCGAGCTGAACTTCATCGGGATCATCATCATCACCATCTCCACCGCTAGCACCATCATCTCCGCCGCTCCACTCCGTTCCGCTGTAATATCTAGGGTTGAATCTTGTCTAGTTCATAGGGGAAGCTTTCCCGATGTTAATTACTCCTTGTGATTGATGCTATTGAGTGAAACCATTGAATTAAGGTTTATATCCAGATTGTTATTCATCATTATATCACCTCTGATCATGTTCCATATGATTTCTTGTGAGTAGTTTGTTAGTTCTTGAGGACACGGGAGAAGTCTTGATGTTAGTAGTGAACTATGTTGAGTAATATTTAATGGTTTGATATTTAAGTTGTGTGTTATTCTTCTAGTGGTATCATGTGAACGTCGACTACATGATACTTCACCTTATTGGCCTAGGGGAATGCATTGTGTATTCGAATATTAATTGTGGGGTTGCCGGAGTGACAGAAACCTGAACGTTGGTATATCGATGCATAAGGGATAGCAGGATCTCAGAGTTTAAGGTTGTGGTTAGATTTATCTTAATTACTTTCTTGTATTTGCGGATGCTTGCAAGGGGTATAATCACAAGTATGTATTAGTCCTAGGAAGGGCGGTGCATTAGCATAGGTTCACCCACACAACACTTATCAAAACAATGAAGATTAATCAACTATATGAAGCGAAAGCACTTGACGAAATTCCCGTGTGTCCTCAAGAACGTTTGGTCATCATAAGTAAACCTACCGGCTTGTCCTTTGCTGTAGAAAGGATTGGGCCACTCGCTGCAATTATTATTACTGTATTTTATTTACTTGTACTTTATTTATCTGCTATATCAAAAACCCCTAAAAACTTGTCTGCTAGTATTTACAGTGAATTCCTGATCAAAACTGCTTGTCAACACCTTCTGCTCCTCGTTGGGTTCACACTCTTATTTATCGAAAGTACTACGATACACCCCCTATACTTGTGGGTCATCAAAACTATTTTCTGGCACCGTTGCCGGGGAGTGAAGCGCTATTGGTAAGTGGAATTGGTAAGGAAAACTCTTACTGTACGTGCTGTTTTTATTTCTGTCTGCTGCTATATTTTATCATGGAGAGATCTTCTCTTGAATTCCTATTTGGAAAAACACTACCACTGCTGAGGTATAGAGGAGGCGCCATCTGTGCAAGTAATCCCATTCAAAATACCTATGAAAATTGTTGAACGTGTTACGAATAACCGCTATGAAGGGGATGGAACTATCCATCCTGGTGATCATTTATTATTTTTACATGAATTATGCGAGTTATTCAAGTGTGCAGGTATTTCAATGGATGAAGTTAAGAAGAAATTATTCTCTATATCGCGGCTGGTAGAGCTGCACAATGGTATAAACTGCTGAAGAATGGGCGTTCTCTTGGTTGGGAGGAAATTGTACCTCTCTTTTATTCTAAATTCTATCCTCCAAGTGAGATTCACAAAGACCGGAACCTCATATATAATTTCTGGCCTCATGATATAGAGAATATTGCCCAAGCGTGGGGGAGATTGAAGTCACTAATGCTCAAATGCCCCATTCATGAGCTTCCTTGTAATGTCGTTGTTGATAATTTCTATGCAAGGATGTCTTTTCAGGATAAACTTTATTGGATACTGCTTGTTCTGGATCATTCACTCGTAATAAAGAAGAGTTTAAATGGGACCTTCTTGATCGGATTCAGGAGAACACTGAAGGATGGGAGAACGACAAAGGTGGAGAGTCAGGTATAAAATATGATTTCGAATGCATTAAAACTTTCATGAATACTGATGATTTTTGAAATGTTAGTACTGTTTATGGCCTTGACTCTCAATTGTTGCAAATTACTATAAAGCTTTTCCTCTTATTTCGGTATGCCTAAGGAGGGTTTTAAGAAATATCATGAACCTTATAAAGATAAACTTGTTTCTCCTATGACTAGAACTATTGAAGTTAACACTGTTGATCACATTATTCCTGAGCCTTATATTGAAAAAGTTCCTTTTCCTGCTAAAATAAAGGAACATTCTATTATAGCTAGTGTTGTTAACAAAAGTACAAGAAAGCTATAGAACCTGATGAACAAATAACTGTTGAACCTGCTGTAGCAATAATAAAGGACCTTGTCACCGAAAATATAGAAGATGGGCATATTATCTTTTGTGAAGATGCTTCTAATATTGTTTCACATCCTAAAAGCTCTAGGAAAACTAGTGTTCATGTGCTCTCTGTTAGGATAGGTGATCATTGTTATTATGGTTTATGTGATATTGGTGCAAGTTCAAGTGCTATTCCTTATGAGCTCTACAGGGAAATCATGCATGAAATTGGTTCTTGTGAACTTGAAGAAATTGATGTGGTTATTCAGCTTGCTAATAGAGAAACTATCTATCCAATTGGTATTGTTAGAGATGTGGAAGTTTTATGTGGTAAGACTAAATATCCTGCTGATTTTCTAGTACTTGGTTCAGCTGCTAGTAAAACTTGTCCTATCATTTTTGGTAGACCTTTTCTGAATACTTGTGGTGCTGTCATAGATTGTAAGAAAGAGAAAATCTTTACTAAATTTGCTGGTGAATCTTATGAGTTTAATTTCTCTAAATTTGCCAAAGCTCCTTATGAAACTGAATTGCCTAATGAAGATTTTAAAGTTGCTCAGCTTGCCTCTATTGCTCTTGCTCCTAACAATGCTTGCAGCAACACATGGAAGACCACGAAAGTGAGGTCTTTATGGAAGAAAGGAATGAGCTTGACGAAATATTTCTTGTCGTCAATACTTAAACACAACTTGCATGTGGAAGATTTGGGTACCACGCCACCGCCTAAGGAGGATCCTGTTTTCGATTTAAAACCTTTACCTGATAATCTTAAATATGCTCATATAGAGATAAGAAACATATCCTGTTATTATTAGTTCTAAACTTTCAGGTAGAGAAGAAGAAAGATTGTTGGAAGTGTTGAAGAAACACCGTGGAGCTATTGGCTACACTCTTGATGATTTAAAAGGGATTTCCCCTGCTATTTGTCAGCATGCTATTAATATGGAACCTGATGCAAAGCCAGTTGTTGAACATCAACGTCGTTTAATACCCAAGATAAAGGAAGTGGTAAGAAATGAGGTATTGAAACTTCTTGAAGCTGGTATTATTTATCCTATTGCTGATAGTAGATGGGTGAGTCATGTGCACTGTGTTCCTAAGAAAGGAGGAATTACTGTTGTGCCAAATGAAAATGATGAACTTATTCCTCAGAGAGTAGTAGTTGGTTATAGAATGTGCATTGATTTTAGAAAGGTTAACAAAGTTACTAAGAAAGATCATTATCCTTTACCTTTTATTGATCAAATGTTAGAGAGATTGTCTAAGAAAACTCACTTTTGTTTCCTTGATGGTTATTCTGGGTTTTCTCAAATTGCTGTGAGAAAGCAAGATCAAGAGAAAACCACTTTTACTTGTCCTTATGGAACTTATGCTTATAGACGTATGCCTTTTGGTTTGTCTAATGCTCCTGCTACTTTTCAAAAATGCATGTCTGCTATTTTTCATGGTTTTTGTGAAGAAATTGTGGAAGTGTTCATGGACGATTTCTCCATCTATGGAACTTCTTTTGATAATTGCTTGCACAATCTTGATAAATTTTTGCAGAGAGGTGAGGAAACTAATCTTGTTCTTAATTGGGAGAAATGCCACTTTATGGTCAATGAAGGAATTGTTCTTGGACATAAAATTTCTGAAAGAGGCATTGAAGTTGACCGAGCTAAAGTTGAGGCAATTGAGAAAATGCCTTGCCCCAAGGATGTCAAAGGTATTCGTATTATTCTTGGTCATGCTGGTTTCTATAAAATGTTTATTAGAAATTTCTCTAAAATTTCAAAGCCTCTTACTAATTGATAACCCCCAAGAGCAGGGGATCACTGTAGCACCTCTCAATGTGGAAGTAAGGTATCGATCTGCAGGAGCAAGAAGGAAAAGTTATCTGTTCCCTACAACTAAAGGGTCACAAGTTTTAGTTGATTATGCACTAAACAAGTTTAAAGAACAAGGTGGTTGATTTAATTGATGGAAGTTTAATGTAACAAAACAAGAATGTAAAAGTGTCCCAATCCTCTTTAATGCAAGAGGATTAGACAAAGGTTTTCTCTTATAGGAACAATGGACATGGGTTCATGGGTTCACTTAATCTCTCTCTCTCTCATCTATGGTGATTATCATGTTATAGATAAAGTACACACAATTGTCATGTTTTAATGGTGCTTTTATAACGGCTATATGTCCTAAAACACATAGTTGAAAGAAGTACTCATTTGTGTTGCTAGGTCACCCTCGTAAGGCTAGCGTGGTTGCTGTCACTCCCACATCATACTCTTCCTTTTTACCCTAGATAAAGGATGTTGGGCGGTACTGCATATGTCACTCAATACCTATGTCGTGTCACATCGGCCATCCCGTACCTACATACATCATACTTCTTAATGGACAATATTCTAAACACTAGTGCAATGATTCATATTTCATGTGTGTGACCACATCTCTCTTATCTATCTACACTTGGTGGTGTCAATCACCTCATGACAAGGATAAACAAGGCATTATGAACAAATCAAACCATCACATGCATCATAGAATATCTCCAAAGTATGACAAGTCATAAAAGTTCCAACACAACGTAAATGCATAACAAATCATCTCATACCACAATATCCACCATAGGAATTACATAGATGACCGTAATCATGTTCAGCAGCTCATACGGTACTAATTAGTGAAGCTCAAAGAGAGGAGATACATAAGTTACCACCACAAACCCATAGTCCAGAGGGTGGACTACTCCCCCTTCATCATGGAGACGGTGGAGAAGTCGTTGGAGAAGGTGGAGACCACCCCGGCAGCGCCCCGCCGGAGTTTTTCCCCTCCAATCTGCAGCTCCAGATCTCCGTTTTCGTGTTTCTGTCTTGTGGCGGCGCTTGTTTTCGAGAACGCCGTGGGACTTCTTTTATAGGCGTTTTTAGGTCAAGACGAAGGCGTGGAGCAAAGATCGACGGTGCGGAGCCTCGAGGGCCAAGTTGGTGGGCCCCACGGCCAGGTACAGTGGCCGCGTGGGCCACCCTTTTGGCCCTCCGGCCTCGTTTGCTTGATTCCTTCGCTCCTACGTCTTCCTCCTTCCAAAATAATGACGCCTGTATTTTTCCAGATTTTTATGACGTCGTTTAGGTCCCTGAAACATAAAAGGAAAGAAATAGGTTTTCTGCCTGCGCAGGGTTAATTCCATAAAAATAGGAAACAATTATTTTATTTCCTAAAATCATTAAATAACAGTGGTATAACCCTTATATGATGCAAATATGATTGGAATATGAGTGATATAGTGCAAAGTTCATGTATGCATTTTACATGCATCAACATCCCCAAGCTTAACCAATACTCGTCCTCGAGTATGAAGGTGATAAAACTAACATGGGCTTTGCAATATAGCACTAACAATGAATATCAAAGATGATTGCTACTGCTACATAGAGTCAAATGATTCATTCTTCAAAGGAGTAGCAATATGCAAAATAGTTTATGAAGTGATATCAAGTATTCAAGCAAGGATGTTCAATGATAGTTCACAAAGTGTAACATAGAAGATAGTAATATGGACCACATGTATGCATAATGATAAGTAAGAACATCCTACATTGGTCATAGAGTGTAGATGAAAATCTGAATATAAAAGGTGGACACTTTGGAAAGATGTATATGTGAGTAGAGGTAAAGCATGCATAAGTTTCATCTAACTTCCAAACTCTTCTACTTAAGTTAATGATTGCAATGTGGAATTCTTGGTGTCAAGCTCTCATTACCCCTATCATAGCATCTTGAATGATTAAAGTTTAATGTGAAAGCAAATATGAGTAGTGTGCTTGATAAAGTAAAGGTTAGGTGTCTCATGCCCCTTGAATACAAGTACCTACACCATGATTACTCAACTTAGGAAACAAAGCAAGTTCAAGTTATATCATTGTAAGTAATAATAGTATCATCAAGAGCGTCAACTGGGGTACCTCTTGTCCCAGGATATGGAACAAGCCCATATCAAAATGACAAGACAAACAAACAAGATGAACAACCTCAACACCCTTTTTATTTACCATTGGAATAGCTTTTTATTATAAGGTGCATCACAGACGGTTCACCATAGCATGTAAGTAAATTTCCACCATGAATGATGCATGGCTTAGATTAGCGGCCCAGGCGTCTCTCTAACCATTTATACAAACTCATTTAAACTACTTCATTTCCACCTCATTTCACCATGATAGGCATCCATAAACAAAAGTACATGATATCAACTAAATGATGAAGGAGCATGTTGAAAGCTTTGCATGTGACAGCACATATGGGCTAACTCCCAACCTCGGACATTTATCAAGCCACTAGCATCATATTATTAATCACAATGGGTCATGTTTTATTTATGCAATAAAAATAAAGTTGTGCATCAAGTTCGTGAGAGCTATATAACCAACTTTTCCCATAACAATCAATAACATAAACATTTTCATTCAGAGGTATAGATAACACAAATATCATGATATACATACTCGGAATAGCATAAAGCTAATAGGTAGATATGGTGGACTCACTGGAATAACTTTGGTTGAAGGTGTTGGAAACAAGTTTTTGCTTGTTGGAATTTTGGGCTAGCAAGAGGGAGAAAGTTGACCATCTAGATGCATGCATGAGTGTCCATAGAACTAACTAATCCATGTTAAACTAAGTAAAATAAATTCAGCATCAAAACATGAATAAGTGATAGCTCTTGATAAAGCATTTGCAAATTATTACTCATAAACAAGCTCATGAATCATGCAACTATATGTATCATTAAAAATCAACTCAAACATCCCTTTTCCCAATATGATAAAAGCATCCAACATATTTCAACCCATATTTCCAGTAGCTCTTTATCATATAAATGATAATGTGGTGGTCTCACAAAATAACAAACAAACCAAAAACAAACAAAAAGACGCTCCAAGTTTATGCGATAAAGTGTTTCGATCGAAAAACAGAAGTTAGACGTGTGCAAACCGAGAGTGTGTAGGTCCAGTGGGGTTGTCTTCACATCCCCAAGCTTATGGTCTTCACCATCCTTGGATAACTCTTGGTGCATCTCCTCCAATCCCTGTGAAAAAACTTCAAAACACCGTTTCTCCCATTTTCTTTTCTGTGGGGTGCATTAGTAGTGATAAACAAATAGGTTTCTTGCTGCATATAATCCTTAAACAAAACATCATATGAATGTCCAGAAAGTATAATGTTGTATGCCTACTCATAAACTCATTTGAATCAAAAAGATTCAAGATAAAAGTTCAAAACATGCATAAAACAAAATGGGACAGAATCTGTCCAGAAAAACAGCAGCAGCAAAACGTATTTTTCTACCCTACCAAACTTTGCCGAAAAATTCTGCAAAAATTCATGCATACAGAGGATGAAAAGTTGCAACTACAGTTCAAATATGAGCTCATTCGGAGTTACAGAATAAGAATTAAAAATCATACCGTGCACAGATTCGTGCAGGAATAAAATCTCCGAACGCTATAAGCAACTTTTCAAGACCAAAATGGGTAAAACTTGGCACTTTATTAAAACTCCAGAAACTAAACTAAAAACAAACTCTCTTGATACAGCAAGAGGACACAAAGAAAATCACACATAAAAATAACCGGGTTGCCTCCCGCAAAGCGCTTTCTTTATAGCCATATAGCTAGGCTTACTTACTTGTTATCAAGAAGGTTGGAGTGAGGTGGCTTGGCATCCCAAGCTTGAGTGGTTGTCCTCTTGATCTTTGAGAAGTGTTTCATGCATAATACCAGGATCCCATTGTGCTCTCAAGCCAATGAAAATAATAATCAAGTTGAAACCTAGTAGAGAGAAAGACAAAACACAAAAGTAATAACAGCGAAGCCTAACTTTCTTTCTATGCATTGGCATTATGTATATGAATGAATCTAATAAATAGAAGTTTTCCAATGCATATTAACAGTAGTTACTTGCAGCCCATAATTATTAGTAGCATAAAGAGGGTTCTCATCACCTCCTCTCTCATAATAGTTGCAAGTAATAGAAGTGTATTCACCATATAACCAATAGGATCTTCCAATTTAGATAATTTAGGCACATAAAGAGGATCATTAAATTTATTTTGGAATTCATTAGCATGCTTCCCTCTTTCAAAATAGTTATTAAGATCAATATCAAGTTTAATATCATGGTTGCAACAAAGATTTGGAACTAAAGATAATTGCAAACCACATAAGTATTTCTCAACATAAGCAATTTCTCCTCTATGGTGTTATTAGGAGAATTCAGGAACAAAGTAGGACTCTTATTAGTAAGAGTATTTTCACAAACAGAAGTATATCATTTTTATCCTCACATAAAGTAGTAACAAGTTCTAAACATGGAGGATTATCAATAAGCATAGGACCATCATCTAAAGCATTATCATATAACATATTTAAGCAACACTCCTCATTATTATCAATAAGTTTACTAACAAAAGGTTTTTGAGTTTGAGTGTTACTATCATATGTTGATGGTGAAGTTGGGGATCCAACTCTTCATTCTCCAGTTGTTCATCTTTTTCAGCATCTTCTTGAGATTGCATGGGCATCCCCAAGCTTAGGTTTTTATCCTCTTCTTCACATTCTTCCTGCAAAATATTAGTACTTTCTTGGGGAGTAAAATATTTAAGAAAAACCTCCCTCAAAATACTACAATCAGTTTTCACTTCTTCATCCAAAGACATGTACCAATCACGAGCATTACCAGATAAAGACAAATATAATAGCTTCATTTTTATTTGATCATCAGAAATACCAGGAAGCCTAAATGAACCACATATTTCATCAATTGTTTCTATATGTTCACATGCAGACTTAGTTCCATCCCCTGTAAATGGTTTGTTCATAACTCTTTTAACATGACCAATGGGAACTTTAAATCCCACTTTAGGTACCTCAGATACAGTAGTTTCAACCACTTTAGCAGTAGTGGCATAAGCACTTTCATATAAAGCAAGATGCAGCGATGCACGATTCATAAAAGCCATAAACCTCCCCAAGCTTAGATGATTGCAAGATATAAAACAAGTTTAAAGAAACCTCCCCAACCTTAGTCTGGTGCACACAAGAATAGAAACTTAAGCGCTACGCTCCCCGGCAACGACGCCAGAAAAGTACTTGATAACCCCCAAGAGCAGGGGATCACTGTAGCACCTCTCAATTTGGAAGTAAGGTATCGATCCACAGGAGCAAGAAGGAAAAGTTATTTATTCCCTACAACTAAAGTGTCACAAGTTTTAGTTGATTATGCACTAAACAAGTTTAAAGAACAAGGTGGTTGATTTAATTGATGGAAGTTCAATGTAACAAAACAAGAATGTAAAAGTGTCCCAATCCTCTTTAATGCAAGAGGACAAGACAAAGGTTTTCTCTTACAGGAACAATGGACATGGGTTCATGGGTTCACTTAATCCTCTCTCTCATCTATGGTGATTATCATGTTATAGATAAAGTACACACAATTGTCATGTTTTAATGGTGGCTTTTATAACGGCTATATGTCCTAAAACACATAGTTAAAAGAAGTACTCATTTGTGTTGCTAGGTAACCCTCGTAAGGCTAGCGTTGTTGTTGTCACTCCCATATCATACTCTTCCTTTTTACCCCTAGATAAAGGATGTTGGGCGGTACTGCATATGTCACTCAATACATATGTCGTGTCACATCGGCCATCCCGTACCTAGATACATCATACTTCTTAATGGACAATATTCTAAACACTAGTGCAATGATTCATATTTCGTGTGTGTGACCACATCTCTCTTATCTATCTACACTTGGTGGTGTCAATCACCTCATGACAAGGATAAACAAGATATTATGAACAAATCAAACCATCACATGCATCATAGAATATCTCCAAAGTATGACAAGTCATAAAAGTTCCAACACAACGGTAAATGCATAACAAATCATCTCATACCACAATATCCACCATAGGAATTACATAGATGACCGTAATCATGTTCGGCAGCTCATACGGTACTAATTAGTGAAACTCAAAGAGAGGAGAGATACATAAGTTACCACCACAAACCCATAGTCCAGAGGGTGGACTACTCCACCTTCATCATGGAGATGGTGGAGAAGTCGTTGGAGAAGGTGGAGTCCACCCTGGCAGCGCCCCGCCGGAGTTTTCCCCCTCCAATTTGCAGCTCCAGATCTCCGTTTTCGTGTTTCTGTCTTGTGGCGGCGCTTGTTTTCAAGAACACCGTGGGACTTCTTTTATAGGCATTTTTAGGTCAAGACGAAGGCGGTGGAGCAAAGATCGACGGTTGCGGAGCCTCGAGGGCCAAGTTGATGGGCCCCACATGGCCAGGTACAGTGGCCGCGTGGGCCACCCCCTTTTGGCCCTCCGGCCTCCGTTTGCTTGATTCCTTCGCTCCTACGTCTTCCTCGTTCCAAAATAATGACGCCTGTATTTTTCCAGATTTTTATGACGTCGTTTAGGTCCCCGAAACATAAAAGGAAAGAAATAGGGTTTTCTGCCTGCGCAGGGTTAATTCCATAAAAATAGGAAACAATTATTTTATTTCCTAAAATTATTAAATAAAGTGGTATAACCCTTATATGATGCAAATATGATTGGAATATGAGTGATATACTGCAAAGTTCATGTATGCATTTTACATGCATCACTAATCTTCTAAAAAAAGATGTACCTTTTGTTTTTGATGATGATTGCAAGGAAACTTTTGAAACTCTAAAGAAGGCTTTAATTACCGCCCCTGTTGTTCAACCACCTGATTGGACCTTACCTTTTGAAATTATGTGTGATGCTAGTGATTTTGCTGTTGGTGCTGTTCTTGGACAGCGAATAGATACGAAGTTGAATGTTATTCATTATGCTAGTAAGACTCTTGATTCATCTCAAAAGAATTATGCTACCACTGAAAAGGAATTCCTAGCTGTAGTTTTTGCTTGTGACAAATTTAGACCTTATATTGTTGATTCGAAAGTCATTATTCATACATGCTGCTATTAGGTACCTTATGGAAAAGAAAGATGCTAAGCCTAGGCATATTAGATGGGTGCTGCTTTTACAAGAGTTTGATTGGCATATTGTAGATAGGAAAGGTGCTGAAATCCTGTTGCTGATAATTTGTCTAGATTGGAAAACATTGCTTATGATCATATTCCTGTTAATGATAGTTTTTCAAATGAACAGTTGGCTGCAATAAGGGTAAGTTCGCGTGATAGTCCTTGGTATGCTGATTATGCTAACTTTATTGTTTCCATGTACTTGCCTCCAACCTTTTCAGCTCAACAAAGAAGGAAATTCTTTTATGACTCGAGGCATTATTTTTGGGATGACCCACACATATATAAAGAAGGGTCATTTAATGGATTGCCCTTATCAGCCTCGCTGAACTCAGTTTTGCCCTCAGCTGCGAATCGTGCTCAGTTTTGCCCTTAGTTCGGTCGCAGCTACTGCCAAACGGCAAGTCTGAAGTCCATTCCGTTTGACCGTTAACTTCTGACGGGTGGGACCCACATGTCATGGATTTAATCATTTCAGTCGGGTCAATGCATTGACCGTTAGCTGTTGACGAGTGGGACCCACATGCCCTTGCTGAAAATAAACAAACACACCCACCTTTCTCTCTCTTAAACGTGGGACCAAGGCAACAAAAGGCAAGTAAAAAAAGGCAACAAAGGGAAATAGAAAAATGGTCCTGGCCATGCCGGCGGCCCTCGACACCGGAGCAGAGCTGACCTCGATGCCGGCGGAGTGAGTGCGGCGCGGCCGAAACGGCGGCGGCGTGCGTCGCGGTGGTGTCCTGCTCCAACTGCCGCTTCCAGTGCTGGCGTCTCCGTCCACGACGCTCCATCTGCTCATGGTCGTCTCCCTCACCCGGAGCTCCACCCCGCGGTCTTCGCCGTCCACGACGACCTCAGGAGGCAAGCGATAGGGAAAAGATGCATATGAGGATCAGTTGCTCACCCTAGTCGTTCTAGTATTATCAATTGGGGTGGAGGATCTCTAAGGCGCTCGATATCATCCGCGGCGAGCTTCGGCCGGTGGTGAAGGGGACGAGCTGATTCCGACTGCCCCAACTCGAACCAGTGCCACATTGGGCTCCGCCGGGTCCTACTATTCCTCCACGCGAAAGGACGCGAGCCGGGATGGACTAAAACGTCAGGATCGACGCCGTCTTCCTCGCCTCCAACCGAAGGTCGCCGTGCTTGATTCGCTTCCTTATGACCTCCCCCGACCTCTAAATCCACTCTATTTTGTTCCACGAGAGCCTATGGTCCTAACGGGCAAGTTTTTATGCGCGAGGGATGGCTTATCCGACAACCACGACCGGGCGGCACCGTCGGTATTTTGTCGAGCACCTTGTGGGCGTGCTCTGGACATGGCCATGTCGGCATCAATGCGTTCCGGGTTATCTCTACAACATCTAAGCTCCCTGGATTTCCTAGATTGTGGTGCGTTGCGGCCCCACTTGGCCCCACCTGTCGGAAGCAGTTCGATTCCCTAGGCTGGAGCGTCTAGACGGTGTCCAATCCGTATTGAGGAAGGAAACGCACGCGTCGAACAGGGGCTGGCACACAGACAGTCGGTATCCTCCTTTGAACAAGCTAGGCTTGTCTTCTTCGTGCGATTACCAATCGAGAGATTGGTTTGGCTCAGATCGGCCACCGCACGCACACGTCGCCGGACACTGCCGACGCGCCTTGGGCGGCCGAGCCGCGGGGCCTCCGTGCCGGAGGACGCTCTCGCACGACGAGGCGGACGTCGGGAGAAGCCACTGCGCGCACCCGTCCGCGCGAAGACCAAGTGCGGCAGGCACGAGCCCGGAGGTGGAGCTGCCGCTGCTCTCGTTGGGCGTGGGGGCTTAGTGAGGCGAAGCAGTGGCCGCCGCCTTGCGCCGGAGACTGATGGTCACGGTCGACGGCGCATATGTCATCGGTGCCGGTCATTGGCCGCATGTGGTATCCCGCGTTGTGCGAGTATACCATGGTCACTGGCGCCTCGCGCCGAGAGGATGTTGGCCCGACGGCCACGTTGGGCACCGCGTCGTCCGCCATGCTGGGGCCATTGTCCAGAGCCGCGTCGGGTTTGGGGCCTCTATCACCTCAGGCTGCAGAGCTGGGAGCAGCCAAGCCAAAGGCGGCGGCCGCCGGTACCCCTGCTCCACGAGGAGCCTGGCCGAGGGCCACTAGCGCCGCCGCGTACCTTTCCCTTTTTCCTTGGTGTCCTTCGCTGATTCCCCCCACCGCCGCTGCCCCTATGTACCCCGTGGCAAACACTAGAGGGTCGCCGGCGCCCCTGCCCCGACTCGCATCCTGCACGGCTTCGCGACGAACGATTACTGGCTCTGAGTTCCCCTCCACGGTGAGCAAGATTTAGTCGGAGGAGAGGAGATTGGAGCGGGAAGAGGAACAGGAGGATTCAAAGAAGAATGTGGCGGCTAGGAACGAGAGGACGATGAAAATAACCTGCGTCGGTGGCAGACAGGCCGGATAGATCAGTTGTGAGGAGATCAGCTGTTCCATCCTCTCATCGCCACTACAAGGTATCTGAAATTATTCTTAGACTTGATGTGTTCCCAGCAGTTGCGACATGAATTTCTTCACTTATGATGTTATTATTCAGATAAAGAGCCTTTGGATCTAGCTCTCAAGATAAAGAGAGTATGTGTGTTTCAACGTCAGTCTATTCGTGTTCTTTATTTAGTTTTGGATAGCTGGGTTCTCCATGTCTCAGTCTGAGAAAAATTGGTGTTCTTGGTGTCATGTAGTCCCAGTACCATAGATATATATGACTGGTAAAGTTTTGACTTAATGAAGGGGGTCTGCATATCACCCGTAGATCATACTAAAATATTGCACCACATCTCCCCCAAAGAAAAGATTTGATATGAATTGGGTAGGACATTGAGTCTAGCGGGACAAAGTGTTGTAGGATATTGCCTGTAAGAATCCCGTGTCTTTACCAAACATAGACTAAATCTGTAGATCTCCAATTGTTATTTTTTTTCCTGGAATGCTCTCACACACACCAATTCAGACTCAGTTGCAGCGCAATACGATCTATTGAGTAGGCATATCACATGAGTTATGGTTGTCGTTTGGCTCAGATCTATCCACTTACAAGCATATATTTAGTTCAGCGCAAAGGCTAAGATTCTGGTGGTGAAGGATGTGGGGTTTATCACCAAACTCTGAGCTGACTGGCAATTGCCAACATGGAGCATTTCCAAGAGGATAAACTTGGGATGATGATCTTGTTGAGGAAGTGTCTGTCGGATACGGAAAGATTGTGAAGATTACTGGTATCAAGGACATGGGGAGGAGTGCCACTGGGCTCGTTTGTTGCTCCAACCTGCTATTTATTGAAGAAGCTGGCTGCAGTTTCCATGATGCCCTATGTGTCATCGGGTAATGTGATACGGAGTAAAATGATTATGGGTTATTTGATTGAGATGTTTTGTATTATAGTCAGTGGCGGAGCTGCAGTGTAAGGATTGGGTTCAAATGAACCCAACAAATATATAATATCCTACACTAATCTAACCTTTGTCGTTGCTTATTACTGAAAATTTACACTATATACAAGCGGCTGAACCCAATGGATTTTTTCGCTAGCTTCGCCACTGATTATAGTCCTACTTTTCTAGGTCTTTTTTAATACACCAATTTGGAGAACTCTTAATAGTAAGTGATGTGAGTTTAAATCCATTTGGTTAGCATAGGACCAGGATACGAAAATGCATTGAGTATTGAACAAATGTTAATTATAGTCCAGAACAAATGTTCTGCCATGCTCAATATATTTACGTGCTGAAATCAACAATTTTCTCATTATCTTAATGTGGAAAAGATTACAAGATCCCTTACATTTTTATTATAGGTTGGAGTGAAAAAGAGTGCATAATCCTGATGCATAAGTACATATCTGTCATGTTGCTTGCACATGTACTGTTGCAAAAAAAAAGCATCAGATTCCCTTCAACCACTGTATGTGCTTCAGTAGACGCAGGGAACTATGGCGAGCCCAGGTTCATTAGGTAGTTAGGTGTGAGAATGTGCTAAGTTTAATTGACCTCGGTTACGTTATAATACTAATTCTGTCGTGACTGCTTAATGATCTTGTGATCATCAGGGTGACATGTGGCGCTTTGTGTGGTTTATATGGAACAAGATATTGCAGCATAATAGTATGTGAGGATAATATGGCTGTTACATAAGAACAATTGTGTTTTCATTGGGATGTGATAATAAATATTACAATGCAAGTGTTCTCATGAGAGGCTTTGCTTTTTTGTGACTGCTAATTAGCTGATTGAACTTTGGATGGTACAGTTTACCTCTCAAAACACATGCTTTTATCAGTGCAGAAAGCATCGGGAGAAGCTACAGAGGGTACTTTCAGCATTTTCAGATATTCCCAGCGATATATGAAGAAAGGCCTATACTTGCAAATCAGTTTTCAGTAACTATACTTAAATTTTCCATTTCCTGATGTGCAATGCCTCCTGTAACTCTTAAGAACTTTTAATCTGTGATTACCATTTTCACTTGTCCAGGCTTTCATTTCGCGTCCCAATAGAAAGAGCTACAACACGGTGTTGTCTGCACCAAGTGCTGATGCCCTCAAGTAAGTTGTAAATCTTAGCAAAAGCTTATTTCTGGCCATTCAACCATATCGTCCATTATGCATACTTGCAGGGAAACTGATAAGGCCACTATTGGATCTTGGGACTGGAAACTCAAGGATAAGAATTGTACTTACCATGCCTTGTTTCCAAGATCTTGGATGGTATATGATGGTAATTTACTGCAATAAAGTTCCATATGCACTTTTATCTCTTACCTGATGTTATCTGGTGCACCATTACGAAGTAAGCTAACACAATTGCGATGTAGGTGAACCTAATCCTGAAATCAAAATAACCTGCCGTCAGATGTCACCATTCCTCCATCACAACTACAAGGAGATCAGCTTCCTTGTTGCACTTTTCACATTTACGGTATAGCTTCTACTGTTTTTTCCTTATCTGCTGCAAATGCAGTTGATGTTAATTGAGTTCTTCCTTCTTTTACTTCGGCTGGTGAGTCTTGCAGGTGCATAATTCTGGGAGCACACCAGCAGACATAACATTGCTCTTCACATGGGCTGTAAGCTTAAGCCAATATTTTACTCTTTCAGTAGAAAAATAGAACGTCTCTGAGTGAAGACTTGACCTTTGTTTATTCAATCTCTAAAATTCAGTTGGTGGGCAATCAGAGCTGACAGGAAATCACTCCAACTCTAAGATGATGTAATGAACGTCAAACCGCGTCTCACTTTTCTTTACCACGCGTTCTATTTCATGCCCGTGTAGTAGTGATCTCTTTGACAATCTTAATTAGGTCTTGCCATTCTATTCTTTATTCTTACACAGAGAGCGTGATGGTGTGCATGGGGTTCTCCGTCACAGGTGTGTTAAATAATTCATTTGTAAAATGCTTCAAATGATAGAGAACTGCGAATGTAACAGAAAACTTGAGATGACACCATGTAGGACTGCGGATGGGCACCCACCGGTGACATTTGAAATCGCATCTCAAGAAACAGAGGACGTCCGTGTCACAGACTGCCGTTTCTTCACGATGGGATCTTCCAACTCCGGCAAATTCACAGCAAAGAACATGTGGGAGGAGATCAAGAAGGTACACTTTACAGCATACAAACACCCTTCAGCACGTGTCAGCATTCCATCCAGTTTGTTCGCAACTTGTTCCGGTGTTCTCTGAACATTTGCACATCTCCTTCACACAGCATGGCTCTTTCAGCAAAGCCAGCACGGACAAAGAGACAAGGGTGTCGAAGCCTGGATCATCCATCGGAGCAGCAGTTGCGGCTACAACGGTGCCAGCAGGGGAAACCCGTGTGGTGTCCTTTGCACTGTTGTGGTCGTTGTCCCGAGGTGAAGTTCCCAGACGTGTGCCTGTATTTTTGTTGATTCTGCAGGTTTACCACTAGCTGGTCTTCCTTGTTACTGCCATGGTTTTCTGGAACTGGAGGTATACCAAATTCTATGGCTTTGATCAAGATGAAGCTGCAGAGAACTTGGCTCATGATGCCCTTCTTGGTAAGATCTGTTGACTGATAGACACAGGAAAAACTGCAAAATTTGGGCAGAACTCTGATGATCATTTGTCCATCTCTCGATGTAGAGCACATGGATTGGGACCGTTAACCTTCTGTGCCATAGTCAACCTCTATATATCAAGCTCAAAAAATTAGCATGTATTACAATTGTGTTTAATTCATTGCAGCATTGGACTGCATAATGTACTATGTGTACAATTAGCAATTGCTCTTCTCTTGATACTGATGTTTTTTGGTGCAGTGCCAATGCCATCTTATTGACGTACTTTTTTTTGTAGCCATTGACAAGAGAATTAGGAAGATGGTATGTGTCAGTTCAGTATGCAACTCTTTGTTTGTACTGAATTTCGTTTATTCCAAATATTGGTCATCCATGTCGACAGGAAGCGTGGTGAGGTGATCTATCATATTTTGATTCCATATTTTCTTCGTGCTCATCCATGCCATAAATTACGCACGGTAAATGTAGTCCATTATATTTTAATTTATTGTTTAGTACGAAGAAAAAAATTGAAGTTATTGAATGACATAGGAAAACGGGCGCAGCAAAGCGCGCCTTATCCTTCTAGTAAGAATGAAGCATACATTTCTGTGCTTTCTCTCCGTCAATGTTATGCCCATATTTGTGACATAGTATGTTCAAATGGACACATGTTTTGCAAAATTGTGCGTCTTAGAACGTCGAACAATGTTGTCGACGAAAGTTCTCGTTTGTTTCGTACGAAAAAAATCATTTTTCATTTTCTGAGTGCCAAAAATAGTTTTTTTTCAAAGAAACTACAAAACATTTGTTTCACAATTGGACCCCATCATTTAATAAAAATATTAGACCACATTTTATGCACAAATAACCAAATAGTCGCCTGTCAAAAGCTTTCCCTCCACCTCTTTTCAAAAAGATAAAATGTAGGCGATTCAGCAGGAAGCGGGTCAAATTTAAACTACAGCTGCTTCGTAGTTTTCTTGTTATTTTTGAAAAATCATTTTTAGATTCACACTTGGTCATTTAATCAGAGGTACCCTAATAGTTTGGCAACATTCAACCCGAAGCTAAGAACGGTCCTGTCGCCATTTTAATCGCATTTTAAAATCGGAATATAGAATTAAAAAAAATCAAAGAAATGAAAATCCTTCGCAATGTGTCATATTTAGTATCGAGGGAAACTAAAAAAACTTGGAATACGGAAATTCTTTTGACAAAGTGTTCTCAGAAATGACCTATCATGTATGAAGATTCATAACTTTCAGTGCAATGACGAATTTTATGACCTCAAACATGGCATTGTTTGTTCAAATGGCCTCATATATTTCAAAAGTGTGTGTCTTAGAATGTCGAACAAATGTTGCCAAAGAAAGTTTTCGTTTGTTTCGCTTTTTGAGTATTTTTCACTTTCTTTTATTTTTTTGAAAAAGGTCAGAATGGATGGCGTGCCTGTTCATCCAAAGGGGTCGCATTTCTCAAAACTATCGATGATTCAGTGATATAACCACTACTGGTGTATCTTAAAATGATTTTTGTAAAAAAAATTGAGCAGACTATCACACACTTGTAGTTCAAAATTGAATTACTTTTGGAAAATAGGCATAAAGTCATTTAAATAGGAGAAATGAGGTAGAAACCAAGAAAATTCCTAATATTGCTGGACTATCGACAAAATATGGCCTACTTTGTGTTATATTTGGATGGGTGTCATTTTGCACCATATTTGTTGTACTTGCTTTACAAAAAATACCATTTTTAACAATTAAAAAAATGAAAACCGATATTTATACACATAATTTGAAAATACTCATTTCTGCAACATTGTTTGTCATAACAAGACACACCTATATCTCAAATATGGGCACATTATCACAAACTATGACACGGGGATGATCATATCTAGGTTAAATTTTTCTAATCGATTTAGACATTTTATTTGTTAAATTTTGATTTATAGATTAAAAGATATAAATTATTCCATATTAGATGAATAATAGGGTAAAAGCTATGCCTACGGCGGCAAAGCCCCTGTGTCAAATCTATGCCGACGACATATTCTATGCCGACGGCTTTGTGGACGGGCTGGCCTCGTCGGGACCTATGCCGACGGCCCTGATAAAAAGCCGTCGGCACAGGGTTTGGCCGTCGGCATAGATCACCATTCCTGTAGTGTCAGGTTCTGAAAATGCGCTCTCTCCGTAGATGCTCTTACAAGACACATGAAAAAGTTTCATGCACATTTGCCAATAACAAGTTTCAGCTTTGAAGGGAATTGGCTCCTGGACGCTTAGTTGTACTTATGCGCGAAATATTCAGTACGATGGACATGTCGTTTGTGGAAACAACGTACATCAGGTTTTTATTCCATGCATACATCAAACATTGCAGCTGTGCTGGTACTCATAGTAGAATTACGAGACTAATATTTCATTTGAAATGATAAATACTCGTACAATAGTTGGTAAATTGTAAACTTGCAGCGAAAATTGTTCTTTTCACGGGATGTAGCTAGAGCTCCAGGATAACCAGCTGAAAGATGGTACTCCCAGAAATAAATGGTACGTTGAATACAAGTGTGACTTGAAGTATCCTTCACTCACTTCGACTGTAGGATATTGTGGATCCGCTGCACGACATCACACATTGCTGGCCTCAGGTTGGCATCTTCATTGCAAAAGCTTATGGCGAACTGAATCTTGAACATTAACATGTACTAGTTAATTGCCCGTGCGTTGCAACGGGGTATAAATATTCTAATGGTTCTACACAAATCGTGTCAAACATTTAATTTTAGGATTCCCGTGCAGATCAAATATCTTTGTCAAGTGTTGAGCTAAGACATATTATTATTTCACAACGTGCTTTTTGAGAAAAGACATGCACATTTTGTTTTTTGGCTGCATCACAAAAAGCATCATCGTATGCTTGATTTTGGTACTCAAGAAAAACAAATATTGATTGAACCAATATTTGCCATCCGTCCCTCCTTCCTTGTGTGTGTTCCACTTCCACGTCATACCGTTTCACCCTCTACTAATTTGCTTCTACTGCAAATAGATCAGGGAGTGATGCAGAATAAATAAAAAAGGCACGTACATCTTAAAACAAAAATCAGCTTTCAGTATTACATACTTAGACCTCCTTTAGATGCACTACAACTTTGTTTTTGCCGCTATATTAAATTGTCACCCATACATATCAGTAAAAGCCCATGATCACACATCATGAGGCGATCAATTATTTTGAGTAGTAAGAATTTATTTATTGTTACAATTAATCAAGGAGGTTTGCTTATAAACATGACATTGTCGATTGACTATATATGAATCTAGTTACTTGTCTGCGCTTTGCAACGGGGACATCCATATTATAGTGGTACAACAATAATTATCTAAGATCCACATCATCTCTCGTTGTCGTGGCCGTTTTTTAAGCTTCTTCTTGTGGCTGTCCTTCTCATCCTTGTTGAGTAGCTCGATCAGAATTGTGTTCTTCTCGAGCGGACTACGACGCTCCAGCAGCTGCCTCACGAGCATTTCATTGTTATTGATGTTGGTAGAGGCAGCGATGTCCAGCAAGGCCAATTGGTTATTGATGGTCTTGATCTCCTCCATGTGGTCGTCTTCTCCATCACCGCCACCGCCATCATAAACTCCATGTTCGTCTCAATGTAGTATCTAAATTTATGTTACCTCAAAATAACAATAAACTAAAATCAGATTAAATAATCTGGCATTCTTCTTGGAGATCAGTTTTTAAATCAAAATAAATTGTTGGGGCCCAAAACCCGTTCACTCCAACTGCTGTACACTTTGGTTCAATAAAATCTACACGGAGAGTGGTGTTGGGACATCACTAATGCAGACACACTTGCATTGACACTTGATGAGCCCTAGATTCCAACATGATCCGGCTAAGCCAAACTAAGTACTACCTCCGATCCGGAATAACGTCGTGGAGATTGTCCTGTCGTAGTACAAATTTTGTGTACAGGTTGCGAAAGTTATTCCAGACCGGAGGGAGTATCAAAAATCACGAAAAACAAATTTGCGGCTTGGTTCTTTGGCATATGATTTTTCATGGGGCTAACTATATATTTTAAGAAAGAATGATTTGCTTACTTATTCCATGCATATCACTTGCTCAGCAATAATCTCCAAATAAAATGGACTTGCCCTTTTGAATAAAAGTGTGTGATTCACCTTCGTGGGAAGATGCAACCCACCCTGTTTCGCGGCTGGAAGTATTGTACTGCATAGAGAAATACAAAATGATTATACAAAGGGTGTCAATTTTGAAAAAATATGTGTACACTGCAATTGATGCTTTAGTTCCAGGCCTATAGCGTTTTTTTTGTCTATGTCTTAATCATTCATGCATCGGCCTGCTGGAGTTCACGATTTCTCACTTTCTGGCACACACAAGCTTGTACTTGATGAGTCCTAGTCTAGTGTTCTTGAGTAATCTGAATAAATGGCCCAAAAGTAAGTCCACGTTCACGTTATTTAGAATAAATTAAGTGAGACCACACAATTTGTCTAATAATATTCCTAGTTCTTAGTATTTGTCTAATAATATTATTAGGGAGAACTCTAGAGAAGGTTATGACAATTTGCTTCATTATTTGCTGTGTAATTTCGAGATAGGCATTGCACCCTCCCTAAATAATGAGCTTAATGCAATTGACGATCCAAATCTGCGTTTTAGTATTTGCTCCGTCACAAGGAGACAATAAATCCAATGAAAACTGAAATAACTCTTGTGCAGCATGCCTAGGCAGATGATTGTGACCTAAACATTAGATTTCCATAGTTACAGTTGACATATATTGACAGCTTATAGTTGCAATGGCAAAACTGAGTTACTTTAGACAAAGTTGCTTCTAAATCTTAAGGCGTCGCACTGCAGAAGTAAGAAATATATGAGTGACCAATCTGGTATTTACTGTAGTACAAGGAACTGAGAGTAAGCTGAGTAAAAGAAATATTGTTTGTGCAAAAAAGAATTAGGATAAAAAATCTTACAAGCTATAACTCAACTGAACCAAATTTTCACAAGCATTTGCACCATCCTTTGGGACTCCTGAGATCTGAAAAGTTACTACATACTCCCAGCAAGCATTAGCACATCCCGTGGCTACAGTTGGGCAGCACGCCATTGTTGTTCAGCTTCATGTAGATCCCGCACTCCTCTATATAGGCATCGACCGGCCACATGATCTCCTCCTTTACCGCTCTGAGCAGACAGTCTTGTGTCTCCAGTCGTCGCGATTGCTGTTCCCATCCTGCAGTTGCATGAGGGTATTTATCACAGCTGCGAACAATGTCTATCAATATCACAAGACCAAACACCAGATGATGCTTAGCGAAACATGTAGCACTTATGTTCTCGGTGACCCTCTGTAGGAACTCTTCATCAACATCTTTATACAGCTCATGAAATACAGCCAGAATTAGATATTGCACACACATACATACAAACTCGAAAACAAATTTCGTCGAGGATGGGAATTTGTACATTGAACAGGTCGTACAACTCGATCTGAAGTTCTGAACCATGCAGGTCTGGCCGGCAGCGGCGCTGTGCCTGTTCGGTGATGTAATGCAATCTCGGGGGCGGTTCTTCCTGTGAGAAAATGAGCTGAGGGACGAAAGAAGGGGAGGTAGAGAATTGGAGATGGGGAGGCGTGCTTGGATAGGCCGCTGCCTCGCCGCCGGCCGGCCGGAGGAACGGGGCACAGCTAACCCTAGCTCTTCCTGCGAGCACACCGCATTGAACGTGTGCGTGAACCGCGCCCCACTGCCCAGGTTGAACCCCGCTGAGTCGTGCTAGCCGAGGAGGAGGACGGCGGCTCCTCCGCTGCGCACGAGCTAGAGGAAGATAAGGGAAAGGAGAAGGTTTTCCGGGAAGGGAACGCATCCTGGGATGCATGTGGGCCGAGGCCGCTTTCTTGATGGCCCACGCGGGGTAGCGATGGCAGAATTGTTCGGCAGAATTTTCTGCCAGTTACGTACGTACCAACTGCAATATAATAGTAAAGATACCTTACAGGCATACATTACGATAGTACAGATGTTGTCTCATCGAAATAGCTTGAGAGAAGAGAAGGAACATAGGACGGTTCAAACCATTCCAACATATGGCCAAAGCATCGTGCACAAGATTCAAGCGTCAAGCTTCTGGTCTTGACGGTAAGTACATGTGTAGTTGAATGGTCCAAGTCCCTCTTCACTGCTAGGATGTAAACAATATTGTCATCACGCAAGCTGAGGGTGGGAGCACCGCTACCAAATTTATCCTAGTCCAGCTCCTTCTGCTCCACATCCAAGATTTCAGGCAAACCCGAGCCGTCACCGACTGAGAGGTCGGACGTATCAAACGTCCAGCCCTCATGCCAAACATCTGAAGAAATCGGCCTGGTCCATGCGGTGGCCATCCAACCTTGATCATCCCGTCGCTTCATGTTGAAGTGAGCCTCCTGGTGAAACTTCATCTCAATAAACTTCATCACGCCATTGTGCATCGTGACCTGACGGTGATGCCCGGGGTTGACGTTTTCAAACTCCGAGTAGAACTCGCCGTGTGTCTTGCACAGATCCGGCACCGGCAGCGCCACGAAGCGGACAATGGGTCTCTCATCCAGGACATTGCACAGAAGAATACCCCACCAGAGATCAACCCAGCCTATCATCCCGGATCCTGCATACACCACGCTCGTGGCGGAGTAAAGCCACAGCTTCATCATCGTGGCATCCCGTGTCTCCTTGTCCTCGGCAAGCAATGCGGCCTGAGTGCGCCACGCCTTCGTATCGGAGCAATTGTGATCGGCGAACACCACGGCGTGGTGTTCGCCGTCGTCGCCGATGGGCAGGACGGCGACATTGTTCAGCCGACCGGATAGGTAGGGCCCCGGGAGAAGGTCGAGAGACGGAACACCTGGCCCTGCTCTGTAGACAAAATAGTCGAAATACCTCTGGTTGACGCTGCCGTCGTCGGAGAAGGGGAGAAACAGGAGCACCAAAGCTCCTGTCGTACTGAGGATCGCAGGCTCTCGGGCCAGACGTTGGATCCCGCAGCAGCGGACGAAGCACAGCAAGAGCGCCGGCGGATCGCGGATCTTGAAGGACACCTCCACGGAGAGGCCCTCGCTGTTCTCGGCTTTGGCACATGTCGAGTTTTGACAGGAGCCGATGCGGCAATTCTTGTCCAAGAGGATCTCGGGGTGGCCCGGCATGGCGGAAGAGTGGGACGTCGCCGGCGAAGACATGGATCCGAAGGAGGGAGGCGACGGAGGACCGGAGGTCGTAAGTTTGGACAGACAGATCTCTCTCTTCTAGTCTAGGGCTAGTAGCAGGAAAAAAAACCGTAACCAAATAGGGCCATAGTCGGTGCACGGGGCGGTTTCTGTATTGCAAACCGCTGTAGATTCGGATACCCCAACTGTATGGGTATTAACCTAGCTTCGGATACCCCAACTGCCGTAGCCCAGCCCAACTAAACCTCGTTATGGGCCTGTATGGCTGGTTGTCTTTGGGTTGGGTAAACTTCTCCAAATGAACCTCTCCCGAGTACAATTTCGTAGTCACTGGTCATTCTTTTTATCTCATTTTGAGTGAAGCATTTGACACTATGATTGCTATGTGATATCCACTTTGATGTATCACTAGCTCCAGTAGCATCCAAGATTTTTTAAGCAAGGCAAAATTTTTGTCTTTTATATTGATATAGCAGAAACAAACGTGATATTGCATCCAAAAAAAATCTGGTTGCAGAGCGAATGGAGGAGGAGCATAGCACGTCGGTGGCAAGCCCCAGCGCCGGAGACCGATTTGCAGAGGGAACAACCTTATTTACAGAGGATGTGTATATGTTACAATTCTTCTCGAGACATGAGAAAAAGCTGCCTGTACTATGACACTGTTCTTGTCTAACATTAGTGTTTAGCTTGACAAAACTAAACATAAGCTTATAATCGGGAATTGTTACCTAACATTATTATTGAGCAGATAACTTTATCTCAAATGACATGCCCATATGTAGCTAGGAGTTAATTTTATTTGTGAATTGCAATATACGATTTTTCAGACAAAATATTGGTATCACCTCCAAAAGAAGCCAATACATGTACAAGACTGAAAGAGACACTGTAAGAAAAATACAAAGATAGATAGATAGATTTACATGGCTGATGATTGCGTGAGAAAGAAATACATACATGTACAGTTTTACAGAGGGAACAGCCTTATTGATTCATGGGCTGGTTACACTAAATTACATCAGCGCAGCCCCTGCGTGAGCTTTGTGGTATCAAGTAGCAGCTGGTGTGGCGTTTGATGAGATGCAGCTCCGGTGTGAGCTCGACGGCCGTGAAGGAGACGACGCTGCGTTTTACTGGCACCTCAGAGTTGTGACTGGTAAGGCAGATGCAAAACCTGCCGCCTCCAAAGTAGCTCAGCTGGCCGATGTAGGCGCATAACGTATACCCGGCGCGCCACGCCTGCGGGGGTCGCACCGCCACCTCCGGCCACGACGCAATCACCACCGGCGGCCTGGCGTCCATGTCGACGACGCAGAATGGGGTGCTTAAATCACTCAAGGAAGGAGAACGAAAGCCAAAGAGGAGCCGCCGGCCGGTGCCCAGGAAATCGGGGACCAAGACGGCCCGGCCAACGACGGGTAGCTCCCATGCTCCCTCGCAGCGCCACCGGCGGCGCACCGTGTCGTAGGAGTAGGTGCCTTGCCCCTCCAAGGAGACATATACGCGCGCGCCCGAGACGAAGTATGCCGTCACGTCTTTTCTTTCTTGACGGGCGAGGCCCGGCGGGTCCTTGACGGCGGTCCATGCCCAGCGGCCACGGGGGCGGAGCTGCTGCAGAGCCTCGAATGCGGGTCCCTGGGGGACGTCCAAGCGCGGGTAGGCGGAGATGGCGAAGAACATGTGGTCGCCGACGGGGACGAGGAACAGGTGGGTCTTGGCGGAGCGCATGGTAGGGCCTGGGGATACGGTGTCGCCGCCGTTGTAGAGGAGGCTCCGGCCGCCGGTGTGGGCGGAGGCAATGACGTCGCCAGAGGGAGAGGCTGCGAGCGCCATGTAGTCTAAGGGGCCGTCTTGCTTGAAACAGGCGAGCGGAGCGGGCAAGCTGAGCACGGGCTCGTCGTCGGCCTGCGGGTGGGAGCAGAAGAGATGCTTGAGGTTGAGGTTGAAGACGAGCATGCCTAGTACGCTCGCGTCTTGCGCTGCCACAAACACTCGGCTGCTGCGGCGGCGCGCGGCGGCCATGGAGCGAGGAAAAGGTGCGAAGTTTCTTTGGGGATTTTGATCTCGGTGGGATGAACTAATATAGGATGGGGAGGGGAGTCCGCTCCCGATAGGACATAGGAGAGGGTCCACTTGGATTAGTTTTCTCACAATACTTTCAGGAAGATGCATCTTTTTTTTTAATACTAGAAGTTTTTTTAGTTGTTTAATACTAGAAGTTAATTCAAACCAACATGTAAATTAAAAGACAACGGAGTAAGAGTGCTTAATTTGCAAGTATCAATGACAAGGTACCGATTTCAAATGCCCATTGACCCACGTTCATGTCGCTCAAACTTTTTATGTTGTTGCCACGGTTGGTAGGTTCACTGCATCGTACAGAAGTTTATGCTTGCGAATGATGGTGCCCGCTTCTGGTTGGCAAGAGAGATGAAAAACAAGAGAATATAAACGTGTCCGCTTTAGGTTCAGTAAAGAGCAAATTCTGCATTTCAGAGAAAGAGCGTACATAAAACAATAGGGGGGCTTACAGTTGAAAAAACGATAGGGGGCACATTTGAAGCTGCTTTGACGACGAAACATGATTCACTAAGAACCAATAGAAAGCTTGTGTTCTACTGTACAAGTTCAATAAACCTACCTGCATTTCGTTCCACCTGATACCAAGAGATGACCTTACGAGTCTTGAACTATATACATGATGAGCAACATAATTTGGAAGGGAAAACATATGGCATTTCCTTTGCACGAGCCATTATTTATCATCCCATCAGTCTTCATCGCCTGACAGATCTAGCCCTCATTGTCATTGTTGCCAATGACTAGCGTCGGCAAACCAGTTTGAGTATCATCCGTGATTGCGACCGGGGGCAGAGGCGGCTGCCCTCCTCTCTTGAGTGTACTATCGATCATACCCCCCACGGACTTGAAAGGATTTGTCAGTTTCTTCTGCACCGAGAGGAGGAATGAAACCTCGTTCAATTGCCACAGGGCGGTCATGACGATGACCGTGCCGAGTAGGATGTGGGTGATCATGTTCTGCCTCTTGATTTTGTCCAGGTCTTTTGCTATATCGCCTAGCCCCACCTCCTTGCTGCTCTCCAAATCCTGATGGGAGTTCAGATCAGCATTGTCCACATCAACACCTTTTTCCAGTGCGTCCAGCTGTTGAAAGAAACAACGATGCTGCAGGCTTTCAGGATTTGCATCAAAATAAAGATAAAATGGAAGGAACGCAGCAGGGTTTGCATTGAGAAAGGACGAAGGGAAACAGATACAGATGCAATCAGGCATAGCTCTGGGACTATCAGGTACATCTCCAACCTGAAATAAATTCAGATGTACAAGGAAAAGCAGACACCTATGCATACCTTGGAGAGCATCGAGGAGAGGAGATCTTCATCTTGATCCCTCAGAACCATGGTGCCCTCTTCTTCCCCGCGCTGCTGCTGCTGCTGTTTAACCCTATTCTCCTCAAGGAGGCCATGGATGGCTTCCTGCAATAGCTCCACCTTCTCCCTCCTCCCCTTCTCCCCACGAGAATCACCACCAGCAGCCTCTCGCCTGGTGCCCATGGCGATGCCCATCCAGTGGCAGACCAATAAATGAACTGGAGGGTGGGCACACTAACACAAATTTGCACTAGCTGTGATACAAATTTTCCAAATGAATAACAGAAATAAGCTATGCCATGCAATCCAATTGGCTATCGGCAGTAATTTGCAACAAAATAATTACACTATAAAACAATATGTATTGGCAATCTGTATATGCTACATGCTGTAAATTCTAGCCAAGCAGTACACAATAACCCAGGATAGCCCAATTCTGAGCAGATCAATACTACACAATAACGGGACTAGCTATAACCAGTACTAGTTTGCAGCCAAAAAGAGAGTAGCTATCGACAGTTCGGCAGTAGTTTGCAACAACAAAATCTTACTTTGCTAGAATCCGGCAGGCTGCAGCGCTGCTCCGAGTCCAGACCTGCTCTGCCGGTCTGCCCGACCGACGCGGCTGGCCTAGTCAAAGCGCCCGTGCAGCGCTGTTGCTCCCCAACCTCAGCCCATGGCTAGCCGAGGCGCCGCGTGGAGTTGAAATCGGCAAGAATTTGGGCCGGGGAGGTGTGGTGTGGCTGGGGAGAAAGAGGGAGGGCAGGGGACTAGGAGCCACCGGAGGGAGATACGGAGAGGATGCGATGCGGCGATGCGCTCGGACGCGCCTCTACGACTGAACGAGACAAGATCGATGGAGCTCCTGTTTGACGCTTCAGGCGTCAAATCGGCGAACCGTCGCCTACCCAGCTCGACTCCCGAACGGAGGGCCAATATTCTTTCTGGGCTTTTTCAAGCTCAATGGACATCCTATTTGACGTTTCGTTTCGTTGCCTAAAAAAACCAAGCTGACGTTTCGTGTTGTTTTTTTTTTTTTGAGGAAAAGGACCCGATCCATATAATCAGCATACTCAGTACAAATTACAAAGAAGTCCAAGAAAGAAAAGAAATTACAGAAGGACCCTGCAATTTGCACGAAGCACCCGGACATCCTGGAAGAAACACGATCAGGTCCACCACTGCGCTCCCAAGAAGCCTAACCGACGCCGGCGCCGCCGTACCACTCGCCGCCGGGGAAGAGGAACCACCACCTGAAGTAGACGACCGCAAGATCCATCCGCCGCTCCGCGACGGACTCTGGGCTCGATGAACGACCACGGCCAAAGCTCCAACTCCCCAGCTCCACCCAGCTACCCACCGACGCCACGCCGACCAGGCCAGCCCGCACCGCACCCTCTCCAGGCACTGCTCGCCTCACCACCATGGCCAGCGAAAGCAGACGCGCCGAAGAAGAAGACCACCTCACCAACCTGCACCAAAAACAGAGCACCGACCCCCACCAGCTCCTCCCCTCGCCTCCTCGGCCGGCCAGAGAAGCACAGCGAGAGAGCCGCGGCCGACGAACCACCTCCACAGCCTCCCCGGCGACGCCGGAACGGGGAAAGGAGGGGGAGGACAAAGCCCTAAACAGCGGCGCCATCACCACCGTCTTCGACGGCACCGCGCGGGCACGCACACCTACACTATCACCTAAACTACGCCCGCGACGATAACGGAGCTCCCCCCACCTCACGGTGCCGAAGCGGCGACCGGAGACGGAGGGGAGCGGAAAGTGAGATTTGATATGCTCGTAGCCTCGTTTCGTGTTGTTTTTGTTGCTTGCGCGTGCTGTTTCGCAGACTGTTTCCTGCGTTTTTTCTCTGTTTGCCGAGTTCTTCGTTCTCCTTTTTCAAACTAGCGTGTTGGTTTCTTGGCGTCTTTAAAAAAAAGAACAAAGTAGCACACAGCTCAAAGAAAAGGAAACCGCATTAATCTATCTATAACTGTTTTCAAGGCTGAATGGAACCATTTTATAGTACTTGACCAAATTGTTTTTCTGGAGGAAACAAACACGTGGTTTCAAGAATTATCTCAAGTTCACAATTCGCTGAGGCTTGTACATAAATCCTTTTATTATCTTGAACTTATTTTCGTTTCTATGGGTATGTCTTTGAAGGTTTCTTGTGTCCCTCCGGCTGTTTCTTGTTTCTCTGTCTCTAAAGTCTTCTTTTTCTGTGTTGGTTTCAATGTTCTAAGAAAATGTTGTAGGCATAATAACACCATGGGGTGAAACACATGTGAATGTTTGAACTTTGAACACAAAATGGACATATTGTAGTTTGTACTTACAAAATTGTAATGAGAAGAGATATCAGCTTGTTCTTGTCTTGGCTCTAACCGAAGTACTTGGTCAATGATTAATGTGCAAACATGAACAAGGGAGATGTTTTTCTGGATAAGAAAATTGGAAAAAAGAAACTGAACTATATTACGCATGCAACTGCAAAACAATATCTCGATTACAGTATGACTTGACAACTAAAATTCACATAACCATGAAGATGTTTCTCGATTTGTCTCAATACTTAAAAGGTGGAAAAAACACAATACAAGAAAACATGATTTTGAAATTGCAGTTGTTCCAGAACTTATTCATCTCGTGTACTTATTCGAACACAAGAAGGGCTGGTTTTCTGTTTCTTATTGCTTGTGTTGACTTAAGGCGAATGCGCCGGTTCATTGTTGCATGAGTCCTTAAGTCTGTAGAAAAAATAAAAAATAAACCTACGAAACTACCCTGATGTCATGATGATATGTGTTTTCATTTTTCTTGAATTCAAATGCTTCCCAAATCTTTAACAAGTTTTCTTTCTCCCTTTTTACAGTTTGAGCGACACGTTAGGCTCAGTGGCGGAGCTGCTGTATAAGTGTTGGGTTCGTATGAACCCAATAAAAATACATATATCTTTCACTAATATAGTCTTTGTCTTTACTTATTAGTGAAAGATTGGACTATAAACAGGAAACCGAACCCAATGATTTTATTCCCTAGCTTCGCCCCGGGTTAGGCTGATCACTGATGCACTATAGCGGCAGCCTGGAGATGTGGCATGCATTATGAATATTGGGAAAGGTTGGGTATGCAACCCTACTTAAAGATATTATATCCATTCAAAACCATTACGGTTGCAAGTTTCAGCCCAGCGGATTGTACAAAGTGTATAACAGGATCAAACGAGGCTCGATCATTTTGTTCTACAGTGTTTCCCAATGACTCTCAGTGCTACACAAATGACATATACTACCATGTCCCTCTGAAATTTTTCTCTTGCATAACCAGATACATTACTAAGCTCAACCTTCCAAATGATCATACATAATATATAGAGCTCAGGTGTGAAGCAATAAATTCCCAACTTTTTGAAGAGGACAATCATAACATGCACTAACCATTCACCAACCAACTTCACCTTGCCCTGGGCCGTCACAAGGAAAACTATACCCAAAATCCTTTTTATCCGGCTCAATCCATCTTCGGAAAATCGTATAAAAATCAAGCAAGAAAACGGATGCACCACAAACAAGCTAATGCTTTCGCGCTAGTTGCGTTGGGATCCTGGGTAGAAACCGGTGATGTTTTAGTAGGTAAATTAACGCCTCAGATAGCGAGTGAATCATCGTATATCGCGGAAACTGGATTATTACGCTAAAAATAGCCTAATGTTAAAGATTTATCAATGGGTAATATTGCTCCAATACCTAACCAAAGAGGATCGGCCCGGCCTATTTAATCTGATTATTGCTCGAAGAAGAAATTACTAGATTAAATCTATTTGCATTAGAAAACCAATAAAAAAAAGGGGGCGAGCGAAGTAAGTGACCGAAAAACTTTGCGGGAGACCGTTTTGTCTTTTGTGCCGAAGCTATTTATAAAGCACATGCCGAAACTAGTGAAATTATTACGGACACATAAATAAAAATAAGTTTATTGTATTTCATATTTATTACTTGTCTTATATAACCTCTTTAAAGGAACAATGATTTTATCACGGACGATCGAGCATTTAACCTTCAAGCCTCAGTTAGCCATGCATATGAGTTTTTGCATCATGTTCTACATGAACCTCCCATAGCATCAACAAAACGAAATGATGGCATTCCGGCTTCATGAGTTGTTCAAGCAAAACCTAGGCAAAACTGGAATGATGCACGTAGATATGAAATTCTCAAATGATTAAACATTCTTTCTCAGAAACCTTCACTTACAATAGAGCCACCAACATGATTTGAGATACCAATGACATTGGGTTCTCAATCATACATTTTATCTTGTTAGGATATGGGCATAGACACAGTACATTTGTTTGCATTTTTTCAAGTTTACATGTTTTAGTGGATTTACCGAACTTTATGTATCAGTTGCAAGATACATCTAATTTTCATATTCTTCTCTCTTTTGTAGCCTCAATCATGTGTTTTGTTTATCAAACTCTTTTGAGGCAATGAAATGAAGGAAAATGGACTTAACTCTAAAAAGAGGAAATGGCTTCCATCCTTGGATTTGTGAACATATGGGATACATAAGGGATCGTAATCTAGATGTCATTCATGTTACCGACATTCCTTGCATATTGTGTTTTTATGACCAAGATATCAGAGCACAAGGGTATGGATTACGTTACATGCAGTGTGAATGAAATGGACCAAAGACTCTAATTGTGAATGCGTGCCCTTATGCGTATTATGTACATTGCATGATTGTGAATGGGTGCCCTTATGCATATTATGTACATTGCATGGTTCATCAGTTTCAGTTGACTCTCGTTGCGACATCAAGGGGACATGAAGCGCACAAATTTTTTCAACACGCTAATTTCAGTTGCTAGTGCGTCTCCTAAACGCAATGATGTGTTAATACAAATTCAAGCTGCAAAGCAATATAATACTCTGGTTAGATTTTTTTTTTGCTTGTTTTACAGTAGCAATATAGGGTATCGCAGAAAAACTCTAGACACAAGAATACCACTAAGGCCTCGTTCGGCAGCAGTGTATGGACAGGGTTTTGTGGTGTATTTTCCCGGCCCAGTAAAAAACACGCCAAACCACTAGCGGGCCGTTCGGCAGGCCGGTTTCGGCCGGGCAAACCCGAGGAAACCCGGTCGAACCACGTCGGGTCGGAGGGGATCGAAGACGCGAGGGGGTCCTCGCGTTTCTTCCGTGTCTTCGAGCTCTGGCGGCGCGGCTCGTCGCCTCCGCCTCCGCCGTCGCTCGTCGCATCCGCCCTTCGCCATCGCTCATCACCTCCGCCCTCCGCCGACGTGCAAGCCCTCTTCTTCCCCGAGATCAAGACCTTCCTCATCTCTTGGTGCCTTCCTCCCTCACGCCGCCGTAGCTCTCATTCTCGGCTGCACTTCTTCGGCAATTCTATCAGGTACGTCTTCCCCTCCTGCTCATGATTTAGTTCTAGATTATCAGCAGCAATTTTGGGATGCCTAGGGTTTCGATCTGAGTAGAATCTTGAGTTCTTGGTTCACATGAGTTCTTGATCTGCCGATACTAGGAAATATATGCAGGAGTTCATGGTTGCACGAGTTCATGGTTGCATGGTTGCATGAGTTCTTGTTCGTGTTGTTTTACTACAGAGGGAAATAAGAAACATCATCTGAAAAAAGTGCACACAATGGTTGCGGCTAATGTTAAACAACAAAAACTGCAGATGTTGGAGTGTTGGGGGCAAGTAGTGGTACTAAACTACTAGGATAAATACGATGAATATTGAGTTTTTATTGTTCTGATTATTTCCTTTTTGTATCCTTGTAGCTACCCAAACCTCTGGTTATAGTTGGGGGTGGACGAGCCACCGCCGTCTTGGAGTCCTGTGAGCTCCCCTGGTTTCGGTATGTCCATGTCCTTAGCTTTTAGGCATTTTTTAAGTGTGAACATGCATGTTTGTGCCCTTTTACATTTTGCCAATGCTTATGCGTTTTATCTTATTAGTTTCTTAATCTATTGTAGTTTAGTTCCGCAATGAATGAACGGAGTCTAGAGCATGCTAGGAAGAGGAAAGCCAATGATGAAGAAGAGTTGATGTTTTTCATTCTTCCTGCACTACACTTCCATCTCTCACACACAGAAAAGATTAAAAGGCATAGCTCTGTCATGTACGACAATATGAGAGTTAGGGAACTGCTAGATGCATGGCCATCTCATGAATTGTTTGGTAGCTTTTAGGATGGAACCATATATATTCAGATGGTTGGCATCTTACCTGAGAGCTGAGGAGCTGATAGAAGATAGTACTCTCAAGGTGGAAGAGAAGCTGGCATTTTTTCTCTATATGCTTTCACACAATGCATCCTTTCAAGATATGCAACTGATGTTTCAACATAGTAATTCCACCTTCCATGGGTATATCAAAGAGTTCTTCAACATCATACCCATTCTAGCAACTCGGTTTCTAAGGCCACGATATGTAGATGAACCACATCCCAAAATCGCCACAGATGCTCGCTTCTTTCCATACTTCCAGAACTGTATAGGTGCCATAGATGGCTCTCATGTGCCTGTCAGTAGAACACCTCAACTTCAGGCTCCGTGGCGGAATAGGAAGGGCTCCCTTAGCCAAATGTCATGTTTGCATGCGATTTTGACCTCAACATAACTTTCATATCTTGTGGATGGGAGGGATCTGCCACCGACGCTAGAGTACTCAGTTTTGCAATACTCAAAGGTTTCAAAGTACCAAATGGTAAATTCTATCTAGTTGATGGTGGTTATGCAAACACACCGTCCTTTCTTGCTCCATACCGAGGTGTGTAGTATCACTTGAAAGAGTGGGGGCATGGGCACCGTAGACCACCAAACTACATGGAGCTGTTCAATCTCCGACATGCCATAATGAGGAACCATGTAGAAAGGCTCTTGGGTATTTTAAAAAAGAGATTTCCTATTCTAAGGGTTTCAACCTACTATCATATCGAGAATCAAGTTCAGATTTCGGCAGCCACATCAATTATGCATAATATCATAAAAATGCATGATGGAGATGAGGAATGGCTTGAGAACCAACCTGTACCTGTAATAGACCCAACTTACTTTGTGGATCTGACCAATGATGATGATGATGATAACTACCAAGCAAATAACCAAGAGAACAACGTGCAAGGCAACCTATTGAGGGACCAGATTGCTATGCAGATGTGGAATGACTTTGAGTAGTTGTAGCTACCATCATAGGATCTACTAGCATGTAATAAGGATTTATGTATGATGTTTATCATGTAATAAGGAACTTTTTGTGATGTTTATCATGTAATGACGAATTATATATGATGGTTATCATGTAATATGAGGAACTCTTTGTGATGTTTATCATAGAATAAAGAATTTTGTGTTTGTTTTTTAATCATAACTGCTATGTATCCCAAAGCTGGTTCATCCTATTCGAAAGGCTCTCCAAAGTATCCTATGGGAAAGAACATTAAGAAAAAGCCTCCCCCCAAGTTGAAAAAGGCTTTCCCCAAGAGGAAAAAGGCTTCCCCTAAAGGTAATTCAACTCATGATTTAGGTTAGAGATACAAGCAATACTTTTTCTAGGTTTATGCATGTGTTTGAGATACAAGTACAAATGCTAGCTCTAACTAATGACTTTCCTCTAAATGGTAAACCAAGGGCATCATGGAGTGCAGCACTAGAGAAATCTCTAGTGGATATTCTTCATGACCATGACACAGGCTACTATAGAAGTCAAAATGGGTGGAATAGTGAAAGTTGGAACACCATGGTTAAGATTTTCCTTGCTAAACACCCATATGTGCAAGTGACAAAGTCGCAAGTTCAAGATAAGGAGAAGGATCTCAAGAGAGGCTATAGAATGCTCAAGGATGCTCGAAATCAAAGTGGTGCAGGCTGGAACGAATCTGAGTTCAAACTTGAAGCTGAACCTCATCTTTGGGACAATTTAGAAATTGTAAGTGGTGTAGGATGTTTGATATTGTATTGTTGCTAGTGTATGATTGTCACATGTTTGCTAACCATGATTTCCAAATCTTTTTGTAATCATTTGGTTCAAGGATCAAGAGATTTAAGATCAAGGCATTTCCCCTATATGATTCACTAGCACAACTCTATGAAGGTAAGCTATCACAAAATTTCCTGATGCCATATCACTGATTGTTCCATGCTGCAAAATGTAACTGAGATGCATGGCGCTAGTGATGACCCACAAGTATAGGGGGTGTATCGTAGTACTTTCGATAAATAAGAGTGTCGAACCCAACGAGGAGCAGAAGGTGTTGACAAGCAGTTTTGATATGGAGTTCACTGTAAATACTAGCAGACAAGTTTTTAGGGGGTTTTGATATAGCAGATAAATAAAGTGCAAGTAAATAAAGTGCAGTAATAATAGTTGCAGCGAGTGGCCCAATTCTTTCTACAGCAAAGGACAAGCCGGTAGGTTTACTTATGATTACCAAACGTTCTTGAGGACACACGGGAGTTTCGTCAAGTGCTTTCGCTTCATATAGTTGATTAATCTTCATTGTTTTGATAAGTGTTGTGTGGGTGAACCTATGCTAATGCACTGCCCTTCCTAGAACTAATACATACTTGTGATTATACCCCCTGCAAGCATCCGCAAATACTTGAAAGTAATTAAGATAAATCTAACCACAGCCTTAAACTCTGAGATCCTGCTATCCCTCATGCATCGATATACCAACGGGGGTTTAGGTTTCTGTCACTCCGGCAACCCCACAATTGGCAACCGAATACACAATGCATTCCCCTAGGCCCATAAAGGTGAAGTGTCATGTAGTCGACGTTCACATGACACCACTAGAAGAATAACACCACAACATAACTATCAAACCATTAAATATTACTCAACATGATTCACTACTAACATCAAGACTTCTCCCATGTCCTCAAGAACTAAACGAACTACTCACAAGACATCATATGGAACATGATCAGAGGTGATATAATGATGAATAACAATCTGGACATAAACCTTAATTCAACGGTTTCACTCAATAGCATCAACCACAAGGAGTAATTAACATCGGGAAAGCTTCCCCTATGAACTAGACAAGATTCAACCCTAGATATTACAGCGGAACGGAGTGGAGCGGCGGAGACGATGGTGCTAGCGGTGGAGATGATGATGATGATGATCCCAATGAAGTCCAGCTCGATGACGATGACGATGGCGATGATTCCCCCCCCCCCTCCGGGAAGGAATTTCCCCGGCAGATTTCTCCCTGCCGGAGAGCTTTTCTCTCTCTGGTGTTTTCCGCCTCATGGAGGCGGCGGAATATTTTCTCGACGTCCCCCCATAGGCTTAGGGTTTTCTGGGGATGATGTACACAAAGGGGGCTGGCAGAGGTGGGCCAGGGCCTCCTCACCACGTGGCGGCGCGCCAGCAAGGTGGGCCGCGCCACCACATGGTGAGGGCCCATGGTGGCCCACCTTGGCCCCCCTTTTGGCTGCCTCCGGCATCTGACAAAATAGGAACTTCTGGATATTTTCCTCGAATTATTGATCTTCAGAAATATGGTGTCTTGACGGTCCTTTTTCCAGCAGAAATCTGACTCCGGTGTTTAATTCTCCAATAATCATCAAACATGCAAAATAGGTAAAACAACATAAGTATCATCTCTAAATATGAAATATATCAATGAATAACAGTAAATTATGATATGCAAAATAGGTAAAACAACATAAGTATCATCTCTAAATATGAAATATATCAATGAATAACAGTAAATTATGATATAAAATAGTGATGAAAAATGGACGTATCAGCTAGCTGTTGGTCCTTGCCGTGTGATTTAGCTTTAACTTAAGTCTGTTCTTGTGTTTGTGGGGGTAGCAGCTGTCGTGGGATTGTCACACAGATGTCATGGAGATGACTTCGTAGAGTTGGGGATTAAGCGATCGAGCGTCTCCGAGCTAAAGATCGCAGGGCACGAGAAGACAATGTTTTTTACCCAGGTTCGGCCCCTCGATGCGAGGTAAAGACCTACGTCCTGCCTATCCTAGATTGATATTGATATGAATATGGTGTTACAAGGGGTTGGCGATCCATGTGTTGAGTCGCCTCTCTTGGGATGTATGAGAGATAGGGTTTGGAGCTTCGGGTTCTAGGTCCTTGGAGTCCACCTTATAAAGACGGCGGCTTGCAAGGTTACAAGGAAACTTCTCTCCCAAGGAAAGTATGAGTCGGAGTCTTACTTGGAGACTAATCATATGTCTTGTCTTCCAAGTCAAGTTATCTTCGAGCTTCTGGATCCTTCCTCATGATCTTGAGTCGGTCCACTTTCATGTAAGCCCAATAGTGGTGTGACTGCGAATAAGTCGCGCTTTGCTTGAATAAGTCGCGGGATAATTATTCCCCCGACATTAGCACCCAAGCTTCTGGGTGATTTGTAGAATCAGGCGGAAGATTATGTCTTGATGATGATTTTGCGGGCTTGCGTGTGTAGTTTTCGCCGACTTGTCGATGTTGCACTTGGCGACTCGCTGATGATGAGTCGCACACGTAGCGGCTTATTAAGCCGCTGATGTAGAAGCGATGAGTCGCTATCTTTGCGGCTTACTTAGCCACTATGTTGCCAATTGAGCACTTCTGTCTTGGTTGCATTGAAACTGTAGAATCGCGGTAAGTCTTCCGCGAAACACTTGGTGAAAACCACATTTTCCTGTTAGGTATAAGGCTGCGCTGAAATCATAAGAATAATAACTTATGAGTAACAAGATATATCAACCAAAGGTGCTGAGTCACAGACTCAAAGCATAAAAGACCATAAGCATAAAAAAGCTGGTCAATCATTAGAATATAAAAATCTGTCAAATTTTCATGACGAGCCATCTGAGCGCATGTTGAATCATGGCGGCTCAAGTGTATATAGCCACAGCATGTATTTAAAGGTTTTCGAGTCGCTGATTTGACTCGCAAATGGATATTCATATTCTCATGTGCTGCAAAAATTAAATCTGCATATAAACATGGTATATCAATTTAGTAGAAACCACCAAATGTCGGTGGGTGGATGTGTAGCCCCCGAGGGCCGGGTTGCATGCTTGATCATGCTGCTCGGGACTCAAAAATATCTCAATTTAGACAAAAACTTAATTGTCCTAGCCCCCGAGCATTAAGCAGGCATGCTTTCATTATCCTGCTTGATAGCATATCGTTGCAATTTGATCCTGCAACAGATTGACAAATATTGTTGCCGCAAGATAATAATGATATAAATTCCACTTGATGTGGTTGTAGTTAAATAAATAATGGTGGCTTCATCAGCCAATATTAGGAGATAATTATCTCAATCATAAAAAATTTGGCCATGCCAATTCAAACTCGTATGGCCGAGTTATAGGTTCCTGTTAAATCAAAAGGCAAAGCCCCCAAGGAAGTAATGATAACTTGATGATAATATGTTAGCCGTGGCGGCTGGTAATAATTATGATAAAAAGTTAGTACTCCGCATAATAACATATGGTACCTTGCATGATAGCATAGTATAATCTGTATGATAGCAAATGATATGTCGCATGATGCAAATGATATGTTGCATGATGCAAATGATATTTTGCGTGATAGCAAATTGTATTTTGCACGATAGCAAATGGTTGCATAATAGCAAATTGTTGCGTGATAGCAACTGGTAAGATGCATGATAGCATATTGTACGATGCATGATAGCATGTACTTGACTCAGTATTTCCCAAATCTAATGTGTGTTCAGTGTCGAGAACGGCCATGATAGGCAGCCATGATAGGCATCAGACTCGATTGACGCCACACGCGGGTACTTTAATCCTCCTGAATTATCTCTATTACCGTTAAGTAGGTCTTCGCGCGGCTCGGTATTTCCCAGATAAAAAATGCGTGTTCAGGGTCGCTTGGCAGCCATGATAGGCGATCGCACTTCGATTGACACCGCACCCCAGTACTTTGGCCGCATAATGCAAAGATACTTCTGACTTAAGGCGAGAATAACCAGGATTATTGCGTTTAATGGCTGCAATAGCCGTGACGAGCTCTAATTAGCTTTGATGATAACCAGCTCTGATTAGCTGTAAATGTGATACCACGGGTCACTGATTTGACCCAAGAATTGATACAACGAGTCACCTATTTTAACTCAAATATCGATAAGATGAGGATTCGTCAGTGACTCGCAAACTGATGTAATGATGAGCTGGTTGCGACTCATAAAATGATATGGGGGTAAATCACTATGCGACTCATAAATTAATATGACAATAAGTCGATGATTATTTAACAAAATGATATGATGATAAATCATGAAATTGTATAACGATCAGTCATAAATTTATATAATGATAATCATAGAATGACAAATGAATCGACAAATATCAATGCTTGAACATGTAGTGGTGATCTTGATATTCAATGCAAGCTGTAAATAGCTAGACTTTTCAATGCGAGTTGTAAAGAACTCTAATTTGACGAATGTATTGAGAAGTAGGTGTAATTAAATCTACAAAAGTTGATATGAATTTAAAGTCTACGACATGACATAATATGAGTCGCAAAAAAGGCATAATAACCTAAATATGCAGCCCCCGAGATGAACTCGAAGATGAAATTTAATTTTACTGATAAAAGTAAAAAGGCTGCAAAAGTTTGAGCATGATGGCAACTTATCTTGTTTTTAGTCTCCGGGCGTTGATGATGCGATATTATCCTTGGACAGAAGATGTCAATGAAGTAGCCGCGATGGTATTCGCGGCGAGGTGGAGCTGTCCGTGCTGAAACTGAATTTTTTCTTTTCCTTGGAATCTGAACCGGAGCAAGGGTTTGTACGTAGCTTTTCCTTCCATGATTGAACACCAAAATAATTTTCCCCCCAATCCGTGTGTGAGTCAAAGTTGGCAGGTCTTCACGGGGCAGCACAAATATGTTTTCCTTTTCCATACTTTGGTGATTTCCAAAACGTGTATCACTTGGCAGCAAATCGATTCGTCCAGCTCCGTAGCTGATTCTTCCTTTTTCTTCTCCTTTCTTCTCCTAGGACCTTGCACGCACATGGGCTGAGCCTTGAGCTAATGTTGCGACTTATTTGGCTGATCATCAATGTCTTGGCCCTATTTTTGGAAAGTATGGACGCAGCGCTTGGACTCCTGATCGTGTTTAACTCGGACGAGAACTGTACCGCATTTGTTTGGATGTTTTGTCCTTGATTGGATTCGTGAACTCGCCCAAACATGAAACTTGCTGCAGTGCGCGAGCCGCCGACGGAGATCTAACCACTGGAATTGTCTCAAATTTGTTGGAGGGCCTTAGGGTTGTATTCCGCAGGTTTTCACCAGAGGGATCTTTGAATTTATGTACGAGCCGACCTCGATAATTATTTTCCCAAAGTCGCGCGTAGTTTCGTCAGCTTTCGACAGGGTTTCAGTGTTTGAGTCACCCACGGAGATCTAACCGTCGGAATCCGATGCCCTTTGGACAGCTGCTAGGAAACTCGATTGCGCATTTTTTCACCGAAGGGATCGTCGAGATGAGTTTCGAGCCGCCGCCGGTGATGTCCGCCATATGGTCGTTGCTGCTGTCCTGTAACCCGCGCGTGAGGGGCGTTGTCGAAGTTGAGCCCCGAATCGCGCGGTCGAATTTCTCCACGCTTTTTACTCGAGCTTGAGGTAGATCTTGATGTAGATGTTGATGCCGCCAAATCGTTTAGACCGGTGCGACGTTGAAGTCGCCGAGGTTGAATTGATGACACGATCCTCCGTCCCTGGCACAGATCCAGCGCGGAACATGACGCTCTTGACCGCAGGCCCCACGGTGGGCGCCAACTGTCGTGGGATTGTCACACAGATGTCATGGAGATGACTTCGTAGAGTTGGGGATTAAGCGATCGAGCGTCTCCGAGCTAAAGATCGTAGGGCACGAGAAGACAATGTTTTTTACCCAGGTTCGGCCCCTCGATGCGAGGTAAAGACCTACATCCTGCCTATCCTAGATTGATATTGATATGAATATGGTGTTACAAGGGGTTGGCGATCCATGTGTTGAGTCGCCTCTCTTGGGATGTATGAGAGCTAGGGTTTGGAGCTTCGGGTTCTAGGTCCTTGGAGTCTACCTTATAAAGACGGCGGCTCGCAAGGTTACAAGGAAACTTCTCTCCCAAGGAAAGTATGAGTCGGAGTCCTACTTGGAGACTAATCATATGTCTTGTCTTCCAAGTCAAGTTATCTTCGAGCTTCTGGATCCTTCCTCATGATCTTGAGTCGGTCCACTTTCATATAAGCCCAATAGTGGTGTGACTGCGAATAATTCGCGCTTTGCTTGAATAAGTCGCGGGATAATTATTCCCCCGACAGCAGCTATTCATATAATTTCTCTGCATGTTGCCGATTTTGATTCATTTTTTCTCTATTCTGAATTGTACCAAAGTTTGTGATGTGTTTTCGTCTATGACAGTAAACCTTGTCCCACGTATTTTTGTGTCCCATGGCTGGCAGAGGTGGGCCAGGGCCTCATCACCACGTGGTGGCGCGCCAGCAAGGTGGGCCGCGCCACCACATGGTGAGGTCCCATGGTGGCCCACCTTGGCCCCCCTTTTGGCTGCCTCCGGCATCTGACAAAATAGGAACTTCTGGATATTTTCCTCGAATTATTGATCTTCAGAAATATGGTGTCTTGACGGTCCTTTTTCCAGCGGAAATCTGACTCCGGTGTTTAATTCTCCAATAATCATCAAACATGCAAAATAGGTAAAACAACATAAGTATCATCTCTAAATATGAAATATATCAATGAATAACAGTAAATTATGATATGCAAATTAGGTAAAACAACATAAGTATCATCTCTAAATATGAAATATATCAATGAATAACAGTAAATTATGATATAAAATAGTGATGCAAAATGGATGTATCAGCTAGCTGTTGGTCCTTGCCGTGTGATTCAGCTTTAACTTAAGTCTGTTCTTGTGTTTGTGGGGGCAGCAGCTATTCATATAATTTCTCTGCATGTTGCCGATTTTGATTCATTTTTTCTCTATTATGAATTGTACTGAAGTACTGTGCTGTGTTTTCATCTATGACAGTAAATCATTTTGATTTATCATTTTGTAGGGAGCATTGCTACCGGAGCTCTGAACTTCACGTCCACTTCAGCGGCACCTAGTGATGTGACAGAAATTGAAAGTGATCATGAAGAAGATATGGAGAGACCTGAAGGTAGTAATGCTAGGGAAGAGATTGATGAGGACCTTCAAATGTTGGATGAAGCTAGTACTGCTCAAGTGAGGCGACAAGTGGAGCATGCTCAAGCAAAGAATGTTGTTGGTGGCCCAAGAAGGAAGATAAAGAATAATCCGAAGAAAAGGAATGGAGCTGGAATAGTGCAAGTCATGGAGAGATTCGTGAACATCAAAGAAAAGGAAGCTGAAAAGGAATCTGCATAGGAGTTCACAATCAGCAGATGTATGGATGCATTGAAGAAGGTTGATGGTGTGTCGGCTGACGACAAGATGCCCGCCTTGGAGGTCTTCAAAAATGCACAAAACCGTGAGATCTTTGTCAACCTTGTCACTGATAATGATGGAACATCTATCAAGTGGCTTCGTGTCCAGATAACCAAGTTACCGTAAGGTAAGATGATCTTGTTTGTTCCGACATGTCTGGGTCATGGTTCATAGATCATCTATTCAGAAATGGAATGCTTTAACAACGTATGTCTACATTTGTTTGCAGAAACAACTTGTCATGAAGCAAACTTCTTGCTGCGATGATCTTATTTTTGCGAAGATCTTCTTGCTGCGATCAATCATGTCCACATTGTTGCTGCAAGCTTCTTTCTTGTTTATGTGACCATGTTGTCAAATAATCTGGGATAAACCTGGGAAGCAAAATTATATTCGTGAGAATCATTTGATAATTTCGATCAAATTTTGTGTAGTTACCTGGGATAAACCTGGGAGACAGGAGTTATTGTTACGTGATGTTGTGGATTGCTTAAATTGTGTGTCCCATGTGCTGTGAAAACATATTTTTGTTGATGAACTTTCTGCTCATGCTGTTAAAAAATACCAGATTTTTATTATGACCAAAGCGTGGCAATTCTGTAATTATGTGCATCAGGTCTGAGAAAACACCTCTTTGTAAAACTTGTGTACCAAACAACTAGATTTGGTGGGATGTTTTGGTGGAGAAGGGAATTGGGTGGGATTGGGGGTGTTTTGGGTGTGAGAGTGTTTTCACCCAAAACACTAGGGAAAATACACCCCAAAACACCAGAAAACCCTGCTGCCGAACTAGGCCTAAACGCTAAGTAGGGGAGCAGAGACACGAGATGCGAACCCAGTGGAACACGGAACAACAGTGACCCGGTTGTATACTTGATGTAGAAGAGCTGCAACTCACGATGTATTGATCGGGTGCATAGCACGTACATATATAGTACAGAGGAGGCAATCTATCCTAATCTATAGAAGGAAGGACTAGACTTGCCATACAAGAAATACATGCACAATATATATCAACACCCCCCCCCCCCCCCCCCCGCAGTCGAAGCGTCGCCGGACCGACGCAAAGGCTGGATCGAAACTCCTCGAAGGCCGTGGTAGGCAGGCCCTTAGTCATAATGTCCGCGAACTGTTGGGTGGTGGGTACGTGTAGAACACGTACATGACCAAGAGAGACCTGCTCACAAACGAAGTGAATATCGAGCTCGATGTGCTTGGTGCGTCGATGATGAACCGGGTTGGCGGAGAGGTATACCGCTGAGACGTTATCGCAGAAGACGACGGTGGCCTTGGTAACAGGACACAAGAGCTCCTGGAGAAGCTGATGGAGCCACGAGCACTCGGCAACCACATTGGCTACGGCACGGTACTCTGCCTCTGCACTGGAGCGAGAAACCGTCGGCTGTCGCTTAGATGACCAAGAGATGAGCGATGGTCCAAGGTAGACACAATAACCCGAAGTAGAACGGCTAGTGTCGGGGCAGCCAGCCTAGTCAGCATGCGAGTAGGCGGTGATGTCCATGGCAGTGGAGGCATGAAGAGAGAGGCCAAGGTCCATGGTCCAGTGTATGTCACGGGGGCATGCATGTGAAGGCACACCTGCTGAACAACATACTGGAGCTCCGGTCGAGTAAGAGTGAGGTACTGAAGAGCACCGACGATGGAGCTGTAGAAGGCGGCATCCGGAGCAAGAGTCCCAGTGGTGGCGGAGAGCTTGTTCTTCGTGTCGATGGGCGTGGTCACGGGGTGGCAATTAAGCATCCCGGCGCGATCAAGCAACTCGCGGGCATACTTCCGTTGATGCAAGAAGAAGCCATCCGCACGGCGAACCACCTCGATGCCGAGGAAGTAGTGCAGGGGCCCCAAGTCCTTGAGAGCGAACTCAGCACGGAGACGGTCGGTGAGTTGTCGAAGAAGAGGCTCGGTGGATGCCGTCAGAATGATGTCGTCGATGTAGAGCAGCAGGTAGGCGGTGTGAGAACCCTGGCGGTACACAAACAAGGAGGCATCAAAGCGAGTGGAGCGGAAGCCAAGTTGGTGCAGGAATGCTGCGATGCGCTGGTACCAAGTGCGGGGCACCTGCTTGAGTCCGTACAGAGAACGGGACAGCAGGCAAATATGATCCGGGTGGGAAGCATCCATGAACCCGGTGGGCTGCTGGCAGAACACCTGCTCCTCAAGGTGACAATGGAGAAAGGCGTTAGACACGTCCATCTGGTGTACTGGCCATGAGCGGGACACCGCGAGCTGAAGAACGGTGCGAATCGTCACGGGTTTAACGACCGGGGCGAAGGTGTCGGCAAAGTCAACGCCTGCGCGCTGTCGGAAGCCGCGGACCACCCAACGTACCCTGTGACGGTCTAGAGTGCCATCCGGGTGGAACTTGTGCTTGAAGACCCATTTCCCAGTGATGATGTTGGCGTGACGCGGTGGAGGAACTAGCTGCCACGTCTGGTTGCGCTGGAGAGCGTCGAACTCCGCCTGCATCGCCGCGAGCCACATGGGGTCACGAAGAGCTGCCCGGGTAGAGGCCGGCAGCGGCGAGGGAACGGGCGGAGTCGACGGAGCAGGCGCGGAGGTTGATGCGGCGAGGGTGTACGGGTCCGAAGCATACCGCATGCATGGACGGAAAACGCATGCCCGTCCGCAGGTGACGGGGCCGGGCGCCGAAGATGTCGTAGAGGCAGCGGCCGGCAGGCTGTGCAGCGCCCGAGGCGGTGCTCGAGGGCGAGGCAGGAGTCGACGCAACGCCCGAGGTAGAACTCGAGGGCGAAGCGGGAGGCGGCGATGCGGTGCCCGAGACAGGGCTCGAGGGCGGCGCGAGAGGCGGCGAGGGAGCCACAGCAGGCATCACGGCAAGGGCCAGAGGAACACAGCGCCATGGGGTCTCGACCTCGGGGGAGGGAGAAGGAGCCACTACAGTGCCCTATGAGAACGGAAAACACAACTCATCAAAGTAAACGAGCCAGGAAGTGATGACCCGATGAGACACCGGATCGTAGCAGCGGTAGCCCTTGGTGTTAGCGGGATAGCCGAGAAAGACGCATGGCACGGATCGGGGAGCGAGTTTGTGGGGGGGAGGTGGCGGTGGTGTTAGGGTAGCAGCGGCAACCAAAAATCCGGAGATCATCGTAGGAAGGAGGGGAGCCAAATAGGAGGTGGTGAGGGGCATAGTTCCAGCGTGTACGACATGGGTAAAGGTTAATGAGGAGTGTGGCAGTGGCTAAGGCGTCGGGCCAGAATGAAGGTGGTATGTGGGAATGGAATAGGAGGGTACAGACACAGTCGTTGAGGGTGCGGAGAACACGTTCGGCGCGACCATTTTGCTGGGATTTATAGGGACACGTGAGACGGAATATGGTGCCGTGACTAGAGAGGAGAGTGCGTATGGTTAGGTTGTCAAATTCTTTTCCGTTATCGGTTTGGAGAGCATGTATAGGACGACCAAATTGGGTGGAGACATAGGCGTAGAAAGCGGTGAGAGTAGCAGCGACGTCGTATTTCTTACGAAGAGGGAATGTCCACACAAAATGAGAATAATCATCCATTATAACAAGATAATAAGTAAAGCCGGAATGACTAGGTATAGGAGAGGTCCATACATCGCTATGAATTAACTGAAAAGGGAAAGACGCTACTGTGGAAGAATTGCTAAAAGGAAGGCGAACATGTTTGCCTAGGCGGCATGCCTCACAAGAGTGAGCATCCGTTTTATTACACGAAAAGGAGAAACCCCAGAGGATCTGACGAAGTGCGGTGGAGCTAGGATGGCCAAGACGAGCATGCCAAAGGTCGACGCCGGCGGAGAGAGCCCGAGGTCCAGCATAGGATGAAGACGGGGGCTGAACCGGGTATAGCTCACCAGGGCTCTCACATCGGTGGAGCACCATTCGGGTACGGGAATCCTTTACAGAAAAACCAAGGGCGTCAAATTCAACAGTTACGGAATTATCACGAGTGAGATTACGAACGGAAACTAAGTTATGAATAAGTTGGGGAGAAACAATGACATTATGGAGTGACAAGGGTTTAGAGGAGGATGGAAAATTAGTGGAGCCAACGTGAGAGATAGGAAGGGTAGCACCATTACCGACGATGATATGAGAGGATGTGGTGGTGGGAGATGAATGTGAGAGATTACCCGGGTGAGCAGCCATGTGAGCGGATGCTCCGGTGTCCATGAACCAGTCGCTGCCGATGTAGTTGCCGGGGTGGGAGCCTGCTGGAGGGCGGTGAAGAGGGCCGGGTCCAAAGGAGCCGGGGCGGTTGGCGGTGCAGCGGCATGTCCAGGGTAGCCGGGGGCTGCGCCAGCCGGCAGGCCACCGTAGGTCATGGGCACGACGCCATAGCCGGGCTGCGGGGCGGCGTAGAAGGCGTGATGAGCCGCCGGGCGCGGGCCAAGGAGACTCGGGGCAGGCGGGCGGGGCATCGGCATGGTGTAGGCGTGGACGACTCCCGTCCATGGGTTGTGGCCGCCACTCCAGGGCGGCGTAGGCTGCGGGTTGGCGGGGCGAGGACCACCACCGCAGCCACGGCCACGGCGATGACGCCATTGCTGCTGTGGCTTAGGCTGTGGCTGAGGCACGGGTGTCATGGGCACGGGCGGGCGCGGCGCAGGAGTAGGGGCGCCACGGCCGACGCCGGCGGCCAGCGCGGTGTGGGAGGCGCGCGTGCGGAGGATCTTCAGGCGCCGTTCCTCAAGGCAGAGGTAGTCCACCGCCCGCTCGAAAGTGGGGTTATCCACGAGGGAGAGGTTGGAGGCGGCGTTGCCGAGGTCCTCGCCGAGACCGGCTGTGAGGGTGGAGAGGAGGATCTGATCACCAAGCTAGAACCTGATGTCGTTGAGCTCGTCGGAGAGTGTCTTGAGGCGCAGGCAGTACGCGTCGAGGGAGAGGTCATTCTGCTAATAGCCAAAGAACTCTTGCTGCAAGAAGACCACCCATTGGAGCTTGTTGTCGGTGAAGAGCCCGATGACCTTGGTCCACACCTTGTGAGCGTCGTCGCCGTCGCGGAAGACGGTATGGAAGATGTCCGGCGAGACGGTGAGGAAGATCCAGCGGATGATGGTGGCGTCGATGGCGAACCAGTCGGAGTCGCGCCGCATGGTGAGGAGGTCGGTGGTGCCGTCGATGTGGTCGGAGAGATTGTACTCACGGAAGAGAAGGTTGAAGTAGGTTTTCCAAGCGAAGAAATTGGCGGCGGAGTGGGAGAGCTTGACGGGGACGTGATCGGAGATGGGGACCTCACGAAGCTTGAAGGGGTCGGGGCTGGAGAAGGTGGAACTGGAGGAGGCGACGGGGTTGCTCGAGTTGGAGATGTCGGACATGGTGGCGGCGGCTGAGGTGTAGGGTTAGGGTTGTGGGCGCACGGCTGGGAGAGGAAGAGCGGCGCGTGGTGGGAGGAGGAGGGGCGACGGCCTACCAGGAGGAGGCGGCGGCGTGCTAGGGCTAGGGGAAGGCGACGGCCTGCCGGTTGAAGGGGGCGGCGGCGCGCTAGGGCTAGGGGAAGGCGACGACCGGCCGATGGGAGAGGGCGGCGGCGCGCTAGGTTAGGATCAAGAGGAAACTGATACCATGTAGAAGAGTTGCAACTCACGATGTATTGATCGGGTGCATAGCACGTACTGTACATATATAGTACAGAGGAGGCAATCTATACAAGGAAGGACTAGACTTGCCATACAAGAAATACATGCACAATATATCTCAACACTTGACCCTCATGTCAAATGGCAGCATCTTACCACTTGCTAAGTTCGGTTGGAGAGCTCTACTGCTTGAGCACCTCATTCCAGTTCCTAACGATTTAGGAAGAAAACTTTATATCTTTGTGCGCCAAATGGGAAATACTACAACTTTGTAGTTATAAGGTTTCGCTAGTTTGGAACTTTCTATATTGCGATTTTGTGAAAAACATTTCTGGTCCAAATGGCATTGCCATGTTTGAGTAGGCAAATGAATTTTTCAGAATGTAAAACCTTGTCAAATAGTTAGAGGGCTACTAGAATATGCCATTTATTATTTTTACTTATTTTTACCCACTTAAAAAAATTAAATAAATGGGAAACCATGACATAGTTTGTCGAAACAAGGCCATATTTCACACACTCATGGTATATTTCACACACTCATGGTAATGCATCAATATGGTATAGCCAAAGGTGTGAGATTTCAAGCATTGCATGAAAATGCATCAATATGCACCAAAATGAGCTACAAAAGAGCCCCAAAGGTAGCCCAAACAGCCCCATTTCTAATCCTGTCATTTTTTTGACCTTCTCCAAATGATCTCAAACTCTAGGGTTAACATCTATTACACTAATATAGTGTCCTTGACCAATATGGAGTCATTTCTCAAAACATAAACCACCTCTCTTCACACATGAGAGTTCATAGTTTGAGATGTGAGATTTCACACCATATTGAAGTATTTCTTGTTTGATATATATCTAGACCTTATTTATCAGTTGGAGTTGTTAGTACATGACAAATTAAGACCATGTGCACTGGATTTTTTTTTTGAAGTTTTATGAATATTTTATGATTATTTCAAAATCAGCCAAACCCAAGTTTAACCAACATTTAAACAAGTTTAAAATACCAAAATGAAAAACTAAGCCTGGGTCATTCTTAGTCACACCAAAATGAAGCTTTGGTGATTTTTTCAAATTTTTTAAATTTTCAAAACATCAAACCCTCTCTCACTTCCTTGAACTCTCTGCAACTTCGTTCGTGGTAAGTCATTTGTGTGAAGGATTTCTCATGAAAATACTCATATACCAAGTTTATATTTTTTTTCATAACTATGTCATGTAAGTAGACCATGTGCGCTGGTTTTATGTTATTTTGATTTTTTTTGAATTATTTGTGCTCATTTGAATGTTTGGTCAAACTTTGCACAAAACCGTTGACCGACTCAAAATCAAAGTTTATATTTTTTTGATAACTATATCATGTAAGTAGACCATGTGCGCTGGTTTTATATTTATTTGATTTTTTTTGAATTACTTATGCTCAACCCTAGCTCATTCTATCGATATCGTGAACGTGTGAATGTTGGAATTGAAATGTGGATATAACAAGTTTTATATTTTTTATAGTAACTTAGTTGCATAAGTAGACCATGTGCGCTGGTTGTATGTTGTTTTGATTTTTTTTTGAATTAGTTGTGCTCAACCCTAGCTCATTCCATCGATAGCTTGAATTGTGTGAATGTTTTTCATTTAACTATGAATATAACAAGTTTTAAAAAAAAATTAGCAACGTAGTTGCATAAGTAAACAGTGAGCGAAAGTATCATATTTATTTGATTTTTTTCTAAATTATTTATGCTCAACCCTAGCTCACTGAAACCCTAAACCCCGGAAACCCTAAACCCCATCCGAAACCCCGTCCAAAACCCCCGGAAACCGTAATCCCCGTCCGAAACCCCGTCCGAAACCCACCCTGCTTCAACCTTAGACTGAGGATTAGGGGAAGCCCTTGCTAATTTTTTCTATAATTTTGGGGACAAATTATAACACACTTGTAGTTTAAATCGCGTTAAATAGTGTTAAATCTGAGATTCACAAATTTGTCATTTTTACACAGACCAAACTATACAATATTTCACACTCAAATTTTGCACACTATTGTAAATAATCATTATCAACATTCGGAATTTTTTTCACATTTTTTTCAAAAATTGAAAATTTTCGAATTTTTTGTACTGTTCATTATCAACATTCGGAATCTAGATCTCATATCCAAAAAATTGTCATTTTTACACAGCCCAAACTACACAATATTTCACACTCAAATTTTGCACATAAGAATAAATGTTCATTGTTGACATACAGGATTTTTTTCATATTTTTATCTAAAACTTGAAAAATTCGAATTTTTTAGATCTAGATCTAGATATTAGATCCCGAAATTTTTCATTTTTACATAGACCAAACTACACAATATTTCACACTCAAATTTTGCACATAAGAATAAATGTTCATTATTGACATCAAGGATTTTTTTCATATTTTTATCTAAAACTTGAAAATTTCGAATTTTTTAGATCTTAGATCCCGAAATTTGTCATTTTTACATAGACTAAACTACACAATATTTCACACTCAAATTTTGCACACTAGTATAAATAATCATTATCAACATTCGGAATTTTTTTTCAATTTTTTTTCGAAACTTGAAAATTTCGAATTTTGTATTGTTTAAATCTCAGATTTAGATTCGTCAATAGTGGGCCTCCTGTGAGAAATTTAAACATTTCCAAAAAAAAAAGCTGAAACTATTAAATTCATGACATGTGGGTCCCAACCGTCAGAAGTTAACAGTCAAACCATTGACCAGATAGGAGACGGCAAGAGTCACGGAATAAGTCTTTGCACACAGACTAGGGGCAAAACTGAGCACGATTCGCAGCTGAGGGCAAAACTGAGTACATGGCGACATCTGAGGGCCGCCTGATAATTAACCCTATAAAGAAGGAGTGGATGGTATTACGCGAAGATGTGTTCCTGAATATGAACAACAAGAGATATTGAGAAAATGTCATGGTAGTGCTTATGGAGGACATCATGCTGGAGATAGAACCGCACACAAAGTTCTACAATCAGGTTTTTATTGGCATACTCTTTTTAAATATGCAAGAAAGTTTATTTTATCTTATGATGAATGTCAAAGAGTTGATAACATCTCTAGGCGCAATGAAATGTCTATGAGTTATTCTCTTGTTATTGAACCATTTGACTGTTGGGGATTCTACTTCATGGGTCCTTTTCATCCTTCAGAAGGTAATACTCATATACTTGTTGCTGTTGATTATGTTACTAAATGGGTAGATGCCATACCTACAAAAAGTGCTGATGGTGAGACCTCTTTAAAAATGCTTCAGGATGTTATTTTTCCTAGGTTTGGTGTGCCTAGATATCTTATGACTGATGGAGGTTCTCATTTTATTCATGGTGGTTTTAGAAAGACCCTTGCTAAATATGGAGTTAATCATAGAATTGCTTCAGCATATCATCCCCAAACAAGTGGTCAAGTAGAATTATCAAATAGAGAAATTAAATCTATCTTTTAAAAGACTGTTAATAAATCTAGGAAAAATTGGGCTAGTAAGTTAAATGATGCTTTATGGGCTTATAGAACTACTTATAAAAACCCTATGGGTATGTCTCCTTATAAAATGGTTTATGGAAAAGCTTGTCACTTGCCTTTGGAATTAGAACACAAAGCTTATTGGGCAGTGAGGGAACTTAATAGAGATTTTAAACTTGTCGGTTAGAAAAGATTGCTTAACTTAAGTTCTTTAGATGAATGGAGAAGTGAGGCCTATGAAAATGGTAGACTTTTTAAAAACACAGTTAAGAAATGGCATGATAGGAGAATTCTTAAAAGAGAGTTTAATGTTGGTGAGAAAGTTCTATTGTATAGGTCTCGTCTCAGATTTTTTGCAGGAAAATTACTCTTAAAATGGGAAGGACCTTTTATTATTGTGGAGGTGTATCGTTCAGGTGCAATAAAGATTGCTTCACTCAAAAATAACTCTACACAAGTGGTGAATGGGCAAAGACTCAAACATTATATTTCTGGAGATTCTTATAATGAAGATGTTGATATTATTCAAGTGGTGACTCCGGAAGTTTTAATTGAAAAGCAAATTCATGGGACTTCAGAGTTTGTTTTCAAATAGGTAATAGTTTCGGTAACAAAAAAGTTTGTGTTTTACTTTCCAAGAGTTATTTTCATGGCTTTTATTAAATATGGAAAATTAAATGCCAAACCGGGTAGGAAACGATGCCCGAGGGCACCACACCACGTGGCGGCGCGGGCCCACCCTTGGACACGCCACCACATGGTGTGGGTGCCTCGGAGCCTGTCTCCGACCAGGTTTCTTCCAGTACCTTCCTTTTGTTGCAAAACTTTTTGCTATTTAATCCCCCGGATCCCCCGAGGTCCGTATATCGTCTTCTCGTCGTGTTTTCTTTTCGAGCTGTTTCTGCCAGATTTCATCTTCAAGTTTTAGAGGCACCATGGTCTCCACCAACAATAACAAGGGCAAGGAGCCTTTGGAAGATGATCTCCAAGATCCTATGCTGGAGGAGGAGATCAAGAGTGAAGATGAAGAAGAAGTGGAAGAAGATCCGCGTCAATACCCTCGCGCCACCATTGCAAGCATTGGAGTGGTGGCGAACCCTTTCAACCTCAAGAGAGACACGCGGATGAGCACCGGAGGGAAGGTTCCCCGTCGCTTTTTGGCTCCAAGGACATCTTCTCCAGGCATCAATAATCCCTTCCACACTCTAATCCATAAGCATCAAATTGAAAGAATCCCTGAGGCAGAATTGCACAATAGCTGGAATATAGATCATTCTAACAGTGCAGGGAAAAAGAGCTCTAAGTCTGATGAAAAGTGGGGAAACAACTCCAAGAGCTAGGATTCACAGTCTGACAAATTCATGAACCGTATCGAGCACAACACGGAGTTGATTCATATTCTCACCCACAAGATTGATGAACTGAAGGAGCTAGTTGATAAGCTTATTAAGGATTCACCATCACTGACGTAGGAGTAATTCATCATTGGTATTGGCATCCCCTTGGCTTGTTCCAAGCTTGGGGGGAGTGCCGCGGTATCACACCATTATCTTTACCTTTTACATTTCAATAGAGTCATATCATGAGTAGGGAAGTTATCTTATAGGATGGTTTGCAGTGTGGAAGTATCTCTCTTTTAGTTGGTTATCTATGTATCCCTTGGTGTGAGTTGCCGTTATGGAATATTAATGAGAAGTTTCATCATTTACTTTCTGCATACTTTATTTTAGTTTGCAAATTCTGTCATATGGATGATCTTGTTTGTCGGAGTATCGGCATTGGAGACAGGAGATGGGGGTCCTCCAGCCGAGGGTGAATCGAGGGGAGGAAGGTGGACGTCGTCGAGGTCGGGATCTAACACGGCGGTTTACCCAGCTTTAGGCTCCACGGCGGTGGCGGAGCCCTACGTGCTGCTATAACTCACTATAAGGCGAATTGCCGTGTTACAAGTTACAATGAGTAGATCGGATGTAGGATGAGTTGCCCTAAAGGCTTCCCTGGTCCGGCTTATATAGGCGGCCGGACCTAGGGTTACAGGAATATTGCGTGTTCGGCAAGTATTGGGAGTCCTAATCCTATCTGCCAAGTCCACTGCCTTCCGTCTTGGACTTGTCGGCGTCGTGGGCTGCGGCCTTGGGCTCCTCCTTGCCGGCATCTGCTTCCTTAGTCGTCAGCTATCTGGGCCACCCGGCGGGCAAAAGGCTTTGCCACCACTTCGGGCCACCCTGGACTAGCCGGATTACTCCATGTTGGTTGTACCCCCTTGTGGTATGACCCCAACATTAGCCCCCAGGAGGGTCCGAGTTCTACAGTTGCCGGCTTGTCTTCATCCTGCAAATGTTGTCGGTTTCTGAAGAGCTTGGATCCTTCTGAAGTTGAATCAGGCGGCAATCCAACAAAAGTAGCCAGAACTTTGCCGCCAACATGGGTAAGACGGCCTGACCTCCTGTCAGGAATCTTTTCCCTGAGTTGTCACGTTGATGGGACTGGTCAAGTCCATCGTGACGTCACTGGGTTCACGACAGTTTCAAACACATCGCGTACACGATGATGACCACCCCACTACGCGTGAGAATCGAGGTGCCGGCGCCGCTCGTCGTCGCCACCGCGGTTAGATGGTGGACACGTGTCCTGCATCGTGGCTTGCCCACCACATGCGCAAATCTCGGAGCAGTTGGGGTAAATAAACAGGTCGATTCCTTTGGAGAGAGATTACTGCGCCATTTCCCCCTTCTTGCTTTGCTTGATCTTCTGCGCTTCGCTCCCGCGGCTGCTCCGGCGAAACCTCGCTCCACCACCACCCGTACAATGGGCAACTCCGGCGAAGTCCGAGCTTCTCCGGCCACGGGCAAGCATTCTTCGACTGCGGGATCTGAATCCCGTACGGCGGCGACGGCGGCGCCACTCGACATCGGCCCCTTGGCTTCCATGCCTCCCGAGACGAACGCGGGCGGCGTCGGGGCTTCTTCCTCCACTCCGGTGGTTCCCTCCGCTCCCTCCACGGCCTTCCCCTTCCTTCAATGAGGGCTGAGGAGGCAGACGCGACGGCGGAGATTGGGGACCCCGGCGATGAGCTCGCCACAGAAGAAGAAGAAGAAACGGCGGACCTCGGGTCCCGATACTGGCTTGCGTCCTGCATGACGGAGGCCTGTGTGGAAGAGTTGTCGGAAGCCGGATTCCTCCCCCGAAGACGGAGTGTTTTTGGCGGATTCCCGGCAACAAGCTCATCCCCGAGCCCCAAGGTGACGAAAGGGTCGTCTTGGCGTCCCACCTCCTGCGCGGTATGGGTTTGCCACCTTCCGCCTTCTTTTCTGCAGTACTTAAATACTACGGGTTGCAGCCGCATAATATCGCGCCCAATAGCATCTTAGTTTTAGCCGGCTTCCAAGCCTTGTTCGAGGGCTACTTAGGCATAGCTCCCACCGTAGAGCTATTTAAGTACTGTTTCCTGTGCCGCCGGCAAACTATTGCTGACGGCTAGTTGGCGACGTGCGGCAGCGTCACGTTTAACTGCCGCCGAGGTAGCTGGTATCCAAAGATCCCGGTCGTTGACTCGGTGAAGAATTGGACCAGCACCTTCTTTTATTGCAAGGACATCCCGGCACCCGGTCAGACGGTGGGGATTCCCCCTTTTGAGAATTGTCGGCCAAAGTACGCGGACCACTGGGCGGAGAAGCCGGCAACCAACTTGCCAGAGGAACAACGCCGTGCTTTTAGGCGGATCGAGTTCCTCACGAAGACAATGGAGCCCCCCTGTCTCGATGGAGTCAACACCGTCGTGTGTTGGCTGTCGAGGAAGATCATGCCACTTCAGCACCGCCCACTGAAGATGTGCGAGTACCAGCCGAACGCAGCCGACAATGCCACTCTTGACGAGGATGTGCTGCTTATCCGGCTGAGGGCCCTCGTTGTGCCCGCCAAAGTTAAGGCGGCGGAGGGTGTCCCCATGTTCACCTTCGACAACCCTGCTCCAGCGGTAAGATGTTTTTAACTTATGCATCAATCATATGCCGACTTCTTTTCTTCGTGTTAACATATAATTTTCTCCGCAGCTGATGAGACTGGCGGAGAATGAGATGGCTCCTCTCTGGTACGAGCCGGATGCTAGCAAGGCCATGAAGCGCAAAGCTCCCGCCGCCTCTACCAAGGACATGGAGAGGAAGAAGAAGGCGGCATTCACTGCCGCAGCCGACGCCGACAACCTTGCGGACAAAGCCTTCGGCAAGCGGTAAGAAAACACCTTGATGCCTTTTTTGCACACATTGGTACAATGCCTTAACTTTCTTTTTGTCTTTCATGCAGCATAAAGCTTACCATGCCGAAGCTGCGCGCGCGGCTTGCAGGCGGCTGCCGGCAGAGGGAAATTGTCCCGCATGTCGCCTGCCCATGCTCCCAGCACCCCAGTGACATTCTTCCCGGGGACATACTCTGAGGGCCAACCTGGGATAAACTACGCCACCAGGACTGCGAGGAAGACGGCCACCAGCAAGAAAACTACTGACCCCACTCCACCAACAGCTGAAGCTTCGGCTAATGATGCTGCCACCTTCATTAAGATGAAGGTGGAGATGGAAAATGCTGGTGCCGGCACGTCGGATTCACGTCCTCGTGCTGCCAGGGTGATAAACCCCCTTCAGACCCTTGTCGACATGCATCGAAGCTGCCGCGGCTGGTGGGACCAGCTGTATGAAGAAATTGAGGTAAGCCGGCCTATAGCCCCAGCCCCTGATTACATTGGCGGTTAAGATTTTCTTTAGGTGCCAAAGTGATCATCAAGCTAAACTAGCCGGAGACTTATCCTCTTTTTGCTCCTTGTTCGACAGATCACTCTCTCCTCTAACAAGGAGCTTTTCAAGCCGCAGAGGCTAAAAACAATGAATGCCGCCAACTGAAGCAAGATCTTGAGCTGAAGAACGCCCAAATTGCGAGTTATGAAGATGCCGCAAAAAGGATGAAGGTGACAAATTTTAGTTTGCCTTCAGTTTTTTCCACTTCTTTACACGCTCTTCGACAACTTGCTTTAGTCGAACTTTCATTGCAATAATTTTTGTAGAACTGTTAAGCACTGCCCAAGAAATTCTTGCAAATTCGGGTGACATGCAAGCTCTAATGAACGAAGCTGCAGATCTTGCCGAAACGATCCTCAAGCTGAAGGCGGATCATGCCAAGGAGTTGGAGAAACGTGATCTGGCCCACACCCAAGCCCTCAGCAAGCTGACTGAACAGCTGGAGAACTTGAGCAATAACTTGGCGACCGTCACCCAGAACACCAAGACCCAGCAAGAACTGCACGCCCAAGCTGTTCGACGGGCTGAAGACAAGCTTGCTCAGCACGAAGAAGAGATCGCCGCCATCCAGGAGCATGTGCTAGGTACGATCCGTCAACTTGCGTTTCGCCATTTGAGCAACTTTATGTCCGTCTTAACCGTTTGTCCGTTGACTTCAGTGCCTCAGGTTTCGATGATCAATCCGACTCTGCACCACGCCCCTCTCGTCTCCGTCAAATTGACGTCTTAATCCGCCACGCCGTCAATGTCGGACAAGCTCTTGCCAACAAACTCTACCCTAGCAAGGAGAGCGATCCCATTGACTTCGAATTCCTGCCTGAGTTTCTTGAGAACTTAGCCAAGAATACGAAAGCAACATGCGATCGGCTGCGAGGGGAGGTGCAAAGAAGGCGCTCGTGCTGACCAAGGCCTGGTATCCGGATGCCGACATCCACCAGCTGACAGAATTCATGCCAACTGAAGATGAAGACGGCAACACCATTGACGTTGCGCAAGTGCAAACCTCTGTGCAGTTGTATGCCACGCGTGTCGCCAATATGGTGGACCTCGGCAAGTTCTACAAGCCACATCCAGATCCTCATGCCGAGGCGAGTACTTCAGCAGCCCCAGCCCCAGGCTGGCGGACGAAGAGTTGGTGGATGACGAGGATGTTCCTGAAGGCAGCGCTAGCCCCAAGACCACTCGGCACCTTCTGTTTAACCTGCACAAACAAATGATGATCCTGCATTAGTCTGTAATGCAGAAGAAAACTTGTCGGGCTTTGTAAACTTTAATTATTTTGTGTTGGGCCAACTTTTATGCTACACTTGGCGGTAGGCTAACTTAAGTGGCCCGCCTTAAAATGTGTTTTGTGTTCATGCATTTGACTTTTTCGTATGTTGGCGGTACCTCATCACAGTGACTTTAGCTGTGCCAACCAGGTGCTATACCAATTAGTTTAGACACAGAGACCAAAGCCGGCATTTTGGTGCCAACTACATACTACTAGGCAACCCATGCATAAACAAACAAAACAGACAAACTAGGCGGTGCAAAATTTGTTTTGCTTTTAATTTTGCCGGCGGGCGGCAGATGTCAAAAGTTGTCGGACCATTGGCTCTGAGCCTAGAGAAAAAATCTATTTGGTAACTTTTTTGACATGGCATGAGAATAAATGATGACAAGAAAAGACAAAAGATGGCATGACTCTCAAAACGAAAATGAGCACCACAGACTTTTATTTCATGATCATAATGTACTTGTTACAATGTGGAAATTGCTAAGTGTAAAAGGACGTAGCTGCTCAATGTTCCAAGGCCTCTTGGTTTCCTCATACTTGTCGTCGACTTTTCGTTTGCGCTTGCGGCCACGAGTCTTCCTGTAGCCGTCTTTGATATCCATCAAGTAGTAGGATCCATTGAGCAACACCTTGCTGACCACGAAAGGTCCTTCCCATGGCGGGGATAGCTTATGCAAGCCTTTCCTGTCTTGGATTAGGCGGAGAACTAGATCACCTACCCTAAAGCTTCGTTTCCTAACTCTACGGCTATGATAGCGGCGTAGGCTTTGCTGGTAGATGGCTGATCGAGCCAAGGCAACATCTCGCTCTTCGTCAAGTAGGTCTAGTCCGTCCTGTCTTGCATCTTCTGCGTCTTCTTCGACGTAGGCTTGCATTCTGGGAGAATCGAACATCATGTCGGATGGCAGTACTGCCTCAGCCCCATAGACTAAGAAGAAAGGAGTAAACTTGGTTGATCTGTTTGGAGTCGTACGCAAACTCCAAAGGACAGATTGCAATTCGTCAACCCAAGCCCCAGCTGCCCTGTGCAATGGTACTTCGAGACGTGGCTTAAGCCCCTGTAGACTAAGCCGTTTGTACGCTCTACTTGACCATTTGCTTGTGGATGAGCAACAGAAGCCAGGTCAAGGCGGATGCCGTGCTTGTAACAGTACTCCTCAACTTCGCCTTGGGAGAGATTCGTGCCGTTGTCGGTGATGATGCTATGAGGCACCCCGAACCGAGCGATTATTCCCCACAGAAAACTGGCGGCAGTGGCGCCATCAAGCTTTTTGATAGGTTTAGCTTCAACCCATTTTGTGAACTTATCTACGGCCACAAGCAAGTGTGTGTAGCCGCCAGGTGCCGTCTTAAAGGGTCCAACCATGTCTAAGCCCCAGACTGCGAAGGGCCAGGTGATAGGTATTGTCTTGAGCGCCTGAGCCGGCATGTGAGGTTGCCGAGCATAAAGCTGGCAACCTTTGCATGTCCTCACAATTTCCTCAGCGTCTGCCTTGGCCGTCAACCAATAGAATCCTTGCCGAAAAGCTTTCGAGACAAGGGAACGAGACGCAGCATGGTGACCACAGTCGCCAGAGTGAATCTCGTCCAGCAGGTTGCGACCTTCCTCCGATGAAATACAACGCTGGTAAATTCCGGTGGTGCTACGCTTGTATAGCTCACCGTTGATAATTGTGAATGCTTTGGCTCTTCTATGATTTGCCGCCTTAATACCTCATCATCCGGCAACTCTTGGTTCGTCAGGAAATTCATGTAAGGGGTGTCCAGTCCGGCTTTACCAAATAGACAGCGTAGCTTGCATCTTCTACTGGTTCTGCCTCTCTGGATCCAAGTGGTCAGCTCCTTTTATGGACGGCTTGTAGAGGTGTTCCAGGAAAACATCTTTTGGCACCTTTTTGCGCTCAGATCCAAGTCTGGCAAGTGTGTCTGCCGCCTCGTTCTGAGCTCTCGGGATGTGGCGAACTTCGTAACCCAGGAAGCATTTGGCGAATTCGTCAACAGTGGCTCTGTAAGCCGCCATCGTCGCGCTTTTTGCGTCCCAAGTTCCTCGAATTGCTGTGCCACCAAGTCGGAATCGCCGTAGCAGAGGATGCGTGGATGCCGATTTCTTTGGCTATGTGCAAACCATGAAGGAGCGCTTCATATTCGGCAACGTTGTTTGTTGCCTTGAAATGAATTTGGAGCACGTAGCTCAACTTGTCTCCTTGTGGGTTTCTAAGCACAACCCCAGCCCCAGACCCTTGGAGCATCTTGGATCCGTCAAAATGCATGATCCAGTACTCTGACTCAGGGAGAGGGATTTCCTCCATGCTTTCTGTCCAATCTGCCACGAAGTCGGCAAGCGCCTGAGACTTGATGGCAGTTCTGGGCTTATACGTGATGTCGAACGCAGCAAGTTCGATACCCCATTTGGCGACTCGGCCCGTGGCCTCAGCATTATTTATGATATCACCCAATGGTGCTTTGCTCACAACCGAGATGGAATGATCCTGAAAGTAATGCCTCAACTTTCTGGCGGCGAAGAATACGCCGTATGTCAGCTTCTGGTAATGTGGGTAACGCTGTTTTGAAGCGGAAAAAACCTCACTAACAAAGTAGACTGGCCTTTGTTCGAGATTCCGAGCCTTCTGTTTTGCGTTCCACAGCCAGGACGACGCTAACAACCAAGTTGGTTGCAGCGACGTAAAGCAGCATGGGCTCCTCTGAACGAGGTGCTGCCAAGATTGGCGGAGATGTTAACGCAGCCTTAAGCTGTTCTAAGGCGGCATCTGCTTCATCTGTCCACTCAAAGTTGTCGGATTTCTTCAACAGCCGGTAGAGGGGCATTGCCTTTTCTCCAAGGCGGCTGATGAAACGACTGACGGCAGCGGCTGAACCAGCTAAACGCTGCACGTCCTTAAGGCAACGGGGCCTCTGTATGTTGAGAATCGCTTTGATTTTCTCTGGATTCACCTCAATTCCTCGTTCGGAAACGATAAAGCCGAGCAGTTTGCCGGCAGGAACCCCAAAGGTGCATTTCTTTGGGTTGAGCTTCATCCTGTACACGCGGAGATTATCAAAGGTTTCTCGCAGATCGTCGAGCAGGTCCGCCTTTTTGCGAGACATGACGGCAATGTCGTCTATGTAGACGTGAACATTGCGACCAATTTGCTCGTTTAGGCATCTCTGCATGCAACGCTGGTAAGTTGCGCCGGCGTTTTTCAGACCGAAGGGCATCGTTACGTAACAAAAGGTTCCTACGGGGGTAGTGAACGACGTTTTCAACTGATCCGACTCGCGCAGTTTAATTTGGTGGTACCCGGAGTACGCATCCAAAAAACACAGCAGTTCAGAGCCGGACGTTGCGTCGACAACCTGATCTATACGAGGCAACGCGAAGTGGTCCTTAGGACAGCACTTGTTCAAACCGGTATAATCGATACACATCCTTAGCTCTTTATTAGGTTTCGGAACCATTACAGGATTTGCCAACCAGTCTGTATGCACTACTTCCCTAATGAAACCAGCATCTTGTAACTTGATGATCTCCTTTCCTATTGCACGCCGCTTTTCCTTTCCCTGGCGCCGCGCCGCCTGCTTCACCGGCTTGGATCCTTCAAAAACGTTGAGAGAGTGCTCGGCAAGTTCCCGGGGTACACCTGGCATATCAGCAGATGTCCATGCGAAAATGTCCCCGTTCTCACGGAGGAACTTGACGAGCGCGCTTTCCTATGCGTCAGATAAGCCGGACCCAATGGTGACTTGCTTGGAGCTGTTGCCCGGCACCAGGTCTACCTGCTTTGTGTGCTCCGATGCCTTGAAGGTGCTCTTGTTGTCGGCGGTTTTGACGCCTGCCGGCAACTCGTTTGACTTTGCTTCCTTCCTTAGCATCTCTAGCTCTTCAGCGTGGAGGACGGCCTCAGCAAAGGTGGCGTTTCCTCTTTCACACTGCTTAGCCTTCTCGAAGTCGCCATTGATGGTGATGTACCATTGGGTCCAGGCATCTTCAACTTGCTGTAGATGTAGCATGGCCGAGCCATGAACTTGGCGAACGCCGGGCGACCAAATATGCAGTGATAAGCGCTTTTGAAGGGGACTACCTCGAACCGAAGAAATTCGGTACGATAATTGGTTTCTGTACCAAAAGTAACCTCCAGCCTTATGCTGCCTATAGACTTCGCCTGCTTTCCCGGAACGATGCCATGAAACTTGACCTTGCTGTAGTCAAGCTGGCTTTCCGTCAAATTCATGCGCTTCAGTGTCTCTTCATACATAATGTTGAGACTGCTGCCACCATCCATCAGCACCTTAGTAAGCCTGAAGTTGTCGACGATAGGGTCGACGACAAGAGCGTACTTGCCGGGGCTAGGTACGCGATCGGGGTGGTCCTCTCTGTCCCATGTGATTGGCATCTCGGACCAGTTCAAGTATTGAGGGACGTCTGGCATCGTGGTTTAGCTCACGAAGTTCCGCCTTTTCCTCTTTTGCCGAAGGAGTTCCCAGGAAACAGACCAAGCTGCCGTGTACCTTGGGAAACTTTTTGTCCTTGCGTGGCGGCTTGGGGTCCTCATCCTCAGAGATGGACATCGCTCCTCGTCGTCTTCCTTTGTTTCTTTCGCCGCCTTCTTCATCTTTTTGGGCTTATAGCCCACCTCAGGTCTTTCTTGGCTTCGTCCATGAACCGGCACTCTCCCAGCGTGTGGTTGACTTTGCCCTGTCCCGCGTGGATTGGGCAAGGTAAAGATTTGGCGTATGCCCACGACAAGCGATGCTTGCCGGCGTTATCCTCCTTGCCCTTCCATTTGTTATCGCCACCACCGCCTTTTCCTTGAAGGCGGCAGCGACCTCATTTGACGGTCCGGCTTTGTCTTCCTGGGGAGCCTTGCGCTTGTTGTTGGCGCGCCTTCCTGGTGCCATGTCGTGGAGGGCATCAGTTTCACGGGCGTCGTCATCAGCTTGCGCATACATGCCGGCTACTTCCAACATGACTCCGAGGCTTTTGCACTGCATTCGTATGAGCTTGTGCCTGAGGCTGGACCCTTGAGTAGTCCTGTGTGAAGGCATGGATGGCCTGGTTGTCGTCTACGTTCTCACAGCTAGCCTTGGTCTGGATCCATCTGGCCAGAAAAGCAGTTGCTGACTCGCCTGGGCTTTGCACACACCTTGTCATATCGGTCTATGTGTTGGGCCTCTTGTACGTTCCTTGGAAGTGCTGGGTGAAAACCCGCTCCATGTCACGCCAGCAATGCACTGACTTTTCCGGCAAGTTCTCGATCCAGCTTCGAGCCGTTCCTTCCAGCATTAGGGGGAGAAAACGTGCCGCCACCAAACCGTCGCCGCCGGCAATCTGGACTGCCAACGCGTAATCCGAGAGCCATGAGTTCGGCTTGTCCAGACCACTGTACCTCGGGCATGTTTTCGACACGGATGTCATGTCCCTTGGTACCGCAGCGGTGCGGATTGCTGAGCCAAAACACACAGGTCCAAGATACGACTGTTCTTTTCCAGCCTTGATGTCGTTGAGGCGGTGCCTTGCGTCTTCTGGGTTGAGTTGTCGGACGTTTCTATCAACGTCTGGCTCGTCCTGCGCGGCCCTACCTCGCTGAGCCTGGGCTCTTCATTGTGGATACTGCGTCTGCCACCGTGCCTGGGCATGGGAGGGGGGAACGCATGCGATCTCTGCTTCGTCTTGGCGGTGGTGGGCCATTGTTGCGGCTGCCGCCGCCTTGTGGTTGCTTGTCGTTTCCTCGGCTGCCACCTGCGTTGTGCCTAGGCGCGGGAGGTGCTTCGTTCTTCTGACCGCCAGTGCGTGACGCCTCGTCCCGCTGCCTTTTGGGAGGCGATGGTTTGCGAGGTTCTTTGCCTTTGTCCTTTCCCCTGCCATGGCTGCTGGAGCTGGATGGATCCTCGGGTTGGCCATTGGCGGTTGCTTTGCACGCATCTGACTTTGACTCCAGTCTGCCTCCCAGCACGCCCGCCAACTCTGCGCGGGAGTCGGCGCGGGCTTGCTGTTCGAGGGCTTTCTCCACGAAGGCTGCAGTATAGAAGATCTTCTCGTCCTTGTCGTATTCGTCTCCCGTTAGGATGTCAAGGGCAGCACTGGAGTTGCAAAAATTGGAGCACCTTCCTTGTTTCGCCGCTGCGGCGCGATGGCCCACTCGAAACCAAGTTTTTGAGCAGGGCTCTTGTAGTCTTCAGGAGGCGGACCTTCCTTCTTCTTGCTTTTCTTCCCAGCCCCAGGTGCTTTGGCTGCTGGGGTTGTAGTGAACAGGTTTCTGGCGGCGACAACATTGGCACGCTCTGCCTTAGCTTCTGTGATCAGGCCTCGAACCCTGAGCTCCTGCTCATCGAGAGCACGGGATCTATAATTAAAACACAAGACAAACAACGGTTCAGATTAATCAAACATGTAGCAACATAAAGTAAACGGCTCAGATTAACGGAAAACAATTGACGCGCAAAGAGATTTTTGACCGGCAGCTGTAGATAAAAGTCCATAATCGGTACATGTCATAATCAATCACGTCTACGTACGGACAAGCTTCCTCCCTACTAACGTGAGATCTGAGCATTAATAACGTGAGATCTGAGCAGGACATCTACGTACGGACGGGGTTCCTCCGACTAAGTTGCATTAGACCTGGACTCTTTCCCTATTTAAAGTATATACTACGCTAAGAAATCAATCAATGGGTGCGCACTACAACCTAGCTAGCGGTGCTTTATCAGGCCCTTCGTCCGCCGAAAAAAATCGCGTCCATACTTCGGCGCCCCCTGGATAATCTCCGATGAGTTCCCGGCGACGACAGCAAGGCCTTTGGCGATCTCGAGCTGATGTAGTTGCGAAACTATCAAGGCCTCTGGCAAAGTCTACCACGAGTATACATGGCGATGGTGCTATCGATCTGGCGGCAACCGACGACGCTCAAACCAAGTCCATGCATGTGCCAACGGCCCGGAAGCACCACGCCACCGAAGGTCCGGAAGCATCACACAAACCGATCATCTTCAAAGAAAGAAAAAAGAGATAGATTTGTGTCCGGCGGGCGTACTCAAGGCTTTCTAGCTTCACGCAGCCACACAAAATCCCGGCAGTCACCGTCCTTGAGCGATCATGCCGGCGTAGGTTGCATGCCGCGCGCGGCGTCGCACCGTTAGCCCGCTGTCATGCAAGCCGCTTCCCCTAGCAGAGCTGTCTCCATCCACGAATTGGAAACATACAGGAGCACAATCGTCTTGGCCGCCTCCGTCCTGCCCTCGCACGGTCCAGGTGAAGAAAAAGGGTGTTATGTCCTCTGCTCTAGCAAGGCAGGCGCCACTCAGGTATCTCACGAGCGTTTCTCCCGTGTTGGCGACGCTCCGTTGTGTTTAATTGACAGCATGTGCGTGACCGCCCCCAACAATCCTTCACGTAAGGCTAGCTCCTCCTATAGTATAATACTTGGCTAGCAGATGCACGGCTGCCTTTTATCAATTTGTTTGGTTATCATCGTTCTTATGGATGTTGCTTTTGTGATTGGAAGTACCATTCTAGCATCCACCTTAATCTTCTTGAGATTCAAGTAATTTTGTCTGTTTAATCAGCTTAGCCGGCACGATTGTGGACATGATCGAGATGAGGAGGAAAGCATCATCTCAGTGTCGCGGAGTAAAAAAATCATGTTTAGAAGCGGCACGGCAGACACAACACCTACAAGGAAGATAACTATGCTTCAGACATGATTGGTGGTGCTTCGCAAAAGGATAAATTTCAGCATGTAAGATGTGCACGATGGAGTAGTATGAAGATGTTGACGGTAGATCCTTCTGTCTTCATAACAGACATCATCATGTGGATCTTGAGTATGAAGATGTTGACGGACCAGCAAAAAGCCTTCCATAAGCTCAAGGCAACAACGGCGATATTGCACTGACGAATCTAGATCGAGGTCGAGGCGACGACACATTCCCGCGAAGGTGCTCAAGGTCGAGGCGACGACACACACATTCCCGCGAAGGTGCTCGAGGTCGAGGCGACGACACATTCCCGTGAAGGTGCTCGAGGATGAGGAGTCCATCTAGCGAGCTAGAAGCAGCGACGTCTAAAGTCAATGGCTGTTTGAATCGGTGTCCACCTGCCGACTGCAAGGACAAAATATTGGCGAGGATTTCTTGACCTGGTATAGTGTTTGCATCAACTCGGCTTGATTATCTTCCGATGATTCAAACAGGTTATGTCCTCTCCTCATGCATTTGCATCAGGACGATTCGACGAAGGCAGAACGCATACATGTGCAAGAGGTTGTAGATCCATGTATGGAAGACATAGTAATTAGTTCCACGTAAGAAGTCAACCCATGGTTCATAGGAAATATAAACCACACCTGAGTACATGATTCTATACATCGGTTGGTCATATGAAACAGAAGGCATACCCAGCATGGTCTGATATGATGTAATATAAGACCATAAATTAACTTTTGTAAGGACTTACATCACACATACGCCTATTATTTCATAATAAGATATATGTATCTAGCACCAGTCGTATACTATACTTAATACTCGTAAAGAAGGCAACACATCCCTACAGGATCACAGAATAATATTTCTACACGGGATCGTTTCAGGTCGATCCAAATAGTAACAATGTAGAAAAACTAATATCTCTACTATATAATATGTCTTCAGGTGATGGTTCTTTTTTCACTTTCCGATTTTACCCTTGTGTTGCTAGGTTAATTACCGAGTATGCCACCGCCAGTCCAACCTACCGGTTCAATTATTTTTCTCTCGAACGAACGAATAAACAGAGTTGACCTTCGCCGGCTTTGCCCGCCGACCTTCTCTCTCCGCCCTCTTCTCCGGTTTCCCTCCTCACCTTCGCTGGCGGCCAGATGATGGGCGAGAAGAGCGTGTGCTCCCACATGGTGTCCCCGCCACCTCTCTCACTCCTTCCACCAACTCCTCTGCCCGACTTGGTCGGGACAGCGGTGAAGGAGTCGACGGGCCTCCTCCCATCGCCGAGGCCGAGCGCTCCAGCTGCTCCCTTCAGCTATCCCTCTACGTGGTTCGCAGTCGCCCAGCGTCCAGATCTAGCTGTCGGCTAGCCCTATGGCCACCACCTCCTGTCGCTTTTGGTCATCTCCGTTCCACCTTATCCCTGCCCCGACGGAAATATCCCTGCCCCTTTCATCTTCTTTTTAACTGATTTGGACAGATTTGTGTGCTTTGTGTTCTCTGAACAAATTTGAGGGAATTTTGTGGTTCATGAATACGTCGGCGGCCGGCATGGCTGCCGTGGGGAGTAGTTGCCTCACTGTGCGCATGGCGAGGTCCTGCGTGGAGGCTCCATGTCCGTGCGCTTAGAGCAGCAGGCGTTTGAGCGCTGGCCAGAGGAGGACGAGCAACGTCGGTTCAGATTGTCCTTTTGCCTTGTTCTTTTACTGATTTTCTTGGCTTGCCGTGAGATTTACTAGAAGCTAACATGCTGTGTGAATCTTCTTCTTAGTTTACATACAGTTGGAGACTGTTTTACCTTTTTCCGCTTTTTTATAATGTAATTTTTTTTCGTCTTATGATTTTGGCCTCAGATATATCTACAATATACAGTTGTGTTGTACTGAAGAAATGTATTCATTACAGAAAAAAATACAACTACATATTTACCAAATAGAATGTACTACCAGAAGAAGCTCATGAGATTGCGATGCATGCTGGCAAATAATTATGGAGTCCTGGTATTTGATCGCTGTATCCAATATTTGCCAAACTACTCGTGGGCTGTGGCATGGTACTCCTCGATCTGATATTTGGTCTGAACAAGTGTGGCTCTTGCAGCGTTGTAGGCTGATTTTTAGGTACCAGGCTGATGATCTGGTTTGCATAATATATTTTCCTTTCATTGTGCAGCATTTTATAACTAATTGAAACCTGGTACTTAAATTATAACCTGGTTAGGTTCCAGAAATGCACCATGCTCAAATGTTGGTTTCTCAGATCATTTGACAAAATTTGGTAGTAACTATAAAACTGCAATATTCTTGACATGGAAACTATACAGATCTCAGAAATTATGCATTAGTAATGCTCAAATTGGCTGTAGCGGCAATGTGTGGAATAACCACTACACATGTATGTTGTTGCCCCACTGGATGTAACGTCTTTGCAATCGAGTGAATCAACAATTATAATTAACCCGTAGCAACGCACGGGCATTTTGCTAGTTATACATAAACTATATAGTCCATTATTATTCACACCGTTGAAAGTGATTAATGATCCTCCTGGACATAGGATGAAATATGGTATAGATTGTAATGGGGCGGATGTGGCAAATCTTTTACCAAAATCCATAGTAATAGAAAATTATGGTTGTTAAGAACTAGTACTATTATAAGTGTACATAGGAAGTTGTAGGAAACAAAATTCATAATAGGTGGATAAAAACATATTTTCTCTATGGTATTTAAAATAAGAAAGAACAAGTGGTAGGCAAATGCTAGAAGTCTGGATTCACTTATTCAAAATTTCAAATATGCATAAAATATAAGTCAATTCTAAACAAAATGAGTACAATGAGAGCTAGCAATAACACGTGAGTGTAATTTAGATGAGAATGTGTGGATGCATACACCGGTCGACAGGTATATTGCATGAACTAACAAAGAGAATTAAGAATCGACACAACAAACAGTATAAATACAAGGCTTTCATGTTTAGATGTAATTCTTCATTCGGAAACTCTGGAAAAATATTGTTCAAATGATATACAAAGACGTATGAAAAGAAATGGAGCAAAAAAGAAAATATTGGAAGTTCCATGAAAAGCTACATCTGGATTTGCATCCATCTTTCATATTCATATATCGTTGTATCAAAAATCAAATACACTTAATTAATTATGATCGTGGTTTCTCGAGCTTGGGACAATAATTTATGTATATCATGTATAATTAGCGGTCAATTTCAGCCGAATATAGTTGAGTGTGAAATCATACAAGTGGTAGAAAAATATTTCTAAAGATAGAAATCAAATGAAATCTAGCCGCGCAAATGCGCGGGCCACCTAGCTAGTTGTTTTACAACTCAAGCACGGAGCTTCTCCCAATACTCCAGATTGGCATCTTCGGGAACCGGTGTGTTCAGGATTTCGTCGAGAGGCGGATTGTCTTTGCCGCTGGTGCCGCCTTTTTCCAGATTCATCTTCTTCTTGGGAGCCGGCGGAGGCTCGAGATTGGCTTCGTCTGCTGTGGTCATGCCAGCCCCGTTAGTTTCCGCCTCTTTTGCCGGACCCGTGTCCGTAATGTCGGCCATGAAAGCCTGCTGCATGGTTGCGAAGCACTTTTTGACCCTTGACTCAAACATGCTGGCAGAGTCTTCTTCGGAGTCAGAATCTACGTTGACGTGAACGGTAGATCTGGATCCGGCATCTGACACCGCATCCTCCTGCAGGGCAGGAAGGATCGACTCAGGATCGCTGCTATGCGGCTGGGAGTCAGATCCCATGCCGGCAACGCCGATGAAGTGGGAATCTGAATCTGCGGACTCCCAGGAGGAGGCGGATTCAGATCCATCTTGTGAGTAGTCGAACTCAGGGCGGCGGGTGGGCCTCCAAAGGGTGTGGTTTTTCGGGAAACACATGGCCTCCGGGGTGAAGCCGATGAAGAGCTCGATGTCGCCGATTGGAACGAGAGTGTAGGCGATGAGCCCATCGTTCGCCGGTGTCCAAGACGCGTCGTCTTGAACGTAGCCCATGGAGCCGACGTGGATGGAGTGGCCAACGGCGATAGTCTCGCCGATGCCACCAAGTGTTCCTGCCTGGAACGTGATGCCTGTCGCCTCAGGCCCCACGGTGGCGCCAACTGTCGGAGTATCGGCATTGGAGACAGGAGATGGGGGTCCTCTAGCCGAGGGTGAATCGAGGGGAAGAAGGTGGACGTCGTCGAGGTCGGGATCGAACACGGCGGTTTACCCAGCTTCAGGCTCCACGGCGGTGGCGGAGCCCTACGTGCTGCCATAACTCACTATAAGGCAAATTGCCGTGTTACAAGTTACAATGAGTAGATCGGATGTAGGATGAGTTGCCCTAAAGGCTTCCCTGGTCCAGCTTATATTGGCGGCCGGACCTAGGGTTACAGGAATATTGCGTGTCCGGCAAGTATTGGGAGTCCTAATCCTATCCGCCAAGTCCACTGCCTTCTGTCTTGGACTTGTCGGCGTCGTGGGCTGCGGCCTTGGGCTCCTCCTTGCCGCATATGCTTCCTTAGTCGTCAGCTATGTGGGCTGCCCGGCAGGCAAAAGGCCTTGCCACCACTTCGGGCCACCCTGGACTAGCCGGATTACTCCATGTTGGTTGTACCCCCTTGTGGTATGACCCCAACATTGTTATTAGTATTGGTATCACTTTAGGAGCATCAAGTAAATCTTTTTGGTTTTCGCAAACTTAGCATTGGTCAGTAGCAACAATACTTTGAGACTTAAGTAGAGATAGGGAAGTGCATGTAGATATATTATTCCATGATCTTTCTTTCTTGTTGGCTCATAATCTTAGTATTCTCAAGTTAAAATTATTTGTGCTTCCAAGGAAGATTGCATGATTGTTTTTACTACATATATATTTGTTTGTATCTCTCAACTCTTATGCTTGCTACATAACCTTGCTAGCCAAAAACCTGTATTGAGAGGGAATGCTTCTCATACATCCAAACCTTGAGCCAAACCATTGCCATTTGTATCCACCATAACTACCAATTATGTGGTATTTCCTGCCACTCCAAGTAAATACTTTATCTGCTACCTTTAACTATTCAAAAACTAGTATCTCTCATTTGTGTCACTATTTACTAGCTCATGCGGAAGTATGGGTGTCGTGTCACGAAGGACAGACACCGGGGATGAAGGACACCCCTTTGTAGATTCGGTAGGGGCGCGAAGGAGGCTGGAAGATGTCTCCCGAGAAGTACCGCCGGCAAGCTCCCCGTCTCTCTCTCTCTCTGCGTAGATGGCAAGCAAGCAAAGGACATAGCAATCTACCCAGGTTCAGGCCACCCGAAGGCTAACAGCCCTACTCCTGCATGTCTGGATAGATGTGAGCATCATGGTGTGGCTACAATGGTGTCTCTGGCGATGTACCCCGGGAAGGGTTTTGGCGAGAGGAAGGATAAAGGGTAGATCCTAGCCTTGAGGAGATCACCTCCCTTCCCTTCTCTACCCTAGCTATCTCTTGCTCTCCTCTTGCTTGAGTTATGTATTGGATTCGTCCTCCTCTCCTCGCCATGACTTGGTCCTCCTTTTATAGACAAGGGGATGCCACAGAGGTCATGCGAGGAGCGTGAGGGGGTCTTGGCGGGAAGTTCCCCCTCTCTGTGGTTGAGGAGGAGACGTGGCCTCTCCTCCTCCAAGTATCTTTCGCCGGTTTGGTGAGATCCCCGCCTTTTAGGGGAAAGCGGGGTGGGAAAAAGGGCTGGCACACCGCAGGTGGTGTCCCCTGCCTGCGCCTTGCTTCCCAAGTCTGCTGGGTTCTTCTACCATCTCCTGGAGGGTGGTGGAAGCCTTAACTTCGCCGGGTACAGCCTGGTACCCCGAGAGTGAGTCTGGCTCTGCCGGGGTCTCGGGCTCTCGGGGTCTTCTTGCTCTTCCGGGGTGCGAGGGACCCCGGGGTCCTCCACACCCGGCAGACTTGGCTGGCTCGCGGGGTGCCCGCCAGCTTTGCGTCGTGTCTTGGTCTTGTCCATCTTCGTGATGGGCCCACAGGCGGTGGACCCACTTTGGCAGCGCTAGGGAACCCCATGTTCCACTGCTACGACAATAGCCCCCGGGCATGGTCCCGACGGCTTTGCTTCAGCGGCTGCCGGAGGCATGACCAAAAAGAGGTCAAAGTGGGTCCCGGCGTCTGGTCCTCTTGGACTTCCTGGTGGGGCCCGTCGGGTCGAAGCAGGGGCGAGCCCCCGAGCCCTTGTATTTGTCGAAGAGGAACTCACACTCGTTCTGCACGCTTTATCTAGTATCTTGTGTGAATGAGAACGGGTTTTTTGCAAAAACGCGTCCCCATTACTGCTGTTCCCGAAGCGCCAAAAGGTAGGTGGGGGTGGAGAGCCTATAAAAACTCCTCAACCCCCAACCTTCTCCGCACACTTCCCTCCTCTACTCCGCTCGATTCCACTCCTCTTCCTGCGAAGCGCGAGCTGTTGCCAACGATGTTCAGTGATACGGAGATGGCGTCTGAGGTCTCCACGGCGGAGTCGGCCTTCCGCGGCGGAGTGGAAGCACCCCGAGTGGTCAGAGCATGGGCGGCTGAGCAGGGAGGCGCATCTCGTGCTTCTGTCGTCCAGGCACTTGTCGATATGGCGGCCATCACGGGCTCTGCTGTGCAGGAAGAGGCCCGGGTGAGGGCCATCAAGAAAGGCCTATCTGAAGGAGAGAACCGCCGGGATCCCGGAGCTGTCCCAGCCCTTGGCCGAGTTGGAGGCCATCGACCAGGTAACGGCGCCCTGCTTGGCTCTTTTTCCTCCTAGCTGTTGTCGGCTTCTCATTCGCGGGTGCCCCCCCCCCCTTTTTGTAGGCTGACAGCCAGGTCGTTGGCGAAGTATCCAAAGGCATCGTCCGCCTGTTTGGTGGGGGAGTTTTTGGACTTCCAGCAGGGCCTCATGTCCCCAAGGACGCCTGAAGATCCTGCACAAGTGTTTCCCCTTCTCCCCCAGGCATCCCTGGAAGAGAGAGGTGCACCAGCAGGCAAATAAACAGCAGACAGACCTGCGCAGCCAGTGCGCCTGGGCTGGCATTAGTAGCATAGGATAGATATGCGCATAGGTTGCTTCTTATGAATGTAATGCATGAATGTAGCTTCGAATGTTAAATATGAATGCAATCCTAATCTCAACTCCCGGAGTCATTTCAAACCTTTCCTTGCACTAACGCGTTGTTTAGTTTATGAGGAGATTTCCCGGTTTGCCAAGTATCATGTTGTCCGCTGCAACAGTAATACCCCCAGGAGCACTATACCTTCCGGGGACTCACTCCACTGCCTCAGTTACTAGGCCAGAGGGAAACGGACTGTTCACCGGGAGGACGCCTCATCCCCCGCCAAGGTTCTCATATACTGTCAAGCATGCTCAGTTTGAAAGTATATTGACTCCGAGCGAGATGGTATGCCTAGTATGCAGATGCGAGAACTTAGCTGTTTTTCTGCTGCTCCTGATCTGCTAGGCCTTTCCCGGGTATCCAGCTCCACAGACCTCCGTCCCTTGCGAGTTTCTGCCTCGGGAAGGCGCCGCACACAACAAACTTTCAGTAGGAAAAGAAAGGACCCTCTCTTCGTGTCGTGAAAATGTTTACCCGAAGCAAACCGCAAGCAAGGTTGACTGTGCATTTCTGTGCTTACGTGCTTTAAAGCACAGCACTGCCCAAATCTCCCTCTTTGCGACAGTACGGCATGATCGGGAGGCAGCTCCTACTGGTAGGCATGCTCGCGTTCACCCCGTCAGCCACCGGCACATATGAGCCCCCTACTTGGGGGTTGCTAAGGGTAATCAATTTTATGACAGAAATTGAGGCTCACGGGATTGAAAACTTATCTTTTATTCCTTGGCGACGATTCTTACACCTTATTACAGAACACTAGCCCCTCAGGCATGCTTAGTCGATACAACTATCTGCGATTCGTGTTCATAATCAAGGGTAGAATTTGCGGAGGTTCTTGATATTCCAGGTGTTGCCCTGAGGTCTGCCCTTATCATCCTCCAGATAGACTGCTCGAGGCCTCAGGGTATGCGTCACCCGATACGGGCCTTCCCACTTGGATGACATCTTGTTCATGCCATCAAGGTTTTGCTTTTTTCGAAGGACCAGGTCTCCTGGCTCCAATGCTCGCGCTCACACATGGCGGCCATGATATCGCCTGAGCGCTTGTTGTTACCGAGCGGATCGCAGGGACGCTCGACATCTTGCTTCTTCCAGGAAATGGATGGTATGCCTTCCAGCAGCTTGCCCGATGACATCCCGAACACGCACTTCTCGGGTTGAGTTTGAAGTTGACCAGGCAGAGATTTTCGAATGTCTCGTGAAGGTCCTGGATGAGCGAATCCTAGTGCTGCGTCTTGAGAGTGATGTCGTCGATGTGTGCTTCAGCATTGCGGCCCAGCTATGGTCCAAAGCAGGCTTGTATTGCGCGCTGGAAGGTAACGCCGGTGTTTCGGAGGCCAAAAGGTATTCGAGTGAAGCAGTAGCAGCCCTTGGGTGAAGAAGGCCGTCTTCTCTTGATCTTCGATGGACATTGCGATCTGATGGTACCCGGAGAAAGCATCCAGGAAACACAGCAACTCGCACCCTGCCGTGGAACTCCCAATCTGATCAAAGCGCGGCAGGGGAAAGGATCCTTGTGACAGGTCTTGTTCAGGTCAGTGAAGTCAATGCGAAGGCGCCACTTGAGCGTGAGAGGTTTTGGAACCACGACCGGGTTCGCCACCCACAGCGGGTGAGGAACCGATCGGATGATGCCACCTTCTATCAATTTGTCGACTTCGGCGATGATGAACTCCAACTTCCCTTTGCTTTGATTCCGAAGTTGCTTTACTGGTCGCGCGTCCGCACTGATCGCAAATTTGTGCTCGATCACTTCCCTTGGGACGCCGGGTAGCTCTGATGCATCCCACGTGAAGACATCAGAGTTTTACCGAAGGAAAGCGATGAGCACGCTTTCTTGTTCGCCGGTAAGGTGGGCGCCGATGGTGATAGAGCGAACCCCGTCACTGGTCAGTGCCACCTTCTTAGTCAGCTGCGGGTCGCCCTAGAACGGCGCCTTCTTGACGGGAGCCGACGTCGAGCCCTCGGGGTCAGCTTCTTCCCGGGGAGTGCGTCAACATCGTCTTCCATCACAACTTGTGGGACATCCGCCGTCGCCGCCATGGTTTGGTTCAACTTGTGAACACAGAAGATGGCGAAGTCGATGTCGGCCTTGATTTTGATCACTCCCAGTGGCGCAGGGATCTTCAGCACGTTGTAGGCGAAATGAGAGACAGCCATGAACTTGGCCAGGGCAGGACGGTCAAGTATGTCGTTGTGTGGAAGCGGAGTGCCGGCGATGTCGAAGACGACATCCTCGGTGCGGAAGTTCCTGTAATCGCCGAAGGTGACCGGCAGAGTGATCTTTCCCAGGGGCCGCGTCACACTCCCGTTCACACCTTGAAATACGCCAGTGTCCTTGAGACGAGAGAAAGGGATTTGCAGCACGCTCAGCACCTTGGTCGTCAGGAGGTTGAGGCTGGAACCTCCGTCGACCAGGATCTTGGTGACCTTGAAGTTGTGGATGACCGGCGATACGATTAGTGGCAAAGTTCCGACCCCGACAGTGTTGGATGGGTGGTCCTCTGGGTCGAAGGTGATGACCTGATTAGACCGGTCCAGGGGCTTCGTTGGCCCGGAAGCTACCGCATTGAGCTCTCGGACTAGCCTCTTGCCCGCGCCGTTGGACGAGGGGAGCGAAGAGCCCCCGTGGATGCACCCAACGATGCCGTTGACTTCCTGGAACTGGCCACTGTTGCCTCCTTGTACGGCGGGAGCTTCCCCATTGTTGTCCGGGGCAGCCGCCTGATTGTTCTGCTCGCGCCCTCCTTGTCCGTCGCGCCCTCCTCCTCGGCCTCCGTGGCCACCGCCCCGATTCCAGCCACGCCGCCTCCGCCTTGGCGACCCGTGGGGCAATCTCGAGTGATGTGCCCGGCAAGGCCGCAGTTGTAGCAGCCGTCATGCCCAGCTCCTCCGGTTTGATGCTGCTCACGCTCGGCGAGGTACCGTAGTGCGCGGCAGTCCTTGAGCGCATGGTTGCCATCTAGGTGAATGTGGCACATGGATCGGTTTCTTCTTCCTCGGTGGCGACGGGCTTGACCTTCTTCGCGAGTGTCTCGGTGATGAAGACGCATTTGTCGGCAGCGGCATCCGCTTCTTGCTCCTGGCAGCAGTGGCCTTGTCTTCTGGCTCATCTTCCCTCACACCTTCTTCTGCCCGCGCGCAGTGGTCCGCAAGCTCCCAAAGCTTGTGGGTAGTTTCGACGCGATGAATGCTCAGCTTCTCCTGCATCCGAAGGTTGCGGACGTTGGCGCTGAAGCAGTGAATGACTACCTCTTCTTTGATGCAGGGGATGGTGTTCATCTTGTGGGTGAAGCGCTGGATGTACTTGCGGAGAGTTTCGCCCGGTAGTTGCTTGAAGTCGTATAGGTCCCTTGGGGTACCCGGAGGCTCATACCCTCCTTGGAAAGCCCCCAGGAACTGCTCCTTCAACACTCGCCAGGATCAGATGGAGCACTTGGGAAGGTTGAGGAGCTAGGTCTGGGCTTCTCCCTTCAGGGCCAGCGGGAACCAGTTGGCTATCATGATCTCATCGGCCCCGGCGACCATCGCAGCCAGAGAGTAGATCTGCAAGAAGTCCCGGGGGTTGGTGGTGTCATCGAAGCGAAGGACGTCGATTTTGAACTTCTTGGGCCAGTCGAAGCGGCGAATCTCGGGGGCGAGGGCGTTGCAGCCTTCTGCGACATCATCATCGCGATCTTCACGATGGTCACATTCCCGGCGGCGTTCGATGCTGGTGCGCAAGTCCTCGCGCCTGCGATTGTCGAGGTCATCGCAAAGGTCATGATCATCCGAAGTTGAAGACCCAACGGAGATGGTCTTGTCTCGGCCTTGGCGCGGCTGGTTGGCCATGGGTGGAGCGGCTCGCGGTGGCTCTGTCTCTGCGTGGCGTTTGGCTTGGGGACGAGCCCGCAGTTCGCGCGTCTGGCCTGTCGTGACTCCTGGGTTGTCGATGGTGGTAGCCTGCGTGGCCGCCGGCATCGGGCCGCCGTCGGCATAGTCGAGGAGCTTCTCGACGCGAGCCCTCCAAGCTTGGTACACCTTGAGATCGGTGGTGCTTGGCGGGAACTGCATCAGGGCCTTGGCAGCCACCAGGGCGTCGTGGCGAGCTTGAGCGTCTGGAGGCGTGTGCGTGGAGGACTTGCTCTTGGATGGCTGAGCAGCTCCAGCCGTCTTGTCCTTGGCAGCTCCGTTGCCGACGCTCTTCTCTCCAGATGGAGGAGGTGGAGGCTGGAAGGAAGCGCGTGGAAGCGAGGCCTCCTTGGATCTGCCGCCATGTTCATGGCTGGGTCCACCCGCGCCGTCTGGCACTGTCTTCTCCGCAGGCTGCACAGGTGGCGTACCTTCTCGGCGTGCGCTCGCAGCGCGGCGCTCAGCGGAGGCCTGAGTGCGCGAGGAGAGGCGGCTTTGGAGGTCGCTGCCTCGGGCTTCTTCTTGGGTGGCATGCTTGATGAAGAGCTTGACGAAGATCTCCGAACTGAAGAAGACGAGATCATCACTTGCGCCCCCTACCTGGCGTGCCAGATGTCGTGTCACGAAGGATGGACACCGGGGATGAAGGACACCCCCTTTGTAGATTCGGTAGGGGAGCGAAGGAGGCTGGAAGACGTCTCCCGGTGTCGGCCCAATAGAAACCAGGGTATCAAGGACCGGCCTTACTGGGCCTCTACCCGTACCACGAGACCAAAGAACGCTGACGAGGGGTAGACTCATCAAGACCCATGGTTAAGGTCCCTAGGTTATGAATATGGGGGAGAGAACGTGGTAGAGCTGGAAGTATCATCGGCTGACAAGCAGGGCAAAGATTTTACCCAGGTTCAGGGCCCTCGTGTGGAGGTAACACCCCTACGTCCTGCCTGTCTGTTATTGCTTTGTGAATATGATGGTTACAAGGATCCCGGCGAGATGTCGATCTCGCTAGGGTTTGTGGCTCTGATGGTTCGTTGTCTGGTTCGATGGCCCTCCCAGTCCTTAAATAATAGGCTGGGTCTCGGGTGTTCGTAACCGACTCGATTTACAAGTAAGGAAACTCTAAACCGACTATTGCTTCGCCAAACTTGGAGGATACTCCATCTTCGTGGGCCTCCCTTCATGGGCTTCATGTAGGCTCTGATAGTTGGGCCTAGTCGATACGTGCACCAGGTACCCTCATGGTAGGGTACCCGATAGGCATACCCATGTCAGTAGCCCCCGAGTACTTGTCTGATTCGAAGAGTCGGGCATGGACTCATACATCATGCACGTTATATTTTTTACATCTATTTAGAATTCTTATGAAATAGCACATGTTGGCTATGTCGAGTGTTTCATCGACTATGAGTTTTTGCTTATGATAGTCAAGGGATATTAGCTTAGCAGGCCCGGCACACACGACGGATCGGGGCCAGTTAACTACCATTTGTGGCAAAACCATACTAGCTTTCAATCAAACTCGAGTCCCCGGACTCGAATCTGGAACAAACTGGACAGACTCGAAACAGCCGTTGAGGTCTTACGGAATCGAACTGCAGTATAATTTTGAATCAACCCAACGCGTCCGTCGGGGATAATTCATCATGTCTGCTGACACGGAAAATTTAAGGATAACGCTGCTGGAGCGGTCCTTAGCCCAGCTCGACTGATCGGGGGTCTTACCTTTGCACTATGCATGCAGCATCCAAGGATCGTCGGATCAACTCGGGAATATTTTGAGTGATTTTGCTTATGAACTGAGTCGAATGATTTGTCGACTGTTATTTTGCCATATTCTATCGGGTGCGCGACAGCGCTCCCGATGGGAGTAGCCCCCGAGATTGTGCTTTATTGCTTGCAATGGAGGATAATCTCAAAATCTTTTACCCTGCACATTTTAGTCAAAGAAATTTTTTGATACGCTCCCGATGGGAGTAGTATGCTGCAGTCGAAAGAATTTCGACTGGCCTCTATGACCTTTGCTAAAAACCAACCGAGACTTATGCGAGAGACCACCCGAAGATATCATCGAGTGACTTTTATGCCAGTTGTAAAGAGAGAACAACGTCAGCAATGACGCATTTTGCGACTGCTATCTCTGACAAGCGGTGGCGTGCTTGGAGAGGCTTTGATAAGACGTGACCCTGTTTGTGGGCCCGTTTTGCAGAGCTGACCAGGGATGACGCCGCGTGGACTTGATTTGACCGTTCTGGCGCGATTTTCACGGGGCGTGATGATGGTTTCCTGGATTCTCGTGCGTAGTGGGCGGAGTGGCCGGCGACGGTTGCTCTCCGGGCTGCCACGTGTATGGCCAGATTTCGCGCGGAGCGTGCATTTGTTTTGACGGTTACGATCATTTTGCGATCTGTGGTAAATAGGGGGGACGGCGCTGGCAGAGTTTTTTACTTGCCATTTGCCTTTGCGCCGCCCCTCGTCTCATCTTCTTCCTCGCGCCCACCTCCATTGTTCTGCGCCCAAGCTCTTTGCTCCCACACCCCTCCATCTTGCAATGGCGAAAGGTGGAGGTCCAAGCGTGGTGCCGCCGCCGCTGCCGCGACCGATGCGGCCAAGGGCAAGAAGACGTGGCGGGTACATCTGCATCCGCCGCGCTGAAGAAGGCAGCGGGGACTGGGCGAAGTCCACCGTCAAGGACGCCCATCTGCTCAAGCTCCGCGAGCAGGGATATCTGCCTCCCGCGGAGCAACTCGCCGTCCGCGCTCCATCGCCCAAGGAGGTATGCCCCGAACCACGCGCCAACGAGCGCGTTTGCTTTGCGGAGTTTGTGTCCAGGGGCTTTTCGCTTCCCCTCCACGACTTTTTCGTGGCCTCCTTTATGCCTACGGGGTGCAGATCCATGATCTCACCCCGAATGGTATTATGCATATTGCGTGCTTTATCACGCTATGCGAGTGCTTCCTTGGCGTCGCACCCAGCTGGGCGCTATGGAAACCATCTTCATGGTGCGACCCAACAGAGGAGGTGGTCGCACCTACCCCGTGGGCGGCTGCGGCATCCAGGTGCGCAGCGACACCCGCTATTTCCGCCTGAAGACCGTCGACTCCGCGCAAGGCTGGAGGAAAGGGTGGTTTTATGCGAGTGTCGAGCAAGACGGAGTCGCCACCTTCTCGACTGCGCTTACGTCAGGACCAAGGCGTGGGATCACCAGCTCTCAGCCGAAGAAATGGAGGAAGCACGCCCTTTGCTGACTCGAATCAACGACTGCTGGACAAGGTCACAGGCATTCATTTGATCGCCACCTTTGTGAAGAGGCGGGTGTGGCCACTCCGTGCCCGAGCGCACCCCATGTGGGAGTATGAGGGCGGGTGACTCCACTCGGATGAGCCCAGAGGAGCTTCAAGGAATGAGCTTGTGAATCATGTACGGCACATCACCAACTTGACGACAGGCGACAAATGCGACGTCGACTCCCATTGAGCCGTATGGGGGAAAACCCTTTGCTTGAGGTATGTATGTGTTATAGCCTGCTTGCAATGAAGAGTTTGCCACTCATGTTCTGCGATATGCGATTTTTGATTCTGACTTTGCAATTTGTGATGTATGCTATGCAGGGTCACTCGACTGCTGCCTCCCTTCCTCCTCTGCCTGAAAATGGCGAGACTGAAGAAACACAGGCACAGGTGGTGGACCCGAAAGGGGATCAGTCGCCCATCCCTTCTGCCACCACTTCACATGTGGAGGAGGTCGAGGAGGAAGCAGCAGAAGAGGTCCAATCTGAAGACAAGGCCACCTCTGACCAAGAAGTCGATACCGCGCCACCGAAGCGGCGTCGACTGGCCAAGAAGGCGCCTTCTGCTTGAGTTCACCCGCGAGGGGCAGGGCTTGGAGGATGACGAGGAATCAGGCTCACCACCTGTTTTCCAAGCCGCTCCTTTGCGTGCGTGCTCAACAGCTCAACTCTTCCTCTTCAGTCGAGTGGTACCCCAGCTTTGGAGGACCAATTTTTGGCGACTCCGAAGATGAGGAGATGAGGAACACAGGTGTGTGTTTTGAGTATGATATGAGAATTTTGTGCTGTCACATATTTGTGCTGACCGTTTTTTGCTTTGTTGTGTTGCCCACAGCGCTGAAAACAATCAGCCTGGGACTCCTCCAGTCGAGAATGTTCCAACCCTGGAGCACTCGAATTATGCACCGACTGGAAACGAGGCTGCCCAGCCAATGGCCACTGATGCTGTCGTTGAGACAGCCAAGGCGGCAACTCCAGATGTCGGGACATCAGTCGCGGCTCCTGAGCCGTGGATGAACCACGTGAGTAACTTTTTGCTTGACCCGTTTAGTTGTAGGTCTGTGAGATTTTGGATTTTTGCTGAATCGTGTGCTCGCAGCCCTTCTACCACACCTTGGCAGATTCTGCCAAGGCTTATGTCCAGGTGGAGCAGGAGAGGGACACCATGCGCGCCGAGCTCGAGCGGCTCAGTCGTGAGTTCTCCTTTTTGCTTTTGTTTTGCCAACTTCTTTTTGCAATGCTTGATTTTGTCGAGTATTGAATGCACGTGATTTTGCTGGGCCAGGCGAGAAGAAGGAGCTGGAAGACGCACTCGCCGCGCAGCGCGAAGAGTCGAAGAAAGAGCTGGCTGCCGCCACCAACTCAGCCGCTGCACGCGAGCGAGAATATGCTGACCAGCTCGCGGCACTCGCGCAGGTCATGGGAGGTGAGTAATCTTTTCTCCTTTGATATGACGATATAACTTGTCGAGTGTCGTAAAATGACTTATGCCTGTTTTGAATTGTGCAGAAGCTGTTGGCGCACCGGCCTCTGCGGACGTGGCGAGTGACGATCTTTCGCTGGAACAGGCTGTGGGCGGCTTAGGCGCTCTATGCAACCAGGCGAAAGAAGCACTCGCCAAATCGACGAGCACACTTGGCGCTGTATACCAAGTGGTGTTCCCGACTGGCGTGTGCCGTCGACGGTGGATGACTTCGCCAACGTGTTTGGCCCCGGGACGTCCACCATGGCGGGTTTCGCTCGCGCCAACACGGTACGCGGATCCGAGTCCACCATCAAGCTTCTTATGGGACATGGGATAGATTGCGACTATGAGGCAGCACTGTCTGCGTTCCCTCAGAAGCCAGATGGGAAGCCCATTTCCTGAAGGGGGTGAGCGGAGCCGCCGCGCGACTGGCCGAAGTTTTTATGAACACCATGGAGCGCCGGGCACTCGAGACTGCCAATCGTCTGCTTAGGAAATCGAAATCTTAGGTTTAGGGTAGCTGTACCCTTTTGCTTTTTTATGCCTTGTAATGATACCTTCTGAACTGCGCGAGTCTGCGCTTTGTTTTGCTACCTTGTTTATGCAAAGTCTTTTGCTAATGCTTTCACTCGAAGAGTTGTATGCTTATGACATGAGTTTTAGCTTCTGACACAAACTTTGTGTTTGTGATTATGCTCTTTGAACAGTCACGAGAACCTGCTACTGCGACTAGTTCCTCGCAGGCTCCAATCACCACCCGATCCCAGGGTCAGGTGGCAAATGATGCCAAGGTGATGGAGTATATGAAGGCCAAATTTGTGAGAATGGAGCAAGATCTGAAGGACGCCCAGGCTGAGCTGAGATTGAGGGCAGACCCGCGTTGGCCACCCAACGCGAGGATATGTGCTCGGGGAGATGGATCTTGTGAACAGGCAACTCGAGTGTAAGTTCGAGTCTTGCTCTGTTTACAAGCTTTTTGCGTAGCTTTTGCCTTTTGATCTGACTGGTGCCCGTGTTTGTAGGCTTTGTCGACAACTTCCAGGCTGAAAAGATTCGCGTGGAAGGGCGTCTGGATAGCGTGGTTGACGACCCTACGACTGGGCGTCAACACTTTTGGCTTGATAGGTACCATGCCCGCATACTCGCCACCCTGAAGGATCGCGTCTGGCGAAGTGCTGAACTGCTGGAGTTATGCCGGGCAGCGTTTATTCGCCTGAACGAGACTCTTTTTCCTTCGGGGCCACAACCACAAGGGATTCGTGCTTGTTGAACATCTTCCGTCAAACAAATCCCATTCGAGAGTTGCTGTCTCAGAGACTTGTGATTGGAGCCAACGCTGCAATGGCGTATATGCGTAGTCGAAAACCAAGGTTGGTGTTGCGGACACCTGCAGCCGGAGAGGTTCTCGAACAAAAAGACCTGGATGACACGATCCAAGCTGCGGAGACACTAATCGAGTGCACTCGCGAACAGCTTTGCGGTCCCGAGCTGCCCGTAAAGGACGAGCCTGAGGATTAGAATAGTTTGCGAGTGCAATTTTGTATAGGGGGCAGCCCCCGAGTGTAATTTTTGACTCTTTGTATATTGTATAGTTTGTATACTTTGATTTTTTGTCGAGCCCCCGAGTCAGTCGAGCGGGGTTTGTGAAATATGGTTGGTTGTGAACCAATGACTGTGCAGCCCCCGAGTATTCGAGTGCGGCTGCAGAGTTTTTGTGTTCTTTGTTTGGATCCTTGTTACGCAGCCCCCGAGCATTCGGGTGCGGCTAAGGCATTGTGTTTCTGCAAGAGCGAGAGCTCATTTGATCGATAACACAGCCCCCGAGGGTTTCGGGTGCGGTTAAGGTATGAATTATGCGGGTAGTACCACAAAGAAGTCGAAGGAACATTGATTTTATTCCTCTTTTGAATGTTAGGCTGCAGGCCGCCTCATTAAAAACCTTCCAGTCCCCTTAGGTACCCTGGTAAGGAAAAGAGCGCGTCTGAAACCTGCAGCCATCCGACATATAGCCTATTACATTGTATGACTGTGAGCACTTTATGCGTAGAAACGGCGCAGATGCGCAACGTTCCAAGGATTATGAGAGAGTTCGCCTGTCTTCGCGTGCTTCAGTCGATATGCGCCTCCACCAAGGACCTCCGTGATGATGAAGGGACCTTCCCATGGGGAAGCGAGCTTGTGCACCTTCTTTTGCTTCAGTCGAAGAACCAGGTCGCCAACGACGAAGGACCTGGTTCGCAGTCGACGGCTATGGTAGTTGCGAATCCTGCTGGTAAACAGCTGTGCGGGCCAAGGCCGTGTCGCGCGCCTCATCGAGCAAGTCGACTGCGTCTTCGAGTGCTTCTTCCGCGTCTTCTTCATTGTATGCTTCAACTCGTGGCGCATTGAACCTTACATCTGATGGCAGAATTGCCTCTGCACCATAGACCATGAAGAATGGGGTGAACTGCGTAGAAGTGTTGGGAGTTGTGCGTAGGCTCCATAGCACAGATGGTAGTTCTTCGACCCAAGCACCCGCAGCTCTTTTGAGTGGCACCAGGAGGCGCTTCTTGATCCCACTCGTCACAAGTCCATTGGCCTTTTCGACTTGGCCATTGGATTGTGGATGCGCCACGGATGCGTAGTTGAGCGTAATGTCCTGCTCTTTGCAGAAGGTTTTGAACTCCTCAGCCGTGAAGTTTGTGCCGTTATCAGTGATGATACTGTTTGGGACACCGAAGCGGTAGATGATGCTCTTTATGAAGTTGACTGCCGTAGTAGCAGTCGAATTTGTGATGGGGACCGCCTCGATCCACTTTGTGAACTTGTCGACTGCCACCAGTAGGTGAGTATGCCCGCCATGCGATGATTTTTTGAGTGGCCCAACCATATCGAGCCCCCATTGGGCGAAAGGCCAGGCCAGCGGTATAGTCTTCAACGCCGATGCGGGTGCGTGCGGCCTTGTTGCGAATTTCTGGCAGCCGACGCACCTTTTGACTATGTCCTCCGCGTCTTTGAGTGCTGTAGGCCAGTAAAACCCTGCGCGAAAGGCTTTGGCTACGAGTGATCGACTGCTGGCGTGATGCCCACAGGTACCTGCATGAATGTCTCGAAGTATGGCTTGGCCATCTTCGAATGCGATGCATCTTTGGAACATACCTGATATGCTGCGCTTGTATAACTCGCCGTTGATAACGGTGTATGCTTTTGATCTTCGAGTCACGCGTCGGGACTCGGTTATGTCATCTGGTAGCTCGCACGGAGTATGTAAGCCAGAAAAGGTTGAGTCCAGTTGGCTCAATGAGGATACCTCGACTGGGGGGTCCTCTGTGCTAGGCATTTGCTTTTGGTGGCGTAGTCGACGGAGGAGGCTCTCGTTTCTCCTTGATAGATCTGTGTTCGATGCGCTCGAGGAAGACACCAGGTGGAATTTGTGCGCCAGTTGAGCCAAGATTGGCTAGCATGTCTGCTTCTTCGTTACTTTCCCTTCCTATGTGCCTCAACTCGCAGCCCTCGAAGCTGCCCTCCAGTGTGTTGTACAGGTCGCGATAAGCGATCATGTTGTCCGCGATTGCGTCGCAGGCCTTCATTGTTTGCTGCACCACGAGATTGGAGTCGCCGTAGATCATCAATCGAGTGCACCCAAGTGCTTTTGCCATCCGCATGCCATGGATCAGAGCCTCGTATTCAGCCTCGTTATTGGAGGGTAGTTTGAATCCCATCTGCAAAACATAACGTAGCTTGTCCCCTTTTGGTGATATGAGGATGACGCCTGCGCCTGCGCCTTCGTGTTTCTTGGACCCATCGAAGTACATGGTCCAGGAATTGGACACGTCTGGTGCTCCAGGTAATTGGGCCTCTATCCACTCGGTTGTGAAGTCGGGTAGGACTTGTGCTTTGATAGCCTTCGGGTGCTCGTACTTGATGTCTCTTGGAGCCAGCTCGATGAGCCATTTTGCGACTCGACCCGTTGCATTGGGGTTTGTGAGGATATCACCGATTGCTGAGTTACTTACCACGGTGATCGGTGCTCGGTGAAGTAGTGTGTCAACTTCCTTGAGGACATGAATACAGCGTATGCCAGCTTTTGATAGTGCGGGTACCGCTGTTTTGATATGGAGAGAACCTCGCTCAGGTAGTAGACTGGACGTTGTATGCTTTGGATGTGCCCCTCCTCCATGCGTTCGACTACCAGTACGGTGCTCACCACCCTGTTTGTAGCCGAGACATACAGGTAGAGTGGTTCCCGTTCCTTAGGTGCGACGAGGATCGGAGGGCTTGTGAGGATCCGCTTGAGATCTGTGAAGGCTGCTTCAGCTTCTGGCGTCCACTCGAACTTGTCCGCCTTCTTCATCAGTCGATAGAATGGTAGAGCCTTTTCACCCAGTTTGCTGATGAATCGACTGAGCGCTGCTACTCGTCCTGCTAGTTTCTGCACATCGTGAAGCTTTGAAGGCCTTTGCATTGTGAGGATGGCCTGTATTTTCTCCGGGTCTGCTTCGATTCCACGGGCAGAGACTAGGTACCCTAGGAGCTGCCCGGCTGGAACGCCGAACGTGCACTTCTTAGGATTGAGCTTGATATGGAAGCGTTTGAGGTTTGCGAACGTCTCCCTCAAATCGTCGAGTAGTGTGTGTTCTTCCCTTGTGGTAATGACAATGTCATCCACGTAGACCTGGACGTTGCGTCCAATTTGCTTTTTGAGGCAGTCCTGCATCATGCGCTGGTATGTTGCACCCGCGTTTTTGAGCCCAAAGGGCATAGTTGTGTAGCAGTAGACCCCGAGTGGGGTTATGAACGCCGTTTTTTCTTCGTCTTCTTGCTTCATCCTTATCTGGTGATAACCTGAGTAAGCATCCAGAAAGGAGAGTCGTGCGCATCCGGCGGTGGAGTCGACGATCTGGTCGATTCGGGTAGCGGGAAGTGATCCTTTGGACAGCACTTGTTCAGCGCTGTGAAGTCCACGCACATCCGAAGGATGTCTGTATGCTTCTTCTCTACGAGTACGGGGTTGGCCACCCATTGTGATTTCTTGATTTCCCTAATGAATCCTGCTGCGAGTAACCGGTCGACTTCAGATTCGACTGCGGTTCGCTTTGGGCCGGAGATTCGACGCATCGTTTGCTTGACTGGCTTTGCATCTGGAAACAATTGGAGAGAGTGCTCGGCGAATTCCCTGGGAATACCTGGCATGTCGGCTGGACACCACGCAAATATTTCCCAGTTCTCACGGAGGAATTCGACGAGCGCGCCTTCCTATGCGATAGGCAGGCTCGAAGATATGTTGACTGTCTTGGACGGATCGGTCGGGTGCACCTGATGCGACCTTGTGTCATTTGTAGCATTGAAGGATCTGTCGACTGCCAACTTCTTATGCTCCGGAAGGAGTGTGCGGTCGTTGGTAATCGCCAAGTCGGCGAGTGATTCTCCACCCCGAACATCTCGGAGATTTTGCTGAACTCGCGGTCGCAAGCATCGGACCTTTGAAAGTTTCCACGGACAGTGATGACTCCCTTTGGTCCTGGCATCTTCAGCGTGAGGTACGCATAGTGTGGCACCGCCATGAATCGAGCAAACGTCGGGCGACCAAGAATAGCATGGTATTGTGATTTCCAGTCGACGACCTCGAACTCAATCGACTCTGTCCTGAAGTGGCTTTTGTCCCCGAACGTAACGTCGAGTTGTATGGTGCCTTCTGGGCTAATTGCTTTGCCAGGAACGATACCGTGGAAGGTATTTGAAGATTTTGGGAGGTTTTCGACTGACCTGTTCATTTTGCGGAGCGTGTCCGCGAAGATGATGTTTATGCCGCTGCCTCCATCCATGAAGACCTTGGTCATGGCGTAGCCTCCTATTTGCGCGTCGAGTACCAGAGCCGCGTGCCCTGGTCGAACTACAGCTGGGGGATGATCCTCTCGACTGAAGCTTATGATGGTTTCCGATCCCTTCAGAAATTCGGGCACGGCAGGAGGTGCCATGACAGCCATGTTCACCTGTCGAGTGATTAGCTTTTGCTGCCTGTTGGAGGGGCGACCCTTTTGTATCATGTACATCTGCCCGTGGGGCTGTGGATATTGATCATCTTCCGCCCGTAGTACGGGTTGTATGGCACCTGCGAGGTTTGCGCCTGGAGCAGGCTGTGGTGGGGTGGCGGCTGTGGCGCCATGAGAGCGGGCACAGCGTTCGGCTGTGGTGCGGGTGCAGGCGTGGGCTGAGCAGGTGCTGGGCCACCTTTGAGTCGTATCATGTAGTCAGTCGCCATTTGGTCGAATTCCCTGCAGTTCCTTAGGGTGTGATTGGAGCGTAGTTTTCCGTCGTCCCCCTTGAAGAGGTGGAATCTGCACCAGTCGTCCATCTTTTCCTCGAATGACCGCTCGGGTTTTGCGTCGCTACGTTTGCGCCATTCTTGCCTTTTGTAGCTGTCGCTCCGCTGCTCGCGATCTCGACTGTCCCGTCGATCATCCGAGCGTCGATTGCTTCTATCTTGGTCCTCCCGGTGTGTGTATCCAGCCGCCATGAACTCGGGTCTGTTATCGTCGTAAGGACGTTTGGAACGTTTGCGCCTGCGATCTTCTCTGTATGAATCTCTGCGGCTCGACTGCCGCTTTCGTAGTTGTCGCGTGTTGGGGAAGCACGGGATCTGCGTACAGAATCCTCTCCATCTGCCCACTCAGTCGCAACTTTGATGAGGTCAGCCAGGGAGGTTGGCTTTTCACGACCAAGTGCCTCTTTGAAGTCCTTCCTGGCGAGACCTTGTATGAAGGCATCCATGGCCCTGTCTTCTGACACTTTGCCAACCGAATTGCGTATTTCGGTCCACCGCCGTATGTATGATCTCAACGACTCGTCTGATCGTTGAGTGCATGTCCTTAATTCCTCGAATGTCTTCGGGCGCTCACATAGAGGCTCGAAGTTTTTGATGAAGTCTCTGCGGAAATCGTCCCACGAGTCATATGATGATGGAGGGAGCGATTGAGCCAGTCGCGGGCAGTTCCTTCGAGCATAAGTCGTATGTACTGCATCGCCGTGGTGTTCGTGCCACGCTGGCATGCCACGGCGAGTCTGTAATCTTCTAACCACCCGAAGGTTCTTGGCGACCGTTGTACTTGGGTTGTTCGCCTGTCAACTTGAACCGTTTGGGCATCCGCGTCTCACGGATGCGTCGAGTGAAGCACAATGCTCCGCATGGCTCTGGTTCGCGATCAGAGTATGAATCGCTGCTATAGGATCTTCGAGATCTGCTTCTGCTGGACCTGTGCCGGCGCGTGCTTCTCCTTCCTTCATCCGAGTGGTGGCTGCGACCACTGCGATGATGTGCTGCGTGTCGTGAGTCGACTATGTCGCGATCGCGATTCCTTGCTGGAGTTTTGTCTTCTGGCTGTATAGCCTGTGCCGCTAGAGCTAGCGATTTGAGTTGTTGGCGATGCAGGGCTGCGTTAGGGTCATTCGCCGGAGGTTGCATTGCCTTGAGGTAAGCACCTACGGAGAATAATGCACCCGCAGCAGTTTTGGGCACTGGGATTCCGTTAGCGTCCTCTGTCATGAACGACAGGTTACGGGTGATTGCTACCCTTTCATGTTCTGGAAGGCTTGCCAACCGCGACCTAGGTCGTGGGGTTGGTTGCTGTGTGGACCCGAGGGATTGCTCCCTTCTTCGGGCACTCGAGAGGCTGGCTTGCCTTTTGCGCTCCTCGAGCGTCGCTCGGTAGTTTTGCAGTCGAATTGACTCCTGCCAGTTGAAGTACTGGAAGGTCAACATCTCCTCTGGGGTGGAATTTGGTGGCATCATTGTGCACTCCTTTATGACTTTATCTGCTTTTGCTGCCATCTCCTCCGTGATTGTCAAGGTTGTGACCCCATCCGGCATGGTTACCGTGCATGGGAATTGTGCAGGCCTGCGAGCGGCTGCGTCTGCGGATGATTCTGCGGTGAAGGCCACGTAGACCTGATGGGGCGTGACCCGAGGACAGGTGTATGTGCTGTCGATTCCAGTCATGGACTCGACGTCGCCGTCGAGGCTCATGTCAGAGCCAGTGTGTTCATCGAGTAGATCTTCGAGGCGAATCTCGTTGTCGATGTGCTCATCGCCTATGCTCATCTCGGTGTTGGCGAAGCCATTATGGATTTCTGAGTCGAGGTTGGTGTTGGTGAAGATCTCCGAGTCGACGTTGCTGTCGTTATGAATCGCGGGCTCGTAGAAGTCATCGAGGGAGATCCCGCAGTCGAAACTCTCGTCGAGTGGTAGGTTGAAGTCGATGTTGCTGTGTTGTATGCTGATTCTGCCTCCTCGCCTTGGAGTTCCGTCATCATGAACCTGTCGAGCTCGCCGGTCGACATGGTTGTTGCGGGCGAGCAGGCTTCAGGAATCGACGACGGGGCGAGCAGTCGACGGAGCCTCGAGTGCACCCAGCGCCAGTTGTTGCGGATCTGTCGAGTCCTGCGTGCCAAGATTGTTTACGAAAAAATTGAATGCTCCAACAGTCAAGCTCAAACCTGATTCAAGGCCGGAAAACGCCTCCTGAAGCTCTGGCGAGTGCGGATTGAAATTCATTGGAAGAGCAGATGCGCTTTTTGCAGGTGAAGCGGGCAGGCTGCCGCTTTTCGAGTGGATCGGCGAGTCGCCGTGTGTCGCCTGGATCGGCGAGTTGCTGTTTGCTGACATGGCCGGCGAGTTGCCGTTTGCAGATGAGATCGGCGAGTTGCCGTTTGCTGGTGTGATCGGCGATTTGCCGTTTGCTGTTGGGACCGGCGAAACTTCGAGTCCAGCGCTATTCTTTCCCACAGACGGCGCCACTTGACGAGGGGTAGACTCATCAAGACCCATGGTTAAGGTCCCTAGGTTATGAATATGGGGGAGAGAACGTGGTAGAGCTGGAAGTATCGTCGGCTGACAAGCAGGGCAAAGATTTTACCCAGGTTCAGGGCCCTCGTGTGGAGGTAACACCCCTACGTCCTGCCTGTCTGTTATTGCTTTGTGAATATGATGGTTACAAGGATCCCGGCGAGATGTCGATCTCGCTAGGGTTTGTGGCTCTGGTGGGTTGTCTGGTTCGATGGCCCTCCCAGTCCTTAAATAATAGGCTGGGTCTCGGGTGTTCGTAACCGACTCGATTTACAAGTAAGGAAACTCTAAACCGACTATTGCTTCGCCAAACTTGGAGGATACTCCATCTTCGTGGGCCTCCCTTCATGGGCTTCATGTAGGCTCTGATAGTTGGGCCTAGTCGATACGTGCACCAGGTACCCTCATGGTAGGGTACCCGATAGGCATACCCATGTCAAACGCCAAAGGCCGGGTGGGCCCATCAAGAAAGCCTCGCGAGGCTTTCCGCCTCGCGGGGGTTATTACCCTGAAGAAACAGACTAAGTCCACGCGACCAGGGGACCGCCTCGGGAGACTTTCCCCTCTCGGGGTGTCGGAGCACTCGAAGTGCTTGGCGAGGCTCTGCCATCCTGGCAGGGCGCACATGGAGCCTGCGCTCCGCAGCAGGATGACGCGCAAGCCTGCGCGCGGTGACGAACGGGCAGCAATTGCCATTCCCATGCTTAAAGGAGAGCAACAAAGCTGCCCTAACGGAGGAGGATTACCAAGCATGTCGTTTTGGTGCTAAGGGGACACACTGCCGCTCCGCTCCAACGGTGACGTCGCTGGTGTGACGCCACGGACCTCTGGAGCGCCGGCCACCGCTCTGGACTGACGGTGGCAGGACCTGACGAAGACCAGCAAGACCAATGCGGTGAACCTCGTCCACGACCCCATGCACCAGGGGTGCGCCGCCCTCCTGGACCGGCGCCATGGAGGAACCCTAGCTCCCGCCCCTGCGCCTATATAAGGAGAGGGAGCACCACTGGAGAAGGGGATCGATCATTCTTTCACCTAAGACTACTAGTGCACTCAGAGAAGTGAGTTCCTGCACTTAGGAAGCTCTACCTTTGTTGTAAGCTCTGCCCTCAGCAAGCACCCCTGTATTGTAACCTCACGAAGCCCTCGGCTAGGGTCTTTACTCCTCCAGGAGGGCCTGAACCTGGGTACGAGCTGGTCTCCATCTCTGCTGTGATGCGTTCTGTCGAGCTTGTCGAGTTTGGTCGCCGAGGTTGACGAGTGTTTGATAAGTGTCGTGTTCAGCCCCTCTCGATTCCTGGTTCACGGGGACTATTCTTCGACATTTGGCGCCAGGTAGGGGGTTGAGGCGCGCTTTCAATCTTCTCCCTTCGACCTCTCCGGCACCATGGCACGAATCCGAGCTAGGCACCTGGTTCGTCGCGCAAACGCGTGCGGCAGGACTGTCGTCGCGCCTGCGCCGGGCCGCAACCCGCGAGTACGGCCCCGCGTCAACGGCGCCAAGAACTGCAGCCACCCTGGGCCCTGCGTCGAGGCCCGAGGAGGGGAACGTCCGCATCTCCTCCCGCGTCTTCCCGAAGACCAGGGGGCTTCACCACAAAGCCAGTTAGCACCGAGCCCGGGAGCCGCGCTGTTCGTGGCGCGAGAATTGATGAGCTACCTCCCCACTGAAGAATGCCAAGCCAGCTGGCTGGCACACATCACCAAGCTCATCCGTGCCTCCGAAGGCCCCGAAGTTCCGGTTAGCCCTCGCTCGGAAGAGCGCGGCCTGGGATTCATAGAGGCTTTGACGTCGGGTGCCCTTGTGCCCCCTCCACCATCACCGCCTTCACCAGCTAAGGGAGCTCCAGGATGCAGCCCACCGGGCAGGCATCATGGCCGGGCAGGAGCACCAAGCGGCGGTGGATCACCCCTGGGGATTCACCGAAAGCTTGCCACGGTGCCTCAAGAGGAGAGCTGGATCGACGAGATCAAGGCCTTCCTAAGCGCGGGGGCTCTCCCCAAAGAGAAGGCGGAAGCAGAACGAATGTTCAACATGGCCAAGTACCACACCAAGTCCTACTGCGTCATCGGGGAAGACCTCTACCGCAAGCGGCCCAATGGCATCTCCCTGCGTTGCGTTCCAACAGAAGAAGGCAGGCAACTCCTCGAGGACGTGCACAACGGAGAGTGCGGGCATCACTCGTCCTCACGCGTCCTCGCGGGGAAGGTCTTCAGGAGCGGTTTCTATTGGCCAACTGTATTTCAAGACGCCGATGAGCTCATCGAAACTTGCAGAACCTGCCAACACCATGCCAAGCAGGCCGAGCTCCAGCCAGAATCGGGGCTCCAGACACTCCCAGCCACCTGGCCCTTCGCAGTTTGGGGGCTGGACCTCTTGGGGCCTTTCAAGAGGTCACGCAGAGGCTACCTCTACCTATACGTCGCCATCGACAAGGTCACTAAATGGGCGGAGGTAGAAGCCGTACGCTCCATCCCGGCGAAATCAGCGGTGGACTTCCTGAACAACCTCGCGCATCGCTACGAGGTGCCCAACCGCGTCGTCGCCGGCCATGGCTCACAGTTCGCAAGTGACACCTTCAGGGTTCGCTGTGAGTCTCTCGGCATTCAGTTGTGCAACGCCTCTGGGCGCCCACGAAGCAGTAACCAAGATGAAGAGGAAATAGAGGAAGAACTCAAAGACTTCAAGATGCGGAGCTTCAAGTGCCTCAAGCGTTCGGGCAAGAGCTGGGTTAGTGAGCTCCCTTCAGTGCTGTGGTCCTCCAGGACGACTACAGCTGGGCCAACAAGTGAGACACCTTTTGCCCTCGCCTACGGACTTGAAGCGGTTCTCCCTGGCGAGGCGAGGCTCGAATCTCCGCGAGTCCTGGCCTTCAACGAGAACGACATCGAAAATCTCGCCAAGCCGCTACCTGCGTTAGCTTTCAACGAGGATTGATACCACAGCCGCCGCAAGCGCTCACGCGACATTGAAGTCGGCGACCTCGTCCTCAGGAGGATACTCTTCAGGGAAGACCCCCACGAGCTCATACCCCTGTGGGAAGGACCTTACAGGGTCACGAGCGTCGCCAAACATGGGACCGCGCAGTTGGAGGAGATGGGTGGCATGCCCGTCGAGAATCCATGGAGCATAGAACTTCTCCGCAAGTTCTACCCGTGATAGATTCACGCCAGGCAATCCTCTTTTTGTCTCAAGAAGGACGCCCGAGTCGTCACCCCCCCTCAGCTTCACAAAAGATTTTTGTCTCAAGAAGGACGCACGAGTCGTCACCCCCCCCCCCAGCTTCACAAAAGCTTATCCCTCCCCGAGGGCCTCTCCAAATGAGCTCCCCTACCACGCGTCGCCACGGGCCGCGAGGAGTCTCAGCCACACTCTCTGGAACCCCATGCCCAGACATGGCCGGTTGTGACTTGGCTACTCCAAGTATAAAAAACCCCACGCCTAAGCTTGGCAGATGTAACTTGGCTACTCCAAGTATAAAAAATCCCATGCCCAGACATGGCGAAGTGTAACTTGGCTACTCCAAGTGTAACAGACTTTTTCCCTTCTTGACACAACGCGCACCAGCGCCTTTTTATGTAATATAACTTCGGTAAGTGAGTTTTTGGCAATTGGTGGCGCTCTGTCTTCCTCCCCACGCGCACCTCGCGAGCGGGGGCTGGGCACAATGTCTATGCCTCGGGAGAACCCCAACAGCGCTGAAGGATCCAGAAGACCCAAGCTCCGGCGCGTGGGCTTGCTCCCACGCACGTCATCTCACCAAAGGCTTTTGATGTTTGCTCTTCTCACGAGCCACACCTAAGGGAACCCCTGAGTGCACAAAGGCCCTTTGAATCCACGCAGGGCTCAGCAAGGGACGCAGCACCCACGACAAAACAGGCGGCCCTCTCAGCTAAGTTCAGCTCCCCGCGGTTTTTCTCCTTTTTTATTTGACGATTGTTTCGCTCCCCGGCTTCTTGTGTCTCCTCTCACCAGTGCTTCAAAGGTTGCCTGCGCAGCAACAGAAGAACCCCTGATAGCAGGGTCTCAAGAAACCTCACCCGGCTGGAAGCCCCAACAATGCAGAGCAGAAAAGACATAAGCAAGAGCCTCACGAGAGGCATACATACAGGCATACAAGTCTTGAAAGTCATTACAATACTTGGGCAAGTTTTTAAAAAGATGGAGTTAAACAACCAGGTGCACTGCGCCTAAGGAAACAACCCAGGCCCCAGAGCTACGCCGACCCCTCGGGGCTTCGTCGGCCTCAACCGCTTTGAAGCGATCGGCGTACGCTTCCGCATCCTCCTTGATTTCGGCTTCACGATCCGCGGCTCTAGGCCCCACGTCTGGCTCCGTCATGCTTTGGAAGTTAAAGGTGGGCTCGAGACGACGGAGGTTGGCAAAGATGCGGTTGACCGCGACGCAGAGAAGTTTGCGGCTCTCTTCCTCGATGAGGCTATCCACGTTCGCGGCAGTGGCCTGCGCCTCACGCACCCGCAGCTCCTCCCCGCGAGCATCAAGCTCTCTCCAATGAGTTTCCAGAGACATGCGAAGCTCCTCCAGCGTCTTCCTTGTCAACTCTGAGTCAGCACCAAATTTCGCCTCACGTTCAGAGAGCTCCTAGAGCCTGGCGGCAACTCCCGCCTCAACCTCCTGGGACCTGGCGGAGGCTGCTACCTCGCAAACCGTGATCTCCTGGTGCCGGGCCTCGGTGTCGATTTCCAGAGCTTCGTGCTTGGAAGCGAAGGGCCTCCGCGCGCTTCCCCCGCACCGCCTCATCCTCCCGATGGCAGCGGGCCACCACTTCCCGGAGTTGGAACCAACCTCGCGCTAGGCCCTCAAGGTCCTCTTCCTCGGCCAGCTCCCTCTCAGCGAGATGGGCCTCCAGCTCGTCAAGCTTCGCCCTCGCGGAACGGAAAAGAGCTGCGCGACGAGTAGCCACCCGCTGACGCCTCCCCGGAATCAAGGCTCGGGAGTCAACGGGAAGCTTAGCGGACCCGGCCCCGTAGGAGGCTCAAGGCCCAGACGGCGAGGGCTCGGGGTGGCCTCGGAGTGCGCCCGGGGGCTTGGAGTGAGACCTCGATCCCCGTCTGTGCCTGGGGCTGCTGTGGGACTCGGAGCCCACTCACTGTCCGCCTCTGACTCTGCCTGCCCGAAAGGGAGGAAGGCCCCGTTGAAAACGAGCTCCTCTGTCCCCGGCGAGGCCGTATCAGCGTTTGCCTCGAAGCACGTAGCCTGCGATGGCATCGCCCCCATGTCCTCCCCCTCGAGGAGCCCAGCCGCTTCGGGAGGAGCCGCTGCCCCCGAAGGCTCCGGAGCAGCAGGGGCGGAAGCAGCAGGAACCTCCGCCGCTCCCGAGATTCCCCCGAGTCCGCGAGCCTTCCTTCCTCTCGGCGCCGCAGGGGGAGTGGTGGAAGGCCCGGAGCAGAACAAGGCAGAAGATGAAGAAAAGAAGGACGCGAAAATGACAGAAGGAAGGGGACAGAGAGAGGCCTACCTGGTGGTCACATCCACCCACACCTTATGCCTCGTACGCGAGGAGACGCTGCCCCCCGACATGTCCAAGCCCCGTTTCGCCCTGGTCTGGGGGACGGTGCGGAGAGGCTCTTCGTCGCCTGCAGAGACATCAAGAACGCCGGCGTCAGGCATGGTCGCCCCCGAGGGCCCCGCGGCGACACCTGAGGAACTGGCACCGCCGTCCGATGCCGTGGAAGAGCCAGAGGACGCGTCATCGCCTCGCGCAGACGCCGCCAAGGCCGCCACGGCGGGGCCCTCTTGGGGCCCCATGCGTCCTCACGAGACCAGCCCCCACGCGGTGAATGCAGTCATCCCGCCAAGTACCTGGCACGCATCTTATTCACAAAACGGTGCAGGGGCTTGGAGGAGTTGTTCGCTGGCTCGGGGATCAGCGGAGAAGTGAAAAGGACATCCATGAAGCTTTTTAGCACCTCCTCCGTGAAGACTTCACCGCTCAGCCGCATTTGGTCCGCCCCGCCGGAGTACGCCCACATCGGCTCCAGGTGCGACTATAGCAGTGCAATGCGCTGCGCCACAAAGTCCTTCGCCACCATCTGGTCAGTAAGCCCGTGGGCGTGGGCCTCCAGGAGGCGCTTCTCGAAGAGCTCAAGAGTCGGATCTTCCAGGGGTTGGCTGCTCCAGCCGTTGTGCCTCGACGGGGGCCCGGAAGGGACCTCGAGAAAGGGGCACTCCTCCGCAACTTCCACGTAAAGCCACCGCTTGCGGAAGTCATCCACCCGCTTCGTCACCCTAGTGACAGCGATCTCACCATCCCAGGTGATGGGGATATAGCGCTTAGACATGCCCTCCGTAATGCGGAACGAGACACATCCGGAGGTCTCTCCGGGGGTGGTGGAGCGGAGCGCAAAGAAGCGCCGGAAGAGGTCCACCGACGGTTTGATCCCGGCATACCACTCGCAGAAATAGGCAAAGATGGCGAGGGTGAGGATAGAATTGGGATGAAGGTGGAGGAGCTGAATCTGATAGTGCTCCAGAATGGCAAGGAGGAAGGCGGAGAACGGCGGGACCAAGCTCGCAAAGATGGTGTGGAGGAATACATGATAGAAGGGAGCGCAGAGTCCGCCAGGGGCGCCCCCGGCCTCAGGTTGGTCGCACTCCACTCAATGAAAGCAGAGGCCACTAGGGGGCGCACCCTCTCCAAGTCCGCATCTACCACCACGCGGCTGGGCTCCAGTGCCGGTTTATGGCCGCCGCTGGAGCTCGACGAGACCGCCTCTCCCGCGAGCGCTGCGCCCTTGCCTTTCTGAGCCGTGGAAGCTCTCTTGGGAGCCATGGCAACAGGAGGGCAGAGGTACGGAAGACGAAGGGGAACGCAGGGCAGAGGCGAGCGAAAGGAACAGGGAAGGCGAAGGCAAGCGGGGCGAGTGATGGGGAACTACGCCAATCCTTCTGCCTTAAACCTCCGCGTGGAGCAGTTCTGTCAGGAGTGGTCGGGCCTGCCACTTCGACCAGCGTAGCCGGAGAAGTCGAGACGGCGTCGAATGACGGTTGTCCGCCACGCGTCTTGGCCCAGGACGGTTGTTTTGGGCCCACGATGTTTCGCCTGAGTATAAGGGCTACAACGTGCACGCCGCAGACCCGGGGGCTACTGTCGGCCCAATAGAAACCAGGGTATCAAGGGCTGGCCTTACTGGGCCTCTACCCGTAGCACGAGACCAAAGAACGCCAAAGGCCGAGTGGGCCCATCAAGAAAGCCTCGCGAGGCTTTCCGCCTCGTGGGGGGTTTTTACTCTGAAGAAACAGACTAAGTCCCCGCGACCAGGGGACCGCCTCAGGAGACTTTCCCCTCTCGGGGTGTCGGAGCACTCGAAGTGCTTGGCGAGGCTCTGCCATCCTGGCAGGGCGCACATGGAGCCTGCGCTCCACAGCAGGATGACGCGCAAGCCTGCGCGCGGTGACGAACGGGCAGCAGTTGCCATTCCCATGCTTAAAGGAGAGCAACAAAGCTGCCCTAACGGAGAAGGATTACCAAGCATGCCATTTTGGTGCTAAGGGGACACACTGCCGCTCCGCTCCAACGGTGACGTCACTGGTGTGACGCCACGGACCTCTGGAGCGCCGGCCACCGCTCTGGACTGACGGTGGCAGGACCTGACGAAGACCAGCAAGACCAACGCGGAACAGGGGTGCGCCGCCCTCCTGGACCGGCGCCATGGAGGAACCCTAGCTCCCGCCCCTGCGCCTATATAAGGAGGGGGAGCACCACTGGAGAAGGGGATCGATCATTCTTTCACCTAAGACTACTAGTCCACTCAGAGAAGAGAGTTCCTGCACTTAGGAAGCTCTGCCTTTGTTGTAAGCTCTGCCCTCGGCAAGCACCCCTGTACTGTAACCTCACGAAGCAGTGCAATACTACACGGCAGGAAGTAGGGTCTTTACTCCTCCAACAGGGCCTGAACCTGGGTACGAGCTAGTGTCCATCTCTGCCGTGATGCGTTCTGTCGAGCTCGTCGAGTTTGGTCGCCGCGGTTGACGAGTGTTTGATAAGTGTCGTGTTCAGCCCCTCTCTATTCCTGGTTAACGGGGACTATTCTCCGACAACCGGAGAAGTACCGCCGGCAAGCTCTCTGTCTCTCTCTCTCTCTCTCTGCGTGGATGGCAAGCAAGCAAAGGACACATCGATCTACCCAGGTTCAGGCCGCCGAAGGCTAACAGCCCTACTCCTGCATGTCTGGATAGATGTGAGCATCATGGTGTGGCTACAATGGTGTCTCCTGCGAGGTACCCGGGAAGGGTTTTGGCGAGAGGAAGGAGAAAGGGCAGATCCTAGCCCTGAGGAGATCACCTCCCTTCCCTTCTCTGCCCTAGCTATCTCTTGCTCTGCTCTTGCTTGAGTTCTGCCTTGGATTCGTCCTCCCTCCTCGCCATGACTTGGTCCTCCTTTTATAGACAAGGGGATGCCACAGAGGTCATGCGAGGAGCGTGAGGGGGTCTTGGCTGGAAGTTCCCCCTCTCCGTGGTTGAGGAGGAGACGTGGCCTCTCCTCCTCAAGGTATCTTCCGCCGGTTTGGTGAGATCCCCGCCTTTTAGGGGAAAGCGAGGTGGGAAAAAGGGTTGGCACACCGCAGGTGGTGTCCCCTGCCTGCGCCTTGCTTCCCAAGTCTTTTGGGTTCTTCTACCATCTTTTGGAGGGCGGTGGAAGCCTTAACTTCGCCGGGTACAGCCTGGTACCCCGAGAGTGAGTCCGGCTCTGCCGGGGTCTCGGGCTCTCGGGGTCTTCTTGCTCTTCTGGGGTGCGAGGGACCCTGGGGTCCTCCACACCCGGCAGACTTGGCTGGCTCGCGGGGTGCCCGTCAGCTTTGCGTCGTGTCTTGGTCTTGTCCATCTTCGTGATGGGCCCACAGGCAGTGGACCCACTTTGGCAGCGCTAGGGGAACCCGTATTCCACTGCTGCGACAGTGGGTGTTCTCTATTTAACTTGCCAGACAGACTTTCAGCAATGGACTGGTGGCATATACATCCGCTTATCCAATAATTTTGCAAAAAGAGCTGGCAAATGGGGTGCCCAGTCCCAATTAATTACAACTATAACTGCTTAATTCTCTTCACATGTTTGGCCTTGATTTATCAGAAGCAAATTTCAAAGTGTTAATCATTATCAATAGGCACTCCTCCATGGTATGTGATTGTTGGAAGGCACTCGAGATTCGGTTAGCTATGGCTTGTGTAAGAAAAGGTTGGGAGGAGTGTCATACCAATTTATAAATATGCATGTGTAAACAAAAGAGAAGAGGGATGATCTACCCTTGGGTAGAAATAACGTCCTTCATGGGAGCCGCTCTTGAAAGTCTGGATGACATGGGAAATATTGTTTTCACCCACTACCATTCGTTGACAACGACATCCATAGCTAAAAACTTATTTTCATACTCTCTATATGATTTCAAAACTTAAAAGCTCTAGCACATGATTTCATCCCTGCTTCCCTCTGCAAAGGGCCTATGTTTTACTTTTATGTTGAGTCAGTAAACCTATTCCCTTCTATCTCAAGCAAGCATTTGAGTTGTTGTGATTCAACCATCTATATGTTGATATCTACAATCATCTCTTTTATGTTTCGTTGTTTAGCACAAAGCTTTTATCTGAATGAATATAACTTTGAAGGTTATCAATGACTGTAAGGAGACTGTTATGATTGAGCATGTAAGTTCTGCAATATAAGCTCTAATATAAAGACTCTGCTCGAAAGATAAGTACAATTTGTTAATTGTTCTCTGACCAAGAACAAAGTTTGCCATCACCAATTATGATTTTCTCTATGAACCTTATTGTGACTCCCTCTACTTGTTTCAAGTTAAGTTATATGAAGGAAGTTGTTGTCTAAGATGACTTGTGTATTAATAAATGTGATGCTTCTTGTCTGTATTTTGTTTATCGACACTTCACTCCATAAACTTGTGGTCTTGTTTACTGAGTTCAGCTTTCGCTTGGGGACAAGCGAGGTCTAAGCTTGGGAGAGTTGATACGTCCATTTTGCATCACTATTTTATATCATAATTTACTATTATTCATTGATATATTTCATAATTAGAGGTGATACTTATGTTATTTTACCTATTTTGCATGTTTGATGATTATTGGAGAATTAACCACCGGAGTCAGAATTCTGCTGGAAAAAGGACCGTCAAGACACCATATTTCTGAAGATCAACAATTCACAGAAAAGATCTCGAAGTTCCTATTTTGTCAGATGGCGAGGCTAGCCAAAAGGGGAGGCCAAGGTGGGCCACCATGGGCCCACGCCATTCCATGGTGCGGCCCACCATGCTGGCGCGCCGCCACGTGGTGTAGCTGCCCTGGCCCACCTCAGCCGGTGCCCTTTCGCGTACTTCATCCCCAGGAAACCCTAAGGCACGGGGGATCATTGAGGAAATATTCCGCCGCCTCCACGAGGCGGAAAACACCAGAGAGAGAAAAGCTCTCCGGCAGGGAGAAATCTGTCGGGGAAATTCCTTCCCGAAGGGGGGAATCGTCGCCATTGTCACCGTCATCGAGTTGAACTTCATCGGGATTATCATCACCATCTCCACCGCCAGCACCATCATCTCCGCCGCTCCACTCCGTTCCGCTGTAACATCTAGGGTTGAATCTTGTCTAGTTCATAGGGGAAGCTTTCCCGGTGTTAATTACTCCTTGTGATTGATGCTATTGAGTGAAACCGTTGAATTAAGGTTTATGTCCAGATTATTATTCATCATTATATCACCTCTGATCATGTTCCATATGATGTCTTGTGAGTAGTTCGTTTAGTTCTTGAGGACATGGAAGAAGTCTTGATGTTAGTAGTGAACTATGTTGAGTAATATTTAATGGTTTGATATTTAAGTTGTGGTGTTATTCTTCTAGTGGTGTCATGTGAACGTCGACTACATGATACTTCACCTTTATGGGCCTAGGGGAATGCATTGTGTATTCGAATATTAATTGTGGGGTTGCCAGAGTGACAGAAACCTGAACCCCCGTTGGTATATCGATGCATAAGGGATAGCAGGATCTCAGAGTTTAAGGCTGTGGTTAGATTTATCTTAATTACTTTCTTGTATTTGCGGATGCTTGCAAGGGGTATAATCATAAGTATGTATTAGTCCTAGGAAGGGCAATGCATTAGCATAGGTTCACCCACACAACACTTATCAAAACAATGAAGATTAATCAACTATATGAAGCGAAAGCACTTGACAAAATTCCCGTGTGTCCTCAAAAACGTTTGGTCATCATAAGTAAACCTACCGGCTTGTCCTTTGCTGTAGAAAGGATTGGGCCACTCGCTGCAATTATTATTACTGTATTTTATTTACTTGTACTTTATTTATCTGCTATATCAAAAAACCCCTAAAAACTCGTCTGCTAGTATTTACAATGAATTCCTGATTAAAACTGCTTGTCAACACATTCTGCTCCTCGTTGGGTTCGACACTCTTATTTATCGAAAGTACTACGATACACCCCCTATACTTGTGGGTCATCAGTCGTGCACACTGCCAACTAGCGAGGTACGGTGGGACTAAACCCCAACACGTATGACGCAACAAAGGGAGAGACTGTGGTCAGTTAGGCCGACCCATCAAACATGTCAACACAGTAACGGTCAAAGGAGTTTGACTAGATGGGAATACCTGTTTGGCCATCTGCGAGCCTTAAAATAGCGAATTAGGGAAAAACTAAGTAAAGTTAAGCGACCAGGGCACAACCGAGGAAAACTAAGTGAAGCAGAACACAAAATAAAAAAAACTTTTTTTATTGTTTTATGGAAGAATAATACTTTTAAAAATAATTTGATAAATACTCCAACGGATATGCAAGAATTAACTTGCTTGTGATAGAAGTGGCAACTCAAACCCTTCAGGGTTCTACGGTGTTTGTTAAAATTCTGAGTTCTGAAAATAGCAGCGTAGTCCTGAAAGGAGTAGAGAGAACTCTAGCAAGATGCTATTATGTATAGTCGTGAGATGAATCGTCACCCCAATATATCTGAGTTGTGACTTTCAATACGTTTTCAAGTATTTGACAATTTTAAATTATTTAGAGAGTTTGGCAACAATTTTCATGAGAAATAAATTCAAAGTGATTGAATTTCAATAGTTCAATATATTTTAACTTCAAGAATTTATTTTCGCACGTTATTTTCTTTAATAAAAAAATAATTTCAAGACATTTCCACAAGGATCTTTGGATTTTTCACCCAAGAAATATTTTTCAAAATTTTAAATAAAGTAGACAATAAAACTCCTCATATTCCATAGAGTTTTCTTAATATTTAGAGTTTAATTTTTTACCTTTATATTGGTGTTAAAATTCATTTATGTTTGGATATTTTAGATTTGCAAATTATCAAAATTGCCCCTAGCTACTGGGTTAAAGCCAACCCACTGGTTTTGGTCTAAGACCTGGCTCGGTCGGTCCACAGCGACCGGCCCACTCTGTCTCTCCCTCCTCTGTCTCGTTCCTCTGCTCGCCGATTCACCACCGCCTCGCTCGGCTCCGGCCGATTCCGTCGCCGCCGCTGACCGGCGCGAGCTGGGCTTCGATCCGCCGCTCCTTCCTCTCTCAATCTCTCCGCATCGAACTCTTCAGAAACTCTAACCCTCGCCGCTGCTGTCGCTCATGGTTCCCACGCCGATAGTCGCCGGCGTGGCTCCACCCTGCTCTTATCCACTAATTCCCCGCCACCACGGTGCCGATTCGCCACCACATGCGTCCATTCGACCGCCTCCGAGACTCTAACCTTAGGTCGCCATGTCTCTGTCCGCCGGCGCCGGCTCGATCTCCTGCTCTTCCTCGTCTACGTCAACCCCGACGACGGCGGGATGGCAGTAAGCTACAACGACGGGACGGCGACCTGGGCGACAACGGACTGCGACTACTTCCACTCCGATGCCGGCGGGATGGTGCTCTGGCGCAACTCCGGCTTCGACACACTCGTCTGCTTCCTCGACGACGCCTACCCCAGCTTCTCTGAGGTGAGTTCTCCCCTGAGACCGGCCGTGTGCCGATGAACTACTGCTCTGTGGTGCTCGTCAAGTGCTCCAGTTCATCCTGGTGATGAACTAGTGTGTAGCTGTGCTGTGTTGTGCATGTGGGTGACCACTACACCTACTGTTAACTGAAGAAATATTCAGTTTCGTGGTAATTCAAATGAGTGTGCACAGGACATACATGTTCAGCACGATTTATTAGTGGGGCTGGGCTGAGGCTGGTGCAAACATGAACTGGTGGTGTTTCTCGTGAAAAGGTAGTCTAGATAAGCATTGGAAATTCAGAAGATTGGAAAGATAAGAAGATAATAAATGGGGTGAATATTAAGATCATCTTAGTCTGAAACTATGTGTCGCAACAATGGAGTGTATATACAACTGCGTCACAGTGTTTATCAATGTTAACAAATGTCACCAGCCTAATTAATTCTAGTGCTGAAATGGAAATGGTGGATAGTGCTTCAGGGGCTTGACACACACAGTGTACACTTCCTCCAATTCAGTGTAGTCGATCCACCGCTCCGGTCCAGCAGCCCTGTGATTATCCTGAACAAGGATTTGAAGCACCCCGTCGCCGATGCGGTGCTCAAAGCAAACAACCGCATGAAGACCTCCCAACTTCTTACCGAAGAACTCCACGCTTAGTGCCTTATGCAACGCGCTTCGGGCACAGCCTGATCGATACACCTTGTCGTTATCCACTGCAGCGTCCAACAGATGATACCATGGAGAAGCCCATATAACTCCAATAAATGGCCCTCGGGTATTCAGAAGCTCGATGATTCTATCTGCAGTAAGCCCCTGCCCGCCGCTGGCATCCCATCTATGCCTCTCCCAGGAGTGAACCGGCAGGAAAGCTGGGGCTGGACTTGGAGCATTCTTTGTTCTTACACCTCCAAGGCGCTGGATCGTGTCTAGCACGTCCCCGATTTTAGCTCCTTCCCCGCTCCAGATGTTGTCCCGTTTGCATTGTCTCCTGAGCTTCTGAGGTGCAGCTGCTGTCCAGCGAAACGTTCCAGCGCCATGTATCAGCTCATATTCCCGTCTATGTTGGATCTCCACACACTTGGCAGGAGACACTATTGCGCATGTATCTGTATATACAACACTACATGTTAGTTATATGCACAATTTTCCTTTGTTTAAAGACTGAATCAGAAGCATATTCGACTTACCAGGAATGGTTTGCAGCAATGGGGGCCCAAGTATTTCTCTGAATGAAGCTTCACTGCTAATCAAGGCCAAGTCCACAGGTAGCACGGATTGCTTAAAAGCATGCAAAAATTGTACGAACTGTGGAAACATGGCCTTGATAGCCACTGTGGTGACGGCGACTATGAGTGCAAACATCTCGCCTATGTCCTTATTGGTGATGGCCACCCAAAGCGTTCGAGCTGCATCCTACAGAATCGCATATACATATCCTTGTAAAGAGCAGTTTCCAGCACAAATACAATGACTAGTATGCTAGGTTATTCCAAAAAAAAAATGCTGAGACATATGGCAGAAAATGAAACTCTCAAATATCAAGTGACAGTAGGTTGCAACAGCCCATGGTAATAGGACATTGGAGAGGTCAGATGTATTGAGCATAAGAAAAAGAACTTACTGGCTTGTTGAACGGAACAAAGCCATCTGGGACGTTTCTTAGATCACACATGTACAGAATAGAGAAGAATTCACTGTCAGATGAGCCTCTGAGGTCATGGTCATCATTGTCTTCCTCATGAGACTGCATATCTTGCAGGTGTCCAAGGTTTTCCTGTTTACAACCCTAACTGTATTAAATTTCTGCCCCAAGGAAAACGTCATAAAAAACAAGTAACTAAGATAGTTACCAAGCAGGAGAATAAGAAAGCTCTGTGGAAACAGCTGCTATCTTCACGAGTTCTGCTGAAGTGCGCATAACGCTGACTGAGAATCTGTAAGAAAAGTTTAGATGTGAAAAATAAACGAAATAATACCAATGTTTCTAGCCTTCTACGGTGGAATTAGTTGAATGCAGACAAACCTTGATATTTTCCTTAATGATGGGATCTGAAGGTTCCTGAACCAAAGTCAATAGTGGTTCCTACAACGAGATGAATCAATATCAGGGAAAAAAGGTATTATGATCAGCGATGCATAAGAAGACTCACATAGAGTAAAGAAAGAACAGGGGACAAAATTGGTAACAAACTCTTTCATGGTGTTCACATCGTCCACTTAGTTGGGTAGAAATTAATTTGAGGATTATATTTGCTTGGACTAAAACCTATTTAAGCCTAAATTAGGATCTTTAATTTGAGGTCAGATGTATTGAGCATCAAGTGTTACTGTTAACATCTCCTCTGGATCCTCTTATGCCTTTTTTGGCCCTTTAATTGTTATGTCAACATTCTGTTACTCAGATTTTTTCTCATAAAGTCGTAATGTATTGATTTTATATTATTCTATCTCCTTAGGAACAATTCAAGGATGTTGTCAATTGGCAAGGACGGCCAATGATGAGAAGACTACTTCACTGTCAATAGCAAGTTTATGGTACAGCCAGGATCAGACAATGGACATAAGAGTCCAAGTACAGGAGCCAGCATTTCAGAAGTCAAGCTCACCAAAATCTGTTCTCATTCTCTTCTCAGAAGAAAACGGCATCTTTTGGCGGTATTACTATTCAACAGTTTGTACCTTTATATGTCATATTGCATTTACGCTTGTTGTATTTTTTGCAGACTTAGTAGTTATATATTTATGTTAGCTGTGTCATAATGATGTGCAGGCATATTTGATAACAAGGACACGCCTGGTGACAGCAGCAAATCGACTTTCCAGTTTGGTGGAAATAACGGCTTTTCGACACAAACTACTCCGTCCATTTTTTCCCTCCAGGTTCTCAGAGTTTTAGCATGCCAGCCTCAACACTAGTTTCAGTGAACCAGCAACCAATTCTCACTGGCATTTTACTTTTCTTTTGCTTCGCATTAGTGCTTTCTTATAATTGGTTGTTTCACATGTATAAGTAGCCAACACACTTGATATTTCAGATATATGGTATATGTGGCATTTATTTGGAATATTTGAATGGAATGATAAAGCTTAGAACTGGTATGACTTAATTGTCATTTGAAGACTAAGTTGTATTATTCATATATCATCAACCAAGCCAAAGCTACAGGGCCTTTAACTATTTTATTTCATAGTCAATTCGTTACTCTTGCCAAACATTTATATTCTGCCAAAGGACTCCGTAACATAAGATCATTTTGTAGTAGTGACAAACAAATACATATCAGAGCTAATATTAATAAATATATATCAAGTGCTCCAGATTTATTCATATTTCTGTTTTCGTTTTATCAAAATATCAAATTACCATTTTCTACGCGACTCAGAAAAGAAAACGATGTATTTGCTTTAGGCATTCCTTGGTTTTGCCTACAGTATTTAGTATCATAGACATTTTTTCTTGGTTAGGTTTCATACAGTATTCAGTATCATAGACATTTTTTCTTGAATATTTCTGCTACAGGTTTCGCAACAAAGTACAACAGCTACATCAGCAAATAAAGAAAAGAGGAAGGCTACACAAGAGAATTCCTACAAATCAAGCTGAAAATTCCAAGAACAAGGAAATAGTGGCGAACTCACCCCCTTGCCGACCTCGCCCCCGAAGACCCCGTTCCCCTCTGTCTCGCCGTAGCTCCGTGACGCAGCCTCCCCTGTCGCACCAAGGCAACGGCCACTGACGTAGAGGCCAGCGCCGTGCTCCGTGGACAGGATCACGTCGAGCTGGCCGGTGCCAGCTGAAGAGGTGGTGGAGGAGAGAGTGAGTTTTAAGGTGCCAACTGAAGGTGATCAACAGGGACAGTACTGATCTTACCTGGTGGCCCGGCCATGAAGACCACCACCGTGTCGATGTCGCTGCACTGGAACGGCACATCCACGCCGCTGCACTGCATCAGGACGTCCTCCTCGCTGCTGCTGCTGCTGCTGCCGGTGTGCTGCGACCAAGGATGGATATGTTTACGCAGATGGAAAATGTATGCTAGTAATCTGAACTTTCTGATGAGACAAAAATATTTTTTTACTGAAAACAAAGAGTTGCAAACCAAGAACTGCTTCCTGGACGCACAAACTTGTTAGGAAGGGAACCAACATAATTCACGAACTTGAACTGAACTGAATTTGTAATCCAAAGCACAGATAAGATCAGGAACCGGAGGTGATCATTCAAAGAAGCGTAAGAACATAAATCACCTCGAGCTGGCCGGTTATTCCCTCCCTGGCGACGAGGGTGCCGCCGCCGTGTCGGAACAAGACGCCGTCCCCGATGACAGCCGTCTCCCTTTCTTCGTGGCCGCACGGAGCCGGCGCGACCAGGGCCGCGCTGGGCCTGAGGAGAGCTCCGGCGTGCATTGCCGGTTCTTGGTTCACCCCCGTGTTCGGCTCCTCCTCTCCGCGGCAGGTGCCGGGCGGCGTCTGCAGAGCGCCAAAGAAACGATCAAGAAACGCAAGAATTCGCAAGAAACGATCAAGGATTGGGAGGAAATCGTTCGAAAGAATCAATTCTTGAATTCTGGTGAACTCACCGCCTTTCTGACCTCGCCGCCGAAGACCTCCCGCTCGACGAATCGGAGAAGTGCGTCTTCCCCGAAGCCGGCCTCCACCTCCGCCTCGCCGTGGCCGTCCGTGGCGAAGAGACAGGCGCGGAGGTGATGCTCCCACGCCGCGAGGGTGAGTCGGCGGATGGCGAAGGCCAGTACGCTCTCGTCGGGGCCGTGGAAGCGGCTCCGCAGCCACGGCTGCTCCATCCTTGCCGATGGAGAGAGGGAGCGGCCGGGGCGGGGCTGCGGCAATGGGAGAGCAGAGGCGCGAGGTGGAGAGAGGGAGCGGAGTAGCGGCGGGGGTGCGGGGTGGTGGTAATCGGCGGAGAGCAGAGAAGCGAGGGGGAGAAAGGGAGCGGCGGGGCTGCGGGGTGGTGGTATTGATCGGAGAGCCGACGGCCGGCGAGGGGAAGCTCTGCTTGGCCAGGCGCCAAGTCTCTTATTTCAAAGAGGAAACTGCAGAGTCGAAAAAATAGGGGTTAACGATCATACACATGACTACTACTTTGGTGCGTTGGATAGCAGCTTGGGTTTGCAGCTCGTAGACCAGTGCTCGAGTGCCCGGCAATCCTATTTTTTGTTTTACTTCCATAGATCCATGACTCCTTATAACTAGGATGAAATGTTTATGTTTAAACTGAGGCGCACGCATATATTGAGATGTCAATTTATTTTATGAAATCGTACCAAGTAAAAAAAACTGAAACATACACCACAACCAAGGTTCCTCTTCTCTCTTCGTGTGTCGGTGCCACAAGCGACTAGTCCATCTCTACGCACCGACACCAGGCTTCTTGATTTCTCTTTCCTCTCCTTCATCCACACTTCGGTGACACGAACTCTAACTTATGACCTATAGAGATTAGTTCGGGTTTTCAAACGGGTGCGATGAGGAGGAGACAATCTTCTAATGATGCAATGAGCCACCCCCGCTCTGGTGGCGCTTCTGAAGGTGTGTTAAGGGCGAGTTGAGGTTCTGTATGTAACGATGTCTTTCTCCTTGATGACGGTGGTGTCATCTCATAGCAAATTTTGGTTTCAATAGATCTTTGGCCTTGGTTGATTTCTTCACAGTAAACTTCGAAACTTCGATGTGATTACTAGGCCAATGGTTCGATTGATATCTTTTTGTAACTGTGTATACAGGAGTAATTCTGAACTTAATAAACAATTTGAATTTTCTCTTTTTGGGGGGGGGGGGGGGGGGGGGGGGGGGGGGATTTGCTGAACCATGTGGTATTATTTGGGAGAGCTTTCAGCAAGACCATGTGGTGTCAACTCCATTTACTATGTTGCGTACATGCTATGAATTCTAACATACTCACACAGCTTTTGTTGTCAAAGCACCCGAAATTAATTATATACTACATTAATATACGAAGCATAAGACTGTTCACCGGCTCATAAAAATAATACCTCGAAAATAAAAAGTACACCGCCTATATATATGCTACTCCTACATGAAAGAACTATTTACGCTTGGAAAGTCCACCCACACCCTGCAAGGCCATGCCACCGAGCAATTTGCACTGGTCCTTGCCGCCCAGCTGCTGGAGCACTTGTGGTGGGAGATTTTTCATCAGCTGTTGGATGTTTAGGTTTCCGTTCTTTGGAATCTTCATCTTGCTCCACATCTTGGCTAGTCTCTTGTGCTCCTGCAGCATGTCTGTGACATCCTTCACTTGCCTGCCTGACCCTCGAGCGATCCGGGTGATCCGTGACTGAGTCATGAGCTTCGGGTTTGTGTTGTCGAGCTCCGCAGCTGTCATAGAATCCATGATAGTCATGTACCGCTTGATCTTTGCTTGGCCTTCCTTCTCGTGTCCTTTTGGCATCTCGGAAGTAAATCCAGGCAGCATATACAAGAGCTGGCCAATGGGACCCATTTGAAGAAGATTTTGGAACTGCTCGTATAAGAGTCTGAGAGTGAAGGTTCCCTGAGCCAGCTTGTCGAGAAGTTGAGGGTTTTCCAGACCAGCAGGCATAACATCCTTGATCTTGCCTATTAATCCAGCCACGTCTCCCATGCCTAGCAGACGGCTAACGAATGGTTTCACGTCAAAGGCCTCCAAGTCATCCATGTGTTCTCCGGTTCCAATGAATATGACGGGGCTTTTGGTAGCTGCAACTGCGCTGAGGGCGCCGCCTCCGTTTGCATGACCATCCATCTTGGTGACTATCACAGCGCCAACAGAAGCTGTTTGCTTAAATGCTTGCGACTGAGCAAACGCAGCCTGGCCAATGCTAGCATCCATGACAAAGATCACCAGGTCCGGTTTCGTTGCCTCTGCAACCTGACGCATCTCCTCAAAGAGTGCAGCCTCCTGCATATGGCGTCCGCTGGTGTCGATGATGATGAGATCGGACTTCTCTTTTCTGAACCTCTCCAGGCCGTCGACAGCGATCTTCGCGGGATCCGACTCCATGTAGCTCCCGTAGAACGGTATCCTCGCCTTGGTTGCATTCTGCTTCAGCTGAACGAAAGCACCTGCTCGGAATGTGTCGGCGCAGACCAGTGATGGTCTGAATCCTTTCCGACGGTAGTAATTTGCGTACTTGGCACAGGTGGTGGTTTTCCCAGAACCTTGCAGGCCGACGAACATGACGACGCTGGGCTTCCCCTTGCTGGGGACGAAGGCGGGCTTGCCGGGGTCCAGCATGGTGCAGAGCTCGGCGATGACGGCCTGCTGGATGATGCGGCGCTTGTTGGTGCCGGCGGCGAGGGTGTCGAGGCTCACCGTCTTCCTGATGCCGGCCTGCATGTCGCGGACGGTCTGGAAGCGGACGTCCGACTGCAGGAGCGCGCGGGAGACCTCGTTCAGGCACTCACCGAGCGCCTTCTCGTCCACCACCGTCGCGTTGCTCATCCGCGACAGCGCTCGGGTGATGCTCGTGCCCAGCTGTGCCAGAACCATCGTGGCGATCTGCTGGAAGCCGGCCGGAAGATGCTCTCGCTGCAACCTGCAAGCCGGCCGGAGGATGGTCGATGGATCGGTCCGTGCTGGGTGGGCGTGTCTAGTTTATATAGCACTGGGTCTGGACGGCGAGTTCGACAGTCCGAATCGAACTTGTTTAGCTGCGATTCCGAATCGTTAATTGGGTTTGGCCACGAGTCGTTGCCGGCATCGGAAGTGATTGCTAATAGCAGAGTGCCAGAGAGAAGACGTAACCCATGGAACCCGTGTTATAGATGAGTAAACGGGAATTAGCACATCAAGACCAAAGAAGATCTTTGTCAGCAAGATCCTTTCAGAAGAAGGGGAAAATAAAAGATCCCTCGTCAACGACGTGGCAACGCTTTCCTCGCCACCTAATTTTCTTGTCATTCATATACTTATGGAAAGCTACAGTTGACACCTTGATCTTTACTGAAATCATACGTACGTTTGGCGCCAAACAGGCAAGCCGTCGTCAGATTTCCCGATCAAAAGAGCAGAGCATCTTCGACGGCCGGCGATCAACCGTGAAGACAACGTATTGGCCCCCCGAAGACGCATTCGTCGGTCCAACTAAGAGTTTCCCCGACATTTTAAACGGGGAGCCCCTATATGGCGGTTGCCGCGTATGTAAGCGACCAAACGCCTGAAGTGTTGTGGGCCAACCCACTTAGTTTCTTCGCCAGCTTTGTTTCTGTTTTTTTTTCGTTCGTTCAAAACAGTTCACGATAAATTGTTGACAAATTTGAAAATAGTTCATGAATTTAAATTTTTAACCATTATGAAAAACGATCATTTAAAAAATGGACCATTTTAAAAAATGAAAAACTGAACCATTCTCAAACATACCTGGCCATGGGCAGCCCGGCCCGGACGGCCCGACGCAACCCGGCCCGGAAATCTCGGGCCGGGCCGGGCTTGCACATCGGGCCAGGCTCGGGCCTGAATATCGGGCCCGATACACAGGTCGGGCCGGGATCGGGTTTAGCCAAAGTGTAAATTCAGCTGGGGTCGAGCCGGGCCGGTCAGGCCTAGCTGGGCTTTGCCGGGCTCGGGCCCGATTTCTGCAGCCCGATGGTCGGGCCGGGCCGGGCTCGGGCCTGGGGTTTTCTGTGTCGGGCTTTTTTAGGCCCGGCTCGGCCCAAGAAATGCCCAGGTATATTCTCAAACGATCATTTTTAAAATCTAAACCATTTTATTAAATAATACTTTTCAAAATATGAACCATTTTAGAAAATGAACAACTTTCAAAAATGAATATTTTGAATTTAAAAATATTAAAGAAATGGAAATTAAAAAATAACCTATAAATATAAAATAACCGAAAATCACAAAAAGCAGAAAAACCAAACTGGAAATTTCTTAAATATTCCCAAAACCGAAAAACTGAGGAAACATGGGCATGTGATCGACTTTTTTGTTTTTTTTAGTGGAAGGGCATGTGATCGACTTTTAAACGGATATCGGAGGGAGCATGTGTAGCTGTTCCTCTGGGTCAGAAGGCACAGACCCGGCCTTGTTTGGTACTAGAATTTTGTGGGGGATTAGTGGGGATAATCCCCTAAAGGGCCCAAGGGCACTCGTCAGTCCAAAGCCCTTCTCTGCTTCTCCCCCACCGATCGATCAAAGCAACGCCGCCATGGCCGTCGCCGCCATGGCCGCGAGGTCGAGCGCCACCGCCGCATCTACCTCTCTGCCCCACCTAGTAAGCAGCCCCGCGGATCTTCCCCCTTCCGCCACCTCGCCTTCTACTCCCACCTAGTAAGCAGTCCGCCTCCCCCGGCGCCGGCGGGAGTATACCCCGCAGACTCCGATGCCTAACGAGCGGGTGGTATAAGAGATGCTGGAGAATCAGGAGCGGAAGCAGGACCGGTAGGAGGCGGAGGCCGCGGAGGACTTCCTGGGCGTGAAGCCCCTGCTCGAGAAGCTGGATCGGCGGAAGGCCAAGGAGGCCAGCGTCCGGCGTCTTCTGGGACTCCGACAGCTACGAGACACTCCATCAGACGCGGCGCCGATCCGACGAGTTCGACACTGCTCCTTCGCCGATACCTCTGTTCCATTTCCACAACATTCACTCTAGTTGTTTTGTGTACTTGCCTAATCAGTCGATATCATGCTGGGATGGAACCGATGAACACGAGGACGATTTGATGCTTTGACTCTGCTTCTCGGAGGAGGCTCTCCAACGTGTCGCTCGGGCAGCTCAGCTTTCTGCAAGAGCAGTATGTGCAGTTTCATTGTGCTTTCTCTGAAGAACCTGGTTTCCCTGAATGTCTCTCTTTTGGCCATCTGCTTTTTGGCACAATCCCGAGGCAACTAGGCTCGCTGAGGAACATCAGGGTCTTGGATTTGGGTGCTAATCGGCTCGCTGGCCCTATACCCTGAGCTGAGTCTGAGCAGCGTGAGCGTTATGTAAGATAACGAGTACTTTGGTTGTATGTTTTGGGATTTTCAGATTTGGCTGCTTCTGATGCTTAAACTAAATCCTGCTTTTTTAATCTCTTGTAGAAACGTGCATTCCAATGGGCTAACCGGGAATATACCACCGGAGCTGTGAGAGCTACAGAATCTAGTCGAGCTTAGGTTGGACATGAACAGGCTGAAAGGATCTATTCCAGGTAGCTATGCTACTGGTTTTTCTCCTATGGCAGATACTGGGTTGGTGACTTGCCTCAACTCCCTTCTTTTATGTATGTTGCTTCATATAGTAGGTGCATTTGAATCATATGAACTCAACACTGACTGGAAATTGGATATGATGTAAGCATCATCAAAATTTCATTTCTCATCAAAAGATTCATGCTTCATGCAAAACATTAAAAGGTTGAACTGGACTTGACAGCAAGGATTTGCTAGAATAGGACCCAAATGACAGTTATCAGTTGTAATACTTGCTAAATTTGTCCATGCAACTTCTGTTACCGTTTTCTGTTGATGGCATTTTCAATACGATTACCATACAAATTCAATGTGTGACCATGTTCCAGCGTCTACTACTTTACCTGAATACTGTCTGTTTGCCCTGTCAGATCCACAGCTCACAGTGGACTATGCCCGTATCCTCGATTAAATGTTGGAGATTTCTCCTACAGCTTCCTTGGCAAAATCCCACCTTGTTTAAAGTATCTTCCAAGGTACTATTACACAAGGCACTTCCCATTTAACGTGCCTACTCTACAGGTCAAGTTTTCAGAGGAACTGCTTCCAGGATGAGTACTTTATCCGATAACGAAGTGTTCAAATTTGTACAAGCATGTGGCTTATCCTCTACGAGCTAACACAAGTATTGCAGTATTAACTACAAAAGCTGATATATTTACATGGTGTACTTTGAATTCGACTCATTTAATCCGCTAAATACTAAATATCATGCTTGATGATTATATGCATACTGCATTTGTAAAATTTCTCTCTGGATTTTACCATCACTAATTCACTATGTTCACACAACCGTGATTTCCCTTCTTTTAGCTAGGAACACATTAGTCCTTCGTTTGCACACGGAGTTGCAGCCTCCGTTTGCTATATCAGAGCTGAACTCTGATTTTATCACTTCAGTTTACTGAATTGTCGAGGAGAGGAACTTCCCTACTGACAGAAAGAGGAGACCTATCTACAGAAAAGTAAGTGGCATATTATCACTGCAGTTTACTGAATTGTCTTAGCAGCCACCTCATGGCAGCACCCTTCATTTATGTTCGTAACTTTTCATTTATATTTTCATGGTGCCTGCTAAGTTTACTGAAGCTTTGTTATCAGTAACACATTTGGTTTGTTATGCACCTCACAGGGTTTTGATGTAAAGGTCATTGAGGTTCATCAAACATACAAAGGTAACTTCTCATGGGTCCAGAGGGGTTCATCAAACCCTCTTCTTGTTTACCGCTTATCGTATGGCAAACTTGTGTAACATGATTTCTGAATGTGTCCATCTTACTGAAGATACTCCTCTGGACCCATGAGAAGCAGGATGTGTGCCGCCGACAGGATCGTTGAGACCGCGATGTATCTGGCTGGGTTTTGTAGATTGAGACGCCAAAGGATGTTGGGTAGAAGCTTGGGCGGACCGTCGTCGAGTCGTACCTGTTATAGTCAGTCGGTCAATATTTTTTTGTGTCTTTGGTCTCATTTTTAGAGTCAATTTGTTTGCCTCTTTGGTCTCTGTAGCAAATCAACAGAATGTGATGCGCACATACATTTGATGTTTACAGATAGGCAATCTGCTGTAATAGACATACTTGCATAAAGCAGATATCATTGAATTGTCTGGTAAAAGAAAATTGGCAAAAGAGAAGGATGGTAGCTTGCAGAATATGATTGTACTACAATGTATGAATCTGCAAGTCCAAGCCAATGCTACAGCTACTACAGCTAGTAGTCTCAATCGTGAGTTTGAGCTAGCAAAAGTCCAGACGAACCCTGTCAGTACTACCACCTAAACAATCGCCGGATACAGCTGACTATCCGTTGCCACCACCTGGGCTGCTTCAGCCGTAGACCATCCCTGTCGAGTGGCTCGACATGAAGCACGGTGAAGCCGGTGAAGGCCGTGGCGGCAATCCACCTCAGAGGACCGGAGGGGAGTGGTTGTCCATGACCTCGAGCTGAAGCTCCCGTTGGCAGCCGGGCGGCGCCGTGGGCGGCTCGTAGCGGTAGGCGAAACAAACCACGAGATGGCCGTAAGCACCCTTGTCCCTTTTGCAGCTCCTCTGTACACTCTCTTCTCCCACCCTCGGCGTAGTAGTCATCGCCGGCAAGGATTCCTCCGAGGATCGGGCCGTGCTCGTACACGAGATGAGCTACGGTGGATGACGACAACGGAAACCACTCAGAACTGTGATGATATTTCCAGCTCTGTACCTGCAGAAGGCAGCGATCCCTGCCCGTTTGGTCGGCAGCTGCTGAACCCCCAACAATCTGGATCACTCCTAGCACGTTTTCTTCATCGGCACCTTCTTTTGCTGTCCAGACTCCCCCTCCCTTGCAAAGGCCCTTCAGGTCATCCAGTGTCTCTTGTGTAATGTGGAAGGGGAACATCTTGAACCCATGCCGTCTCTCGAAATCGAGTCTGTGGCGTGCCTCCAGACAGACAAGTGTCGCACAGAGAGCGCATGTGCCTGAAATCGGACGTGCACATGAGCACAAAGACTTGCATTTTCGTAGGCAAGAACTGGTGTTAGTGTCTTACCGTCTTCCTGCATCAACGCCAGCCCCAAGACTCCCAGCCAGGTCCAAGCATCGGGAAGTGGATGCACATGAGGTCGCCGAAGCCACTCTTGGAGCCAATATGCTGGTCCAAGTTCGAGCATCAGCTTCAAACGCCCCAGGCCGGTGACGCGATCGGCCCGCGCGAGGATCATGTCACAGCCTCCTGCCTTCTTGCCGGCTGCAATTGAGAAACCTGAACCCTGAGAAACAAGAAATCAATTGAAAATGCAGAAGATCGAGTCGAGGATCACCTCAATTGGGCCGCCGCCCGCCTCTGCCGAAGCCTTCCCCGTCGGCGTGCAGGTCCGCGCGGCTGCGCATCCACGTCTCGTCCTGGCCTCGCGGCGCCGGCGAGGCCGCGGTGGTGAGGCGGGAGCAATCGCCCGAGTCGACCCCGACGCCGAGCGCCGGTGCACGGAGGCGCCATCGTCGGAGACGATGATCGAGCAGGCTGCGCTGTCCTTGAAGGCGCCGGCGTCGTGCAGGTGCGTGGGGCCGGTGTGCCAAGTGGAACAGGAGCTCGGATCGACATCTCCGGCGCGACGCCGCAGTCTGTAGATGTCCAGTGTCTCGCGGACCTTCTCGGGGATGGCGCCAGCGCCCACGCGGCTGTCGTGGCGCGGCTGCGGTGGCGAGGTCGGAGACGAGACATCGCCGGCGCGGAGCCGCCGCCTCCGAGGCCTCGGTGACGAGGCAGAATCTCTATTCAGATAAGAGGCCGGCAATGGGGGGTACCTTGACCGAGACGAGGCCGCCGCGCCGCCGCCGTCGCCGACCATGGACGCGCTGCAGCTGAAGGCGAGCTCGTGGTCGTCGTCGTGGGGACATGTCCCGTGCACGCGGCTCCGTAGCAACCCGTCGGGATCCATACGCCGGTTCTTGAGAGGTGAGCTTTCTTGGTTTCTTGGCGCTCCGGCGAGGGAGAAGAAAACAGAGGATTTTTTTTGTGTGTGAGGAGAAACAGAGGCAGCTGGGCGCTATTGGTCGAAATTTCAAGACCCGCTGATTTGGGCATTATTAGACGGGCCTTGCAGGCCCAGACGGCCCCTGCTCTTGAGTTTCTTCCTTCAAAAAGATAAAAGAGGAGTTTTTTTTTCTCTCCATCCCCCAAGCTGCATTATCTTTGTATGAATTCTGATTCGTAAATTTTTTAAATGTGTGTGTTATTTTCCTCATAATTAGTACGGAACATAGAGAGTGGACTAATGGCACCCGGGCTATATGGGGAGCCATTTATTTTGAAAACCACAATTTGAAGTTGTTAAAATTCTGAAAATATTCCTGTATGTAGACAATGTCATGTTGTATTCTATCGAAGTGTGAAATCTCAGAAAATAATACCGAGTATTTCTGGCAGCGCAAAAAAAGATAAATCAGAAATTTGAATGTAGTGAATAGTACAAATTTGAACTCTTCCAATTCTGTCAGATTTTGGCATTTTTGTGTAGCCCAAAATAGCAACTATTTCGATTTGATATTTTCATGTTGATATTCGGGGATCAGCTGGATAAATTTTTTCCTTCCCGAGCACTGGCTCGATATCGAGCACGAATACCCAGCCTCAATATCCAGAACATCCAAACACCTCGATTTCAGATATTCGGGGCTTGAGCCTCCCGAATATCTAATATCCATGCTCAATGCAAACATCCAAACGAGGCATAATATAGATTCTAAAATACACATGCTACTACGAAACCATCAGACTTCATAACTATTTGTAGATTTATATTTTACTAGAGTAAATTTCTCAAGTGTCCCTGATTTTCTAAATTCATTGAATTTTTATAAATTCCTCTTGGTTTGTTGGAGGACAGGCGCAATGGTGAAGAATTCCCCACTTGTGCCAAGAGGTCCTGAGTTCAATGACTCAGCCTCTTTTCATTGCACTTTGCATGGTATAGCTTGACTGTATAATCGTTCCCCAGACCTTACTTGTGTGGGAGCTTCTAGCACTCGGTCTGTCCCCCTTGATACACAAGCAAATTTTCTTGTATATATTTAAATACACATGAAAATATATTCTGCACGTTTTTTAAATACACATGAAAATATATGGAAAAAACTCACGTATTTATTTATCTGATGAAATAAATAAATTGACTGATTTTGTTCAAGATTAATAAGAAATTAAAATGTAAGACTATATTGGTTTATAGACCAGACCTAAACAGGCCCGGATATGACAATTATGGGCCACTGGCCTTATTGCTCGCTATAGGCGAGGCATGAGCTCCTCCAACTGCAATTCTACGGATCAGCCCGTTTACTTTCGAATCAAAAGTTGTAGAGGAAAACGAAGTTATGGCCCGCTAGAGTTTAAAGCCGAACTAGTGAACGTGTACGTGCAGCGCATGTATCCATTTTAATACATCAAATTCATTGAGAAAAACGAATTCAAATTTATAATGGTAACCTATGTATTTATATGTACTAATTTACAAGTTAATAGAAAATTGAATAAGAGTATCTTTTAGGTCGATTGGTCATATAACTTTAAAACGCTTGAAAAAGCTTAAGAAGATGATAGACTGCTAATACATAATTACAAATAAATCAACCGACAGAGAAAATATAGTGAAGCATAACTATCAAAGGACGTCACTATAAGAGGATACAAAATCACAAGCTTAATAGGGGGACGGGGAATAAATATGACGCTCATCGTCATCAACAACGGATGATCTACTTTTTGCATCCATGCATGTGTGATCATGCCTTGGTGTTACTGACTTTCACTACGGGAATCCCACAAAACGCCGACGGCCGAATTATACGCCGACGGCCAAATGTTAGGGCCGTCGATGTATAAGGTGAGCGACGGAAGCCGCGAACGCGGCCGTCGGCGTAACAAAACCGTCTACTTTGATACGCCGACGACGTTATTTTTTCTATTTTTCTACATTGATACGTCGACGGCGGCTGTCGGCGTATACTTTTTTCTATTTTCCATTTAATATGAAATAGTTCATATCTTTAAATCCGTACATCGAAATTTAACAAATTAAATGTCTAAATTGATTAGAAAAATGAGAGGAATCCAAATATGACATCCATAAAATCTTTTTCACCGTGCACATGACATTTTGTAACATATGTTTGGTACTTGCTTAATTAAAAGTCATTTTTGACACTTAAAGAATAGAAAATGATATTTACTAAATATTTTAGAAATTGTTTTTAGCAACAATGTTTTCCATACCAAGATACCCCTATGTGTCAAGTATGGACACATTATCACAAAATATGCCATGGGGATGGTCATAACTTGGTCATTTGACGCTAAAGCTATACATGTCTATAGATGATAGACCTTTTCGTGAAGCATTGTTTTGAAATATTTGTCAAAACTAAAATTTATCATTTTTGCTAGCAACTAGTACACATAAAAGGACTCCATGTCAAAGGAATTCATTTTTTGAGTATTTTCTCAATTTCTTTTATTTTTGTGAAAAAAGGTCAAAATAACCGTCGGGCCTATTCATTGAAAATGGTCACATTTTTAAAAACTATCGATATTTCTGTGATAAAGTCGCTACTTGTGTACCTAAAAATGATTTTTAAAAAAAAAAAATTAGACCAAACTATCACACACTAAAAAGGAGTGCATAGTGTGAACAACTATGTCAATTTCTGTCAACTTATCAAGTGTGATAATTATGCTGTCAGCAAATTTGTATCTGCCGTGTGTGTCATTCCTCGTGAGCAAATTTGCTATCTGCCGTGTGTGTCATTCCTTCAACCTGTGTTGTTGTTGTTATTTGAGGAATGATGAGGTGTATTATTCATATGCATTGGAAATCGGCTGAGCACTGTATCTCATTTTATTCTGAAGCACGCCACCTATACTGGGATATTTATGATGTTCCAGGTTACGATAATCACAATTGTTTTTAATGAATAGATCATGGTACATTGTTGACTGGAATTTGAGAGGAATTAATTCGCAGCACAGATGGGATGCGGTTAGAGCTAAGGCAGATGAGAGCAACTGCCACATTATGTGCTTGCAAGAAACTAAAAGAGAACAATTTGATCACAATTATATCAGAAACTTCTGCCCTAGAAGAATTAATCAGTTTGCTTATTCACCATCAGATGGGAATTCTAGGGGCATTATTACTCTTTGGAATGGAAATATGTTCAGTGGCACTGTCATACACATCAGCAAATTTCAACTGACTGTCCAATTAATTTGCAAACTATCTGCTAGAGTGTTTTATGTCACAAATATCTATGCTCCTACTGCCACAGATGAGAGAGAAGTTTTCTTAAATTGGTTACATGATGTGGATACTTCACTGATGGAATATGAATTTTACTTGGAGATTTTAATCTAATGAGATCCCTGAGAACATAAACAATCCGGTGGTGATATAAACAATATGTTGAGATTTAACTCCATTATCCAACACCTTGATCTTGAGGAAATTCCACTGAAAGGCAGAGCATATTCTTGGAGTAATATGCAGGACTCGCCTATGTTGGAAAAGCTAGACTGGATTTTCACTTCACCAAGCTAGACCAGCACTTTCCCCAATACTATAGCCACTCCCATGACCAATATTGCTTCTGATCGTGTGCCCATACTGATCTCCATTGGCTCTGATGTGCCTAAGTCACAGATTTTTAGATTTGAAGAATATTGACTGGAATTTGATGGGCTATCTGAAGTGATCACCACAGCATGGCAACAATCTGGTTTTTTCAGTAACACAACAAAGGATATCACTGCCAGACTGAAATCACTGAGAAATGGCATAAAAAATGGAGTAGGAATTTATCCCAACTGAGCAGAGTCATTTCCTCCTGTAATTATGTCCTGGCCTTGATTGATGGGCTTGAAGAACAAAGAGTACTCTCCCTACAAGAGAAATTTTTTAGGAGAATTCTGAAAACCCATGTGGCCAAGCTGTTGGAAGCCAAGAGAATTTTCTAGAGAAATCGGGCAAAAATAAAATGGGCCAAGCTGGGAGGGAGAACACTAAGTTTTTCCATGCTGTTGCCTCTTAGAACTTTAGAAGTAATTACATGTCATCCATCCACACCGAAGATGGCATTATATTACTGGACCATGATATAAAGGCAGCACATATTTGGACTTCTTTCAAAAACAGAATAGGCATATCAGAGAACCCTACGGCCACACATTTGATTACACAGTTTATTTAGCCGTATGCATATTGATTTTGCTCAGCTCGAAATCCCCTTCACTGTTAAAAAAATGGATGATATAGTCAGGCACATGCCGACTGATAAATCGTCGGGTCCTGATGGTTTCAATGGTGCATTTCTTAAAAAAATATTGGGATATCGTTAAAGGACAATTTTATTAGCTATGCCAGGGTTTCCATGCCAGGAAAATCAGCATTGACAGACGGCGTACATCACCTTGATACCTAAGATTAATTCACCAGTATATGTTACTGATTACAGGCCCATCTCACTAGTAAGCTTGCCACTGAAATTTCTTACCAAACTGCTGGCAAATAGACTATAGAAGGTGATAATCCCTTGGTGCATAAAAATCAATATGGTTTCATCAAATCTACAACCATACAGGATTGCCTGGGCATATGAGTATCTCCATATGTGCCACCAATCAAAAAAGGAGATTGTCATCTTCAAAATAGATTTTGAGAAAGCATTTGACAAAGTGGAATACAGTGCTATTCTCGAGACTATGAGGTGCCTTGGCTTTGGTGAATTATGGATCAGCTGGATCAAGTGCATTTTAAATAGTAACTCTGCGTCTGTCCTGCTAAATGGAGTTCCTGGAAAAAAACATCCATTGTAAAAGAGGTGTTAGACAAGGTGACCCACTCTCACCTCAGTTATATGTGCTGGCTTCTGAATTGCTACAGTATATGGTGAACAGAGCATGGCAGGGAGGTGAACTTAATCTGCTACTTGATCACTCATTTGGATTGCAGTTTCCCATCATCCAATATGCTGATGATACCCTTATCATCTTACCAGCATGCCCACCCAGCTCCTGGCTCTTGAGAATATTCTGGCCACATTTAGCTCTATTAGTGGCTTGAGAGTGAATTATGCTAAATCTTCCTTGGTACCTATTAACGTGACTGCTGAGAGATGTTCAGAATTATCTGAAATCATTCATTGCAAGCCTAAAGCCCTACCTTTTACATATTTGGGTCTACCTATGGGGACTACTAAGTCAAAGCTGGAGCATTTTATCAGTATCCTTGAACTGATTGACCGTAGGCTATGTGGAATATCCAATATGTTATCCTATGATGGTCGGCTTACTGTTATCAAATCAATTATCACATCCATTCCTTTGTTTGCCATGTGCACTATCAAGATGCCCCTACGCTTCTTGGACATGGTAAAAGGCTTTGCTAGAGGGTTTCTTTGGAGATCCAAAGATATTCACAAGAGAGGAAATTGCCTGGTTAAATGGGAACAGGTCTGTAAACCAAAGGAAGCTGGAGGACTGGGAGTGATAAATATGAGAACACAGAACACAGCCCTTCTTATGAAACACCTCCACAAATTCATGAACAGAATGGATATTCCATGCGTTAAGCTCATTTGGGAGGCACATTACCAACATAACAAATTACCATAGGTTAGAGCCAAATGTGGATCATTCTGGTGGAAGGATATCCTGACCTTATGGGATAAATTCATGGATCTAGCCAAGTGTAAACCTGAGGATGGTCGAACCATCAGTTTCTGGAAAGATAAATGGAGAGAGATCACACCTGAAACTGCATACCCACACCTGTTCTCTTTTAGCAAGCAGCAGGATATTGATATGAAGCAGATGCTGTTAGTCAGTAATGGGAACCTACTTGAGCAATTCCATTTACCCCTGTCCACTATTGCTTTCCAGCAAAGTCATGCTCTGCAGGAGGAATTAAATGATTTTAGCAGATCTAATGATCCAGATAAATGGATACTCAGCAGTGGGGCTAAATTTTCCGTCAAAAGGGTTTATAATGCTCTTACAGAAATCATCCCAGCACCTGCCCCTTCCAATGGATTTGGAAGTCTTGTGTCCAGTTAAAGCATAAATTTTTCTTCTGGCTACTGCTACAGGATAGACTGAACACAAGAGATCTGCTGCATCGGAAAACTTTTTACCTGGATGATAAATCATTTGTGCTTTGCCAAGATGCTCCCATGGAATACATGCAACACCTATTTTTCGGTTGTGATTTTAGCCAGACCTTTTGGTGGCGGCTAAACCAGGAGTGGAATTATGGTATGGATCTATATGACATGCTATTGGATGGTAGAACAAGATCTGGGCACTCATGCTTCACCGAATACTTGATCATTGGATGTTGGAGTCTCTGGAATCACAGAAATAAGATTATCTTTGATGGAGGACAACTAGATATTGATACATGTTGTAATATATTTAAGGAGTACTTTTCTCTTGCTATGCATAGAGCTAAACCCTCTCTTAAAGAGGGGATGCAGCAATGGCTTGACGCCATGTAATTTTTGAGAGGAAGATTTCCCACCCCACATGTAAATACTCCGTTTATAAAATGAAAAATCGCAGTAGGGGCTTTCCCAACTGTTTTCCTGTCAAAAAAACTATCACACACTTGTAGTTCAATTTCAATTACTTTTGGAAAATCGGCATAAAAGTCATTTAAATAGGAATAATTAGGTAAAAATCGAGAAAATTCTAATACTTGGGTATTATCCATAAAATATGTAGTACCCTTTGTGACAATAAGATGGGTGCCTTTTGCGACATATTTTTGGTATTTCCTCCATAACAAAAGTCATTTCTGGCACCTAAAAATTGGAAAATGATATTTACTAAAATATTTTGGAAATTGTTTTTGGCAACAATGTTTGCCATACCAATGGTCATTTGACGCGAAAGCTATACATATCTATAGATGATAGACCTTTTTGTGAAGCATTGTTTTGAAATATTTGTCAAAACTCAAGTTTGTTATTTTTTCTAGGAACTAGTACACATAAAAGGACTCCATTTCAAAGAAATTCATTTTTTGAGTATTTTCTCAATTTCTTTTATTTTTGTGAAAAACGGTCAAAATGACCGTCGTGCCTATTCATTCAAAGGGGGTCACATTTTTAAAAACGATCGATGTTTCTGTGATAAAGTCACTACTTGTGTACATAAAAATGATTTTTTAAAAAAAATTAGACCAAACTATCACACACTTGTAGTTCAATTTCAATTACTTTTGGAAAACCGGCATAAAAGTCATTTAAATAGGAATAATTAGGTAAAAATCGAGAAAATTCCTAATACTTGGGTATTATCTATAAAATATGTAGTACCCTTTGTTACAATAAGATGGGTGCCTTTTGCAACATATTTTTGGTATTTCTTCCATAACAAAAGTCATTTCTGGCACCTAAAAATGGAAAATGATATTTACTAAAATATTTTGGAAATTGTTTCTGGCAACAATGTTTGCCATACCAAGGCACACCTATGTTTCAAATATGGACACATTATCATAAACTATGGCACAAGATGGCCATAAATTGATCATTTGGCGCGAAACCTATACGTGTCTATAGACGATAGACCTTTTTGTGAAGCATTTTTTGAAATATTTGTCAAAACTCAAGTTTATAATTTTTGCTAGCAACTAGTACACATAAAAGGACTCCATGTCAAAAGAATTCATTTTTTTGAGTATTTTCTCAATTTCTTTTATTTTTGTGAAAAAACGGTCAAGATGACCGTCGTGACTAATCATCGAAAGAGGTCAATTTTCTAAAACCATCGATGTTTATAAAATGCATAGGATGATATGGATGTCATATTTGAATTACTCTCATTTTTCTGATTGACATAGACATTTTATTTTTCAAATTTCGATTAACATAATTAAAGATTTGAATTATTCCATATTAAATGTAAAAAAGAAATAAAAGTATAATTAATTTTATTGTCATTTATTCAAAATATACTATTACATAATCATTGTTACTTATTGAAATGAATTTTTTAAATTTAAACAATGAAAAAGTGTAGCATCATAACTCAGGGTTAAAATGATTGATATGATATAAGTATTGGTAAGTTCTCATTTCTCATGTGGAAGCTAATTTTGAAGGAACTCATATGTTAATCGTGCTTTGGTTGTAGCAATTTGAGGATGGGTGACCGAACGGGAACTTTGACCAGCGTAATTATTTTGACCTATGATTAAATGTGTAATTAGAGATTTAGTATGTAGGTGAGTTAGAAATTTCGAAATAGAATTTTTTTTTAAAAATATTCAAAAAATTCAAAAAAATTTGCATGCAAAGGCCGACGGCAACCGACGGCGTACGAGGAACTGAAAAAATGGTGGGGCGCAAAGGTGCCGTCGGCGTATGGAGGTCTGACGGAACTGACTGGATGCCGTCTTGTGGGGCCCACCACAGCATACGCCGACGGGCTTGTACGCCGAGGCGTATGGATATGCCGACGGCTTTCGTGCATACGCCGACGGCGCCCGTCGATTCCCGCGCCGTCGGCGTCTTGGTCGATTCCCGTAGTGTTTGTACATCAGCATCATCACAATGGCGGTTTGATGTTTTATTTCAGGCCACCTCGCCACCAGCATTTTGGTGTTTCACATTCATAAGGGCACAAAACACGGGAGCTCCACTCTGAAACATGCAATGCCGAAATATGCTTCTGACAATCCCACAATCGATGGAAGGACCGTTGCCTTCACCCTCCTGAAGGAATTTCATATCATCGCCTATCTCTGCGAGCAACCTGACGGTGCACCGGTGGCAGTGACTCCGAGCCATCTGGACACCTCCAGCTTCAGCGTCTCCGTGCCCTGAAGCTCTGAAGCTCCAAGATTCACTCGCTTTGATCACAATATTCACAACACAGGTACTACTAGTCCGGTAAGTGTTCCCCTCTGTTGTAGCTGCAAATGCAAGAAGACTCATTCATGCAATGTGTACACGCTCTTACTTATGGGCTCAATGACCAATGCTCTTATTTATGTGATTTGCTGACGCCAAAATACAGAGCAGGAGGGGAATCTGTGGTGGGCGAGAGAGAAGATGAGCGTCAGCCGCCAAGACTGACGGGCGAGGCTGGTGTGCCGTGCAGTCTGTAGCCAAGTACAGGAAAGAATCACACTGGATTTGTGTTGTGAGAGCCAATTTCAAAGTGAAGCATGTGCATTGTGCTAATTTATACAGTACTAATATAGGAAGCATTTAAGTGATCACCAGCTCACTAAACAGTCACCTGCACGTGCGTGTCATCCTCCAGGATAGCGGGCCTGCCCCACTAAACAATCAACGAGCAAAAGCTTAGGTACGATCTACCTCTGGGACACACATATGATGAGTCATGAGTTTGTTGTGAGTAGTCGTGTTGCATGATTTCTTGAAGGTGCAAATCAGAACATTTCGCATGGATAATTTGTGACTGCCGGTGTTTATTTACTCGAGGATAACAAGCTGGATTCAATCTTAAATCCGCATTCTATTGTAAGGTGATACTTTAATTGCACTTTATTACATGTATTCTTTTTCGTTGATACAAATAAGATACCCGCAGACATTTCGGACGAGGTGAAGAAATGCATGATCACCAGGTGTGTAATAATGTAATTTTCACCAGCATCAACTCTTCGTGAATGCACGTTTCTTCAAGAATATCACTCTCACAGTTCTGGCATGACAAGAGATTCCTTTACAAAATGCATGACCGCCAAAATGTGAAAACCATGTAATGTGACAAACAACAACTCTATATAAATGTATGTTTCTTCAGGGATAGCACCCCTACTATTCCGTAGGATAGAGATTGTTTTGAGCAGCAGTATGATAGCGATTCATTCACCAAGATAGATCATGTGAGATTTTGGAGAACAACAAAATTCAAGAATGTGTGTCACTGAAATTAACTTTAGAGTTGGCGTGATGCATAGCATACAACCAAGATTGATCTCTTTGGTAGTCAAACATCTTAATAGTCAAATATATGTTTGATAGCAATGTGCATACTTGGCACACCATCATCCCGATGTTGACCCGAGTCTCGAAACGAACGTCGGACCGCAGAGGCGCGAGTGATCTCGTTGAGGCACTATCAAAGCACCGATAGTGGGAGCTCCTCGAGCGCCTTCTCGTCCACCAGTACCGCGTTGCTCAGCTCGTTTTGGCTCTAATAGTGTATTATTATAAATATTTCTTAATTACAAATGTGAAGTTGTTGGTATTTGCAACACAAGGCAGACTCTATTATGCAGAGTTACAATTAAATACAATTCATACGCAGTATGGAATAACAAATCAAAATTTGTTTCGTCTCATATGTCCGGATGTCCCATTCTCTTGGCCAATCACGTTGTCCGTGTGTCATTTCTCAGCGTACTCTTGGCCCAATGCTGAGATATATTCTCTTGGCCAAACTTATATTCACATATTTATTAATCTCATGAAATAAATATAGTAAAAAAATGAAATGTAAAGGCTATACCGGTTTATGGACCAGACCCGAACAGGCCTAGATATGACAATTATGGGCCAATGGCGCTTATTGCTCGCTATAGGCCACGCTTCTTCAATTGCGTTTGCAAATCCTAAGGTCGACCCGCCTACTTGCTAATCAAAAGTTGTATAGAGGGAGGAGGGAGGCGGAGCTAGGAAGCAGGGGAGTAATATGTATAGAGGTCCTTGTCCCGAAGGAGACTCTCCCCTCTCGGCCCCGCGTCGCTCCCACGGGGGCGGCCCGGGCGGCGCCGAACCCTTCTGCTCCTAGCTCCGCCTCCCTCCTCCCTCTTCCCCCGCCGTCGCCGGAGGACGCCACCGGCGTGGCGGCTGACGGTGGCGGCGGGGAGCCTCTTCTCGCGTGGGTGCGTGTGGTGTTGTGTGTGTGCGTCCCCTGCCTCCCCTCGAGTTCTTACTTCGCCGGCATCGCCTACATGCCTCCGCCAGCTCGCCGGAGTTGCAGGTGTGCCGTGCCGCCCCGTGGAGCTCTCCCCACCTCGGGTGCTTGGGATCTCCCAGATCCGCGGGTGGATCTGTCGGGAGGCCGGACGGCTAGCCTCCTAGGCTCCCGCCGCAGCAGGGCGCTGCCGGTGGTGTCTCGGCCCTAGGTGCCCATGTGGCTGCCGGATCTGGAGCTGTTGGGCTCGATCTGGTCTCGGCCGGGCCTGGCCGGGCTTTCCCTGCTCCCACGGCGTGCCGTGCTGCTCCTTGGAGCTCTCCCTAGCTTGAGAGCTTGGGATCTCCCGGTGGATGGGCAGTGTGGCGTTGCTGGTGGTGCCCTCGCCCCTTGCCTGTGCTTCCGGATCTTGAGCCGTTGGGCTCGATCTATGCTCGGCCGGGCCTGGGCGAGGTGTTTCTGCAGGTGGTGTTTGCTGGTGCGCCGAGTTGGGGCTGACGCTCCATGCTCTCCCGAGGTTGTCGGTGGCTGCGACCGGATCTTCTTCCCCGCGTCCTCGTGACGGTGGCTGGCTGCTGGTTTTGGATGGGACGCGATGAAAATCGGGCAATGGATTCCATTGGCGACGATGACAACACTTGCTAGTGTTGTTTCCCTTGTTGAAGGCATCGTCTTGATGTCCCCTCCTTCCTGGCTTGCTAGTTCTCGTCTCCCCGTGCCATATTGCCCCCCGATGTGTTCATCCGGTGTTTCTTCCTTCATTCGACTTGTGAATCACCCTTCTTTAGGGGTAGTACTTTGGGGCTTTGGCGAAAGCTATGCAGGACCTTCGTCTCTGCCGGCAACAACGACGTCTCTGCACGCCGTGCACCTTCTTGGAGTCGTTGCTGCAAGCCCCCGGCTTTTGGATTCTCAATCCATGTTAGGTTCTTTCCCCTGATGGCGTTTCTCGGTGGTGGCGTTGAAGGTGTGGTGGAGGTCGGTTGGTGTGGACTTCTCCGTCGTCGTCTCCGCGCAACAGAAGACAAGACGCCTAGTGTAGGGTTTAACTTGTTCTCCTTTGTGGATCTCTGTTGCTTTGGGGTGTGAGTGTGTTGTGTGTGTTGTAACCTGAAAGTTGTAATCTTTGGCCGGTTGTTGGCTTTGTTAATTCAAAGCTGGGCTCTTGCGAGCCTTCCGTCTAAATAGACGAAAGCAAAGTTATGGCCTGTTAGATTTTAAAGCCAATGGCTCTCTTTCTCTGAAGAAAAAACAACGTGGCCCTGGCTTATGTGCTGCTCCGGGAGCAGCTCCAGTTCTCCCCGACCCGGACTCGGGTTAAGTGACTTGGTCCAAGTCATCGTGAGACTCATTGGTTTTGATCCAACGAATATGATCAATCATTCAAACTTAAGATGATGGTGTTTACTCATAAATCGTATGTCCAAATTCAATAGAACTTCCCCAAAATGCATAACGCAATATATTTGATTTATTGGAATTGTTTCAGATTTTTCTGGGCACTTTTGACTTTGAGTTTAAAATTTGGGGAAAAAATTTAAAATTATATTTACTCACAAAACACATGTCTAAATCCGACAAAACTTTCTCAGAATGCATAAGATCACATATCAGATTTACTTGAATGTTTTCAAAAAATATTGATGCTTCCAGCTTCAAAAATCCAGGCACCGTTACTTCAATAGCTCTACTATTCTAAACACAATGAACAAGATGTCGCATAGGAAATGAATCAATACCTCAAAACAATTAGTTAATTTGGAACTTAATATGATAATGAACCTAATAATTGTTATACAAACTCCTGTGAAGATTTTTTCGGGGCGTACAGTGGGGTTCTTCAGCTTGTCTTGTTGAGTGTATGCAACGTGTCTACCTTTTCTGATGTACATGATGTGTACATATCTACCTTCTTCAGCAACTTCAGTAATGATATCTAGGTCGCTGATCACTCTCACTCCTGGTGGACGAAAAATGACGACGTGCTTGAGAATGCCCGGGCGGACAGCCAGACGGTGGTCGATCTCATTTTGGCTGATCTGGAGTTGTCAAGGACATCAGGTGGCGAGGAGCTTCGCCTGTTTCCGCTACATGCAAGGCTTCCTGATCTCTCCTGTTCGTCTTTGCTAGCCAGGGATCTGGTCTCAGCCACTTCCTGTCTGCTTCTTTTTTGGGTACGTTGGCCTATGTTAGTCTGTTTTTTCTAAGCATTTGCATCTTTTCACGGGAGGGGCGTTTTGGCACCCGAGCACAGGTGCACCTGATATCTGGACGGACAGAATTACGTTGAGATGCGTATCTGGACTTTGTCTGTATGTGCGCCAGCGCAGTAGTAAGTTTTCTGACGAACAGCCTGGGTTGTTTGCTGTCCCGGGGGGACATGACGACAGGTTTTCCTGGTCCGCTGGAAACGGGCCGCCGCCGCCCTCCCTCGCTCGCGTAGCCCTCTTCCTCCTCAAGTTCAAGATGTGATTTTCCCCACTCGGGGTGGTGCTCAAAGGGCCATAGCGGCTCCCGTAGCAGGGCCGCTCTCGCCGGACAACCCTGCACGAGTTGGCCTCCCGCTGCCACTCCACCGCCTCCCAATCTCGCCTCAGAAACAGCCGGGGGACACAGCAGCCCCGGTGCTACCGACGCAGGCGGGCATGGCTGGGCTGACGTCCTGCCATCGTGGATCCGTACGCTGACGGGAGGGCACCGAAGGAGCACCAGCGGACGGGGCCGAAGCCAGCGCTGTAGACGGAGGGCCTCCTCCGGGGCTTCGTTCCGTGCTCGTCGAGCACACCAGCCATTGTAAGCTTCCTTTTTTTGCGAGTGAAAATACACCGACCAAGCATCTTACAGATAAGCCCAGAAACAAAGAGAAATTACAACCAGGTCCTTCTGAGCTCCGATACCTTCTTTGCCGCGCAGCACGTTCCGCCGGCGAATCCCGCCACCAATTCCTCCGCTTGACCTTGGACTGGGAGGATCCCTCCAGCAGCTGGGAAGTTGACGGTCCTCGGCGCCCTGAGAGCACCTCCGCCCCGCGCCGCGACCGGCACCAACTTGGTCGACGCCATCTTCACGAAGAACTTCAGATCCCGTCGCCGCTGCTACACGGCCACCGGGAGAGGGAAAGCGAGGTCGGCAGCTCCGCCGATCCGGGACCACGCTGGAGGCAGCAGATCTGCGACGAGACACCACGGGAGCATCCATCGCAGAGGAGAGGACCGCTACCTGCAAAAGCCAATCCGTCGACGCCGCCATCTCCATAGCGCCTCCGGCTGGCATCCTACGCTGGCCTACACTATGTACACGGCGTGATCCGCCGATTCCCCGACCTCCCGCCGCCGGAGCGGCCGCCGGAGGCGAGGAATCAGACGGATCGATGCCGGCGAGGTGGTCAACGCGGGGGCGCACAAAATCGCCTCTCTGGACTGTAGCAGGGAGAGGGGAACGGTCCAAGCTCGTTTAATTAAGCCAGCATCTATGCCATTGTAAGCTTCCGATCTGCCCCCTAAAAAAACTCAAGATTTGAGGCTGCACTGTGTGTTTGCTTGGGCTGCGATGTGTACAACGAATGAATCTGGCGAAAGATTTCATATTTTAGTTGCTTCGGTCTGCACTTCGATCTGGGGTTTCCGTTCCTGAAGATTTTGAAATGTTGTCTATGCTCAAGAATTCCTAATCAGTCAGTGTACTCCCTGGATTGTGGTGATCAGTTCGGTCTGGAGAAGAATGTTAGGGCAGGTGTGGAATATTCATACTTAATAATTCATACATCGATCTGGAGTAGAATGTTAGAGCAAGATTTTGAAATGTTGTTGTTTGTGCTTAAGAATTCATAATGGTGTTCAGGAACATTGGCTTCCTAGTCTGTGTTTTGTGTTTTAATTTCTAAACCAACTTGCTGTATTAATTCTATCATGAGAGTATCTGAATGGTCAAGTCATTTTCAAGCTTGGAAATTAGAATCTGCTGCCATCATTGAGCCTCCATGCGATTTTATTGTTTCATTTCATGCTGAAGGCAAAAAGGAAAAATGGACTGTGATTGTAAATCAAGTTTTGTGCTTCTGTTGGTCCTATATGGGCACATGTCGATAAAGCATTATTGCATAATACATGGACATGTGCAAATTCATCATAACAGAGAAGCCATACATATGCAGATGTTTCTCCATCTAGTCTCATGGTTACTATGGTGAATGATTTTCTAGATCTCGCACTAGAGGAGACTTCTGTGGTGCAATGGTCGGCAGGCATAAGCGCCAAGCGCCAGCACCCGGGTTCGAATCCTCACCTCTACCTTAATGACAAAGCCGGGGTGGAGTCCCCCCTCCGGTCTTGTTATTTTTTTAGATCTCGCACTACACAATTATGGAACTGTTTGCTCATGAGCTATCTTTCCCTCTCTCAATTTACTTATATGTGACTATCTATCTGCAACAAAAATTTACTGCAGCAATTTAACTAAATTTGAATTTGAATATTGCCTTCAACATTTGAATATTTCCTAGATTTTACAGTGCTCACTGTTGAAGTGGCTTACTTTCCCTTGTTTCTGTTGGTATGAACTTCTATTGTAATTTGTGGGCAGTTTTTTTAGATAATGGGGTTTATTACTTAAAAGTTAAGTTTAGGGCAGTTAACAAACTAATTTGATTTGTATGCCCTACGGTTGTGAATACACACATCCTTAACAACACTTCAGCAATTTTGTTAGGAGGTGGGAAGCAGGATATATGCGTCAATAAAGCTGGTGTTGCTTAGCTTTAGTTTTTTAATGTTGAGCTGATATTAACGCAAGTGGATTCAGTGGTGCAAAACCTCTGTTCTTAGCATGCAGCCGTCGTGGCAGATCCAAACGCTCGTGACGAAGTAAGCATACTATTAGAGCGTTGTCATCTTACCAGAGCACCATCCGAGATTTCTCGCCCTTAGCTGGCCACTGCGCATGAGTTACATCTATGTGTTCAAGGCTTGTTATTCTATTTCTGTGAGTCGCAATCCTTAGCCCTGAGCAAAACCATTCTCAAGAAACTGATAGCTTGTGGTAACAGCTTGGCAGGTTGCCGATAGAAATTGCCATAGTCCACGCTGAAGGACAAGTTACTGAAGCTCTGTCCCCTAACAAAATTGCTGAAGCGTTGGCCTTCTCTAATTTCTAGTTCTATTCTTATCCTGACTAAAAATTAGCGCGTGTCAAAAGCCTCTGAACATGTAGTGTTTGGTTCGTGGGGCATTCTCTCATCACATAATGTATTGAGACACTTGACAACTGTATGTCACCCTGTCATTGAGGATCTATAAAATGCAGCAGATTGTGTCCTGTGAGGTTTGCTTCTTCTGCTGGCTATACATCTGCAATAGTTATATATTAGTTCTTGTGCACATGATGTTTGTAGATGTAAGGAATTCTATTGTAGATCTAAATCTGTAGCCCTAAATCCTATTCAAATAGCACATTATGTGAGGATCTAAAAATTTAAAGGTCGTGAAGTTGGGGTATGCATTCAAATCTTGATTTTCTTGTGTATAAGTGGGATGGTTGTTAGGACATTATGTGGTAGAGTACTATCTGGTTGCTGGTAACTTGAACTGATTTTTTTTTTTTTTTGAAACGAGGCAAAAGCTTTGCCTTATATTAATTAAGAAGAAGGTGCCCGATTTATTAGCGTAAGAAACCGGGCGAAAATCATACAACACACCAACATCCGAAGGAGAAGCCCACACAACCACAGAGAGCAACAACTAAGGCTAGCAACACCCACAGCAACAACTACAGTACATACAACAATCGTGAACTGAAGACAACTCTAGAACTCTGTCGAAGCTTTCTTTGCTATTACCCTATTTCTTCGCTTGCCCCTGTTGGTAACAGTCTTGAGTGATTTCTCCACCTTTCTAATTAGGTCATCTGAAGCATTCCCTGCCAAGACACAAGCGATATCCTTGCCATATCCAGGACTAGACGCCTCTAAACAGGTGAGTAAGCCGAAAAGCTCTTTAGCAAAAAGGGCCTCAGAGTTAGGAACCAACAGGTCATCACTACCCATAGAGGGCGTCGATGCAATCGCCAAATCCTGAACCGAGCTCAACTCCGTCGGAAGCACAAATGATGAATCCCCACACGACTCCTGAACCTCCGAAGCCAAGATCTCACCACTGTCCTTGCTCAGAGGGGTGGATGTCACAACAAGCTGCGGTGATGGGCAAGGACTTCCACGAGGAGAGAAACAACCAAAGTGAAGTGCTTCCTCAACCACAGACGACCTCTGCTCAACGGAGTCAAGCGGAAACACGGCCTCCCCATGGGCGAGCCCCAGGCTATCAGAACCACATGCCTCTGTGGGCGGACCATCAACGCCTGCCAATAGTAACTTGAGAGTTGCCACCTCTTCACGAAGAAGGCGAGACGCCTCCTCAACTCGATCGGCGACCAACTGACAGAGCTCCAAACGCAGCAAGGCAAACTGGGACTGAAAGACAGAGTCAGTGAACTCCTCGCAACACCTATGAGAGCGCTCTGACTGCACCGTAGGACACAACGAAGAGTGGCACACAACCTCGGGTGGACTCTGAGGCGACGAGGGAGCACGAGGCTGAGCGGATGGCAAACAGCTCCGCTGGCAAGGAGCACGAGCGTCCGGAGAACGAACCCGAGCATCCGGAGAGCGAGCAGCTGGAGAGCGCGCACGGCAAAAACGCTCCCGATGACCAGGACGACGACAACGGATGCATCTAAAGTGCCCTCGACATGTGCTGACCTGGTGGCCACGTTCGAAGCACCGAAAACACCTCCCTCGAGCCCAACACTTGAAGGCGAGACCACGGTCGAGTCCTTCATCCCAAAGCGGAGACAATAGCGCACGGTCGGGACGGCCGCCTCGACCAATCTGCACCCAACCTTCCTCATCATCAAGAGCGGCGGCAGCAACAGCAGAGAGGCCACCGCAGGGCTCAGCAGGCACCTCCTCAACATGGCGCACATCAACATTGTCGTGAGGCGAGCCGGAAGCAAAGCCTTTGGAGGAGGCCATCATCGTCTACGGAGCCAACCCTTCATCGTCGCCGACGAAGCTCGCCTTCACGTGGACCGGGTCGCGGGAGGCAGCCGACGGCAGTGACAAGAAACCGAGACCCTCTACCAACACAGCAGGATCAGACCCAAGCACCCCGTCCGACAAGGAAGCCGAGGCGACGCCGAGTGCAGCAGAAGAAAGCACCAACTGCTGCAGATTCTTCAGGACGAGCATGTCGATGACGGCCGAGCACAAAGGCGACGGAGGAGCGGCTGCGGACGCAGCATGTCGGAGCTTGGAGCGCTGCTCTGGGTTGGCAGAGTACGAGCATGTAACTTCGGTCGAAGCAGCCGGCGTCGGGGCGGCGGGCGTTGGGGCCAGGGTGGCCGCCTTCATGGGCCGTCTGGTCGATGCAGCTCGGAGCTCGACGATGCCAATCGGACGGGGAGGTGGCACAGTAACTTCGATCGATGCAGCCGGCCGAGGCTAGGAGCACGTACCAATCAGGAGAGGTGCCACAGGCTTCGGCAGCTGTCCACAGGAGGCACCAACGAGGGGAGCCGAGGCGACGACGAGCGGCGAGGCCGGCGAGGTTGCCATGGCAGCCATGGAGAGGGCCGAGCGCTTCACCATCAACCGGCCACGAACGGCAGGGTCTTGCTTGCGGGAGGTGAGCGTAGCCGCGGCGAGGGTGGCGGCGAGACCAGGGACGGAGGGCGTTGAGGCCAGGGTGGCTGCCTTCATGGGCCTGCGGCCGCCGGCCGGAGCCTCGGGGAGCGACAGCAACGCCCGTCCCACTACATGCCGGGAGCAGGAGAGGGAAGAGGGCGCTGAGGAGATGCCGGATCTGCTCGCAGCGGTCGGAGAGGAGGCCGGTGGGAGGAGATCAAGCCGCCGGCGGCGGCAGCTTTCCCCTGGACGCCATGGTCGCACCCTTTGCCCACCTCCAAGAGCCTTGTGATTTCACACTACTAGAACAGGGAACATCGATGCCACACCTTGAACTGATTTTTCGTGACTAGGAAACTTGAAATTCCGTACTATATGTGTATGAACAAGACCTTGTCGCTTCCAACCAAGTATTTGTAAGTTCCACAGTAATATATCTTGCACATTGTATGTGACCTCAGTATCATTGTCCTCTGTCAACAAAGCTTCTCGAGATAGTTCACCTGTGAGGACCTTCAAAGATTTAGAAAACCATTCAGATGTTGATGCAGTAATAAAATCATTAACAATTTTTTTGTTTATAGTGGCCAAGGACAAAAAAGCCTCCATTACATTAAACTGGGGACAATGGCATTGGACAAATGAAGATTGCAATAAGGTGGTGTCTGTGTTTATGCTTTCAGTATCCAGGTAGACTGTTCACTGCTTATCATGCATTGCCTGTAGAGTTTACTGCTTACCTTCCAATATGGTTAAGGTGCAGCTAAGCCTTCTAACCAATTAGAATACACCATGATTGATTATGTGACTAACCTAACTATAAGATACGTACACATGCATTTTCTATTTTATTATCCTTCTTTGAATTAGAAAGGTGTCCTTAAATTCAAAGCAGTCTAGATTCTATTTTATTTCCCTGCTTAATACCACATATATTTGTAGAAATGTCTATCATTGAAGAAAAAAAAAGTTCTCGGAAGCCGTCGAAGTGCATGAGATGCGGGACTGAAGGGCATCACCGGACCAGCTGCTCCAAGTTAAAGGTAGAAGGGAATGAGTGATGAATCTGAATGTCTATCTGATGGGGTTATTTATGTAGTTAATTATTTTGGTCACCAGCTTTCCTGTAGTGTTCCAGTGAATCTGAATGTAGTACTCCGTCCCATGTCAACTTGTTGATTTGTATGACAAATTCCGCTCCACCATACAAATGGTTTTCCACATGTTGTTGTTCTAAACATTCAGTCTACATGTGGTATTTTCTTTTCATACACTGGCATCCAGTTGAGGGGAACGCAAACGAATTGGCCTAAATGTCCAGAAAGAGGCGGCGAACCAACAGTTCCTTCGAAGCTGTCGAAGTACACTAGATGCAGGGCTGAACGGCATCGGTGGACCACTTGTTCCAATTATATTCTAGAGAGTAGTGTTCCTGCAGTGTTCCAGATGAACTGAATGCAGTAGACCATCTCATGTCGACTATTTGATTTGTACAACGAACAATTTTCGCTCCACCTTGAAACAATATATATGTTGTTTCCAGTAGTAATAATCATCCAGTTTAGGCGCGGTTTACTCGCTGAGTTGCAAATACGTAGGTTATGAATAAAAAATGTGAACTGATGGTGCGTGGAGTATAGACAATCGTGGGGTCGTGGAGGTATGATCAAGGCTGTGCTTTAAATGCGGAAGTTAGCGGTGAATGGTTGGCTCTTGGCTCGACGGAAGGCCACAGATAACGGACCACTTCTGTTCCGGAGACAGCCGTCATCATTTATTGCGGGGGGCATGTGGGCCACCCATCTAGAGTTACTATGGTAAAAGACGCAGAAGTGGACAGAGCAACCCGAATCTTGATGAGTTCAAAGGGACAGGATATCGTGAGCATCTAAGCTCGGGCACCAAAACGGATTTCCGATCTTTTCACTGCTTTCTTTTGCTGTTGTAGTTGCGCCTACGCAAATAAGAAGGATAATGATGCCGGAAGGCGCCGCGGATTGTCCAAGGCCTGCAGATTCCTCATTGCTTGTGTCGAGATATGAGGCCATCGTCACCGTCAGCCGTGCTGCCAGGCCACCGTCCCTTGCAAGCATAAAAAATACGTCCATTGCCGCCTTCTTGGCTGAATTGGAACAAACAGATTACAAAAAAACAACTTTCTTTTGTTATGTCTACAGCAGTTTCAGAATACAACAGTTTCAGATACTTGTATGGAAATGGTTGAATCAGAAACCAACATAGATCAAGCATACAAAAATTGTATTTTTATCGCCGAGAAAACCAGAGGAAGGGACAAACTAACAGTACCAAGAATATGCGTGTACTATAATAGAACCTGAATTTTTTCTAACAGGTTATTTAACAGAGGAGAGCAATAGGCTAGACCTGAAAATATTTCACCAATTTGTCAGTTTGTAGAACCATTGGTTAACTCCGTTCTTAGCATCTGTAAACAGAAGTGAAAATCCACAAGGCCAAACAGTTTCAACAGAAACAGATAGCAATGTGCTGGGATACAGAAGTTTCAGTGAAAGTGTTTTCAGGCTGATTTTCTGTCAACAGTTTCAGGAATTTCCATTTATTAAGGAGTTAGAGGTATATAGAGAACAGTGTGGAGTTCACCTGATTACCTGGCCATGAATACGAAGGTGTCTCCATAGCTCGTGCCGGTGTAAGTTCGCTTGCCGGCGCGCTGCAACAGCACGTCCTCGCCGGTGCACTGCAAGAAAACAAGAGAGGAGGGTCGCAAAAAAGAACGTAAGAAGCCAAACCTGCAAGAAATAGATAAATAATTTCAAATTCAATCTCACCCCAATCGCCGTCGGCGTGTGCGCGTGCCTGCGCAGCCATGGCTTATGGCTCGTCGGGGTCCCGCGGCGCCGGCGTGGCCGCGCTGGCGAGGCAGGAGCCGTAGGACGAGAGGGGGAAGACGCCGTGCGCCAGTGTACGGAGGCCTCCTCGGATGCGATGTTGGAGCCGGCACTACCGAACGGGCAGGCGGCGGCGTTGTGGCGGCCGCAGAACTCGCCGTGGACGGGTGTTTTTGTTTTGTTCTAGAGCAGAAGCAGATCTTTTTTTTTTCTGAGCTGGGCGCTAATGGTTAACGGGTTGGGCACTGGGTTGGGCCTTGCAGGCCCAGTCGGGGTTTATCTCCTCTGTTTTGTCTTTTGAGTTTCTCCCGTCTAAATAAACTAAACTAGATCAAAAAACCCGCGCGTTGCAGCGGCAATTTATAGAAACAAAATTTAGAGCAATGAAATCACATGGAGCAAACTATTTTGTGAGAATGTACCTCAAGATGCATTCGATCCATCAACAGTTGACGTTTAGAAAGTATGATCTGCAAAGCTGCAAGCTTAGCACAGATACTGCAGTAATATCAATATTCATTTATTTTCCAGTGTAAACCAAATAGCTGGACGCATTCCTAAATATAGGTACAAAGTTTATATACATATTCTATTGTAGTAAGATATACTATCAACAGAGCAACAAAAGGTGATAAGAGAAAGATGAAACACAAGATCATCCTTAAGTCATCCAGATCTCTTCTGAATGTCCTGGTTCTCGTACATAATTACTTCAGAGAAAATCTTGTGAAGAACTATTAAGAACTTGATTTGTAGCACCTGAGTCCGGCCGGACTTACTAAGTGTGGAGCAAACTCTTAATCTACACATTAGGCTTTCATGTATTTCACCACGGGCAGTATTGACTTCACAAACAATGATATGTAGCCGATAAGATTGACATTAATCCCCAGTATGCGAGAAGGTGTAACAATGTACAACATATGGCAGGCACTCGTCGTACTTGTTGTTTCTGTGAGATAATATATATTAGACAAAGAAAACAACTTGTCTGAAGTACCTGATCGTGTTATCTCTACATATATCAATCCTGCTGGGATTCCTGCCCTGTGGTTGATCGCTAAATTTTGACCGCTGATCAGTAACTTGATGGTTGAGATATATCTCGTTTGGTCGGTTTGCTTGCTCCCCTGCCTCACCTCACGGTGAAAATTTTGACCTGAAGTACCTGATCGTGTTATCTCTACATATATCAATCCTGCTGGGATTCCTGCCCTGTGGTTGATCGCTAAATTTTGACCGCTGATCAGTAACTTGATGGTTGAGATATATCTCGTTTGGTCGGTTTGCTTGCTCCCCTGCCTCACCTCACGGTGAAACCTAGCCACCAATCCCCTCCCGTCCCCCGCACCCAATCCCCTCACTCGCCTCGTCTCCTCCACGGACGGTGGCAGCCCGAGAAGCGGGAGGCCCCGCGCCTCCTTCTCCTCCTCCTCGTCGTCGGCGCAGCGCCACCGGGCTCCCTGCGCCGCCCCTCCTCGTGGTGCTCAGCTGCTCCCGCGAGGCGGCCCAGACGGTGGCAGCCGCGAGCGGTCGGCTCGACGACGGCGGGCGCTCGGCTCGCAGGGCCGGCGACCTGGAAGCAAGGAGAAGGGCGGGGGTCGCGGGAGGAGAAGGAGCACCGTGGCGGCGTCAGTCGGCGCGGGCAAAGAGGACCAGGGGGATGCGTCCACGGCTTGCTCCTCCTTCCCGTCCCTCGACCGCGAGTGCAGCAGCGTCGTGGTGCGCGGCCCCGAGCGCGGCGGCCCGCAGGCCTGACTCGGTGTGGCGCTCAATAAATTGGCTTCAGATCTCGTCCAATCGGGGCGTTCTCCCCTGCAATTGTAGGTTGTTCTGCGAGCTAGGTTTTCTTGCGGGTTTGCCATGGCGGCGGTGGCGATTCTGCTTTGGTTCGTTCTCGCGTTACTACCGAGTTTGGGAGGAGCTGAACAGGAGCGGCGCTGGAGGTCGGCGTCCTTCCTGACGGCGGCGGCGCTGGCAAACTTGAGGCGCTGCTGTACCCAGCGCTGCATTTGTGGTCGAAGGTGGGCATGATGTCTACCTCAATCGACAGCGTCAAGATCATGGCTGCCACAGCGCGCCGGCGGCCGCACGGTGCAGGTGGATACAGTATTGTACTGCCATGGCTTCCCGATAGCCTATTCCTTTGCACCGGCTCTCTCACCTCTGTGCCCTCTCAGGTGAGCAGGACTGTCCACTAAACTTATTTGTATTTGATTTTTCTCAAGTACTCATGGAAGATTTAGTTTATTTTTAAAACCATTAACTCGAATTTGGGGGTAATTAACAAAAGAGATGCTCTGGCTGCATCAGTTCACTTGTTTTTTTACTTCTTCATCCATGATGACTAAAACTCTGGGGTTAATTAACCCGATAGAAACATGTACTTCATCCATCGTAGGGTATGAAAAGGATGAACAAGAATTACATTCACTGGCTTCCAGGGATGAGAACAACAAGGAGCACAAGAACAACAATCTAATGCAAACAATTAATTTCTACGAGATCATCCTTGCCACTTTATTCAGTATTGTTTTCCTTGCCACATCTTTTAGCTACATTCTTGGTACAACTGTTAGCTGTGTGCTTGGCAAAAGCATTGACAATAAATTGATTGGCTGACAAATGTTTATACACTACACATATAACTTAGACTTCTGTAATTGAGTTTGCCTGTTTGTTCATTCTGATACAGTAGCTTTCATGGTGGACAATCTATTCTACTATATATATATACACCTTGCATAGGATTTCATCATTGGCATGGTGGACTCAAGCCTCCAAGCTCCAGACACTTTCCAGATTGTTGTGCCCACTTCGCTGCTGTTAGTATCCAAGTCAGGATACCTGATAGGAAAGTCTTTCATGTTATGAGGATTCTATTTGAGTTGTACTAGAGGATGTGCTCTTTAGAGTAAGGAAATATAAGATGTGCGGGAAAGACAAAAGAAAGTCAATCAGTAAACCATTAAGAAGAGAGGTTAACCTCCAGGAACCCTAGCTATCTTGCACCTGCACTCCACCACCACACATGATCACCCTCTTTATGCTCCATGGTAGTACCGAGTTTTTGGTATGTGGGTAAACCTTTCTGTGTGTTGTTTTGTCCATACAATAGTTAGTAGAGCCCTGGAAGTGCCACCCTGTAGGTTCTCTCTTTTTGTAGTGGTTGAATTCCCTATAACAAGTTGCGATGAAAACGAGTATGCTTTTCATGCTAAATGTTCTTTTTAAACATGATTGTGAATAATTCTAACCAGTAGCCACCATTTCCTATAGTAATGAAAATGCACTTTCCTCAGCGTACTCTGTTTTCCGTGTTCGAACCGAGTTTGTGCTGGGAAGGACATGGTCATTTATTAGCGAAGGAAAGTATATATAGTGAAAACTTATAATTGGGCCTACTTTGTTCTTATCCCATGTGTAGCTGTACTACTAGGTGTTCATGTTAGGGGGACAACATTAGTGTGTTGAATTGGGCCATTATGTTCTCTTGATTGCTCCAACTACTCTTTTTTCCTGATACTTGTTCTTGTGATGCTATCTATGTTTTTAGTTTAGGAACTCGCATGAAAAATATGGACTTACGGACAAGCATGATCTTAGCTTACTATTTTCTGTATGAATGTACATGTACAAGAACCGCTCTCCATACTGGATCTTGCTCTGTTGTGTCATTTAGTGATTCATATTGTTGCTAACAATACTTAATTCGTCCGCAGACCAGCTATCCTTTTCCAATATGCTATCCTTGGTGATTTGTGCAAATGGGTGCATTTTATAGGAAACACCAGATGCCTTCAATATCATAAGCGTGAAACAAAAGCACAATCGGCCATTGCACTGACAACCGGCCGAATGGAAGAAGTAATGCACGATGAATTAAATAGACTTGAGGCAGAAAATCAGCCCCTACTTGCTGTTATAGGTGAAATTATGGACGAGTTAACTAATAGAAGGGAGATAAAACCAATATTGGGAGCCAAGGTTAAAAAAGAGCAAGACTGTGAGCTTGAAGTTGATAAGCATCTTAATGATGTGTTGCATGAGCTTGCAAATGAGAGGACAGATCGAGAAAAGGAAATGACAGTCTTGCTAAAAGAAAGAAAAGCTTTAGATTCAGCAACTCGTATGTTTGCATCTAGGCGCTGAATCAGTTCTATTAGGTAATTTTTACTTTTCATGTCACAAATATGTTGATTGCTATTTATTCTGGGCTTGCAGCTTAGCAAGTTAATTGTGTAGTTTTCATAAGCTAACACACTAAACAAGATGCCAGTAAAACAAATTATCAAATTGTGTAGTTTTCATAAGCTAACACACTAAACAAGATGCCAGTAAAACAAATTATCATAGACTAGAAACACTGTATGGAAGCAGAAGAAAATATCATATAGTTTAGAAGTAACATTTCAGTTCTCCTTTTTTTTTCCTACATGTTCATAATTCAATGTGCTCAATATTTTCATTCCATCTGTTACAAAGATGGCCCTTCAAAGACTAGGTGGGTTGGACATGATCTCATTATTTGTCCCTTCACACATATGTTTTCCTTTTTGTGGTTGCCGTTTCTTATATGTTCTCAGTCGTACTACTTATTCTACAACAATTACAGTTTGTGCAGTGGAGTTTTGAAGGTCACACTGCGATCTTGTTGCTTGCAATGTTGCCTATTTTCGTAACCTCCATAGATATGAGGTCAACATGTTTTTATTGTGCCTGCTGCCAGCATATTAGGATGAGCTACCTTTTTCTATAAAAGAGCTACATTTCTATGTAATGATCCAATAGCATTGCTCCAATGGTATTGGTACGTTAGTTCTGGCACGATTTACAGACTCTTATGTGCAAGCAGTCATATTTCTTGCTTACATTTTCTTGATCAACCATCTTGTTAACAATTAAAATATATTGATTGCCGGTTAGAACAACCCTTAGATGAAATGGTGTGGGTGATGTGTAAGGCACTTGCGGAGGATGCACGTGTTATGTCATCTGGGTTTGGCGACACATGTTAGCAACATAAACAGACACAATGGGTTTTGAGGCCTAGGCAACCAAAGGAGCCTGCATCATGAAAGGTGAAATACAACAAAAAGAAACAAATTCACGCCATGAATTGACTTCCACGGCGCGGCATACTACATCGACCTTCCATCAATTGGTTTGTCCCTAGTTAGATGGCCATGGTTGCGAGGCCTTGCGGCGTCGAGGGACCATATCACGGATCGCGTTTCAGTGTTTCCTCTAAGGTCCCTTTTGCAAATTGCCATGGCCATGGCCTATTTGTAGTTTATGATGTTTCAAGGTCCTGGATGTAACTGTAGCCCTAGCCCACCACTATCAATGAAGTTTAAAAGGACGCTCCTTGATTTTAGAAACTATTTGATAATCATATTCAATCGTGGCGCGGCAATGCGCGCCATACCCTTCTAGTCATGAATGAAAGAGTATAGTTTCCAAGGTATGCTCGCCAAAGACAACTTCACCGAACCACCCTGATCTTGTATCGTGAAAGAAATAATTTCCAAGGTATGCTTGCCTCTCTCAGCTTACTTTCCAGAATACAATGATTGAAAATTCACTTGGATCAAACAACCTGTGTAGATGACGAGGGGTGTCCTCGGCAATACCCATAGTTGAGTACCTAGGGTTAGATTTTATGTGGTAGAGAACGCGTAGTGTTAGTAGAATCATCGGCTGACAAGCAGGATTTACCCAGGTTCAGGGCCCTCGAGTGAGGTAACACCCGTACTTCCTGCCTGTCTGTATTGATTGTGAAATATGCTGCGGTTACAAGGGTCTAGCAAGAGATTGATCTCGCTAGGTTTGGTGGTTCTGGTATTGCGTGTCCTTGATCGGCGGCCCTCCCAGCCCTTATATAGGGGGCTGGGTCTCGGGAAATCATAACCGACATACAAGGAAAGTCCTAACCGACTGTGGCTTCGCCTGCCTTGGAAGGTACTCCATCATCTTGGGCTCCCTTCATGGGCTTCTTGAGCTTCTGTTACTTCAACCTTTAGCCATCACGTGCACCCGGTACCCTCATGGTAGGGTACCTGTTCCGTATAACCTCGTCAGTAAATGAACAAACTTGATGGGAAACACATTGTGCATGTAGAGATCTACATGATATCACTTTCAACCAACATAACACACAAGGCCTAATTTCGGGCTACTAATGCCGGGTAGGCCAACAATCTGCAAGAACTAAATTAATTGGCAGACAACAAATTAGCTATTTAACAGTTGTTTGAAGCTCTTATAACGAAAAAGATATTAAAGAATTGGTGGTCAAATCCATCCAATTGGTCAAGAGTTCCACCAAAACATAGTTAGTGTAGGAGATGGATGAGAGGAATCGGCAAGATTAATCCGGCACCGAATTTAGTGGAATAATTTACCGAATTTTGAGATCTCGCCAAGAAAGAGTCTTGTGGCAGATTGCGTTCTCTAGTGCTCCCGTTGATTGCCTGCTTCCAATCGTCTCTGCTAACATGCGGAGGGAGATGGCTGCTCTAGGGGTAGCGTTGGTAGAGTATGGAGGATGATTGAGAGGGGGATGAACATGATGTAAGTGTGTGAATATGGGAGTCAGTGAGTGCAAAGAAACTCAAACATGTCTGCCGGAAGTCAATAAAAGAGGAGGGGAAGGTGAATTGGCTGATTCGTTTATGATAGTGGAAAAGAAACTGATCGCAGTTTCCATGCAGTTTTAATGCCTTCAATACCAATTGAGGCAGGAGACGAAAGAAACCTGCATCGCTCCAGGGAGTTACGAAGGAGGCGACGTGATACTGCTAATATGGTGACGTGGCTTCACCAAATCGCAGAGAATTCCTTGTAGTGGGCTTTAGCTATTAGCCTATTATTAAGATATAGTAGAAGATATAAACGAGTGTATATCGAAGTTTCTTCTTTCCTTTTCTCTCGATACCCCCAAGAGTGATATAGAAGATATAAACGAGTGTATATGCAGTTATGTTTTTACTAAGTTACAACAGGGGTGTTAGTTCATAAATTAATAAGAAAAGCTACTACAAGAGTGCAGCCCCAAGGACATCAAGGGATGAAACCAGGGGCCAGGTGACGCATCATCGCGGATCGGACGGCGTGGGAACATTGCGTCCAAAGTAAAGTGGGGTCCTTTTGCACACCAGCCTCGCCCGTTGACCCAACCTGTTGTAGTGTCTTGGCGGCTGACGCTCATCTTCTCGCAGATCCCCTCCCCTGCTTCCTCCCTTCAATTTCCCGCGCTACCAATCCTCGCTCGATTCGGACTAGGATCAATGCCTCCTTCCCATCGCCCGCCTATATAGCTTCCAGCTCGATCGCAATCCCCAATCCCATCGATTGGCGCCCCCTGGCAGCTAGGATCGATCGTCGATGGGATCCTTATTGTCTTCCCCTGCTGCCTGCGACTCTGATTGCAGCTCCTTCCTGCTGGACTACATGACCCGCCCCATGCCACGAGAGATGCTAGCTAAGCTGGAATACGATCCAGCAGGCTTTCAAGATTTCGTGGACAGAGCAAGCGCTGCGCGCCCCGAGCCTACTGATCAAGAGTAGGTCTACTATGCGCTTGCTACCTGCATCATCAGTTCTCAGTTCCTAGAGATTTTGCTTCCATGGATTCCAAATGCTCTAATTTTTATTTTCACTGAGATTGAATCAGTTATTAGACAATATAATCGTGTTGAGTAACCCTGTCTGTCTGTGTGTCTGCCTGCCACAGAGAGATCGACGCCCGCTTCATCTCTAGGCTTGTCCAACGTGCCATCCAACACTACAACTCCAGCAACCCGGTACGCGCGACTAGTATTGTTTCGACCCCAGTTCATCCCCAATTGAATTTGATACATAATGATAGTATGATGGACAGGGCGCCGAGTTCCAGTATCATGTCCAGTCGGAGACCAAGGCCGCCTGCATAGGATTCAGGGAACACCTTTGGTACCATGTTGGCTTCTCGGCCAGCCGCAAGGATGACGACCCCGCTGTGATGCACAGATTCTTTGCCGAGCTACGCTTCGATAGATGCTCATGCCAACTTGTAGTTCAAACATGCTCCATCTTAGGTACCAAAATTTGTCCTCTCAGCTCACAACTTTGTGCTGACTACTTGATTGCATACATATTATTAGGCAGCTTGGTCAATCTATTGGCTAACTCTGTCTTCATCTCTGTTTAAGATGACAGAAAAGCCGCTGCACATCTTCAGAACCCGGTGTGCATTTTGTCCAGCTGAATCCAATATCTTGCACCCAAGCGACGGAGAATTTGTGTGTGGCAAGGAGGAGCACAAAATGGAATTCTTCCATACTACACTGCAACAATTGTATAGAAATATTTAAGATTGCGTTGATGAGGTCCCTTGTCGAGGAGCAGACGGCGTTGATGCGGGCAGAAGTGCAAGGCTTGGTCATGTCTCAGCTTCACGAGATGGTTGCGTCTCAGGTCGCGATGACAGAGGCTGTGCAAGGTTTGATGGAGAGGCTTGGGAGTTGTTTGGAGCGGGCCGAGGGGACTCTGGAGAGTCTGTTGAAGCGGGCAGAGGGGGCTCTGGAGAGGCTCTCCTTGCTGTCGGCTGTGGTGTAGGTGGAGCCAGCGCCACCTCTGTGTACCAGGGGCAATGCTGACGGAGGGGCCATGCACTTTGGTTGCTACTCTCCCAGAGGGGTGAGCTCTTTAGCGTCGGCGCTTGCCCTGGAATCCACCCACACGCCTGCTTCGGAGCATGTCTCCCCGGTGGTGCGGGGGCCCCCGATGCAGGATCTTCGAGTGGAGATGCCTTTGGCATTGGAGGAGTTGAGGGGTTCTGACGCCCCAAGCCCAGAGGAGAAGATCGCGAAGGTGATGGCTCAGTTTGACGTGATTGAGCCACAGGAGAAGACTCCTTCTTTTATGATGGAGCTTTGCCGTGAGATTGCTGACATGCCCAAGGACAAGCAGCTTCGGTTGGATGTTCCCTCTTTTGCTGGGAGACGAAGCATCCGGTTAGACACGAAGAATAAGGATTGTGTCATTCCAACAGCCCAGCGCGCCGAGTTTAGGCGGGCGGAGTCTTTTGGAGAAATCCCAAAACTCAAGAGCAAAGGGAAAGTCACCGACGAAGCCATCGAGGAGAAGATGCAAGTTTATTTGCAGTTGTACAAGAAGCAACCCACACCGCAGGTGTTGGAGGCGTTTCGAGAGTTAGTGGTGAGTAATGCTTGATCTCTTAGGTGTAGATGATGCACTCCGGTGCACCTCTAGCGGTGAGAGGTCGTGTGTGTTTGGAGAGTTTTTCTTAGTTGGGTATGATGTGTGGCATGTTAGTTTGGGTCTAGGTTTCCTTGTTTCAGGCACAGACGACGTTCCATGAAATGAGTTGGAGGGTGCGGTTTTTTAACCGCGCTTTGTGTGGTTTTTGGGTCCGGTTTCCCTGATTAACTGGATCAACTCTTCTTCTAATAATGCATAGGCAGAGCTCCTGCTATTTACGGTCAAAAAAATAATTAAGATTGCAACTGGTGATCTCGCTGATTTGGTGCTCCCGAGCAGTAGTGATCCCGGTGATTTAGAAAAACCGAAAACACTATTTATGAGTTTTAAAAAATCTGAAAAAAATATCACAGATGTAGCCAATTATGTATCCCATAAGGGTGCAAAAAATCAACTTTAAATACGTTGTATTTTGGACTACACGAAAATGAGAAAATTGGAGATTTGAAAATTTATATATTTAAACTACACTTTTGTCATTTTCGTGTATCCCAAACTACGACGTATTTGAAGTTGATTTTTTCACGTTTGTGGTATATATCGTTGGCTACATACGTGATTTTTTTCAGATTTTTTAGAACTCATAAATAGTGTTTTCGATTTTTTAAACCACCAGGATCACGGGTGCTCGGGAGCCAAAGACACTTTCTGGATTGTAGGATAGCTATCATTTTCTTCTCCTTTATCATCCATGTTGTTTAATTTCCTGGATCGGCAGAAAAAAATAACTATTCCAAAAGTTACTGTGCGCAAGAAGGGGCACACCTTCGACCTACCAGAATTGAGATTGAGAAGCATCTGACTAACATGAAAATTCCATTGACGTAACTGTTGGAACGTAATGTTGTAGTAGGTTTTTCAAGTTTTTGAAGCGACATCCGAAGGTGAGGCTAGAATCAGGAAAAGAGCTCGGTACTTCATAGTCTGAACTTAGACTGGCTCGTGCTCTGTTTTGTTCATCATGCCTCGGGACAAGATCCTCTGCTTCTTGGCTCAGGAAATCAGAGGACGGCTTGTCTATTTGATGACAGAACTTGAGGCTACTTCGTGGCAATCAATTTTCTATCCGTATTTTTCTTTTTAAGAGAAAAAGGAGGGGCTCGGGGCGAGCAAGTGTTTCCAGATTTTTCTTTATACTAGATCTTACGAACACTACAGCGTTTCCAGCTTTAAACTCAATTAGTTGCAGCACTAATTGAGTCTCCCTTCCAGTTTACGGGATAGGGCCGGGCCCCTTCAAAGATCGATACCCCAACCTCTTTGCCATTGTACGGGATTTGGGGATCGCGGTGGCTAACTCATTCCAAATCGATGAGTGGCACATCCCTCTCAGACGTGAGCTTGGCTCAGTTGAGAGGGTGGAGTGGAATGACATTCACCGTGAACTCAAGGATCACAACCTGTGGAGGGACAGGATTCCATGCTCTGGACCCTCGAACCCTCTGGTAAGTTCACGGTTCGCTCCCTGTACCGCCACCTGTGTCAGGGTAGACTCCGGAAGCATTTCCGCGAGATTTGGGGGATAGCTATCCCCATGAAGATCCGTATCTTTTTGTGGCAGTTGATCAGGAAGCGTCTCCCTTCCCGTGACAACATTACCCGCAGACGCAGACCTTCAAATGGCACCTGTGACCTATGTGGTATGGCTGAGAATACCAACCACATTTTCTTTGGCTGCTCGCTAGCCAAATTTCTATGGAGCGCAGTTAGGAAACTGTTGCATTGTTCATGGAACCCCTCGTATTTTGTGGATGTTTATAGACTCCTTCAGGGTTATACGGGCCAGGCGCGCAGAGTCCTTTGGATCTGTTGTGCTTCTCTATGTTGAACTCTGTAGAACATGATGAACAAATTTACTATTGAGGGGATCTTTCCCTCACAGCCGACTGATTGCCTGTTCAAAATGTCTATGCATATGCAGGTGTGGAAGCCAGTGGATAGGAGACAGGACAGGAGCGCGGTGGAGCTGGCGATCCTTCAGATTCGTGAGCTCCACAACACTATTCGGGACCAACCTTCATGAAGTTACGCCTTTCCCTTAGAGATAGTGTGTCGTGTTTTGTTGTTGAGAGCCTGCGTGCTCTTTTTGCCTCTCGCTTGAGTGGTAGTGGATGTAGCCTTCGTGCTACCTGGAACTCATTTGTGTCCTTAGTGACGTGCAGACCGTGTTATTTTCGTTGTTATATGTACTTTAGCCGGATGACTTTATTAATTTAAAGCTGGACTCTACTCGAGCCTTCCGTCTAATAATTTGTTTATTTGATGAGAGATGTCCCATGGAGTTTTTGACAACGCCTCCCGTTTTCGACCATGGTGACACACTTTGGTGCCACTTTGCCGAAGCAATATTTTGTACAGTAAAAGATTTCAACATTTAAGTACCCAAGGTGGTAACATTTTTGTTGCTATATTAAATGTGGGCAAATATGACAAGCCAATAGAACAAAATACACGAAACCTAAAAAAAGAAAGAGAAAAAATATTCAGAGTTTATTCCCGAGGGAAAATTGGTTATTTACCCAAAAGTTCACTGGCTTTGGATTATATACCCAAAGTTGACTGTACATTGGTTAAAATACCCAATATAGACTTGAAAGCAAAAACAAATACTCAACAGGGACCTGAAAACAATTAGAGGACATCAGACACGATCGATTAGAGCTGGTCATGTGTACCTTAGTTGGGTCAGATTCACATCTCGAACCGGCGTGCGTCCTGATCGATTGGATCTCAGTTCATGCGTACATGTACGCTTCTCGGCAGCGCCGGAGCAGCAGATCAACCACCACAGTGCGTCCACGGTCCACCGTTGAGCGACACCGTCGAACTGTCCCTGATCATGGCCGACGTCGTTGTCGTCGTCCCGGCGCCGTCCGCCTATGCGTCATTGATCCAGCGTGGGCTGACATTTATATGCATAGATGATAGATGTATGCAGGTTTTGGCCAGCAATTATACTAGGGCTGGACATAAATGGATTAGTATTCCCACTAGTAATTGTACCCAGGCTGAAGCAACATGAATCATGTCAGCGGATGCATGGATGGCACTGGCCGTACGACAGCATTGGAAATAGCAGAATTAAACTGGATAGGGCGTCGGCAACAACGTAGGTCACGAGCGGGCCGATTTGACGGGCATCGCTCAACGGTGGACAAGCGTGGTGGTTGATTTCCTGCTCCCGGCGGCGCTGGCGGGAAGAGCACAAGTACGCCTGAAATGAGATGTGAGATCCAATCGAAAAGGCACACACACGACGGTTTGAAATATGAAGCTTACCCTAAAATTGTTTTCAGATCCATATTGAGTATTTTATTGCTTTCAAGTCTATATTGGGTATTCAACCAATGTACAATCAACTTTGGATATATAATCCAAGGCCAGTGAACTTCTAGGTAAATAACCAATTTTTCCTATTCCCGAAACCCCACTCTCATTCCCAACCAGATGGACTGTCGCCGCTGCCCAAGACCTATGCCGGCGCGCGCGTGCGTGCCTCGACGCGCGGCGCTCCGTGGAGCTGGCCGGACCGCGCCGCGCGCGTAACCTAGGGTTTCTGGGGCGGCGGCGGGAGGAGTTTCCTATTCGGAGAAGGGGACGTTTTTCCGGCTAGGCCGTCGCTGCTCGCCGGCGTATTTCGCGAGGGCGCCCCACGGAAGGCAGGCCGTGGACTCGCCGGACCCCACGCGAGGGCTGTCTTCCCCGACCACGGCTCCTTCCACCGGCCTCGAGCTGCTCCTTCCACCGGCCCTTCTCACATCGCTCGTCGCAGGTGAGACCACCAGTTCCCCGATCTGCTCTCCTTCCTGTCAACGCCGTATTGTGGGGAGCAGGATTTGCATCTGCTGCCCTCATCTTTATTCGTAGCTGTACTTTGCGGGGAGCAGGGTTTGCATCTGCTGCTCTACTTTGGATGTGCTGCTTGCGTATCCTGTCCTGTGTATAAGGTAGTTTAATTTGGTGGCCACTAGCGCTAGAGGTTTGGCTGTAGCTTGGGTGCTACTCCATATTGGTAGTAATTTATCTGCTGTACAAGTATTATACTAGCTTGGACAGATGCACAAATCTCCCTAGTTCTGATGACTCATGGTAGATATTGCCATATTGGTATTGATTTTTCTGCTGTACAAGTATTATACTATAGCTTGGATAGATGCACAAATCTCCCTAGTTGTGATGATGCATGCTAGAATTTGTGGTTCTGTTCTTTAGGATTGCAGCAAGCTTAAAAGAAGAAGCTCTGGAGATGGTCAATGCAAGAGTATTTTCCATATTGATCATGAAAATAGTTTATGGTTCTACTTTACTTCTAGATAATAGGCCATTCTTTCTTAGACAGTTAGCTTGTTTAATTAACCTAGTGACCATATTGAGCAAGCATGATTTTTCTAGATAATAGGCCATTCTCCTAGGGTTATTTTCAGAGAAATAATTCGGAGCATGTTTTCGGGGTCCCATAACTATGGATCAACACTATATGAGCAATGTCAGCAGTGAAGAGATACTTATTTAAGTGTTTCTACAAAATCCTAGAAAATACAGACCTCTTTGTGTGATGACAAACAAACATGCTACTTTTATTTCCAGCTGGGAAACAAGTGGTCTAAGGTGCCTTTTACCTGTCAGCTAGAGATGGTCTAAGGCGCCAGCGCGTTTGCTCGGTGGCCAGCCGTAGGATTATTCAAACTTTTCCAGTTTTATTTCATGAAAATACCTGATGCGAAAACATGAGTTTTAGAGTACTGAAATATGGGTCGCCAATGAGCTCATGTAGGTGTATAAGACAAGATTCGTCGGCTCACTTTCCAGTGCCATGCTTGATAAGTTGCTTCTGTTGCATCCTGATACTTTGCCATGCTATCATCTGACACATGCCACACATATAACTTGGTTCTTTGAGCATTCTTAATGCATTTATCCTATGTTCTCAGGCCCCATGTGATGAAAAACATAGGCGCTATTTTGATTTCCAGCGAAGAAGTGGTCAGTTGCCTTTAGAAAAGGAGGTCAGTTGAAAAAAAATCTAAAACTACATTTCTTAGAAGTTGGCTACTTTAGGGTACGTTGGGTTTTTGCCTGGAGCCGCCCCACCAAATTCCTGGCGTGACCAAAATTTTGGCGAACGAATCCTGCGTCTCTGGTTTGCCCATGATTGGCGAAAAAAATGTACTGCAGCCCGTGGGGTGGCCTGGGCTAGCCAATTTTTTGGCAGCCAACCAAACAGCAGCGGCAGCGACATGGGTCTGCCAATTGTTTGGTAAGGCCACCGTTGGCTGCAAACCAAACGTGCCCTTAGATTTTTAAAACCAGTGGTACTCCATTTCTTACAAGTACAAAATTAAGGATGTCAGTTTTAGATCTTTAAAACAAAATCTGAAACTAAATTTCTTACAGCAGTGAAGATGTATTCATTTAGAAAGTGGCACTGTTGCTATGGCAGGTGCTGGGAAATATTCAGTGCCTGGCAGGTGCAATACTAGAATGCGACAGAGCCATTTGGATTACCAACTTGATTGTTTATTTTTTTAGCACTTTGTTGCTGTATTGTAAGCATGATTGTAATTTGTAAGTACACCTTCCTGATTAAGATGGACTGCCGACTTTCCATGCACAAAATGTGTTTACAAAAGAGTATATCTAGGTACCACTGCCACACCTTAATTCTGCAACCAGCTCACTACCTCTCCCCGCACCTAGACTGGACATGCATTGTGTTTTTCTTTAACAGAGACTGCTTTTTGATTTCACTCTTTCAGTGTACTTCAGAATGCCATGATGCCAAAACTTTTCTTATGCCATGCTGTTAACAGACTAGTTATTAACGATAGTGTAAATTGAGAAGCTCTGAAATCTTTATCTCAGTGTTCTGTACTCTAAAGGACCATGCATTTTTTTTCTCCTCAAACATGCAGCAAAATGCATGCCGTTTTGAATCTAAAAGCTATAAATTGAGTTATAAGATTTAATGGATGGAAAGAAAATGCTACAAATGTTGTTATGGCTGTATACTCGAATTTTCAGTTTTCATCAAGGTTTCGGGCCGGAATTCCGCGGAAACCGGCCGGTAACCGGATTTATCAGACCCCCCGGAATTTGCGTATATCGGGTGAAAAATCTCGGATTAGTCAAATTTGAAACAAATTCGTGCTCGGAAAATTTAAATTTTAAAAAAAATCGATGTTTTAAGTTTAAATCCTAAATTCTTGCCGAAATTTTGGGCCGGTTACCGGACGGTATTTTCCGGTAACCCCGGTTACCAGAAATATCGGCCCCCTCCAGATTTTTTTTGAACCGGTATCCAAAACCTTGGTTTTCATACCTGATTTGTTTGATCATGGTGACCTCCCTTTGAATGACAAGCTATTGCTATGTTCGTAGATATTCAGTGTTATAATATTTTTTATCCGATTCTAGAAAATTAGTTTTTGAAGGAGCTGGGAGAGGAATGCTGCTTCTGTAACTATAGGTGTGGGGGATGTTGCACTTGAAATTCCGGAGTCCCTTAACATATCTGAGGAACTTCTTCTTTGTCAGTCTGACATGGTATGCTCATCCTTAATCTCATTTCCACATTTCAGAAAGACCGCAACCTCACTCGGATAGTTGGCTAGACCCATACTGGATCAGTCGTTTCCTCCTCCAAAAACAAAGGGCGCCATAGAGAAGCAACTGGTAGTGAGAGGCCTCGTCAGGATACTCACCAAGGTACTCTCGTCAGTAATAATTCATCTCATGAACGTTAACACCGTGTTTGGATGTAGGAAAGTTTTCTGGAATTGGAATTGGTATAGCAATTCCATTTCCCGGATGGAAAGGAAATGAGGTCTAAATCCAATTCCGCTGTTTGGTTGTAAATGGAATTTGTGGTTGGAATGAGAGGGCAGCACACAATTCCAATTCCTGTTTGGATGTATAAATCTTGGAATTGAATGTTTTGTTGATTTTGGACAATATAAAGCTTATTACATGTATGAAAACAATTGTATGTTTATATTTGAATATTGATATATTATTTTGCAGACATTTTTTAAAGGATATGCCTTGGAAGGCATATCAGTTTTCATAGAAGAAGAGGCCAAGCGGCCGAATTACAACGCGGGCTGGCAGCCTGGCACAGACGCCGAGCGCGCAACCACACTGCCGTAGCAGTCGTACACCTAAAAACTTAGCAGACTACTCGCCAAACCTCCACTGCTCCGCCTGACCTAGGCTACCTCTGAAGAGACTAGCGACCCCGCCAGGTCTCTCCCTCTAACCTGATCGACTCTAACAACCTATGGGCCGACGGTGTGGCGCCATTGAAAACCACGTCGTTCTGGTGTGTCCACAGGGTCCACGCCACAAGGGCTAGGGCCGTCCAAAGGCCTCTATTGTATCTTCGCGTCGCAGACCTAGAGCAGGGCCAACTCTCTAAGGTCTCGTCGCCCCTCGGGACCCAAGCGGGGAAACCCCAACTCTCTAAGGTCTCGTCGCCCCTCGGGACCCAAGCGGGGAAACCCCAGCTGAGACAACATCTCGACCAGATCTCCCATGAGAGGACGCATCCTACAAGAAGGTGATCGATGGTCTCATCGTGCTGGTCGCACAGAGAGCAAGAGCCGGGGCGCGGGAGGTTGCGCCTAGCTAGTCGATCGGTTGTCCAGCAACGCCCCCGAAGGGCAAGCCACAAGAAGACCTTGCACTTGGAGGGAGCCTTAGAACGCGAGATGGCGGAGGCTCCGGCCATAGCTACAGACCCTCGGAAGTAATAACATTAAAAATTCGAGATCAAGTCCCACTCAATAATACAAGTAGAAACTAAACTGTTTTCAAGTACGAACAACACATGATGAAAAGAGCATTGTTTAAATGAATGTATAGCACAAATTCATGGTCTCACATTTATATGACAGTACCCAATTTGCACAATATCTATCTGAACTGTCATCTTATGACTGGAGCCATTCTGTATAGCACAAATTCATAGTCTCACATTCATATGACAGTACCCAATTTGCACAATATCTATCTGAAGTGTCATCTTATGAGTGGAGCCATTCTTCTCAAAGTTCCGCATCGCCTTCCTAGTGTTCTCCAATCCGCCTTGCCAATGGCGCCGTTACTGATTATGAGCCAAGCGACCGATTGAATCCCATTAATTTCTTATCATGAACAACTTGAAGGTCAAAAACTATAATTTTCTTGATGTGTGAGTTGATCATTTCCTACAAGAACTTCTCTAGACCATAGATCAAGTTCTGCAAAAGATGTGATGATATTTTCAGTATGTCTCAGGAATACTACAGAAAAGTGCAGTGTAACTATCAGGTACCTTCAAGCGTATTACTTTCCGTATTGCCATAATGAGTCCTTCAATCAACTGCTAGGAGCTGGAAATTCGAATCAGCACTCTGCAGTTTTGAAACGAACAGAAAACTAGGAAGAGTGTGGAGCATGAATTCAGAGGGAGTACAGAGAAAGAGAGCCGGCCTAGAGAGAGAGAGAGGAGGGTGCGGCCCCATCCTGCCGTCGTGCCCATCCTGTCGCCATACTATCCCACCGGCGACCCCATCCTGCCGCCGCCACATCTAGGGTTTGCAGGGGAGAGAGTGCTGCGGCGCGATGGAGACGGAGGGGAGCGGGAGGACATGGCCGCCGACGCCGTCGCCGCCGTTTCGCCCAGGAGCGGACGGGGCGAGCTCAGCCTCTAGGAGCGAACGGGTCGCGAGGAGAGAAATAACGGTTCGCGACGCTCATTTCCGCGCGATTCCCAGCCTCCGGGCTCGTAAACATGCGGACACTGGCGGGGGATGCGCTGGGAATTGCTCGGCGATTCTCGGGCCAAATTCCGTAACCACTCCAAATGGTGGAAATGGGTGTCCAATTCCAGATTCCCTAATTCCAGACCCGAATTCCTACATCCAAATACATTGTAAATGATTTTGTTGAGTTTGCTCACCTTCATGCGGGAGGTAGAAATCAGTATGGCATGCAGTTAATATTACTGTGTCAGCTCAAGCAGCATTGTTTCTGCACTAGTAGAAAAGGGAGCTTTGGTGCGCCCCCTTTAGTACCGGTTGTTCTAAAACCGGTACTAAAGGGGGCATTAGCACCGGCTGGGTTCGTGTGCCAGCCGGGCCACCCTTTAGTACCGGTTGGTAATACCAACCGGTACTAAAGGGTTGGAGGCCCCGCGGCACATGCCGCCGCGGATGGTGGCCCCACGCGGGGACCTTTAGTACTGGTTGTTCTTACCAACCGGTACTAAAGGTCTCGGCACTATAACCCTTCTTCCACCCCGAGCCAGCTCCATTTGAGCTCGAACTCAACTCCATTTTTCCTCTCTCTTTGCTCTCCCAAGCTCAAATTCCCATTTTTTCTCCAACAACTTCCAAGATTGGTGGCACCTACATATTAAGGGTTAGCAACTTCATCTTCTCTTCCGGCATTTCAAGTTTAGCTCATTTTCGTGCAAGTTTAGCAAGTTTGATTTTGGTGGTGCTTGCAAGGTGTTTGATGAAATGCTAAGTTAGGGATTTCATTTGTTTTATATGCATTTTGAGCTCAAATTAAAGTATAATTTGTGGTTTTATATAGTGTCCCCTTCCTCACCGCCGTCGATCGCCCGCGCCGCTCCGTCACCGACACCACCTCGGTGAGCCTCTTTTTTATCTTTTATTTTAAAAAATGTTAGTTATATGATTTAAATGCATAATTATTTCTTGTATAATTTTCTTATGTTTTTTTATATGTATAGTGTCATGGTTTTGATATCCGTCCCCGTCGGCCCTCGTCCGGTCTATGATTCGGATGTGGTATATTTTTTAACTATTTATTTTGTTTCGTGTTTATAACAATCATGCCGACCAACTTGACATAGATATATTTTTATTTAGGAGGTAGTTGAACCGGAAATTCCAGCCGACCCTATTGTCGAGTATTTAAAAAAAAAAACGACGATTTGAAAGCAAAATTGAAGATAAGTGAAGATCTTCGTCTCCAATGCCTAGAAGAGAAGATGGTATTGGACTTGAAGATTGCCGACATCGTTGATGCTCACGGGGTCGAGCTTGCCGACGTCGTCGCTGCTACAGAGGAAGATGGATGCAATGCGCGTCAAGCTTAAAAAGATTAGAAAATATGTCATTAGTCAAGAGGCTTGGTATCATTATGCTGTTGGTTCAATAGTTACCTTGGTTGCGATTCTGATCGCATTTGTTGTTGGATTTAAATTCTTTAGATAGTTGTATGTTAGTTTCGATTGATGTATGTTTCGTGAGAACTATGTATTACATTTGGGCACTACTCTACTTTGGTTTTAATGTGATGAACTTGTATTAATTAATTTGGTCACGTATCTCTATTCATTATTTAGCTGGTGTAATGGTTTTTGATGTATTTATGTAATGCAGATGAGCCGAGAATGGATGTACGGTGATCGACGCTGTCCCGAGTTCATTGATGGCATGCATCGTTTTCTCGATGTGGTTAAGTTAAACAAGCTGAAGAATGGTTTTATGATTTGTCCATGTGATGAATGTCGGAATACGAGGAATTACCCGAGCGTAAGAACCATACACTCCCACTTGTTGCGACAAGGCTTCATGCCCAATTATTTTTGTTGGACCAAGCATGGAGAAAGAGGGGTTATAATGGAAGACCCTGAAGAAGAGGATGATGACAACTATCCTGTGTTCTCTGAACACGGTGATACTACAATGGGGGAAGACGAAGTTGAGCTCGAGGTCATTGTTGATCAGTCCGATGATGATGATCTTCGTCGGGTCATTCTTGATGAACAGATGAAGTGCGGAAGTGAAAACGAGTGGTCGAAGTTGGAGCGCATGTTAGAGGATCACAAAAAATTGTTGTACCCAAATTGTGAAGATGGCCAGAAAAAGCTGGGTACCACCCTGGAATTGCTGCAGTGGAAGGCAAAGAATGGAATATCTGACAAGGCATTTCAGGAGTTGCTACAAATATTTAAGAAGAGTCTTCCAAGGAATAATGAATTGCCGCACAATACATACGAAGCAAAGAAGATTGTCTGCCCTCTAGGATTAGAGGTGGAGAAGATACATGCATGCATCAATGACTGCATCCTCTACCGCGGTGAGAAGTACGAGAATTTGAATGCATGCCCGATATGCGGTGCATTGCGGTATAAGATCGGGCGAGATGACCCAGGTGATGTTGAGGGCGAGCCGAGCCCCAGGAAGAGGGTTCCCGCGAAGGTGATGTGGTATGCTCCTATAATACCACGGTTGAAACGTTTGTTCCGAAACAAAGAGCATGCCAAGTTGTTGCGATGGCACAAAGAAGACCGTAAGGAAGACGAGATGCTGAGACACCCCGCTGATGGGTCTCAGTGGAGAAACATCGACAGTGCGTTTGGGGAATTTGCAGCTGACGCAAGGAACTTAAGGTTTGGTCTAAGTACAGATGGCTTGAATCCGTTTGGGGAGCAGAGCAGCAGTCATAGCACCTGGCCCGTGACTCTATGTATCTATAACCTTCCTCCTTGGTTGTGCATGAAGCAAAAGTATATTATGATGCCAGTGCTTATCCAAGGCCCGAAGCAACCCGGCAACGACATTGATGTGTATCTGAGGCCATTAGTTGACGAACTTTTACAGTTGTGGTCTGACGAAGGCGTACGTGTGTGGGATGAGTACAAACAGGAGGAATTTGGCCTACGAGCGTTGCTGTTTGTAACCATCAATGATTGGCCTGCTCTTAGTAACATTTCAGGACAGTCAAACAAGGGATACAATGCATGCACGCACTGTTTAGATAAGACTGACAGTATATATTTAGGTAACAAGAATGTGTACCTTGGTCATCGTCGATTTCTTCCAAACAGGCATCCCGTAAGAAAGCAGGCAAGCATTTCAAAGGTGAGGCAGATAACCGAACGAAGCCTACACGCCCTGATGGTGATGTTATATATGGCATGGTCAAGGATTTGGAAGTAATATTTGGAAAGGGTCCTGGCAGTCTAAATGTTCCGAAAGACGCTAACAAGCGCGTACCCTTGTGGAAAAAGAAATCTATATTTTGGGATTTACCCTATTGGAAAATCCTAGAGGTTCGCTCTGCAATCGACGTGATGCACGTGACGAAAAATCTTTGCGTGAACCTGCTAAACTTCTTAGGCGTGTATGGGAAGACGAAAGATACATCGGATGCACGGCAGGACCAGCAAAGTACGCACGAACGAGACAACCTGAATCCAGAGAAGTACCAAGGTACTGCCAGCTACGCTCTTACCAAAGAAGAGAAGGAGATCTTTTTTCAAGTCCTGAGCAGTATCAAGGTCCCGTCTGGCTACTCGTCGAATATAAAGGGAATAATAAACATGGCAGAGAAAAAGTTCCAAAACCTGAAGTCTCATGACTGCCACGTGATTATGACACAATTACTTCCGGTTGCATTGAGGGGGCTTCTACCGGAAAACGTTCGAGTACCCATTGTGAAGCTATGTGCATTCCTGAATGCAATTTCTCAGAAGGTAATCGATCCAGCAACTCTACCAATGTCTTGTCAGCTTCGAGTTGGTGTTTCCACCGTCCTTCTTCAATATTATGACGCACCTCATAGTTCACCTCGTCGAAGAGATTTCCATTCTCGGTCCTGTATTTCTACACAACATGTTCCCCTTTGAGAGGTTCATGGGAGTCTTAAAGAAATACGTTCATAACCGTGCTAGGCCAGAAGGAAGCATGTCCAAGGGCTATGGAACAGAGGAGGTCATTGAGTTTTGTGTTGACTTTATTCCTGATCTTAAGCCGATCGGTGTTCCTCAATCGCGCCATGAGGGGAGACTGCGTGGAAAAGGCACGCTAGGAAAGAAAGCAACAAGATGTATGGACGGGCATTCTTTCACTCAAGCACACTACACAGTTCTACAAAATTCCAGATTGGTGGCTCCGTATATCGTGAAACACATGGATATTTTACGCTCCCAATACCCGGAGAGACTAACTTCTGGATTAAAGGAAACACGTGGATACTTTCGGCAGTTGGTTGCGTACACATCTCATTAATAACACACTGTTGGACAAGAGCTATACTTGTTGGCCAAGTCACCATCTTCGACTATATTGACTTTCCAAGGGTACGAGATAAATGGGAATACATTTTACACGGAAACCCAAGACAAAAAGAGCACTAACCAAAACAGTGGTGTCCGCTTTGATGCAACAAACGACGATGGGACAAAGGACACATATTATGGTTGCATACAGCAGATATGGGAACTTGACTATGGACCTTCTTTTAAGATCCCTTTGTTTCAGTGCAAATGGGTCAACCTGTCAAGCGGGGTAGAGATAGACCGGCGGTACGGAATGACTACAGTGGATCTCAAGAATCTTGCGTACCGCACCGAGCCATTCGTCCTAGCCAATGATGTGGCTCAGGTTTTCTATGTGAAGGACATGTCTTCCAGACCGAAAAAAAGAAAAGATAAGCAAGCCGGTACATCATACGATGAGCCAAAGCGCCACATAGTTCTTTCAGGAAAAAGAAACATCGTGGGAGTGGAGGACAAGACAGACATGTCAGAAGATTACAATAAGTTTGATGAAATTCCGCCCTTCAAAGTGAAAACTGACCCAAGCATCGTGTTAAATGATGAAGAATGTCCATGGCTACGGCGCAATCAGAAGAAAGGGACACACAAGAAGAAAAAGTGAACACTAGATATTGATGTTGCTGTTGATGTGTAATAATGTATTAAACCTTTTATGTAACTATGTTTGAAAACTCAAAGAGAGATCTAAACACTAATTTTTGGTTCTAAAAACTCCAAGGCTTACAAGCGCTCGAAAAAGTTGGATCAAAACACACGGCTTCCCCGTCATACAGCCCAACGGTGGCTCGTGAGTGCCCTGCATATCAAATGCACCGTTGGGCTGTATGACGGGAATCCGAATGATTTGTATTCGGTCGATGAACTGGAGTATTTTGTAGATAGAACAAAACACACGGTTTCCCCTGCATACAGCCCAACAGTGGCTCGTGAGTGCCCGCATATCAAATGCACTGTTGGACGTATGCAGGGAATCCGAATGCTTTGTATATCAAATGAGTGTCGAACATGCTCGAGGGGGGGGGTTATATAGGGTCATGTGGCTAATCCAACACTGGTTTTGCCCTCAAAAGAAACACACCCCTGATCCAACGGCTCACAAGTTCTTCAAAGAAACACACCCCTGATCCAACGGCTCACGAGAGCTTGAAAAAACACATGATCTGTGTGCTTCTTTACTTCCAGTTGGTGTTCCCAACCGGGACTAAAGGCGGGCTTCACGGTCACGACTCGTGTCAGACACGTGTCCTACCCCAGCGCTGGGGAGGACACGTGTCCCCCTACGTATTGACGTCGTTGGTGTTAACGATGTTTCTAAAATAAATAGATAATTATTATAAATTTTAAGACAATTAAATTACATAGATATAAAATAAAAAGAAACTAGAGAAAAAACAAAACAGAAACCAAATAGAAAAAACAGAAAATAAAAACAAATAAAAGGCCCATTAGTACCGGCTGTATAATACAACTGGTACTAAAGGGTTGGGCTTCGCCCGCGAATTTTTGCGTGGCCCAAAATTGACCTTTAGTACCGGTTGTAGAGCACAACCGGTGCTAAAGACCTGTTGGCGGCAGTTAAGTGCAGGGGATCGACGATTCGATCCCCAATTTCACCAAGTCCTGCTCCCGCGACGACGCCTCGCTCTCCTCGACGACGCCGGCGAAGCCGGCGAAGCCCTACTCCGGTCGTCCTCCGCCGCGTGCGCCGCCCGCCGTCGCCTGCCCTGCTCCGGCCTCCCGTGACGTGCGCCCCTGCTCTGGCGCCTCCCGCGCATCGCGTCCCCCCCTGCTCCGGCCCTCCCGTGTGGCCCGCCCTGCTCCGGCCGTCCTCCGCCACGTGCGCCGCCCGCCGTCGCCTGCCCTGCTCCGGCCTCCCGTGACGTGCACCCCTACTCCGGCGCCTCCCGCGCGTCGCGTGCCCCCTGCTCCGGCCCTCCCGTGTGGCGCGCCCTGCTCCGGCCGCCTTCGCCTCCCGTCGCCCTTCTTCGGCCTCCGCCGCGCCAGCCCCCTCCGGCCTCCTGCTCCGGCGCCGTCCACGCCGCCCTGCTCCGATCGCCGCGCATCGGCCCTCTCCATTAGTCGGAAAGGTAATTTTTTTAATTTTTATAGTACTGTTATTTTGATTAATTTTATTAGTGGAGCATTTTATTAGTGTAGCAAATTTAGTGGAGCATTTTTAGGTTTGAATTTAGGTTTGAATTTATGTTTGAATTTATGTAATATTAGTGGAGCATTTTTATGTTTGAATTTGTGTTTCAATTTTAGTGGAGCAAATTAGGAAATTTAGTGGAGTCATTTTATTATTAGTGTACTAACTTTTAGTATAGTCATTTTATTGGAGTCATTTTATATTGTTGTTACATTTGCAATATTATTGTTGTTACATTTGCTATGAATTACAAATTGTTGTTACATTTGCTATGAATTACAAATATTATCAATTTATCAAAGCAATGCTATTTTTACTTGCAATATTATTGTTGTTACATTTGCTATGAATTACAAATTTGCAGTGACATTGAGCTATGGAGGACGATGCCCCCATCATCGACGCCCTGGCCTTCATCCGAGACTTGGAGAAAGAAGAACGCTTTCAAGCAATGATATTTGATAAGACCCTTGGACCCAATTCCGATGGAGAAGAGACCGACGAAGAAGACGGCGAAGAGTTCGGCGTGAAATGTTTGAACGACCCCTGTGAGGGACTTGAGTTACAAAACTTCAGAGACGACGACGACGATGAAGAAGAAGTGCCGGTAGAAAACTCTGTAGAAAACTCCGGCAAGGTATATATTAAGTCTTGTTGATCACTAGCTAAATGCATTAATTGATTTATATGCGCACTTATTAACGAAACATTTTTCTTTCAGCCCTCTGGATCTACGTCGTCAATCCCTACACGAGGCCCAGCCAAGGGTTAAAGTTGTTGGATGGTGCAAAGTTGTAGATCGACGAAGTTAGCATAAAAGGCAAACCGGAGAAACCCGATGGAATCTACACAAAACATGTAGCTCAATGCGGAGTTCTTGTAAGGGACATGGTCCCGATCACCGTTGCAGAATGGAATGAGCCGAAGAAAAAAAAACATTGGCGCAAAATATCTCGAGCAAAGAATTAAAGATACCCTTTGGGACTCGATATTGGATTCTTTCAGTCTACCGGCAGATCTCCCACAGACTAGGAAGGATAAAGTCAAGGAGTGGACTCTTAGAAGATGGCCGAGCAATTCAACAACTGGAAGAAAACATTGTGGAGAAAATATGGGGACAAAGATATAGTTTCCACTGGACATCTAGAGAAGCTAAAAGATGACTGGGCTTAATTTGTGGCTTATAATATATCGGACGTCGCTGTGGCCCGATCGACCCGAAATAAGTTGAATGCTAAGAAGAAGAAATATTTTTATTGTTTGGGCTTAGGTGGCTACAAGAGTGCCTTGCCTAAGTGGGAATCCTATGAAAATGACCTGCGTAAAAAAGGGATCACTCCACAGACAGAGGACTGGCCCGATAGGTCCAAGTTCTGGTTGTTCGCGCATGGGGCAGTGTTGGACCCAGACACAGGGCTGATTGTTGTAAAGGGAAAATGGCAGAAAAGAATTACAAGAGTCGTCAGAAAACTAAAAGACGCAATAAAACTAGTCAAGGAGGGAAAATGTGTTCCCGATAGAGAGGACGATGAGCTTTCACTCGCCCTCGGGAATAAAGAACACTGGGGACGATGTCGAGGCAGAGGAGGCGGGGTTGGTTTTCTTCAAGGGTTTCCGGAGGACGTTGCAACTTATAGAAAACATTGCAGAAGTAAGAAGAGGGAGGTGGAGAGGTTTACTGCATTAGAACGCACGGTGCAGGCTGTGCAAGAGCAACTGGCCTCAGTTACCCAGACAAGGGAATCTCAACTATGAGTAGAAGATCCTACAGGCGATGCCTGCCCATCTCAGCGGAAAAGCAGCGTGGGTTCCACACAGCTACAAGATCCTGCAGTTGATGAACCAGTTGCTAAACCATCGGCGGCTCACTACCCCGTGGATGATATCACGGAGAAGACAAATTGTGAGTTACATGCGCCAATGAAGAACATTAGTTTTCCGGTGGCGATTGGCTATGCTTTACCACATCAACTTGGAGCAACCTTCCATTTTGGTGAGATTCCGGCTGGATTTGCTCATGTCGGGGTCACGAAAGTTATGTCGGGATTCAACTCAATAAATCTTGACATTCCTGGAGCTGAAGGCGAGAAGACATTGGGAGAAGTCCGGCTTGGTATTGTTCTATGGAAGAAGAAATACATCAAGTTACCAGACTCGGTGCCAAGGCCACCGACTCCTCCGGCTAGAAATTCACCACATCAAAGTCCACCCGCCTCCCCCGAGGATTGGGAGCCCACCGCGAGTCCATCGCCCACGCCGTCCCGTCAGCCGACTGATGCACCCACTAGTAACTTGACAAAGCGGAAGCTGTTCACGTCGTCCGCCCCTGTCAAGAAAACGTGGAAAAAAACCCAAGGAAGTCAAGGCTCCTGAGATGTTAGCTCCTGAGATGACTCAGCAGGAATTAGATGTGAGCCTACGTGAAGAGTCGAGAGCCTTTTTTGAGAAGAAAAAAAGGAAAGACTGGAGGCAACACTTGACCCCATAAAGGAAGTTCTGAAGACTATACCAAATGAGGTAAAAGATCGCACCGTTGACAACCTATATGACCCTCCACCGTCGCCCATTTTAGACTATTACCGAGGAATTGACAAGGTACTTTCCTCGCAGAGGGAGCAAGAAAAGTGTGCGGGAAAAGAGTTGCCCAGCTCAGAGAACAAGAAGCACAATCGACCCCCCCGCTCATTGTGCCTTCTGAACCTCGGGAAATCGAGCATGGAGAAGTTGTCATCGGAGACACAGGTTACCCCATGATGGAGGTTACCCCACGATATGATTTTGAACTCGGGCTGCCTCTGGTCGAAAATCTGAGTGCTCTAACAACACAGTTATATAAATTGCATACCTGGTACATGACCGCCGTAAAAGAAGGGAGAATCTATCTCATGGCGGAGGTTAAGGAACAACACTACTTCCAAGAATATGCTGTGCAGGTTGAGTTCGAAGAACTTTTTCAGATGTACAATCAACGTGCTCTCGACAAATCTATCATCAGCTGCTATTGTTTGTAAGTAATTTATTCGTGTAATTTAGTTATTTATAGTTAAAGCTCTCGTTCATTGCTTGTAATTATCCTCACAACATTCTTTTGTACGCTATATTATGCAGAATGAAGATTCGTGAATGCAGACTGGGAGGAATCTGGGACATTGGGTTCACTGACCCGGATAAAGTTTATGTCCGGACCATAACTGACCATCCCAAGGACACATAGGAGGTTCTGCTAACGCTTCTTAAGCGACAAAGTACCAAAAAGGAAATATTTTTTCCTTACAACTTCGGGTGAGTGTAACCGTCTTGTACACATTCTATTTTGCTTTCAAGATATTAAGTGTAATTGATGAGTTCTGAATAGCTGCGTATATAAATGTGCACAGGTACCACTTCATTCTACTAATCATTAAACTCGAGGATGGAGAAGTTGAAGTCTGGGACTCATTAAGGAAAGATCAAGATGAATACAAAAGTGCAATTGTTGAAGTCTGGGACTCGAGGATGGAGAAGTTGAAGTCTGGGACTCATTAAACCCGAGGATGGAGAAGTTGAAGTCTGGGACTCATTAAGGAAAGATCATTGTTTTGTGGTGAGATTATATTTTCAGATTGTGTTGTATCACTTATACCATTGAATCATATCATGTCTTTGCGTTGTGAGTAATTCTCTCATGTTCCTGGGGGCATAGGATGGACTGACAATGATTTTCACCTAACATGAGTTGGTATTTTGTCTAGTGTTTATCTTTTATGTAATTCTATGATGGTGTTGTGTGAACGTCGACTGCACATCACTTCACCTATATGGGCTCATAGGAGAGCATCGTAGTGTAATGAATTGAGGGAGACTTGGGAGGACATGTAAACCTGAGACCGAGTCATGAAGTTGCATTATGAGGGTATTAGTATCGGGGACCTTAGAGTGTAATGCTATGGTGGGACTTTATGTCTTAATAACTGTTGTGCAGTCATTTACTTGGCCATAAGAACCATCATAAGGGGGTTTAGTTTATTTATTTAGCTTTCCCTAATTATGGCTCCGTCCAAAGAAGATTAAAACTTGACAAAATGTTACCTTGTTGTTCTAAAAATATTTATGCCATGAAGTCTAGGTAGCCCTTGGGAACGTTTTCCACTTATAAGAAACACACATTTGAGCTTGTCCTCTTGCTGCGTAGAGGATTGGGCTTTCTCTCTTTGAGATCTTTCACTTATCATATTTTATTTTCAGCTTTTTACTTTATTGCAAACTCTACACCAAAACCCAAAAAAAAAAATACTTGCATCATTTAATCATTTTAGTTTGTCTAGTGCATAGATAATAAGAGAAGTGACACTCTTATTTGAGAGGATAAATACTTATACCTTCTACTCCTAATGGGATCGATACTAATAATTACACATTGAAGATTTCAACGATCCCCTATACTTGTGGGTATGAAGACATTTTCTGGCGCCGTTGCCGGGGAGTGTAGCGCTTAAGTTTTTATTCTTCTTTGCACTAGATACTTATTTTCAGTTTTGCATATACTCTAGTTTACCTTCAGTTTTGCATTTAGTTTAGTTTTACTTTCAGTTATATATATCAAAACCCAAAAAAATTAGAAAATGGAAAATACCAAAAAAAACTCGTGTTCTGGGCATAAGTCCGGATATAAAGGAAGCTATGTTTAGACAATTGAATGATGCTAAGATTGCCAAGGAATATAGAGAATCAAAGGAAGGGAAAGTACTAAAAGGTTTCATGATGGAATTAAATTATATTGCTAGGGAGTTGCTTTTACACCATGATGCAACTTGTATTTTTTTGCTCCGAACAAAAAGATAAACATTTTGAATTTCAATGTAGGTTCCATGAAGAATGTACTATTGCATCTTACCATACTGGTGATTATGTTTATTTAGGAATGGAACAAGTAGAGGAATTTGCTACTTTCAAGGCATCTTTTGAATGGCAAACCTTCATCCATAAAAATAAAACTTGCCCTATAGCTAATAAATTTGAAAGAGAGATATATTTTATTCTTGAATATTGCATAATCAACTTCTCTCAAAATATTTATGTTGTTGAATATAATGAGGCTCCCAAAGTGAGCAGTGATGTTTTGCAGGAAGCTTGGGGATGCCCGTGCAACCCGAAGAAGATGATGAAACTGATGAACAACTAGAGAATGAAGAGAGGGAGCTTCCACCTTCACCACCCATGGATGAGGGTAACTCTCAAGATTTTATTGATGATAAACTTTGTTCTTATGATTCTGATGATGAAGAGGAATATCAACCTATGTCTAATGAGAACATTATTGATAATAATTTTAAAAATGATGAGGTGTATGGTTTAGACATGTTTTATGATAATACTCTAGATGATGGTCCTATTCTGCTTGATGAACCTTCATGTTTAGAACTTGTTACTACTTTATGTGAGGATAAAAATGATATACTTGCTATGTGTGAAAATACTCTTACTAATGAGAGTCCTACTTTGTTCCTGAATTCTCCTAATAACACCATAGAGGAGAAATTTGTTTATGTTGAGAAATACTTATGTGGTTTGCAATTATCTTTAGTTCAAAAGCTTTGTTTCAACCGTGATATTAAACTTGATATTGATCTTAATAACTATTTTGAAAGAGGAAAGCATGCTAATGAATTCCAAAATAAAATTAATGATCCTCTTTATTTGCCTAAATTATCTAAGTTGAATGATTCTTGTGGTTATATGGTTGAATTTGCTTTTAATGCTTGCAACTATTATGAAAGAGGAAGAAATAAGAATTCCCTTTATGCTTCTATGTTATTTAAAATGCAAGCTATTGATTATTATATGCATTGCTTACCACAAGATTGCTGATACCCGTTGACGTAGTTACCTGCGTCAAAAGTAAATGGGTTAGGTTGAGACTTCAAGTGCAGAGTGTGTAGTAAGTGGAAGACGTGTTTCCCCACGAGGGGTGACTCGAGGGTTTAATATCGAACTCTCGGGGAATCAGTAGTGAAAGATTTATCTTCCTATCCTTCTTTTGGTTACCTACAAAACAAAGTAAATGTTTTGGTCCTCAACCTCACCTAGTGGTTGTCAAGCACAAGGTGTGAGAATGATATCAAGATAATATGCAATGCAAACAAGAAATAAATATGCAATGGTGGTAAATAAATATTCAAGGATGGTGATGGCAATGATAAATGATATTTTTGGGTTTTATATGATGTATGCAAGATGTAAAAGTGTTTTTGTATTTTCGGATTTTAAAATGGCAGAAAATGGAAAATTGATAAAAGTTGTTGGAAAGGTGTTTCTTATGATTAAAAATAGACCGGGTTCATGGTTTCACAAATGCACTATCTCTTTATTAAAGTGGTAGACAATGGAACACTAGAGTTGACATATGAGATTGCAACACAAAAGTTTAGTGACAAGTTACTAATTATATGGGCATCACGTCCTAACATAGAGACGTTTTGTTTATTAGTCTCACTTATACTCCACCAAGATGCGAACTAAATCATAACACCTCGGTAATTAAGATAACTCAGAGTATAGCTTTAAGTATTATGACATGAAGTTAAAATAAGAACATGCTAGATCTAGTCATGGAGAAGTGGCTTGGTCACCCACAACTCCGGTAACATGGTATTTTTGTTTATCCCTAGTGAGGCAACAAATTAAGGTAAACATACCCAAGTGGATCGCGGAACTATCTCTCACGTTCACCGCACTAGCCACCCCCTGTTTCTCCAACTAATGCACACATCACCCCACACACGCTCTCATAAACATGCTTGATCAAAACAAGTAAATAGGAACGGGGTACATAATATGCATCTATATTCATAACTGAAACAAAATATTTACAATCTCAAACATATATTAACTCATAAATAGATCCACCACATAGGTATTACATAGATGACCGTAATCATGTTCAGCAGCTCATACGGTACTAATTAGTGAAGCTCAAAGAGAGGAGAGATACATAAGTTACTTCCACAAACCCATAGTACAGAGGTGGACTACTCCCTCTTCATCATGGAGACAGTGGAGAAGTCGTTGGAGAAGATGGAGACCACGCCGGCAGCGCCCCGCCAGAGTTTCCCCCCTCCAATCTGCAGCTCCAGGTCTCTGTTTCGGTGTTTCTGTGTTTCGGCGGCGCTCCTTTCTGGAGGGCGTCAGGGACTATTTTTATAGTCGGTTTAGGTCAAGATGGAGTCGGTGGAGAAAAGATCGACGACAACGGAGCTCTGAGGCCCAAAAGAGGGGGTCCCACGCGGCCAGGTACCTGGCCGCGTGGGCCCACTCAACTTCGGCCTATGACCTCCTTTCGTGCGCTTCCTTGGCTCCTACGCTTTGTTCCTTCCAAAAACGGATGCTCGTAAAATATTAGGTCATTTGGACGCCGTTTGGGTCCCTGAAACATTAAAATATGAAAAATAGGGTTTTCTGCCTGCGCAGGGTTAATTCCATAAAAATAGGAAATAAATAAAATATTCACAAAATCATTATAAAACATTGATATAATCCTTATATGATGCAAATATGATAAGAATACAAGTAATATAGTGCAAAGTTCATGTATCCATTTTACATGCATCAATTGCTGCTATTTATTCATATATAAAATGCCAATGCATAGGAAAAGAGTTAGACTTAAAAGTTAATGGTTTGACGTTCTGTGGTGTGCTCTTTATTCTTTAATTTCCTATTCTGTTTGAGCACACCTTTATATCTTTACAACATGTAAAATATCTTTACCTACTGTTTTGTGACAATTAGTTTAAGATTTTCATTTTATATAAAATTTGGGAAAGTAAATGAGAAGGATGATTAATGGAGAAGTTGGGGTCGACCTTGAACATGTGTTGTTCATGCCAATGAAACCGTTACAAAGTCTCTATCATTAAAACTTTTCCCAAAGCTAAAACCAAATAAAAAGAGTGTTTTATTGTTGTATATATTTGCTTCTTATTTTCCCTTTTGCTAAACCAAAAACAACAAAAATATTTTCTTTCTTCTTTGCTTGTTTCTCTTGAATCTTTCTTGGTTCTTTTGCTTCTTTGGGTTTTGAGTCAAGCTGCTTGTTTACTACTGTAACATCACCTTTGTATCTTATTTTTCATCTTTATGGAAAGAATAACCTCTTCTGAGAGGTAGGATCAAATAATAGTAACTAGCGGTATGGCCCGCGCATTTGCGCGGCTAGACTATCTATTGTTATCACTTGCTATCACATTTTTAAATTCATATTATTAATCTTTTTTCGCTAAATCCTTGAGGACACGCTCAGTAATCATAAATGACTGTCCACTTTATATTTCTTTGTGAAAAGCATGCCCTTTTGTCTATCTATGTGAGTCTATTGACTGCACGCAATCCATTGACTCTCCCATGAAAATCCCCCTTTCTCCTATTCCAGACCCTGTTATTGGAGGCGATCCTTATGGATGCACGCTGGAGCTGCTAATATGGCCTCTGACTAGAAAGGCAGAGTGCGGTGGCCGGTGCACTGTGCGCAGCCCCGCCTAGACATGGACATGGTCGGCGACGACGAAGGCGGCAGCTTAGCGCCTGCATTCAGCTATCAACGTGCGTGCCTCACTGGTCCAATTCCCCGCGAGCGTGGCCGCTTGTCCATTTCTATTCTTCTCCAAATTTTAATCAGCGCTTGTGTTTTTTTAGCACGGAGCAGAAGCAGCCACAGCTAAATCCATCATCATGTCTCGATCCCAAATCCAAATTTTATCCCAGATGAGAAATAATATGTGTTGCAGGGCAACCACTCAATGATCGACAGATAGAAGAATATATAATATATCCATGCTATAGCCATTTTTCGAGATAGACAATTTAAACAAAATTTGATCTTTTTGAATATGACAACAATCTTAGGAAATAGTATTTCTTTTTTCATTATCATGTCCTTTGTGGATTTATGGTGAGTGTGTTGCAGATATAAACATGATTCATTAATCCGAAACACAATATATAACATGGTTCTGTACACAGTCTTCCCCGCTATATTGTCACATGGATGTGTTGGTGACTGGTGACGCAATTGTGTACTGATCCCCAGCTGGATGCTTCATCGATGCATTCAGTCTACTCATAGTCGTCTTCAAGAAATCTTAGCGCTTAGCATGCTGATTGTATGTTGGTTGTATCACCCCTCTAATCGTTATAATATCCTCAAATGATCTGCATCCTTTTGCGGCGTTTAAAAGCATCCTCACGTAATATTGCTTGCCACATAAAGGATGTGTGTTTCCAATTGCTTTTTGTTTCCTTTTTCCATACAAATTTTGGACAGAGCTCCATGTAGGACAATTGTTTTCCTAGTTTGTGTATTTTATTTGCCCTATATAGTCTTGTTTTGCTCGAAAAATGATGACAAATTATCTTAGCAACTTAGGAAAAGTCTGATGCATTACCTGATCTCTTTGAGCCTGACTCGTCGTAATGTTTTCCTCTTGTGAAACATTTGTTCTCGTAGTGTTCCTTGCAGGCTTCTTGCTGTCTACCAATTTATGGTAAAGAGTTTCTTCCGCTAAGTGTCTGCACATATGCATTCAAGTACGATTATTATTTTATAGTACCGAATAAACAGGACTTACAATTCAATTGTCGCTAAATAATAAAAGACAGAGTTACATACCTGTCAAGAACTTCCTGTGTTTCAGGCATATTAATATCTGCAATATTCTTTTGTCACTGGTTTACTTAGGCATAACCCTATTTTATAGAACAGCTTGTTATAGCATTGTAATTACCATTGACCTTCTGCACCATTGTTGAGGTTACAATAAGGACAGCTTGGTTGCCATTACATCCTCATTGAGAACATAAGCCAAGCCTTCCGACAACACAATTATGTTTCCCTAAATAGTTCAAAAAGAAACAGACAATGCTAACCACAATGGTGAAATTCGAGCAAACTGTTGAGGCATGTATGCAGTGCGCACTTAAACTGGTTATGAGTTCTTTCTTGTTATTCTTGATTGAAGATTCTTCATTGAGTGAGTCATCTATTGAGATCTGGAAATATTTACTTTAATATTAGAAAGCTTAATTAGTTTAAAGTCAGATCTACATCTATAAAGTATGGAAGTAATAGGACATGTGCTTTGGACATGAACATTTGATTTGCAGTCATTCTGTAAGAAACAGATATTCAAATAGAGAAGACATAAAGTTTCAGCTACCAAAGTTTTTTCGAAAAACATTGGACCAAAACAAACATGTTTTCTTTATGTTAAAGGATATGTGTCTTAGATGTATTTCTTAAATCACTGGATGCATCAGCGAGTCTTTTTGCTAGTTCTGCATTGTTTCATCACATCATAGTCACGCACCTTCGAGATTTAACTTGACGAACGCTCTTAAATTTCCCGGAGACATGACAAAAAAACTAATTAAGTATATGAAAAGTACATTTAAGGAGCTATAATTACGAAAAAAGGTTGTAATCAATACATCAGAAAGGTTACACCTTTTTTCTCAGATTTGTGCATAATTTTGGGAGTGCCTACACGGGTGTATTGGAGCAGACATTCAGTTACAAAAAGCTAATCATTTAGAGAACATTACCACAACGACTGCAGATTATAAACTCGATCTGATGCATATACTTTGTTTGCCAGAACAGAAAAACGAAAGATAACATTGCAACAATACCAGGGGATTGGGCTTGGAGTCTTGCCACATATATAATAGAATTCTTGTACTTCCTTGCAACCATAAATTAGTGCACATTCTGTCTTCATTAACAAACAGCTTCGATTTGAAGAACCCACGCAAGTCAAGAGAATTTGAGATCATCGCTACGATTTTGTTATGCAAAGTAATAGAAGCGGGTAGCGATCCCTGTGACTCTAAAAGGAATTTATGCAAAGCCTTAATTTGTGAAATATCTGGCTTGTAACAACTTACATAAATTAGTGGATGACATGACATGGCATAATTAAGACATGACTTTAGTAATGACATGATGGATGTACGTTGTGTAGTAGTGCACCTGGGAAAGATGATGCCGCCGAATTCGTTGGCAATAGGCATGTAGCCATGATCTCATTGTCGCCATGGGTTGCTTATGTTCTTGTGCATCCATTTGTTTGCAGCGGGTGCATGCTCTTTCTGCAAATACTCCTTTTAATTGTTGGATGCCCGTAGGAAAATCCATGGAGTCAATACTCACGTGGAGCTTGATCAACTCCTAGTATTAACATACCAATGATCAATCAAAGATAGTTTGTGCGACTCGTAATGCCGTAGATGAAATCTGATGATTCCATCTGCTAATTTCTTGCATAAGTATTTTGATCCACATAAGATGGAATCCATCTAGGCCATTGGTTACGCATCTAAGAATCGAAATTCTTCACGGACCCTAAAACCTCCGGCATCAACAACATCGCCGGTATGCATGCATCTCTAGCTCCTGCAAATCGCCGGTGGCCGCGGCGTCGTTGTTTAGAATAAGCCGTGAGATATATGGATCTGCTAACCCATGATGCCGGAGTAATTAGAAAAACTCCTGATGATCCTTATCTTCTTTACATTAATAATATTGTAACTCAATACAAAAATCAATGGCTCTGTCAAGTTAGCTATAGGTTGTGACGTATGCTGGTTGGAAAGAAAGAGAAATAGAATAATGAGAATCATATGGTCTGCTTGGGAAGATAAGCGAAAATTTCAAATTAAAATTTCCTGGTGTGATCGAAAAATTGGATACCTTGGTGTCATGACGACCCGCTTCTCACTGGATTGATATCAGACTTGTGGCGATCTACAGAGGGTCCCCCACTCGTCGTCGCGCGCAGGCTCGTTGTAGATATTATGCAGGACATACGAAGGGAACTCTTCCATATCCTAATCGATCAAGTCGGCCATTACAGCCTTCGACATGTGCTTCTGCTGCTGATTGGAAGCAATATCATTCAGCTGTTGAGATTTACAACGTGCAGAACCCTGCAATTGTGTTGGCTCATGACTGGTACTGCTGCCAAGGGGTGATCTATCTGTAGTCAGGACAAAGCAAAACAAATCATGTTGCCAAGGGCTGATCGATCTGGAGTAAGCACGATTGCAGCTGCCTCATCTCTCCATTGTCTTCTAGAATTGCCTGCACGCTCCAGCACGTCCGCGACAGACATCCAGGTTTCATCCTTCGAGTCTGGTATCGACCGGCGGCGCAAGCGATTACTGCGTCCTCATTGGGCCGTGGAGACAACAGCTATCGTGTACTTCCAGAACTTGGTCTCTTTCCTTTCAGATTCATGTATGTGCTGTTTTGAGCCGGGCCATCAGCCATCCTACGTGTACTTCCAAAACTTGGCCCTTACCTTTTCAGATTCATGTACGTGCTAATCCCGGATATCTTTCCGTGCGCTTGTGTCTAGCTATTAAGGGGCTAACCTAATCTCCACCGTTAGTTTTAGGGAGACAAATCTAAAGCGTTGGTTGTCTTGTGTTTTAATTATATAATAGATTCGCTGTCCAGTTTTTGACAGATTCTGTCTTTATTTTGCATTGCTCTCATTACTTGTGTTTTGTGCGGTTCTTTTGATCAAGGAGAAACAACCGTAGTAACAATAGCTAATGTTTAGAATCAACTCATGATATGTCTTTGCTGTACCTATGTGGATTTAATTTATGGAGGCACTAACCCCTCTAATCAAGTTTTATGATGAGTTTTGTGTAAAGAGAATTTTAAGGTGGAAGAGTTGAGTGTGATGAACAAGATCAAGAGGGACAAAAACTCAAGCTTGGGGATGTACCCCTAGGCTCACCCCACATATATCAAATAAGTATAAGAATTTAAGCTTGGGGATGCCAAGCCACCTCACTCCAACCATCTTGATACCAAGTAAGTAAGCCTTGCTATATGGCTATAAAGGAAGCGCTTTACGGGAGGCAACCCGGTTGTTTTATTTTTGATTTTATTTGTGTCCTTTTGCTGTAACAAGAGACTTAGTTTTTAGTTGTGTTTCTAGAATTTTTAATAAAGTGCCAAGTTTTAACCATTTTGGATTGAAAAAGTTGCTTATTGTATTCGGAGATTTTATTCCAGCACGAATCTGTGCACGGTATGATTTTTTAATTCTTATTCTGTCACTCTGAATGAGCTGATATTTGAACTGTAGTTGCAACTTTTCATCCTCTGTATGCATGAATTGTTTCAGAATTTTTCGACAAATTTAAGTAAGGTAGAAAAATACGTTTTGCTGCTGCTGTTTTTCTGGACATATTCTGTCACATTTTGTTTGATGCACTCTTTGAACTTTTAACTTGAATATTTTTTATCCAATCAAGTATATAAGTAAGCATACAACATAATACACTTTCTGGACATTCATATGAATTTTTGTTTAAGTATTATATGCAGCAAGTAAATTATTTCTCTATCACTACTAATGTCACCCCACAAAAAAGAAATGGGAGAAACGGTGTTTTGAATTTTTTTCACAAGGATTAGAGGAGATGCACCAAGAGCTATCCAAGGATGGTGAAGCTTCAGTGATGCACCTTACAATAAAAAGCTATACCAATAGTAAATAAAAAGGGTGTTGAGATTGTTTATTTTGTTTGTTTGTCTTGTCATTTTGATATGGGCTTGTTCCATATCCTGGGACAAGAAGTACCCCAGTTGACGCTCTTGATGACACTATTATATTACTTACAATTACCATTAACTTGAACTTGCTTTGTAGCTCAAGTTGAGTAACATCGTGGTGTAGATACTTGTATTCAAGGGGCATGAGATATTCAACCCGTACTTTGTCAAGCATACTACTCATATTTGCTTTCACTTTAAACTTTAATCATTCAAGATGCTATGATAGGGTAATGAGAGCTTGACATCAATGGATACCACATTGCAACCATTAACTTAAGTAGAGAAATACCCGCAAAAAAAAAACTTAAGTAGAGAAATTTGGAAGTTAAATGGAACTTATTCATGTTTTACCTCTAGTCATTTATATATCTTTCCAAAGTGTCCATCTTTTACATTCAGATTTACAAGAATACTCTATGACCATTAATTATAAGATGTTTTTATTTTTCATTGTGCATACATCTGGTCCATAGTACTTTCTTCTATGTTACACTTTGTGAATTATCATTGAACATCCTTACATGAATATTTGATATCACTTCATAATCTATCTTGTATATTGCTACTCCTTTGAAGAATGAATCGTTTGACTCTATGTAGCAATAATAATCATCTTTGATATCCATTGGTAGTATTAAAATGCAAAGTCCATGTTAGTTTTATCACCTTCATACTCGAGGACGAGTATTGGTTTAGCCTTGGGATGTTGATGCATGTAAAATGCATACATGAACTTTGCATGTTATTACTAGATATTCCTACATATTTGCAACTTATATGATGTTATATTCATGATTTATAATGATTTCGGGGATTTTCTAAACAATCCCCCTCTTTTGGTGTTCTAACTCTGTTTTTCAGAAAACGTCTTTTTTAGTGTTTCGGACTTTCCGGGAGCTTCGGGACTCCAAAAAGGGCAAGGTCAAAGAGCACGATTCAGAATTTTTGAGACGAACGCAATGGGCTGAAACTTAAGACCAGAATCCCAACCATCTGGAAACTAGATAGCCCCACGCGGTCGGATTCCCTGGCCGCGTGGGCCCACTTGTTTTCCCCCTTGTGGCTCCGATGCCGTCCATTTTCGTCTCCGTGGTTTCGTCTTGACCTAAAACCGACTATAAAAATAGTCCCCTAAGGAGTTTCGCGAGGAGGCGATGGAGAAACACAAAACCAAGAAACAGGAGATAGAAGGCTGCCGCCGGAGAAGATCGGAGGGGGAAAACGCCGCCGGAATCACCTCCGGAAGGCTCCTCCATCTCCCCTCCGGAGTCTCCATCAACACCACCGTCAAGACCAGCACCATCTCCATCTTCGTGATCCACTTCATCCCCCTCATAGTTTGAGATTGTTGAACCCTAGATAATTGTTTAAGTGCTATTCTACCTGTGTATGATTAGCTACTTGTCATTGTTTTGTGGTGAAATTATATTTTCAGATTGTGTTGTATCACTTATTATCGAGGTGCGCCCCCGTAATCCCAGGGTCGAGTACCCCAGGTAGATTTTGAGGGAGAAGATATGCGCACTGGTAGTATCGGACGGCTGACAAGCAAGGATTTAGCCAGGTTCGGCCCCTCATTGTGAGGTAAAGACCTACTCCTGCTTGTCTGATTGTGATCATATATGAGGTTACATGGTGGACGTAATGGCGATTGTGGTGGTGAGACGTGGTCTCTCTATGCTATGCGTGTATGCTATGTCTAGATCTGTCTCGATCCCCTCTTGGAGGTGCCCCTGCCTGGCTTTATGAAGGGAGCCAGGTAGGGTTTACAAGAGTCCTAGTAGACTACATCTTGGAGTCCTTGTCTTGTGCTTCAAGAAATAGTCCGCAACTTCTTGGGCTTCGTTGGGTCGCCATGTGGACCTTCGGGTGGAGCGGACCAGGTATACCAATAATAGGGGACCCGAAGGGTATATCCTCGTCACTAGCCCCCGAGTGTCTGGTCGATTCGAAGTATCGGGTAGAGACTCATAACAGTATGTCGATTAGGCGTAGTCGATGCATCGGGTGTGTTGATGACCATGTGATGGCTGTAATATCCATGCTTTGTGGTTTGAATTATTCCTGAGAAATCTAGTTTAGTGTGAGAAATCCAATATTAATAAATTAGACGCGGGTGTAAAGAAAAACCACGACTTTGAGAAATCCGTGCGGGATATAGAGAACCCGACTTTGAGAAATCCGTGCGGGCTATAGAGAACCCGACTTTGATAAATCCGTGCGGGCTATAGAGAACCCGACTTTGATAAACCGATACGAGCTATAGAAAACCCAACTTTGATAAATCCAATACGAACTATAGAAAACCCAATTTTGATAAATCCAATACGAGCTATAGAAAATCCAACTTTGATAAATCCAATACGAGCTGTAGAAAATCCAATTTTAATATAGTCAGGGCGAGCAATGAAAATCAAGCTTTTGAGGAAAATCATTTGCACTCGAGCCAGAGGCGAGTGCTCTCCCGATGGGAGTAATCGATGAAATTCGAGCTGTCCAAGGATGTTCTCAACTTGGCCTCAGTCTTTGCGCCTTTGCTGCATTTTCTGGTACTTTTTGACTCGGTAATTCGTCGGGTGCGCGCTCAGCGTTCCCGATGGGAGTAGCCCCTGAGTGTCTGGTTGATTCGAAGAATCGGGCAGAGACTCATTTGCAAGTGTATTTCACCATCTGATTATTTGCTCATTTTGCTATGTATATTTTGAGTCGAGATTGTCTCGATTGTGCTTGCTGAGTCGATAATTCGTCGACTGATGTTTTGCATGAACTTTGTTATTTATTTTTGAGTCGAGAATGCCTCGATTGTGCATGCTGAGTCGGAAAGATGTCGACTAATGCTTTGTTTATTTTGCCTAGAGATATTGACATAGTAGGCCTGGTACACTCGACGGATCCGGACCAGTTAACTGCACTTTTGGGCAAAACCTTTCTAGTCTACTTCAAGCTCGAGTCCCCGGACTCAGACCCGGAACAGGCTGGGCAGATTCGACTCATACCGCGGAGGCCTTACTGAGCTGATATGTAGCGTAACTTTGCTACCCAACGCGTCCGCTAGGATTTTCTTCATGTCTGTTGACACGGAAAGTTGCAGGGCAAACGCTGTTAGGAGCGGGCCCTGACCTAGCTCGACGGATCGGCGGGTCTTACCTATGCACTACGTGTGCAGCATCCAAGGATCGAAGATACATCTTGGGACGATTATGATTGTGCTTTTGCTTTATGTGGGTAGCTAAGTAGCTAGTCGAGTAAGCTTCGACTGTGCATGTTTTTCTCTTGCTTATGCCTTATCGAGAATGTCTCGATTGTGCATGCTGTGTTGGAAACACGTCGACTAATGCTTTGTTTATTTTGCCTAGGGATATTGACATAGTAGGCCTGGTACACTCGACAGATCGGGACCAGTTAACTGCACTTTTGGGCAAAACCTTACTAGCCTACATCAAGCTCGAGTCCCCGGACTCGAACCCGGAACAAGCTGGTCAGATTCGACTCATGCCGCGTGTCGTGGGTTTGTCACGTCAGGTGTCATAGATGACTTTGTAGGTGTGGGATTACGCGAGTCAAGCATCTCCGAGCTTGGGATCGCAGGGACAAAGATCAACACAGATTTACCCAGGTTCGGCCCCCTCAATGTGAGGTAAAAGACCTACTTCCTGCCTACCCTAGATTGGTATTGATATGATAATCGAGGTGTTACAATGGAGGCGATCCGATCTGGTACTCGCCGTATGAGCTAGGGTTTGGGACTTGATAGCTTGACCCGCTCTAAGTCCTGCGAGTCCTCTTTATATACACAGAGGCTCGCTAGGTTACAAAAGGAAACTTCCCCATAAGGAATACATCCACAGAGGCCTACTCGGAGACTACTTGGTCTTCACGTCCTCCGGGATTTGTCTTCTAGATCTTTCTCCTTATGGCGGTTCAACATTGGGCTTGTTCCCAAGTGGGCCTTCATCCGTGCGAGTAAATTAAGTCGCACTGGGCCGCGGGTTAATCCAGAAAGTATTCCCCCGACATTAGCCCCCAAGTTTAGCTTGGATTTCGAGTGAAGGCTCCTTCGTCTTAACGGACCCCTGAGCCGCGCACGTGAATTATCCCAGCTGAACTCTAATTTTCTTATTTCCAATTTGCGGCTTATAACTTTTCTTGGCGGCTCAAGGATGCGACTTATTCTGTCTTGACGGTTGATTTTCAGATCTAAACGTCTTCCACGTCTGGGTTATTTATCTTAACTCATCGTTTTCCCCAGCGTTCCGCATCAAGTCCTGTATTACACATCCGCTACTCCTTTCCACCGCCTCCAATCTCGCTTCTAGTACTCACAATCCTTCGGTAGATATCTCCGTCGATCCGAGAAAAATGTCTCGCCGCAAATGCAACTGGGAAGGCTCGTGGGTTGACGAAGATTTCCTGGAATCCCTAACTGCACGGGGCCTTCTTCCGCCAAAAGATCAATGCGAATGGCGGTCGGCTGGCAAGGAGGTAATCCCCAATCCTCAACCAGGAGAAATAGTGATCTTTGCGGAGCATGTTGAGCGCGGGTTCAAACCCCCAGGCTCTCTCTTCTACCGCTCCTTGATGCAGCGGTTAGGTCTCCGCTTCCATGATATTGGCCCTAATTCGATGTTGCAAGTGAGCAACTTCCACGTCCTCCGCGAAGATTATCTGGGCGTCCCGCCTTCAATAGATTTCTGGCTTGCTCTTTTCAATTGCAATAGTCAAAGGGAAACCACAGATGATCCTTTTCTCCAATGCGGCGCCATTTCCTTCCAACACCGTAGGGGTAGTATCTTCCCAAAACTAACTCTCGCCAAGAAAACCAAGGAGTGGCAAAGGACATTCTTCTATTGTAAAAACACTTCTCCTGAGGGTGAAATTCCTCTCCCTCTTTGGTCTCCTCTTCCCTTCGAGGCTACCGATGCTTTGTTTTCCAAACCTGATCCTTCTTCGTTACCCTTTGTCGAATCCCTTCTAGACAAGGTGAGAGCGCTGACACTCCATGGTCTCACTGGATTAGATCTCATATCTTGCTGGACTAAATGGCGAGTTCAGCCTGTGAGTCGCCGCTCGCAGCTTATGATGGATTTCTCTTGTCATGCAAATGACGTTGATCGCACTTGCCCTAAAGATTGGGACAAAGGGAGTGGATAAATTTCATTCGCCGAGTGTCGGACGAGGATATTGACTCATATGACAACGTCGGACTTGCTCCCTTCTGGGCTGAGCACAAACCTTTTGTGGCAATGTGTACTTGTCACTTGTTTCCTCGAAAATTCCTTTCCCAAAATTGATTATTTCTGACCTGAGCTCCCTTTCAGATCGATCCCTATTTCTGGGTTCTTCCTTCAGAGGACGTCGACTTGAACCAAGGAACCGTGGCTGAGTCGTCAAGACAAGCCGCAGCTTTTAGCGAAGATACAGTTATGCACGAGGGTAGTGCTTCTGAAGAGGAACAACAAATGGCCGACGCTCTTTTGTCTTCGACTCCAAATGCACCTTTCCTGGAACTTCTTGAGGTGCCTCGCAGGTCCTCGAAACGTATTTTATGCCAGAGCTCAGAAGACCCCACACAGCCTGAGAAACGTCGCAAAGCCTTGGCATTACTGGCAGAAACAAGAGCTGCCAAATCTTTAAAACTCGCTGATCTCAACAAGGCTACTTTTTCTTCCGAGACTGTTGCAGGGGATTGCTTCTCAATAAGCTCGGGTAATTGTTTGCGACTCTTCTCCCTCTCTTTTTGTTTTTACGTATTTCTGGCAAGGAATTGCTGATCACTATTTCTTCTCATACTCTGTAGGTTCAGATTTGCAAGGTTTATCTTCTCCTTCTTTTGGTTGTCTGATGAAGAGTATTCGTGTCGCCTCTGGGTATGGCTCGCCTTCCTTTTAATGTTGCGGCTCTGCTAGGTCAGCTTATTAACCCATCAATGTTTTGCAGGCTATGTCTGAAGAGGCTCCCAAGTCTAATTCCCATCCCACTTCTTCTCTGCAAGCTATGAGCGAGGATGATGCTGCTGATGAAAACGTGGGAAACAGTCATGGTGCGACTCAACCAAGGCCCTCCCTGGAGGAAGGTATTGCAGACGCAGCTCCTGCCACGACTCCAGCCACCGCTCCATCCAGAACTCCTGCTGCTGGTAGGATATCTACTGAAAATAGAATTCCAGCTCCAGGAAATAGTTCTAAGTCAATCGCAGATGCCATAATTTCTGCTGGAGACAAGCATGCTGCTCTGCTGCGCGGCTTAGTTGAGCAATTTTCTTCAAGTCGCCAGGTACATATACCGTAGCCCCCAAGGATCAAAACCTTGTGTCATCTCACGGGGTGTTGATTCTTTTCCTTGCTTCAAATCTCGAGCCCCCAAATTCCTGGATAATTTACCTATTCGTTTAGCTCTGTTTGTTTTCAGCGTGAACTATCCTTGCTTGATGCTTCTGGCTCAATAAAGGGTAAAGGCATTTCCATAGACCATCCTGAAATGATGCAGTCTCGCCTGGAGCAGCATAATGAGGTCATTAGGGACCAAGATCAGGAAATAAAATCTCTCAAAGGTCAACTCGACTCCTGCGAAGAGCAATTTAAAGAACTTGAAGCTGATATACAGCAGCGACTCATGGAGAAAGACGAGGTCATTAGATCTTTGCGAGAAGGGCTGGCTCTTCTGCTTCGTCTGGCGGCGCCCTGATTATTAGGACACCTGCGGCTGCGACTGCGAGACAAGCCGCGCCAATTCCCACTCATGTTGCTCGGAAGAGGAAAAATAAATAATGTGGGACATGCCCGTTAGTCTGTAGATATTCATGTATCATAAACTGTATTTTTGTGACCTATAAGCAGGTTCTTTTCTTGATAATTCCATTAAGTAGACGCTCGCGCGGCTCAGTATTTCCTAGGAACATGTGTGTTCAGGGTCGAGAGCGGCCATGATAGGCAATCAAGCTCGATTGACGCCACACCCCAGTACTTTGGTCGCATAATGCAAGACGCTTCTAGCTTAAGGATTGCCACTAGTTTGGCAAAATTTGAGGTGCGATTGGTACTCGCGATGCTCGTAAGGAGCCCTCAAGGGTCAGTGATATATGAAATTCAAAAGACTCAGCGACTCAATGATAGTTGAGGCGAAACGACAAACCCTTGAATGTCAAGGGTGCCGGCTTTATTTCATAATCACTCGATGTTTTACAGGGTGTTACATGATGATGCAGGCCCTTTAATGCGGGTTTTCTATTCCCCGCAGGCCATGCATACTTGATACTCATCGCACTTAGTTGCGAATTAATACTCCTGACGGAGTGGGTTGAACACCTGATTGGTTCAATTTTGAGTCGCTAAAAGCGACTCGGGTCGAGCATGATAGCTCCGATGTATGTCTCATGTTGAAGCAGAAACATTGTGTTGGGCGATCAGCCGCACTGAGCTGCGACTTATGTTGAGTTGAGTTTGCTTTGTAAGGTCTCACGATAACTGAGCCCCTTTGGCTGGAGTTGTTGATCGAGGCTGGGTCTATGCACATGCGCCATCTCTTGTCTTCTTTTTGTATCAAGGCGACCTCTGGGGCATTATCTTGCTGATGCGCGACTTCTCGGTGGGTATTTACCATCCGGTGGCTGCATCCTGTTGGCCGCTTCCGCGGTACCTCCAACGCGACTCGTTTTGAGCTGCGATCACCGATCTGCGACTGATACCATGTGAAGAGTTGGCGATACAAGCTTCTTCTGCGAGTACTGAGCCTGCGTTCTCGCATTCTAATGCTCTCTGTCTGTCTCCATATATTGTAATAACACCGTTTGGTCCTGGTATCTTTAACTGTAGGTAGACGTAGCAGGGGCGAGCGGTAAATTTGACATAGGCTTCTCTTCCAAAGATTGCATGATATGAGCTTTTGACTGCTACAACCTCAAAGTCTAGGAGCTCTGTGGAAGTTCCGCTCTGTTCCAAAGCTAACTTCAAGTGTTATCTTTCCGATTGGTCGCGTAACAGCTCCTGGGATTATTCCTTGAATTTCTTTCCTGGATGGTCGCAGCCTTGTCTCGGGTATATTCATTCTTCGGAGCGTGTCTTGATATAGGATGTTTACTCTTCCTCCTCCGTCCATTAGGACCTTACTTAACTTGTATCCCGCGACTTCTGGCGTGACCACCAGAGCTGGCTGTCCTGGATCTCTTACTTCTGGGGGTGATCGCCGCGACTCCAAATAACCGATTGCTCTGTCCAGCGACGATGCCTTTCTGGTTGAAATCTGACTGCTCTTCCGGCTTCCATCCGTCGTTTGTACCTCCACTGTATGAAACTGTCCTATGTTTCTTCTAGGTAAAACGTCAGGCTCTTGATGAGAGCTAGATTTATTCTTGTGGTGCATCGATCTGCTGCGAGCTGTATCTGGCGTGTCGCCTTCTTTCCACCTCCGGTAATAATGACATTGCGCCTTTGTGTGACCCGCTGGCCTGCCATCTCTCCTGCGATGTAAGTCGCAAGGCACGTCGAAGATCCCCTTGCAGTTATTAGGGGGTAAGGCCTTATCACTCCCTTGCTCTTGCATCTGGTGTGCGCGACGTTTGTCTTCGCGACTGGCAGTTTCCCCGTTGGGTTCTGTGATAAGCCGCCTGTCCCTCTATCTGTCTTTGCATACTTGTCAGCCGTTGCCAAAAGCTGGTCGAAACTATCAATCTTGTGCTCAGCGCGACTTAATTTGTGCACCAGCGGCTCAAATCTACAGTTCTTCCTCATAGCTTGTATTGCAGCTTGTACTGTTAAGTTTTTGGCGGAGCCAAGGATCTCCGCGACTCTCTTGATCCAGTCGCCGCTTGATTCGTCCTCTTTTTGAATGCATTGTCTAAGGTTTTTCATATCTTCTGTTTGGAATCTGCGAATGAACTTGTCCTTCAAGTCTTCCCATGTGTTTATTGATTTTGATGGCAGCCTTAATAGCCAATCCCTAGCTTCTCCCTGTATTGCCAAGTGGAAGTATTTTGCACGTATTTCTTGAGTCACATCAGCCCCTGTCATGCTTGCCTCGTAATCTTCTATCCATAAGGCAGGGTCTTGGTCACTGTGATAGGTGGTGACTCGCTGCGACTCGTCGAAGTTCGGGGGGAAACGAGTGAGCCGTATTTCTTCTCCAAAACATGCTGGTCCTTTCAATAATGAATAGGAGTTTACTGGCGCTGAATCTGAATCAGTTTCAATCTGGGATGGCTGAGTCGCTCCGGACGTCCGCGACTCGCCTTCTATCTTCTTTTCTTTTTCCAATGATACCTGCAAACCTGCTAACTGGTTGACCACTTCTTCGATGCTATACTTTCCTCCTCCCCATGATACCTCGTTTTGCGGCTCATTGGGCGTGACTCCATACATATTTGCTTGTTGTAAAGCAGCAGTTTGTAGTAGGTCGATCGCATGGCGAGCTTCCTTATCAGCTCGCGTGTCTCCAACCGGTGCTATCTTTGACAATATCCCTATCGCGGCGTGCACGTTGCTCTCTGGGTCGCCGTGGAACTGTGATTTCCTCTCTCCTCTGCCATCTTGATCTGATGTTTTTGCTGCCAACGACGGAGTCGCCACTCTTCTTCTTGGAGTTTCTTGCGCTCAGATGTCATCTTGGTTCGCACCGCCTGGTGCTTCGGCTGGCAGTGGCGGAGTCGTCGACCTTCTTCTTGGAGTTTTTCGCGCTCAGCCGCGAGTCTTTGTGCCTCTTCACAGAGCTCCGTCCTGATAGCTTCAATCTCTTCAATCTTGAGATCTCCTTCCTGATTTGGTAGGGATCCCCAAACAGGTCTTGATGGGACGGGGATGGGCAATCTTGCCGTAGCTTGTTGTAGCTCCTCCAACACGCGGACCCTGACCGGCCGCAGCTCCTTCACCGATTCGCTTCCTTGAGTCGCATCCATAGATCTGCGACTGACGGATCCGACGAAAACTTTTACTGATCCGATGGGAACGATGTATCCAAACTCGATGCGATCTGCCTCGGGTCCCCACTCTGAGTCGTCGATGAAGGGGACCCCATTGATGTCTTCAACTTGGCCGATGGCGATGTCCTTGAAGCCTGATTTCGATCCTGCGCGGAACGTGACGCTTTTGATCGCAGGCCCCACGGTGGGCGCCAACTGTCGTGGGTTTGTCACGTCAGGTGTCATAGATGACTTCGTAGGTGTGGGATTACGCGAGTCAAGCATCTCCGAGCTTGGGATCGCAGGGACAAAGATCAACACAGATTTACCCAGGTTCGCCCCCTCAATGTGAGGTAAAAGACCTACTTCCTGCCTACCCAAGATTGGTATTGATATGATAATCGAGGTGTTACAATGGAGGCGATCCGATCTGGTACTCGCCGTATGAGCTAGGGTTTGGGGCTTGATAGCTTGACCCGCTCTAAGTCCTGCGAGTCCTCTTTATATACACAGAGGCTCGCTAGGTTACAAAAGGAAACTTCCCCATAAGGAATACATCCACAGAGGCCTACTCGGAGACTATTTGGTCTTCACGTCCTCCGGGATTTGTCTTCTAGATCTTTCTCCTTATGGCGGTTCAACATTGGGCTTGTTCCTAAGTGGGCCTTCATCCGTGCGAGTAAATTAAGTCGCACTGGGCCGCGGGTTAATCCAGAAAGTATTCCCCCGACACCGCGGAGGCCTTACTGAGCTAATCTGCAGCATAACTTTGCTACCCAACGCGTCCGCTAGGATTTTCTTCATGTCTGTTGACACGGAAAGTTCCAGGGCAAATGCTGTTACGAGCGGGCCCCGGCCCAGCTTCGACTGATTGGCGGGTCTTACCTATGCACTACGTGTGCAGCATCCAAGGATCAAAGATACATCTTCGGAAGATTATGATTGTGCTTTGCTTTATGATGGCAGTTAATTGTTTTAGTCGAGTAAGCTTCGACTGTGCATGCTTTGCTCTTGCTTATGCCTTATCGGGTGCGCGTCAGCGCTCCCGATGGGATTAGCCCCCGAGGCTAAGTGCAACTATAGTTGTGCATAGGCTCAATTTGTCTTCCTTTTTGTTGTTGTCGATTATCTTCTGAGTGCTTCAGTCTTCGCACCTGGTGGCATAGATATTTTCAGTTGTGCAACACTCGAACCGGCGGCGAGTGCCCTCCCGAGTGTCGGGTGCAGCCGAGGCGAATTTGTTACGGCATGTGCGGCGCAGCCCCCGAGTGTCGGGTGTGGCCGAGACGAATTTGCTGCGGTCTGTGCGGCGCAACCCTGAGTATCGGGTGCGGCCGAGGCGAATTTGCTCCGGCCTGTGCGGCGCAGCCCCCGAGTGTCGGGTGCGGCCGAGGCGAATTTGCTGCGGCCTGTGCGGCGCAGCCCCCGAGTGTCGGGTGCGGCCGAGGCGAATTTGTTGCGGCCTGTGCGGCGCAGCCCCCGAGTGTCGGGTGCGGCTGAGGCGAATTTGTTGCGGCCTGTGCGGCGCAGCCCCCGAGTGTCGGTTGTGGCCAAGTCTTGCAGTGTTTAGTCGGAAGAAGTCGACGCGGCGGAATGGAGTCGACGCGGCGAATGTTGCGCTGCGCGGTCAGTCGACGCGGCGGACCGGAGTCGACGCGGCGGATGTTATGCTGCGCGGTCAGTCGACGCGGCGGACCGGAGTCGACGCGGCGGATGTTATGGTGCGAAGTCAGTCGACGCGGCGGACCGGAGTCGACGCGGCGGATGTTGTGCTGCGTGGTTAGTCGACGCGGCGGACCGGAGTCGACGTTGCGTATGTTATGCTGCGTGGTCAGTCGACGCGTCGGAACGGAGTCGATGCGGCGGATGTTATGCTGAGCGGTCAGTTGACGCGGCGGACCGGAGTCGACGCGGCGGATGTTATGCTGCGCGGTCAGTCGACGCGGCAGACCGGAGTCGACGCTGCGCATGTTATGATGCGCGGTCAGTCGACGCGGCGGACCAGAGTCGACGCGGCGGATGTTATGCTGTGCGGTCAGTCGACGCGGCGGACCGGAGTCGACGCGGCGGATGTTATGCTGCGCGGTCAGTCGACGCGGCGAAGAGGTTGACGCGGCGGACCAGAGTCAACGCGGTGTAGTCAAAAAGCGCCAGTCCCTGAATGTTGGATGCAACCAAAAGCGGGTTATAATTGAAAAAATAAAATATGAAATTGACTTAGCTGTTCATGATCGACGAAAATCTGTAGACTGCTGTCGTTTGTGTTGACGACGAAGTGCCAGCCCCTGATGTCTATGCACGCTTCTATTCTTGTAGACAGTGTTGGGCCTCCAAGAGCAGAGGTTTGTAGAACAGCAGCAAGTTTCACTTAAGTGAATCACCCAAGGTTTATCGAACTCAGGAAGGTAGATGTCAAAGATATCCCTCTCAAGCAACCCTGCAATTAAGATACAAGAAGTCTCTTGTGTCCCCAACACACCCAATACACTTGTCAGATGTATAGGTTCACTAGTTCGGCGAAGAGTTAGTGAAATACAAGTAATATGGATGATCATAAGTAGTAATTGCAATCTGAAATAAAAATGGCAGCAAGCAAACATGTAGCAGAACTTGTTGTAAACGGTGTTTCAATGCTTAGAAACAAGACCTAGGGATCATACTTTCACTAGTGGACACTCTCAACAATGACAACATAATTCAATAAATAAATGCTACTCTCAAACACTCTCTTGTTGGATAACAAACACCATTCATTGCGTAGGGCTGCAAAAGCACACCTCAAAGTCTGAGTAAACAAACACCGACAACGTCATAAAGGAATCACACACGATGCGCACACTGTCACCTTCACACCGTGGAGAGTGAATCCGGAGTTCATATTAAAGTAACCTCTAGAGTGGCATAATAGATAAAGAGTAACATCTAGATATTCAACTAGATTACAAAGCTCATGATCACATAAAGATTACACCATGGGAGAGAGAGATAAACCACATAGCTACCGGTAGAGCCCTCCTCATCATGGGAGTCAGCAACGGTGATGAAGATGGCGGTGGAGTCGATGGACATGGCTCCGGGGGCACTTCCCCGTCCCGGTAGGGTACTGGAACAGAGACTTCTGTCCCCCGAAACTTGTCGTTGATGGCGGCGGCGCTGCGGAACCCTTTCTGGAATATGACTGATTATTTTAGGGTTTTCGCGTCGGAGGGATATTATAGGCGAAGGGGCGATGTCGGTGGAGTCCCGAGATGGGCTCCCCACATGGTGGCGCGGCACAAGGGGGCTCACCACCCTATGGGGAGGATGGCCCATGGGCCTCCTCCTTCTCCCCTTTGGACTCCGTGTATGTGTCAGAAAAATAGGAGCGTGGCTTTTTGTTTCGTCCAATTCCGAGAATATTTCCATAACAACTTTTCTGAAACAAAAAACAGCAGAAAACAAGAACTGACACTGTGGCATCTTGTTAATAGGTTAGTTCCAGAAAATGCATAAAAATGCTATGAAGTGTGAATAAAACATGTAGCTATTGGTATAAAACTAGCATGGAACATAAAAAATAATAGATACGTTGGAGACGTATCAAGCATCCCCAAGCTTAGTTCTACTCGTCCTCGAGTAGGTAAACGATAACAACAATAATTTCTGAAGTGACATGCTACCAACATAATCTTGATCAATAATATTGTAAAGCATATGAGCTGAGATCAAATCATTCAAAGCAAAAGTCTATAATTGATATAAGAGACAACAAAACAAGTTAGTTAAGCAAGCTAAAAGTTTTCATGAATGATTGCTTTAAAGACATGAAACCATACAAGGTTCATTAAAGATGTGTTAAGTATCCAATGTAGGAGTTCTATCCTTCAATTCCAAGCATCAAGTAATCTTTCACAACAAAGAAGGATTCAGCCAAGTAAAAATAAACATGAACATCATGAATCAACCGTTTCGAAATCTACTCGACCGGTGAGCGTAAGCATTTGGTATTGGCACCAGGATGTTATGGCTAAGAGAACATTGATGGGGGTTTGGAAGGCCAAAGGAAGAAAGTTTCACAAAGCTATATGTGATCATTAGACAAGAGGAAGTCTTATAATCGAAGTTATGTAAGGAGTAGTGATTGCCATGCAACGGATGCACATAGAGCTATATGTGTATGAAATCTCTCCAATGGAACTAGTGGGGGTGCATCCAACTTGGTTGCTCATGAAGACCTAGAGCATTTTGAGGAAGCTCATCATTGAAATATACAACCCAAGTTCTATAGTGTAAATTCCCCACATAGTTATACTAGTAAACATGAAAACTCTCTCATATGGAGTACATGTGCTAAACATGAGCACAAATGATGACTATGAATAATGCAGGTGCTAAAACATGAGCACAAGTGTGGATAAAGGATAGTAATGTTGCCCCTTTTTTTTTCTTTTTTTTCTTTTTTCCTTTTTTCTATTTTTTTCTTTTTCTGTTTCTCTTTTCGATGGCCTCCATGGCTCTTTTCACTTTCAGGGGCAACACTCTAATATGACAATACACTTTTTGCTACAAATAACTCACAACAAACTAAAACATGATGTAAACTGTATGCCTCTGCCAGTGTAGCAGGATATGCAATGATCTAGCGTAACATGGGTAAACCGCACATTAGCTGTATAGAATCATGCAAAGCAATATGTATATGATGAATGACAGCAAGTCATGTAATGTAAGATGGAAGTTGCATGGCAATATATCTCGGAACAGCTATGAAAATGTTGTAATAGGTAGGTCTGCTAGGCATGGGAGACATGGCTGGGCTAATAGACAAGATCAAGGATGTTGATCAACAGCCTCAACTTCTTGACAAGCTGGCTCAGGGATCCTTCACTCTCAGAGTCTTGTACGAGCAGTTCCAAAATCTTCTTAAAATGGGTCCTATCGGCTAGCTCTTGTCCATGCTGCCTGGATTTACTTCCGAGCTGATCCCAAAAGGACACGAGAAGGAAGGCCAAGCAAAGATCAAGCGGTACATGACGATCATGGATTCTATGACAGATGCGGAGCTCGAAAACACAAACCCGAAGCTCATGACTCAGTCACGCATCATCCGGATCGCTCAAGGGTCAGGCAGGCAAGTGAAGGATGTCACGGACATGCTGCAGGAGCACAAGAGACTAAGCAAGATGTGGAGCAAGATGAAGATTCCAAAGAACGGAAACCTCAACATCCAACAGCTGATGAAAAATCTCCCACCACAAGTGCTCCAGCAGCCGGGCGGCAAGGACCTGGGCAAATTGCTTGGTGGCATGGCCTTGCAGGGTGTGGGTGGACCTTCCAAGCGTAAATAGTTCTTTCATGTAGGAGTAGCATATATATCAACGAAAAAAATAGCACGCTATTTCCCGGTTAAAAGCACGATATAGCGTATTTGGAGAGGCTGCGCTATATTTAGCCTGAAGTTGACACTACGGCGCTATTTTCATTTTATACGCTCGAAACCACACTAAACGTGGTAATGTTATAGCTACGCTAATAAAAAGTCTGGAAATAACGTTACGTGATGATGATGGCGGGCAATCTGGTGGTTCTTCTAGTTATTCTGAAGATGATGTCAATGATTCTGATTAAAGTTTAAAATATTTATCTTTTAGTTTATTATTTTCATGGTTTTAAGCCTCATATTTGTATTTGTGCCATGGATTTGGCCTTGACATTTGAATATGGTTACCTGGTTATGCATGTATTGTTTCTGGAAAAAAAATTAGTGCTGAAATCCTTAATATTTGGGCTATTTCTTACAACTTTTTCATCACGCTATTTTATATGTAACTTCGCTATATCACGCTATATCTTGTATAGCTTCTGGAGGAGGGCCACGCTATTTTTGATAGCACGCTATTTTTTTTCCTTGATATATATGGGCGGCGTACCTTTTATTTTCGAGGGAAATATAGGTTTCGCTATGTTGTGGGAATTGTTAGGTGATTATTTTTATGAGCCGGTGAACAGTCTTATGCTTCGTATATTAATGTATATAATTAATTTCGTTGGCTTTGACAGCAAAAGCTGTGTGAGTATGTTAGAATTTCATAGCATGTACGCAACATAGTAAAAGTCCGTGAAAAAACATACATGTACCATGTCCATGGCGGATCCGATCTGATAGCTACAATACAATTTATTTTCCACCGAGTTAAAATGTTCTTAGGACCGGCTGCACTCTTGTACCAAATTTATTAATTTATAAAATAACACCCCTATGTTCAGTTAGTAAATACATAACCGTCACATGCCACCATGGGAATGTGGTCAGTCGGACTTCCACCGGCGGCGGCGAGGGATGAACCGGCAAGGAGTTGACGCAAGGTTGCGGCTACGGGGTCAGGAGAGGCACGTGCGAGCTCTTGACATTGTGACCATATACGAATACGTGAGGATATATGGACTCTGATTAAATCTATGTGGAGAACTTGCATGTGGCAAGATGGTTAAAAGGGTGGTTGTACCCCCAGCCCACCAGAGTTCAAATCCTAGGTTTGACGTTGGTGTTTCTCATTTAGGCGGAATATTCTTTCAGTGGGAGGCGACGTTCCCGTCGACAGCGAGGCGCCCGTGGTGACTTCATCAATCTCAAGATCCAACCGCCGGCTCAGTCTTTTGAAGGTGCTCATAGGGGTAGGGTGTGCGTGTGTGCGTTCATAGGGGTGAGTGTATGCGCGTGTATGTGAGCATCTGCGTTGTACTATGTTTCTCAAAAAAAAAGATTAAATCTATGTGGTCCAATATAATTTACTTAGGATAATTAACTAGTAATTATAATTACTAGGGAAGGCCTTTACCGAATCAGAACTTCAGAAGTGACAAAAAGACATGGCAGAAACTCCTATCATTTTGTTTTTCGAAGGAAAAAACTCAAAAACAGAGGACATTACTCATCAGGCGCGGCTGGGCCTGCAAGGCCCAACCTGGCTAGTGCCCAGCTGCCTCTGCTCCGAAATAACATATTCCTCTGCTCCAAACGAAAAAAACATATTCCTCTGCTTCTCCCTCGCCGGAGCTCCAAGAAACCAAGAACTGCTCGTCCCCACCGCGGCCGCGCCGAGAAGCGCCATGGACAGCTGCGTGAGCTCTGCCGCCATACCCCAGGACCTCCAGACCGCGCTGGACATCTACATCCGGCGGCGCCGCCACGGCGAGGTCTGCGGCCACCAGAACGCCGCCGCCTGCCCGTTCGGCAGTGCCGACTCCAGCATCGCCTCCGAGGAGGGCGCCGTACACTTTCGCACGGCGTCGTCCTCGCCTAGTCGTACTCGTTCATCTCGCGCCTCGCCAGGGCGGCCGCGCCGGCGCCGCGCGACCCGGACGAGGCGTGGCTGCGCAGCCGCGCGCACCTTGACGCCGACGGCGATTGGGGTTAGATTCAATTTGCAACTCTATCTCGATTTCTTGTTTGATTTGATTCCCTGCACATTACTACCGCACCTTTTCCATCTCGTAAACATATACGTTGTTCTGTTCTTTGCAGCGCACTGGCACCAGCGGCGATGTCACGCTGCAGTGCACCGACAGCGGCGAGGAGGAGGAGGACGTCTTGCTTTTGCAGAACACCGGAAACACCTTCGTCTTCATGGCCAGGGAACCAGGTGAAATTCCTACTAATCTCTGTTACGGGGAATTTCAATTAGGGAGAGTGGCAATGGAATATCACTCTATGAGAGAGCTTGCAGAAAAACTGCCCACGAATTTTGGTGATGGTGGATGTTGGATCTTCCGCAATGGTGATGAAGGCCTTGATCGTAGCTTCGAAACGAGCCAAAGAACACAAAAAACGGAGTCCGGAGTCAAAAGATATGGCCAAAACCGTTTTCTGAAAAACCAGTTTTCCGCAACTTCGGTAGTACCGGGCAAAATAGGTCGGTAGTACCGGCCAGAGTCAACGCAGGTCTGGTAGTACCGGAAATATGGGCGGTAGTACCGCCTGGGTCGCAGTTCGTGCCCGAAACTCGAAATTTCGCGATTTTTGGCGGAAAAACGGCTCAAAAATGACCAAATCGGAGGGGAAATCAATGGAATTAGGCCATGAGAACGCAAAGGAAGCAAGATCAACAAGTTTAGCAATATATCCACGGATCAAAACTTGCCAAAATGCACAAGATTCACAGATCGATCCAAAAGAAATTTGGGGCTATTTTTTGTGGAAATTTTCGAATTTCTCAAAATCAAAGAAAATTTGGGGGATTTGTGGGGGAAACAAAGTCAAATCCGTGGCAACCATGCTCTGATACCATATGATGTAGTACGGGACTACTAGGGTGGCCCGATCTTCACGGATTGACGGGGGATGTGGACGAACGCACGCAAGAACATGAGGAACACGAAGAACACCAAGGAGAACGCCCCGAACACAAGAACACACACAAGATACAAGAACCGGTTCCCTTACCGGTCGGTCCAACCAGCCCAATAGAATCCACACGAAGGTGGGAGATCGGCAAGTAGATACAACAAGGGATCTTGGACGGTTGTTTCTCCAACGGCCAACCAAGCCGATCCAATAAAGTCACCCGGGGATGAAAGATTGGCGAGTAGTCAAACTACAAGTAGAGGTCTTGAATTCACAAGGGGATCTTCTCCACAAGAGGAGGAACCATCCCCACAAGGGGAGGAAGGAGACCTTTGAGAAGAAGGAGTCTAGCTCTACTCTAATCTCAAAACATAGTCTATCCCTAGATCTAGCCAAGGGGTGCCTATTTATAGTCTAGTCCCAAAGGGAACGAAATACATGGGTCAACACCCAGATCTGCACACAGGCACGCGCAGGGCCGGTAGTACCGGACTGATCGGGCCGGTAGTACCGGACGTGCGAACGTCCGGTAGTACCGGGTCGATTTCCGGTACTACCGCTTAGAACGGCAGTGAGTCCAGTAGCTCCCGAGCTTCGGCGTAGTTGATGGCTACGTGTTGGTGAACCCCAAGAGGAAGGTTATGATGTAGACAGCAGAAGTTTTCCCTTGAGAAATCTACCCAAGGTTATCAATCCAGTAGGACTTGACGATCTATCGGAAGGTTGTTGATGTTGACTCCCCCTGGCGCTAGGGAGCTTGCACCAACGTGGAATCTGCACAGACACAAACCAGAACTTTGCCCAACACGAAACAGAGAGGTTGTCAATCTCTCCGGTCTTGCAGAAACAAAGAGTTAAACGTATGGTGTGGAAAACAGCAGGAAAAAAGCAAGTAACAGGAAACAGATGATTGCAGCAGGTTGTGTAAACAGTATGAGGAAATTGGACCAGGGTCCACAGTTCACTAGTGGTGTCTCTCTCAGAACAGATAACTAGCATGTTGGGTAAACAAATTACAGCTGGGCAATTGACAAATAGAGAGGGCATAACAATGCAATACATGCCAAGATGTCTACTATGAAATCTAGTTGGGCATTACAACAAAGTACATAGACCGTTATTCCAACCGCATCTATGCCTAAATAATCCACCTTCAAGGCAGCATCCGCATCCTTTCAGTATTAAGTTGCTAACAACAGATTATTGCATGAAGTAAAGTGTGTAATGTAATCAATACAAGTGCCCTTGGACACTGCACCAATGTTTTATCCCTAGTAGCAACAGCACATCTACCATCTTAGACCTTTCTGTCACTGATCCAGATATCTAGAGACTGAACCCACTATCGAGCATAAATACCCCCTCTTGGAGTCACAAGCATCTACTTGGCCAAAGCATCTACTAGCAACGGAGAGCATGCAAGATCAAGAGCACATAGATAAACAACTTGAATAAACATGGTATCAATATTCATCGGATCCCAGCAAACACAACATCTAGCATTACAATAAGATGATCTTGATCATGTTAGGCAGCTCACAAGATCTAAACATGGAGGCACAAGGTAGAGAGACAACCATCTAGCTACTGCTATGGACCCGTAGTCCAGGGGTGGACTACTCACGCATCACTCCGGAGGCAGGCATGGTGATGTAGAGCCCTCCGGTGATGATCTCCCCTCCGGCAGGGTGCCGGGAAGAGCTTCAGAACTCCTCCGATCTGAGATTGACGATGACGGCCGCGACGGAACTTTTCGTGGAATATGATCGACCGTAATAGGGTTTTCGCGTCGCGGAGAATATATAGGCGAAGAGGCGGCGTCGGTGGCCGAGGGGGGCCACCACGCCATAGGGGGGCGCGGGCCCACCCTGGGCCGCGCCCTAGTGTGGCGTGGCCCCCTGGTGGGTCTGCTCCGACTCCCCTTTGGACTCCGTGATCTCCTCGTGATATTATTGACGATGTCTTTTGTTTCGTCCAATTCCGAGAATATTTCCTTAATAGATTTTCTGAAACCAAAAACAGCAGAAAACAGGGAACTGGCACTGTGGCATCTTGTTAATAGGTTAGTCCCAGAAAATGCATAAAAATGATATAAAGTGTAACCAAAACATGTAGCAATTGATATAATAACAGCATGGAACATCAAAAATTATAGATACGTTTGAGACGTATCAAGCATCCCCAAGCTTAGTTCCTGCTCGTCCTCGAGTAGGTAAACGATAAAAACAGATAATTTTTGAAGTGACATGCTACCAACACAATCTTTGATCAAATAACAATGTAATGCACATGATCTGAATGAAGTGATCCAAGCCAATGGTCTATAGTTTGCAAGCAAGTAAATAAAGAGTAAACATAAGTGATCACACAAGTGCAAACTTTCATGAATAATACTATAAAACATTTAGAGATATAATAGTCTAACATAATAGTTAGTTCACAGCAGCAATAATTTCAACATGAAAGTGTTTGTATCAACACAAAGGAAGATAATAGCTTCAGCTTTTGCTTCAACTTTCAACATGTATATCATATAGATAATGTCAATGCAAAGAATATGATCAACCAAACACAAAGTTATGTAAAAACTGTTATACTGGAGTTGACAATGATGTTTGCTTAAGTAGACAGAAAGAAGTGGGAAAACTGACTCAACATAAAAGTAAAAGAATGGCCCTTCGCAGAGGGAAGCAGGGATTAACATCATGTGCTAGAGCTGTAGTTCCCGAAGGCATATAGAGAGCATAAAATATTGTTTTGTAAGGTAATGGTGTATACAGGTGTCAACAAATCAGCAAATAGGCAATACTCTACTTCACTAGTTGATCAAACTTTACAAGAGCGGCTCCCATGAAGGACGTTATTTCTACCAGCGGGCAGATCATCCCTCTTCTCTTTTGTTTACACACTTGTGAACATTGCTTGACTGACGAATCAGGGGCAAAAAGATGTGAAGAGAATTGTTTGGTTAAAGTTGTAATTAATTGGGACTGGGCACCCCGTTGCCAGCTCTTTTTGCAAAATTATTGGATAAGCGGATGTATATGCCACTAGTCCAGGTGTGTAAAATTTGATCAACCAGGAAATAAAGACCACCTATCTACGTCCTTATGAGCTTTTCAAGTAGTGACACAAAAAGGAAATGTAACAGTTTTGAGTAGTTAGTAGATAGCACATGAAGAAATTTACTTGGAATGGTGAAAACACCACATAATAGGTAGGTATGGTGGACACAGGTGGCATGGATTTGGCTCAAGGTTTTGGATGTACAAGAAGCATTCCCTCTTAGTACAGAGTTTAGGCTAGCAAGGTTATTATAAGCAAACATCATTATCAACTGGAATAGCAAGAGTGTACATAAAACACAAGGTTTGACGAACCATAGACTCCCACTGTCTTCCTTGTTAACACATAGCCTTCATCCAAAAATTATCTAGACTACTATGGACTTCCAATTATGCAACAGATTATTATAGCAGAAAATCCTTATAGTAGTTCTTCATTAATAGCCATTACTTACATGATGCACAAGCTTAAACATTAATTACTTGACAGCTCAAAACAATTGGCAAGCATCAAATTACTCAAGACAACGATCTAAAAAGATTCATGTAAGCATTTTATACCACTACCACATGCATAGCATTTTTCTGGTCCAACCAAACACCAATCAACTTATTTGACAACTCTCCAAACAGATATAAGTGAAGCAAGAGAGTACTTTCTTCAAAAGAAACTGAAAGCTCTAACAAGAGATGTATGAAAAACTGAGAGCTAACAGCAATAACAGCAACTAGACAGGAATACTCAACAAGTATAAGTGAAGCACAAGAGTATTCTAATGAAAAAGTGGAGCGTGTCTCTCTCCCAAACATGAATACTAGGATCCAACAAGTATAGCACAGCAAACAAAACAAAACAAACTGAAAACAAAAACACACTGACGCTCCAAGGAAGAGTACACTAGTATGAAGCAATAAAAATATAGCACCATTAGAGATGACCTGATAATTTGTAGATGAAGAAGGGGCATCCCCAAGCTTAGATGCTTGAGTCTTCTTGAAATATGCTGGGGAGGTAAGCCTCCCCAAGCTTAAGCTCTTCACTCTTCTTGATCATGTAATATCATTCTCCTCTATCAACACTTGAAAACTTCCTTCACACCAAAACTTAACAGCTTTTCTCATTAGCAGGTTAGTGCACTAAAAGATAATACTTCAAAGTTCTAGCAAAGACAAAACTCACAAGCCAACTATTTTAAACATTAGCCACTGTTACTAGGCTCAAGTGGGCACTTTTACACGAAAAGAAACCACTTAAAAACTTGTAAAAGAGAGAATGCAAAATAAAAGACAGAATCTGTCAAACCAGAACAGTCTGTAATGACGAATTTTTTCGAGGCACTTACGATGCTCAGATGAAAACTTTTGAAATAATGAAAGTTGCGTAACATCATCAGGAACATGCACAAAAAGTTTCAGCATTTTTCGATTTTTTCTGATTTTCTACTGAATTAAACGGTGACGAACAGCAATCTGTCCCAATGCAGTCCCGAAAATAAAAACCAACTTTGCATTAGTAACTCTCCTTGGCACAACAAAACAGCAAATAAAAGATACAAAGGAGTTGCTACAGAGGTAAACAAGCATCCTTGACTCAAGAAAACAAAAATAAAACAGCAAATAAAAACATGGGTTATCTCCCAGAAGTGCTTTTCTTTAATGCCTTTGAGCTAGGCATGAAGAGATGCATCAAGTATTGTCAAGACCAGAAAATCCAAAACCATAATTTGTCTTGACACTAGTATCATGTGAGTATTTCATCTTCTTCCTAGGGAAGTGTTCCATACCTTTCTTGAGTGGGAATTGAAATTTTATATTCCCCTCTCTCATATCAATAACAGCACCAACAGTTCTCAGAAAAGGTCTTCCCAAAACAATAGGACAAGAAGGATTGCATTCAATATCCAAAACCACAAAATCAACAGGGACAAGATTGTTATTAACCATTATCAAAACATCATCAACTTTTCCTAAAGGTTTCTTCATAGAAGAATCAGCAAAGTGAACATCCAAATGACATTTTTCCAAAGGTGCAAGCTTGAGAATATCATATAAATTTTTAGGCATAACCGAAATACAAGAACCAAGGTCACACAAAGCATTGCATTCAAACTCACTCAGTTTCATTTTAATAACAGGTTCCCAATTATCATCTAACTTCCTAGGGATAGAAGCTTCAAGTTTTAATTTTTCTTCCCTAGCATGCATGAGAGCTTTGATAATATGTTCAGTAAAAGCCATATTTATTTTACTAGCATTAGGACTCTTAGCTAGCTTTTGCAAGAACATGATGACTTCAGTTATGTTACAATTTTCGAAATTGAAGTTGTTGTCATAAAAACAATGGAGCAATTATCACCAACACCTCTAAAAATTTCAGCACTTTTACTAGGAACAAAAGTAGTGCTATCAGGCAATTTAAACTTTTTGTAGAGGTAGTAGAGACATTTCCAACACTTATTATCTTTTCACTAACAGTAGGGGGCGCATTAGCATGTGAGGCATCATTTGTTTCATTAGTAAAAATAGTGCAAACTCTAACAACACTATTTTGTTCAGCAATTTCAGCTTCTCTTTCTTCTCTCTCCCATCTTTCATGAAGTTCAGCAAGCATCCTAATGTTATTATCAATTTTAATTTGGATAGCATTGAGTGTTTTACTCTCTCTAATATCACTAGGAATAGCTTTTATTTTCAGCATTTCAACATCATGAGCAAGACTATCAACTTTAGCAGCAAGAGTATCAATTTTTCCTAGCTTTTCCTCAACAGTTTTATTAAAAGTAGTTTGTGTGCTAATAAAATCCTTAAGCATGACTTCAAGATCAGAGGGCACACTTCTATTGTTACTGTAGGAATTGCCATAAGAATTACCATAAGAGTTGCTACCATTAGCAGGATATGGCCTATAATTGTTGCTACCAAAATTATTCCTATAGCATTGTTGTTGAAGTTGTTATTTTTAATGAAGTTTACATCAACATTTTTCTCATCATGAGCAACCAAAGAAGCAAGAGGAATATTATTTGGATCCACAACACCATGTCCATTCGAAAGCATAGTCATAATAGCATCAACTTTATCACTCAAGGAGGAAATTTCCTCAACAGAATTTACCTTCTTACCAGTTGGAGCCCTTTCAGTGTGCCATTCAGAATAATTTACCATCATATCATCAAGAAGCTTTGTAGCAGCACCCAAGTGATGGACATAAAGGTCCCTCCAGCAGCCGAGTCCAATAAATTCCTTGAAGAAAAATTTAGTCCTGCATAAAAGGTTTGGATGATCATCCAAGTAGTCAGTCCATGAGTGGGCAATTTTTAACCAAAGACTTCATTCTTTCCCAAGCTTGGGCAACATGCTCATTATCAAGTTGCCTAAAGTTCATAATACCACTTCTCAAGGAGATAATTTTAGCAGGAGGATAATATTTTCCAATGAAAGCATCTTTGCATTTAGTCCAGGAATCAATACTATTTCTAGGCAAAGATAGCAACCAATCTTTAGCTCTTCCTCTTAAGAGAAAGGAAACAATTTCAGCTTAATAATATCACTCTCTACCTCCTTATACTTTTGCATATCACAAAGTTCAACAAAGTTGTTTAAGTGGGCAGCAGCATCATCAGTACTAACACCAGAAAATTGCTCTTTCATAACCAGATTTAACAGTGCAGGCTTAATCTCATAAAATTCTGCTTTAGAAGCAGGTGGAGCAATGGGTGTACAGATAAAATCATTGTTGTTTGTGCTAGTAAAGTCACACAACTTAGTATTTTCAGGATTACTCATTTTAGCAAGACTAAAACAAGCAAGCACAACTCGAAATTAAAAACTAGATGCAGGAATTTAATTTTTTTGGGTTTTTGATTTTTAACAGCAAGCAAAACAAAACTAAAACAAGACAAAAACAAAGTAAAGAGATTGGAACTGAGAGACTCCCCTTTCCAATAGCCTCCAAGTCCCCGGCAACGGCGCCAGAAAACAGCTTGATGGCTACGTGTTGGTGAACCCCAAGAGGAAGGTTATGATGTAGACAGCAGAAGTTTTCCCTTGAGAAATCTACCCAAGGTTATCAATCCAGTAGGACTTGACGATCTATCGGAAGGTTGTTGATGTTGACTCCCCCTGGCGCTAGGGAGCTTGCACCAACGTGGAATCTGCACAGACACAAACCAGAACTTTGCCCAACACGAAACAGAGAGGTTGTCAATCTCTCCGGTCTTGCAGAAACAAAGAGTTAAACGTATGGTGTGGAAAACAGCAGGAAAAACAGCAAGTAACAGGAAACAGATGATTGCAGCAGGTTGTGTAAACAGTATGAGGAAATTGGACCAGGGTCCACAGTTCACTAGTGGTGTCTCTCTCAGAACAGATAACTAGCATGTTGGGTAAACAAATTACAGCTGGGCAATTGACAAATAGAGAGGGCATAACAATGCAATACATGCCAAGATGTCTACTATGAAATCTAGTTGGGCATTACAACAAAGTACATAGACCGTTATTCCAACCGCATCTATGCCTAAATAATCCACCTTCAAGGCAGCATCCGCATCCTATTCAGTATTAAGTTGCTAACAACAGATTATTGCATGAAGTAAAGTGTGTAATGTAATCAATACAAGTGCCCTTGGACACTGCACCAATGTTTTATCCCTAGTAGCAACAGCACATCTACCATCTTAGACCTTTCTGTCACTGATCCAGATATCTAGAGACTGAACCCACTATCGAGCATAAATACCCCCTCTTGGAGTCACAAGCATCTACTTGGCCAAAGCATCTACTAGCAACGGAGAGCATGCAAGATCAAGAGCACATAGATAAACAACTTGAATAAACATGGTATCAATATTCATCGGATCCCAGCAAACACAACATCTAGCATTACAATAAGATGATCTTGATCATGTTAGGCAGCTCACAAGATCTAAACATGGAGGCACAAGGTAGAGAGACAACCATCTAGCTACTGCTATGGACCCGTAGTCCAGGGGTGGACTACTCACGCATCACTCCGGAGGCAGGCATGGTGATGTAGAGCCCTCCGGTGATGATCTCCCCTCCGGCAGGGTGCCGGGAAGAGCTTCAGAACTCCTCCGATCTGAGATTGACGATGACGGCCGCGACGGAACTTTTCGTGGAATATGATCGACCGTAATAGGGTTTTCGCGTCGCGGAGAATATATAGGCGAAGAGGCGGCGTCGGTGGCCGAGGGGGGCCACCACGCCATAGGGGGCGCGGGCCCACCCTGGGCCGCGCCCTAGTGTGGCGTGGCCCCCTGGTGGGTCTGCTCCGACTCCCCTTTGGACTCCGTGATCTCCTCGTGATATTATTGACGATGTCTTTTGTTTCGTCCAATTCCGAGAATATTTCCTTAATAGATTTTCTGAAACCAAAAACAGCAGAAAACAGGGAACTGGCACTGTGGCATCTTGTTAATAGGTTAGTCCCAGAAAATGCATAAAAATGATATAAAGTGTAACCAAAACATGTAGCAATTGATATAATAACAGCATGGAACATCAAAATTATAGATACGTTTGAGACGTATCAGTAGTACCGGTCTGATGGGCCCGGTAGTACCGGTGGTACTTCAGCGTCTCTTTCTTTTCCTCTTCCAAGCCACCGTCTTGTCGTCCTCCATTTCTCTTGCACCTTGGTCATCCTCTCGTGTATCCGTAGTCGTCGTGACACTCCTAGTATCAACAAGAGATAGAAGATGACATAGCATACCATCCAAACGGGTGGGAATTGAGTTATCTAAGAGGAATGAGTTCACCTTTGAAGTCCATGGTGACTTGTGGTATGTTGGAGTGCTTGACATGGTGATGGTCCTAGGTTGGGCTACATCAGATGGTGGCCTAGTGGCACGGCTGAAGGTGGCGATTTCCCTAGGAGCAGACTATTGGCTGCAGGCCTTGATCGATTGGGTTCTTCAGAGCTTTGGGGCTCCCCGATATCGCCCGATGTTGGCCTGGTCGTGGCTCAACATTATTGGGTAGATTGTCGTCCAGGCTCGCTGCGATGACGGCGACATGGACGGTGAGTTTGACTAGAAATTGCTGGTCAGTTTTTGAGACTGGTGCCTCTGTCTACCTGCTTATCAACTTTGCAATGCATTAACTTTCAGGTTCCTGCGTCATCTGCGCTTGCTTAGTATGCCTAGAAGCTCAGCACCGACTGGCGTTTGAGAGACGCTATGGCAGTCGGAGCTTCCCTTATAAGGTCACCCGACCTGAGGACTTCAAGATGCTGTGCCGAAGCTGGGGGGCTTGGAGCACCGGAGGAGGCACGGAGGAGACTGCTGTCTTGGACCTCGTGCAGTCCGTGGGAGGGGTCGCCACAGACAGGCTCCATGGGTGGAAGCCTTGTTACCTGCAGGTGAAGGGGTACAAGTAGTACCCCAATATTCCAGGGGTCCTCACCCCACTTATGCTGTCTTGGCTTCTACGCACGGAGGGTCCGATGATCGGAAGCATCTACGCCGGAAAGAACTACTACAAGCAGGGATGGGATAAGAGAGTGTACATAGGAGGAGGAGGAAAGAAGGGCGAGGCCAACCATGTGGTGGTCTGTACAGGGTTTAAGTTTGAGGTTCATCCCAAGAGTGGTGACGTTGAGATGCACGTCGAGGTGCTCGATAACCACCAAGAGGATGGCCCTGTTCGGATGATTCTGTCCACCGTCTTCACTACCTTCTGTTCCATAGAAGTGGAGCCTTTGGACGCCAAGTCACTTAGGGAGAGCAGCAGCGGCTGGATTAGCAGGATGTTTAGGTTGCACTGACCTGATGTGTTTACCTTGCTAGTTTTTGTTTGTAGCATAAACAACACGTACGTGTACATCTCAGCTTGTTAGTCCAACACATGTACTCCGAAGGCAAAACATTTTGTACATTTTATTGATTGTCCATTTCATTTCAGCCAAGGTACAAATAAAGATTTAGTTCGGCAACTCCTTGCCTTTCTACTTACTATCTTGCTTATTTTTCCTTCAGACCACTCATAGGCTTCTCTGTCAAACTGCAACCTAATGTTCCGCTTCAGATATGGCACCGCGGCACAGTGGCCCGCGTGCGAGCCAACGGGGCGGGGTCACTGCAGCGTTGGTGCGGCGCTCCTGCATCACGGAGGTGCAGGCGTTGGTGCGGCGCCCTGAGGCGCAGTTTGGTCGGTAACTCCTTGCCTCCTGACTCCAGTGCAAGTTTGGGGGTCAGGGCATGGCGATGCTCCTCCTTCAGCCCAGCACGCTCCAGGTGAGCAGGGAAAGCCAGGACAGAGCAGCGATTGTGCCATGGGCATGGCTGGCATGGCAATCGTCGCGACTACTGTGCCATAAGTTGGAGCTCGGTGGCCGGGGGCGAAGTAACACTGGCCAGCTGCTGCTCCTTATGCTTCCTGGTCAGAATCGAACTCAGGAGAAAGGCCTAAACTGACTTCTGTCCGTGCCGACAACAGAGACGTCTTTGGGCATCATTATCCTTATTGTTTGCGTTATAATAAGAAGCAACTACAGCAGCAAAAGGCATAAGAGGAAGGATATAAATGCATAAGAAGCATCCGTGGCTGGATTTTGAAGAAGAAGGCATCAATATTCACACACAGACGCTAAATGTCATGTGCAAAATTGCTGTGGGAACATTGTCTCGAACACCTGGGCTGCATGTAAAGAGAAAAAGGATCGCTTTGAATAGGGGGACAAGAAGAGGAAGGGGAGTACCTTCGTACTACCAATTTTCTTGGAATGCCGGCGAAGAGGCTTCATGGTGTCCAATATTGCGCCTCGCTTCCGTCGTTGTTGTCCTCCTATCCACCAAAATTCCCCATGGCCACCGACCACCAGCCGGCTACGGGAGATAGTTGGTGGGCAGACCGGATATGCTGCGAGAAGGCTGCGTGAGGAATCAATGGCGTCTGACGGCTCCGGCGGCGGTCCGCCAGTGGTTCTGGTGTGCGTCGGGGAGCAGGACAGGGGCGACCAAGCTCGGACGTTTTTTTTCTTCAGAGAGATAGAGAGCCATTGATGTTCTTGTCTCTAGAAAGTAACGGGCCATAACTTTTAAGTACAAGTAAATGGGCTGACCCGGAGGAGCGCTATTCCCGCACGGCGCATATAGGTGATGGGCTAACCCATCTGGTGTTTTATTATTATTTCTTCTCTTCTCTTTTCATTTTATTTTTCTTTCCTTCTTTTTCCTTTTGCTTTTCTGTTTCAATTTTTCTTCGTTTTTATGATCCAAGAATGTGCAGATTCAAAACATGTTCAAACAAACACCGTTCAGATTCAAAACATTGTTCAGAAAAATGAAAAACATTCATACTCAAAACAAATAGAGATTCGAAAATTGTTCAAACTAAAAAGAATATAGATTCAAAAAATATTCAGACACAAAAAAACTTAAAACTTGTTCATTTTAGAAAATAAATCAAATTTAATTTTTTTTCTTATATAAAATGGTTCAATTAATTTCTATCAATAAACCTGCTAAAGCACCAAACCATAGAGTACTTAGCACGGGTGCTACAGAGAGATATGTTTTAATATCCCGCATTGAAAATCCTCCTTCCTTGTTGGAATCATATAGAAGAAGATGATATATGATCAGAAACTCTTGCCCAAGATTGTTATGCTATATATAAAATGAATCATATAGAAGAAATTTGCCTATCCCTAAAAAAGAAAAAGATGGCTCCTTCTTCCTATATATTACCAAGGAAAAGTAAAAAATAATACTAAAAAATTATTCAAATTTAAATATTGATCATATTCGAAATTTTTTAAAAAAATCAAACTAGAAAAGTTCTGCCTTTTCTATTTGGCCACTCCAAAGCGGCACGTAAAGGGTCTCGCTTCAGGCGGCGGAGGTGAATCTTACCACAACCGGATTCGGGAGCGATTTAGCCCCTTCAGAGGACCACATATGTAGTTTATAGCCAGCAATGGGCGACAATGGCCCACTATTGTCGATTTAGCCCCTGCTATTTTGGTCTGGTCCATAAAACGGTTTAGTTTTACATATTTTTATTAATCGGGAACACAAATCAATCTGTTTATTTATTTCAATATATAGCACAAAAATTGTTTCTATACCGGTCAACATGAGTGGTGACAACGGGGTTTGTTTGATGGGATGCCGACATGCTAGAAAAACACCGGAAAGGGATGTCGGTCTATTTATAGCACAGTGCCACTAGATCTTGCCTGCAGTCTACCCTTTTCTTTTCTAGGACCTGACAACTCTAACTGTTCCCGAATTAGGAGAGTACAGTTCTTTGCAATAAGTACTATACAAAAATATATGCACATGAGAATGCGAATATTTTATAACTAGCTAAATTCTCACCCATTGTTGGATGTCTCACTTATAAGTTTAAACTTGGAAAAATAACTTGCATGGATTGTAGCGTATCTTGTGCGTCTATAAAATTTTGTTTCAAAACATGATCGTAGGTGACATGTGCAAAAAGAGAAATAGCTAAGTAAATAGTATGATGTGCTATTTGCACACCATTTGTCTTTTTGTGCAGGGCGAGAGTGTCATATTTTTGGATGAAAGTTTATAGATACAAACATACAACATACTTTATGACCATTATTTATTTCCTTTTTACGAAAAAAACTCATAAATAGGGCATCCAATGATGAGGTGCGGATGTAACTAGTTACAAAAAAATAGTTTCCTGCGGCTTTCTGCAATGCACAGCGATCCCTCACATCCAGCGTCCAACTTAATCGAACGGCCAGCAGCAGTTCACAGACAAACGAACCTCACGGACGGGGCAGAATTCAGAAACGGCAAGGTTCAGTTTCTCACAAGATTGTCTATCCAATTTGTGCTCTGCAATTTGACAGATTATGTGTGTAGTCAAGGTTCAGTCTTAGTATTTTTCTGCACTCCGACCAAATCATGTTCCAAATTAACAGTACAAGCTGTACAATTTAGAACAGTGATATAATTATGGGGCAAAGCAAGATTGTACGTATGTTTCACGATATTGGCTTTAGTAAAGCATGAAGTGAGCTTCAATTCCTGTTTAGACAGCTCCTACGTGATCTTTTGTTTTCGCTGATTTGGTGCTGGTTGTCTGTAGTCTTGATGTTTTTCGTTTCTGAACTTAGCTGGAAAACTGGTGTACCTCAGCTGTTTACGTCAAGGTTATGTCTTAACTCGGATGCATGATCAAGCTTTGGCCAGACTACTGAACTTACCTGTAAAACAGGTGGTGCTGCTGAACTGAAGTGCTGTTGCTAAACTAAACTGAACTGAAGTTCCGTTGTACTGCTGTTGTTTTGTGAACTGCATTGTGTTGTGTTAACTGAACGGATGTTCTGCTTTGCTTGTTCTCTGCCGAAGAAATTGGACTCAAAATCGGTGCTTGGCTTAGCTACCGGCGGCAAGAGGCCCGAGATGTTGCGTCGGCGGGACAAGCCTGCTGCCGGCGTGAGGACGACAAAGCTGTCCGTTTGGCTGTCCGTTCGATTAAGTCTCTCAATCGGTGATCCTGAATGTGTAATCCCAGCGGCACCGGCGGGCCCTTGGGAAACACAGCGGAGATCACCGGCACCTTCCCTCCGGCGGCTCCGGGACAGCGCCGCACTGAACATCGCTGACAGAGAGCCTGACTTCAGGGTCACGACGGCGCCACGGCGACGCACAGCTGGTTAGGACCGCACGCCTCCTCTGTTAGCCGCATGCTGCTAGCTGCCGACTGCAGACGCACATCCATGCTTCGGCCTGCTGGCTGCTGCTAGCTAGCCAGCGTCGACTCTCTGAGACGCGCGCTGCCCACCTGTATGCTAGGTGCTCCTGGCTGCAGTTCAGCTCGCCATGCCGCCGGGCACCACCTCCTGACCGGCATGGTCTTTGCCTCGAGCATGCATGGTCCGCACGACGGCGGGCCTCCTCTACGGCGATGACGCCAGGGAATGTGCGCTGGACATTGACGGCCACGGGCCAGGGCCGGGGAACGCGCTGCTTGCCGTGGCGGCGCTGGCAAGGCTGGAGGCCGGCCGCACTGAGGGCCTAACGCGGAGGACCCACACACATGCGTCAAATACTTGTTCGATGCGTGGGTGGCTGATGATGGGATCATGGGAGGCCGCGGTACATAGAGATGGACGTGCTGATGAAGATTTCTTTTAAAAACACGATTTACATACGAAATTTTAAAAAAACATTAAAAAGAATAGGATTTCTTACAAGTTTGAATGATTTTTAGGCAAACTAAAAAAAACTAAACATGATCAAGCCCCCCCCAACAGAACGGGTTGTAGTACTCCTCCCACCCACCCTTCTAGTTGACGAGTGACGACCCCGTTGGTCCGCGTTCGTCGCCATACATGAGGTCGACAAAGGGAGTCCGGTCGCCGCGACATGCTCCGCCAGCGACCGAGCTCAGAAGTCCTCCACGGAGAGTGGGGGAACGGTGTTCCTCAACTCCTTCATGCATGGCGACGTGGAGCCGCGGGAACTCCGACCTCTGGTTGCGCAGGCTCTCCTGTCGTCGCGCCATGGCAAAGTGGAGCGGCGTCCTCTTCGGAGCCGGCTCTGTCTTCACCTTCTTCATCAGCGTCGTGGAGGAGCATGCGACTCGCTGATAGAGATGCTGCCGCTACTCGCAGCGCGACGGTGTGGCGCTGTGTCCGCCTCGTCCTTCATCCTGAGCAATGCCAGGGCCGGCGTGCGGCCCGAACCATGGGAGAACGAGGCCGAGCAGGAGGAGGAGCATGATGACAAGGCTGACGCCGATACGGTCATCCTTGGTGCCCAGCTAGTAGCCGAAGGTGGAGGTGGCGGACGGAACATCGTAGGCGGCACGTGCAGAGGCTCGCCGCCGGCATGAATGTGGTCCATGACGACATTGAGAGTGCACCCAGGCATGCCCCAGAACGCCTCACATCCGTGGCCATTCTTGTCCCTAGGCCCGGGCCCAGCCCCGCGCGTCGTCTCCTTGTGATGGAGGCACCGGAACTCGTCCACGTAGCAAGTGGCGGAGCCACGACTTTAACTTTGTGTGTTGTCACCGTAGAGTTCTGTAGTCAAATACAATTATTTGTATTTTTATTTTTTTGCAAGATTTATGTGTGTTTTAGGCACAAAAAAAAGGTGTAGTCACCTAACTACACAGCTCATGCGTGGCTCCACCACTGCTTGTAGCGGCCGACGTTGGCGCGGATCCCACTGGGAGTCATTGCGGTGCTGCAGCGTGAGCTCCCCGCCGGTAATGGTTGATGACGGCATGGCGTAGTTCACAGTTGGCCGCCGTGAGCGGGTTCTGCGTGGGATGTCGGCGACAGAGAGTGCCCACCAAAAGATCTATTGAAACCAAATATTGCTATGAGATGACACCACCGTTATCAAGGAGCAAGACATCGTTACAAGTCAGGATGGGAATGGGCCAGGTCGACCCGACGGATCCCTGACCCGACCCAAAAAAAAACAAGGCCGTTGGGTCTGTCGGGCCGGCCTCATATAAAAATTGGGCCAGTGGAGCCGGCCCCGAGTGACCCATTGGGCCAGCAGGGCCGATCCACGTCTGAAAATTGCAGTTCATCCGTACAACTCAATTAGCTCTAATTGATCATTTTTGCTCCGCGGCAAGTTTCGGCGAGTTGCGTTGTCAAGTAGCATCATGTCGCTGTATATGTATTGAAATTGGATCCAGATTTTACTGTGTTATACACGTATTGGAACTAGATTTATTGCCCGTGAGATCCATCTATCTATCTTAGCATGGACATCAGCTAGCTTGGTATACTAATCAGTCATCACATCTACTGATTATTCGTACATGTACCTTCATACACGTACTGGATGTACTAATTATCCATTCCATCAGCTAGCTAACCTTCGTACATACTTGAATCAGTTAGATCAATCTTTCTAAAAAGAGTCTTGAACCGGTACGTGAACTCGTAAAGCTCTCGCGAAAGGCGATCTAGGTCTAGCGGCCGCCGCCGCTGCTCAGTCCGACCCCTCCGCGTTGCGGCAGGTGTGTCGTCATCGTCCAGCCGTCTCGATTCGTCAGGCGACTGTATCCTTTCCCGCTGATCCGCGACTCCAAGTTACGGCGGCTGTGTTGTGTTCAAGTCGATCTGTTCTAGCAGGTCGCCTCATCCTGTTCCCAAGGCGTGGATCAATCTGATTTATGCATGTTAATAACATGCACGTAGCTGGCTTGCTAATTGGATGCATGTTGAGATTCTTACGGGAGTAGCCTGGCTTGGTGCTATTCTTGTCTGACAAATCAGAAGGAAGTTTCAGATGAATTGCTTAGCGTTGAATTGTCGGGGCTGCGGGAATGCTGCGACAATTCGTGAGATTGAGGTCTTGGTGAAGACCCATATTCCCAAGTTCATTTTCTTATGTGAAACTCGTCAGAAAAGTGTTCGAGTGGAGAAGATGAAACGAAGGCTTGGTCTCAGTGGTTTCGCTGGTTGTGATAGTGATGGCATGAGTGGAGGTTTGGCCCTATTCTGGCATGAGAGTCTGCAGGTGGATGTGAAGGAAATTACAGCACGGTATATCGACGTGCATGTGCGTGAAGGTGTAGTAGGACCATGGTGGCATGCTACCTTTGTCTATGGAGAGCCGAGAACGGATCATCGTCATCATATGTGGGACGCTTTGTGTGCCTTGCGTGCAACGTCAGACTTGCCATGGTTTTTGTTAGGAGACTTTAATGAAGCACTATGGCAATATGAGCACCTGTCTATCTGACAAAGACCGGAGAGCCAGATGGCTGCGTTTCGTGATGCGCTACTGATATGTGAACTGAAAGATTTGGGCTTTAGTGGAATGCCGTTTACTTATGATAATCGGCGAAGTGGACGTGCAAATGTTAAAGTGAGGCTGGATAGGGCCCTTGCGGATGATAGATGGGGCGACATCTTTTCTGATGCGTCTGTGGTACATCTAGTATCTCCATGCTCTGATCATTGTCCAGTGTTGGTGAAGCTGGCACGGGAGTGTAGTCCACGATCAGCGAAAAAATGCAAAAGGTATGAGATCATGTGGGAGAGAGAGCATGCGTTACCAGAAGTGGTGGCCAACGCTTGGCATGAACAAGGTGCCAAAACTGATCTTGGCGAGATTAATGTAGCGCTGGAAAAGGTTATGGAGGTGCTACATGCTTGGGGGAGCCGGAAGTTCGGTAATGTCACACGGGAATTAGCACGGCTGCGTGCGAAATTAGCAAACCTGTATGAGAATAATGCACCTATGAATAAGATACGCAACACTCTCGATACTATGAATGAGGTGTTGTACAGGGAGGAGATGTTGTGGTTGCAACGATCACGCATAGAGTGGCTAAAGGAGGGTGATCGGAACACTAGTTTCTTTCATCGGAAGGCGGTGTGGCGTGCTCGCAAAAATCGTATTGCAAGCCTCAAAGATCAGTTCGGGGTGGTGAAGGACACGCCTAGTGAGATGGAGCGTATGGCCACATCTTATTTTCAGTCGGTGTATACTCGCGATCTGACCATATGTCGTGGTGGTGTCACGGCAGATGCCATAGGATGGCTTAAGTTGTGGGCTCGCTTGGACGTTGGGGGATCCGGGGAGGGTTTGCGCGCTCACGAAGCACGCATGGAGAACAATCAAGAACTCGCAAGAACAAATAAGAACAAGCAGAACCAAGAAGAAGCAAAGAACACCACGATGTACCCTGCTTCGGGGCCCTCTTGTGGAGGTAACACCCCTACTGCAGCACTAGCCTACTCTCTTTATATCTCAAGTGGTTACAAGTACAGAGTGCTCCTTGAGCTGTACGAAGAACAATGGTGAGAGCTCTAGGATGAAGATGAAGGCACAGTGGGGAAATGAGCTTTCGGCGCCCCTCTCTTGCCTGTTTTCTCTCGCCTGTCCGTCCTCCTCTCTACTGGAGGATTTGGTAGCTTACTTATACACTAACCGAATTACCATTTTGCCCCTGGCTGGAAGTGATAATGGCATGGACAAGAGGAACAGGACAAGCCTCTGCCCCCTGTCAACCCAACGGCCGGACTGTCAGGCCCAGCAGGCCTATCTTGCCACTTTGGGCAATGGCAGGTGTAGCCCACCGGGTCTCGGTCATATCCTCTTTCCCGAATTGGCCGGGTCAGCTCCTAGGTTGCTGCGCTCCCAGGAATCCCGTGACCTGACCTGGCCGTCAAGTCCCTAGCAGGCCTATCTTGCCACTTTGGGCAATGGCAGCCGTAGCCCCCGGGTCTCGGTCGTATCCTCTTTCCCGAATTGGCCAAGTCAGCGCCTAGGGCCTTGCGACCCGGAAAACCTGCGACTTGACCCGGCTGTCTTCTCAGCCTCTGGCAGGAGACACCCGTGAACCTTTCTGACATTACTTGGCCCTTGTGCAATATCCGGATTACCTTATCCGGGTCCTTCCTGACCAACCCGGCTAACTTAACCGGTTTCCTTCCTCTGATTCGGTTAAGCTTTACCGGATCCTCTCTGGCATCTTCCTCTGATTCGGTTAGCTTTAGTACTAACCGACTCTCACGAGAGATCCGGCCCAAGTGACCCGGCTATATGTTGATCCGGCTAGCTCTTTGCAACACTTAACACCACATCTTTGCCCTACCCGGGGGCAGCCCCCCGACAGTAGTCCCCGAAGCTGGTGCGGTTCTACAGCCTCGGCTGAAGAGCCGTAGCAGGTTAAAAATAAACATCACTAACCGAATCATATCATATAATCTTGTCTCAGGATTTCCCGGGACACTTGGCAGTGAATCTCTGCGCAAAGCCCCATAATCCGGATCTCTGATCTGACATGCCACTGACAGCACCTCATCCGGATTCTCCGGGTACTTGAGTGCATTTGACCAAACGACCGCGTCTTCTCGTTTTCTCCGTTGACCGGCACACAGGATCCGTGCAACTGCTTCCAATTCTATGGCCCAACATGTGCTTGGAACACACGGCCACAGAGTGGCCACAGAGTTCCAGGATGCAGTTACCGTGCGACGCTCCGAAAACCGTGCAGTAGTGCGCCCGTTACCGCTGGGCGCTATAAATGTGGGCGCAGGGGGTTTCCTCTTCTTCTCCGCTCGTTCCCCACTCCGAAAACTTCCATCTGCGCCACCGCCGCCGCCGCAATCTCGCCCTCGTAACCTTGCCGCGCCGGAGACGTCCTCAACGCACCGGAGGAAAACGACCGGGGCCGCGCACCGTGCCCAGCGCCGCCGTTCCTTCATCGAGCTTCTTCCCCGTCGCGTCATCACCGTGAGTTTTCTTTTTCTCCGGTCATGGCGAACTCGAGGAGTTCATATGCCACGGGAAACTCGCATTTGTTTCTTGTAGATTTATCCGCATATTAGTCCGTCGCCCAGCCTCAGTGCATCTAGTAGATCTCCTGTCTAGATTTTGCACTACACTGCCCTAGTTTTGTTTGCCACCGTATGAGCAGTTCAACCATATTTTTACTCTTGATTTCCTTTCTTTTTTACTGCTGCAGTAGATCTTGTGTAACCCTAGACCTTTGCGGAAGGTGTTTGTGATTGCCACCCGAATCACCTTCTCTGCTGAATCCGGCTAGTTTCATCCGGGATAATATTAGCCGAATCACTCTAGATCTGGTTCGATTATACCATTATCCGATTCATTTTGACTCGGCCCTATCCGACCTCTTGCAGGATTGATCCGGATATGGCGAAGCTTCCTCCCGGCAGATGGGAGGGTTCTGATGTGACCAAGGACGATCTGGAATGGCTATTAAGCACCCGGCGTATAACCTCTCAAGTTATATGCCGCAAACCGGGGAAGGAACTCGTCCCGGTTCCCGAACCTGGTGAACGTGTGGTGTTTCTAGCGCATTTTGAGCGCGGATTCGGATTGCCGGCGAGTGATTTCTTCCGGGCTTTCCTGGATTTCTTTGGCCTACAGCCTCATCACCTCCCGGCTAATGCCTTCGTTTCTCTATCGGCTTTTAGCTCCTTTTGCGAGGGCTATCTCGGTGTCTGGCCGACCGTCGATATTTGGGCAAAGTATTTCCACCTCCGCAAACATACTATTCCAGGCACTAAGCCGAAGCTGATGACTGCTTGCGGTCCGGTTAGCATCACGCCAAGGCAGGGATCCATCTTTCCCCGTATCACTGGCCTAGACACTGTCAAGAAGTGGCAAAGGTCTTTCCTTTATGTGAAGAGTGCAGAAGGCCATGACGCCCTTAATCTGCCCGAGTTCACGATCGAGCCACCCACAGCCGAATTGAACTTCGGATACAATCCGGCCGAGACTATTGTAGAACTTCAGACTGTACATGAAACTCTGGAGGACTTCTGAAGAAGGGCCTGGCCTCGGATGATCTGCTCCGGACCTTCATCGGTCGCCGGGTCTGCCCTCTTCAAAGACGTGAACACAAGATATGCCACATGGGTGGTGTGCTAGATCCTACCCGGATCAGCAGGCATGACCTTACAAAGTCTCCATCAGGCGACGGGTAAACGCCATTGCCGCCACCGAGATGTCGGATAAATGGCGGTGGGGCGTAAAGCCGTTTTTCCGAGAGCGCCTTCCACCACAGGTTAGTTCGCCATTTTCCGAATCTAACCATATTTCGTCAAAATGGCATCGGCCTAATCCGGATTTGCCCCGACTTTTCTGTAGCTGTTTGATCGCCAACTTACCGAAGATGGAGACCTCTCCACCAAAGAATGGGGACCGGATCTCAGCCCGCCGCGCGAGGACGAAGAAGATCCGGATACGGATGATTATCTGCCTATCCCGCGCGCCAAGCCAGTCCGCAAGGGTAAGCAATCAACTATTCACAACATCTCCGACGAGGAAGATGATGATTGCAGGATCTTAGATCCCATCGACGCTATTCCGATTTCATGGTCACCACCTTGTGTTCCAGCCAAACAAGATGCTGAAGGGACATCTCGGAAACGCAGTGACGCGCCCGGATCTGATTCCCCTAAAGCCAAGAGAATAAAGAAGTCTGGCTCCAAGTTGAATCGCGTCAAGCCGATGCCTACCACCAAGGGGTAATACTGACTTAACTTCATTTGCTTTCTTCCTCTGTTAACCGAGTCATATCTATCCGAGTTAACTGTTTGCTTTGCTTTATGCAGTGATGTCCTCATCACCGCGCAGACTCATTCATCCATCTCTTCTCCCATTCCTCCGCTGGATACGGTCATGGAAACCCAGTCTCCTGATCGAACTGCCACCTCACCAATGCGTGTCACCACTGCCAATATTCCTCAGCCGACTCCCATTTCAAAGCCGGTTATTGACTTGGAGAGTGAGGAAACCTCGGCTCCAATCCGAGATTCAAGTTGGCCACGCCCTCTCAAGGAGCTGGAGAAGGAAAAGGCCAAGACATCGGCTACATCCTTGCCTAAGCCGGATCCTCGCCCTACTCCCGCAGCGCAAACCCTGCTGAATCAAGAGCAGCAGAAGAAGAAAAAGCAGAAGCAGCAACAGCAACAGCAAGTTTCCGAGAAGCAGCACAAGGAGCCACATCCGAAGCAGACTCCGGGTGCGTCACCGCAACCCAAGCCGACTCAAGGTGCCTCTGGCACACCTCCAACCACCTCGGATAAGCAGGTGGTTGCTAGCAAGAAGGTTTCTGCCGCCCCATCAGCGATTCGATTCGGCCAGTCCCTGTCGAATCCCCGCCCTCCGAGCAGCGATAAGCTCGAGTCCGCCAAGCAATTCATTGAAGCTTGGAATGATGCTGACCTCGCCAAAGATTTTTCTACTTCAGCGCCACATCCGGCTGGGCCTAGTCGGATGTTTCAATCATTACACTCTGTACAGACCTCGGTCACTGAAGCTAACCGGGTGTTTGAGGTAAATTTTTCCGAATCTTGCTTTTATTTCAACATGATCAAATAGTACTATACCCAGTCCCCGAGATTCGGGTCGAACGACTGATACTCCTCCGAGTAAGAAAGTCATTCGGCTTGAATCTCTAAAAAACTTATCATGAATGTTGCCGTAACCGAGGACACCGTGGGACTTCCAGTCCCCGAGTCTCTTTTCCAACTGATTCGGTTAATCTCGGGCCAGTCCCCGAGATTCTTTTGACGCCATTTGCCTGTTTTCTTTCAGGAAACCATGACCGCTCGCGGCAAGCTCTTTAAGCAGCTCGCCCATCAGCATCAGAAGCTCCAAACTTCCTTTGATGGGCTCTGTCTTGAAATGGACAAGAAAGAAGAAGAGCACAAGCGCGCTTTATCCGAGGAAAAATCAGAGGTGACTCGGCTCCAGCGAGAGCTTGACCGAGTTGAAAAAGTGAAGAACAAGGTTAAAGGAGAGCGGGATACGCTGAAGCGTGAAAAAGACACAATCCAGAAGGAGCGGGATACTTTCAAAGCCGGACTTGCGGAGCGGGCCAAACTGGACAAGCAAATTCAAACGAACATTGCCGAATCTGAAGCCGAAGTCAAAGCGGCTAAAGAAGAACTGAGTGCTCACAAAGCGGCCAGTGCGAAATGGCTTGCTGCACTTGCTAGCCTTAACGATGACATGGATCGTAAGTTCACCGAATCTCCTTTTTCTTTCTGCTCTTAACCAATACATATGCTTGTGTTCCTTCTCGCTGAACTCAGTATTAGCTTATTTGTTTGTAGGAGAGTTTACTAGCATCCGGCTTCAAGCGCCAAGGCTGTGAGAAACGCCCGAGCTGAGAGAGCTAAATTAACCGAGGCTCCCCTACCAGAGACATGGGACATCGAAGATCATATTACAGCACTTAAGGCTCGGATTGCTCCTTTGAAGGATTCCCATATTGGTCTGCTCAATGCAAGTCTCAAGGCTCACCGAATCTTGTTTCCTGAAGCGCGGCAAGTTGTGCCTGTGGAGGAGCTGATCCGAGACCTGGATCAAGCAATGACCCGGTTACAGCAGTGGAGGTCTTCGTCCGCCCGCGCTGGTGCTGACGCAGCTTTGCTATTCATCATGTCCTGGTATGAGCTAATTGATCTTGCCAAAGTGCGCTCATTTCGCGAGGGTTCTCCGTGGGCTACAGACCCTACCCGGATTAAGATCCGTGAAGAAGCCGCCAACTTCATGGCCGAATTTGCACGCACCAAGCATCTTGATCTGGAGGCTCCGGTCTACTCGGATGGAGAAGAAACTGAAGAAGAGGAATCGGACGACGCCTCCGCTGAAGAATACGCCGATTCTGAGGGCGAGTCTGTGATTCGGCTAACTCTGCCGAACACGCTCCTATCAAGATCCCAGCTTCTGACTCGGCTAAGAATACCGAAGCAACTCCGGCCCAGACTTCGGAGATACCAGCAACTGATTCGGCAGAGATTACTAAACAAGCTCAGCTGATCCGGATACCTCCGAATCGCCCAGCCTTCAAGCTCTCCACGCAAGGTTACCCCTGAAGTTCCTCCATCTGAGCCCATCCTTGCAACCGAGCCCCTGCAACCGAATCTACTCCAACCGAAGCTCCTGTAACCGAGGCTCGCGCGCCCGAGGTTCCTTCAACCAAAGCTCCTGCCACCGAACCTGCTACAACCGAGTCTGCTGCTTCCTGAAGTAACTTAGTGAAAAAACGTTAAATCCCCGGTATGCCGGGAGCAGATGTAATAGACTATTTTAAGTTCTTTCGAGACTACTTTAAATTTGCTTAACATGATCCGGACGAGGTTTATGTTGGATCATTTTAAACCGAGTCCCCGAGTCTGTTTTCTTGTTTACTATTTTTGCCGAATCTCTGCTCTTGTCTACCTTTTAGGTGTTTGACAGTCGAGTCACAAGATAGGAATCATAGCATACAATACTTGAAACATGCGAGTTGTGGTTTAGAATCATTCAACATAAACGAAAAATAAATAACAGGGGTTAGTAAACGACATGTGCCGAATCGGTTTTGGACCGAGTCCCCGAGTCCATTTTCATGTTTCCCACATTCCTCATCTCTGCTCTTGACTACCATTTTGGTGTTTGTCAGTCGAGTCACGAGATCAACAACACAACATACATTACTTGAATTTTGGGACGAGGTTCAAAGCAATTCGGCACACGAACGGTATGGACAAAACAGTAATAAAACACATGCATGAGTACGAACAGTCCCCGAGTCCAGACTCGGATTGCTGCAACTTCATTTATGATAAACTGAAATACATACATTGCGCCCTTAGGAGTAAAAGGGTCGAAGCAGAGCTACATTCCAAGGTCTCTTAGTTTCTTGTCCGGGTCTGTCCAGGCCATCCTTCCTTGGTTCCTGTGCATCTACAAGGTAGTACGAGTCATTGTGCATAGCCCTGCTCACAATGAAAGGTCCCTCCCATGGAGGTGACAACTTGTGTCGGCCTTTGCTGCGCTGCACCAGCCTTAGCACAAGATCACCCTCATGAAACACTCGAGGGCTGATCTTTCGACTATGATATCGTCGTAGATTCTGCTGGTATATTGCTGTCCGAGATAGAGCCAATTCTCTTGCTTCCTCTAGCAGATCCACTGCATCTTCCCGAGCCTCTTTTGCCTCGGTTTCAGTATACATTGCCACCCTTGGTGCATCATGTTCTATGTCTGTGGGTAGCACAGCTTCTGCCCCATAAACCAGAAAAAATGGCGTATAGCCAGTTGACCGATTCGGCGTGGTCCTTAGACCCCACAGTACTGATGGTATCTCGTCTATCCAGCATCCCGGAGTTTTCAGCAATGGTTCAATGAGACGAGCCTTGATGCCGGCCAACACCAGGGCATTTGATCTTTCCACTTGCCCATTAGACTCCGGATGTGCCACCGAGGCTATATCTAGCCGGATTCCCTTATTCATGCAGAACCGAGCAAACTCTCCGACAGCAAAGTTTGTGCCGTTATCCGAGATGATGCTATGAGGGTATCCGTATCTCAAAATAATTTCTTTCAGGAAAGTCACAGCCGAACGACCATCTACTTCCGGATTGGTTTCACCTCTATCCACTTGGTGAACTTATCCACCATCACCAGCATATGTGTCATGTTGCCCCTAGCCGGCTTGAAATCTCCCACCATATCCAAACACCACACAGCAAATGGCCAAGTGATAGGAATTGTCTTCAGTGCCGATGCGGGTAAGTGTGTCTGCTTGGCAAACCTTTGGCATCCTTCACATTTTCGGACTATGTCCTCTGCATCCGCGTGAGCAGTGGGCCAGTAAAATCCATGCCGGAATACTTAGCCACCAGGGCTCTTGTACTGCAATGATGTCCACATTCACCCTGATGTATCTCAAGGAGCATCTCCTTGCCCTCGGCTGGCTCCACACAACGCTGTAGCACCTCGGTTGCACTCCTCTTGTATAACTCCTTGTTGATGATGGTGTAAGCCTTGGACCTCCTCTGCACTCGCCTAGCTTCGGTTTCATCATTTGGCAAACTCCCCTCCGACATGAACTTCATGATTTCTTCAGCCCATTCCGGTACTGGATGCAAAGGGAATAAGTGCTCATCTACTTCCACTGGTTCGGCCGCCATTATTTCTTCTATCAGCTTCTGCCCATTCCCTAAGATTCGGTTATCACCACCTTCTTCTCTGCTCCTCTTTCCTAAGATCCGGTTAGCAGTCCCCGGGTCTCGCCATGCAGTCCCCGGGTCTTCCCCAATGTACTCGACATCAACATTCATAGGGACAGCCTCAGATTCTTGCTTTGGGATAAAAATTGACTCGGAATCAGGCGAAGGTTTGATTGAAGGGACCCTTAGGTGATTCAAGGATATCCCGGGTGGAATTGCATCCCTAGACGACCCGAGTTTTGACAGGACATCAGCAGCTTCGTTCTCCAACCGAGGTATGTGCTTGTACTCGCAGCCTTCAAAAAATCCTGAAATTTTCTGGACATGAAACCGATATAGTGCCATATTGGCATCAAGAGCATCCCAATTTCCAGAAGATTGCTGCACAACTAAATCCGAATCACCAAAACATTCTATTCGGCGGATGCCGATGTCCCTGGCCACATTAAGCCCATGGATCAGTGCCTCGTACTCGGCCACATTGTTTGATGCTGAGAAATGAATCTGCAACACATATCGCAATTGATCTTGCTTCGGTGACGTGAGTACCACCCCAGCACCTAATCCGATTTTGGTTTTGGAGCCATCAAAGTGCAACTTCCAGTAATTGTAATCCGGCTTGGGTGGCTCATACTGCATTTCGGCCCAGTCACAAAGGAAATCTGGTAAAGCCTGAGACTTGATAGCATCCCTTCTCTCATAATGCGGGGTGTAAGGAGATACTTCTATTGCCCACTTGGCAACCCGGCCAGTCGCATCTTTGCACCCAATGATTTCCGCGATTGGAGCTTCACATACCACGGTAATCGGGTGTTCTTGGAAATAATGTTTCAACTTTTTGGCCGCCAGGTATACCCCGTATGTCATCTTCTGGTAGTGGGGATAATTTTGCTTTGAGGTTGAGATCACCTCACTTAAATAGTACACCGGTCTCTGCACGGATTTACCCTCCTCTTCTCGTTCTACCACTATGACCACACTCACGACCCGGTTAGTGGCCGCAATGTAAAGTAGCATTGGCTCATTCGGCAAAGGTGACGCCAGAATTGGTGCAGTGGACAACATCTTTTTTAATTCGTTGAAAGCCGAATCTGCCTGCGGGGTCCACGTGAACCCGGTGCTCTTTTTCATCAATTGATACAAGGGCAAGGCTTTTTCTCCTAGCCGACTCACAAACCGACTTAACGAGGCTAAACACCCTGTGAATTTTTGTACATCTTTTAGACATCTAGGCAATTTCATTCTTTCTATGGCTCGGATTTTAGCCGGATTCACCTCAATACCTCGGCTTGATACAAGGAAACCGAGCAACTTTCCAGCCGGGACACCAAAGGTGCATTTATCCGGATTCAATTTCAACCGATATTTTCTCAAGTTCACAAATGTTTCCTCGAGATCCTCGAGGAGAGTGTGTTTTTCTTTAGTTTTGATGACGATATCATCGACATACACCTGCACATTCTTGCCCATTTGGGAGTGTAAGCATTTCTGCATACATCTCTGATAAGTTGCACCGGCATTTCTCAAACCGAAACACATGACACGATAGCAATACGCCCCGTACGGGGTAATAAAAGCAGTCTTTATTTGATCTTTAGGGTTCAGTGGTATCTGGTGAAAACCAGAGTACGCATCAATAAAAGACAACAACTCACACCCGCAGTAGAATCGATCACTTGATCAATCCGAGGTAAAGGAAATGGATCCTTCGGGCACGCCTTGTTTAGGTTGGTGAAATCGATGCACATGCGCCACACCTTGACCACCGCTGGTTCGTCCTTCTTCTTCTCTACCAGAACCGGATTGGATATCCAGTCTGGATGCAACACCTCCATAATGAATCCGGCTGCAAGCAACTTAGCCAGCTCATCCAGCACCACTTTTCTTCGATCATCTGAGAGACGCCGAGTCGGTTGCCTCACCGGTTTTACATCCGGCCTGACAAATAAAGAGTGCTCTGCCAACTCCCTCGGAACACCAGGCAGGTCCTTAGCCGACCATGCAAAGATATCCCGATTCTCACGGAGGAAGTGACAGAGCGCGCTTTCCTATTTCTCATCCAGCCCGGCACCAATGATGGCCATGCGCTCCGGGTTCTCCGGGTCAATGGGATCTTCTTTGTTCCTTGGGCATCTCAAATGTTGCACCTCCATCCGGATTGGTCATAGCCAGCACACCGAGCTGAGCTGACTTCGCCATTGCCACCACCTCATGCATCTTGCTCTTCTCAGCTTGGATCACCAATGATTCGGCTAAGGTGGAACCGATTGTGGCACACTGTATGGCTTTTGTAATCTCCCGCAACAGTGATAATACCATTCGGGCCTGGCATCTTTATCTTGAGGTAGGCCACATGGGTGGATATCATGAACTTGGCTAACGCAGGCCGGCCAAGTAGAGCATGGTATGGGCTCTCCAAATCTACCACCTCGAACTCGAGACTTTCAAGCCGGTGATTGTCCTTGGTACCAAACAGCACATCTACCCAGATCTTACCCATTGGGGAACAAGACACCCCGGGTACTATACCATGGAAGGTACAACTGCTCTGCTGCAACTGATTCGGCGAAATACCCAACTTGACCATTGTGTCCCGATACATGATGTTTATGGCACTGCCATTGTCAATCAAGACTCGGCTAAACCTCACGTTAAGCTTGGGTCCTACCAAAGTCGGATCCACCACTAGTGCATAGTTTCCTGGACTTGGCATAATTCTGGGGTTATCAGCCCTGCTCCACGTGATCTCCTGCTCGGACCAATTCAGGTATTTTGGGACTGCTGGTATGACTGCATTCACCTCCTTCGCCCTTCGCAGCTGACTTTTCTTGTCAGTTGGCTCGGTCACAAAAACCACATAACTTTGATGAGCCTCCTTGTACTCATTACCGGGGTATCCACCTTGCCGACTTGGACCAGCACCATTGTCATTGCCTCCCATGTTTACCAGGTTAACCGGCTTTGTGGCTGCCGGTCTCGGAGCTCCTGCGTTCACCGGGATTGTATTGGCTCCGGTTAAAGGCATATTCGGCCTGAAATTCGGTCTAGGAGCACCTCTCTGAGGTGGTCCTCTCTGACCCTCCGCCTGAATGCGATGATGCCAGCTACAATTCCGAGTTGAATGATTGGCCGGCTTGCGTGGGTCTGTTGTGTGATAACAGCAAGGCCCGTCCAATCTTGCCTCAAAGGTTAGAGGAGGACTCGATCCATCCCACACCTTCTTTGGCCAGGCACCTTGATTCGGCCTCCAAGCTGGACCCTCAGTCTTTTGTCTCTGACCATCTCCTGCTCCAGGATGATCCATATTCACTGCAGCCACCTGATCTGAACCGTATCTATAATCCGGATCTCTTCTTTTGTAACCGAATTCATGTCGGTCATTGGGCCTCAATGGTCCTACTCGGTTATTAACCGGTTGCCTCCTGCTTGTTCCCACTGCATCCAATGCGGGCTGTGTCGGATCACCTAGAGCGTACGTATCTGCTATCCGGATCGTTTCCGCCAGTGTCTTGGGCATATCCCTCTGGAGCTTCTGCCAGAGCGGGGTGCCATGTCGGCAACCCTGCGCAAACCAAGAAATCGCCTGCTCCTCCACGACACCTTCGCAAGAGTTGCGAATGTTGCTCCACCGAGTTAAGAATTCTCGGTCTGTTTCCCGTTCTTCCTGCTTGCACGCAGCCAGGAGCTGAGGTCGGTTAGGCCTCTTGTAGGTGCTGGAGAAATTACTGTAAAATGCCTCCTCCAAGTCCATCCAAGAGTTGATACTACCCGGCGGTAAGTTGTTCAGCCAAATCCGGGCTGGCCCTTCCAACATGTGCGGGAGATACCGGACCGCCCATCGGCGATTGCCCCCCGCAATGTGCACTGACGATACATAGTCTATTAGCCAATCTTGTGGCTTTGTGTTGCCATTATATGGCTTTGTGCTTCGGCCAAGCTGAAATAACGGCACACTCGGTTCGTTCATGATCCGAGGTCCAAAACATGGAGGACCCGGTGGGCCTTGCTCTTCTAGCTTCTCGGACTGGTAAATTCTATCCAACTTGAGACGCTGATCATTCGGATCTAATGCCCGAGGTCCCAGTCTTGATGCAAGTGCATTATCATACGTCTGGTATCCGGCTCGCGCCATAGCCGAATTTCCGTCATCATAGCGGTAACCCGCCTGGCCACCACCTTGCTGTTGCGCTCGCACAATCACTTGCTGCCCAGGAGGACGAGGTGGTTGACCTCGGCCAGCCGAATTGCCCCTTCCAGCTCCCGGGTAACCTCGTCCACCACTGTTTCTACTTTGGCCACCTCTTCCTTGAGCGGCTAGCTGCTTGCCGGCATACTCAGCATCATAGGTCTGCAGCTGCTTGCTCTTACCCGAGTTCACGCTCTGGGCCCGGTCAACTCCGACGTGCGGGGATGACGCCTGCCCCTTGGATCTCTGGCTAACAGCCTTAACCGACACTACTACCCGAGAAACACCTGCATCCGGATTGGCTTTCCGGTAAGCCTCATTCTGCCGGTTACACACATCTACTAGCTCATTGACTCTCTCTGCCTGCTTCCGCCAGGCGTCCCCGGTTAGTGTGCTCAACTCGGCTCGCGCTGCCGCTGCAGCCCTAAGATTCTTAGCCGGGGAGCTATACACCGGCTTGCCTGTGCCAGATCTATGACTAGTAGCCTTACTGGAGCTCGATCCTGCAGCTCTAGCTAACTCGTCATTGAGGTCCTTACCCCGGTTACGCAACTCGGCTTTTTTGCGCGAGCGATGCACTACAGGAGTAAAACCCTCGGTGATACCATTGGCAGCATTGTACTCTCTCATATCTCTATCAAAGGCTTGCCTAGACTCCACCACTAACCGGGCTTCTTTTTGCAACCTCAGGCGCTCTGCCTCTAGCTGAGCTACAGTGAGCTCTACATCTGCCCCAGGTGCCACTGGCCGAGATAGCTTCTCCAGGACATCTCTAAGGAGCCTCCCTACTTGACATGCCAAGCGGGCCAACCGGATCTGGTCTCTCCTTTGGGAACTTAGCTGTCCGAGTCGGCTTGCCAACCGGATCAACTGGCGTGGCCAGCTCCTCGGGCATGCTTTTGCTGGCATCTCCTTTGCCAGCTGCTGCACTTGGCCCGGTCATCATCACCTCCACGCTACTCCCGGGGCGAGCGCTACGCCGTCCGAGAGCTGCGCGGAAAGAGGGAGGATCCTCAGCCACGAGCACCTGCGCCGGGTACTCGCGGACAGGCTCGGTGGCGACGTAGGTGACGAAGCTGCCGAGCGTCATGAGGAAACCGTCTGCGGGGAAGGGCTTGTTGGCGAAGCACCCCGCGTTGTCGCTGATGAAGTTGAACTCGCCGATCTTGCAAACGAGCCCAGAGAGGACCCGCTCGCCGGAGCCAGCGACGGTGCCCGTCCGGAAGGAAACCCCAGCCAACGCCACTGCTTGCCCCACGGTGGGCGCCAACTGTCGTGGTGGTGTCACGGCAGATGCCATAGGATGGCTTAAGTTGTGGGCTCGCTAGGACGTTGGGGGATCCGGGGAGGGTTTGCGCGCTCACGAAGCACGCATGGAGAACAACCAAGAACTCGCAAGAACAAACAAGAACAAGCAGAACCAAGAAGAAGCAAAGAACACCACGATGTACCCTGCTTCGGGGCCCTCTTGTGGAGGTAACACCCCTACTGCAGCACTAGCCTACTCTCTTTATATCTCAAGTGGTTACAAGTACAGAGTGCTCCTTGAGCTGTATGAAGAACAATGGTGAGAGCTCTAGGATGAAGATGAAGGCACAGTGGGGAAATGAGCTTCGGCGCCCCTCTCTTGCCTGTTCTCTCGCCTCGTCGTCCTCCTCTCTACTGGAGGATTTGGTAGCTTACTTATACACTAACCGAATTACCATTTTGCCCCTGGCTGGAAGTGATAATGGCATGGACAAGAGGAACAGGACAAGCCTCTGCCCCCTGTCAACCCAACGGCCGGACTGTCAGGCCCAGCAGGCCTATCTTGCCACTTTGGGCAATGGCAGGTGTAGCCCACCGGGTCTCGGTCATATCCTCTTTCCCGAATTGGCCGGGTCAGCTCCTAGGTTGCTGCGCTCCCAGGAATCCCGTGACCTGACCTGGCCGTCAAGTCCCTAGCAGGCCTATCTTGCCACTTTGGGCAATGGCAGCCGTAGCCCCCCGGGTCTCGGTCGTATCCTCTTTCCCGAATTGGCCAAGTCAGCGCCTAGGGCCTTGCGACCCGGAAAACCTGCGACTTGACCCGGCTGTCTTCTCAGCCTCTGGCAGGAGACACCCGTGAACCTTTCTGACATTACTTGGCCCTTGTGCAATATCCGGATTACCTTATCCGGGTCCTTCCTGACCAACCCGGCTAACTTAACCGGTTTCCTTCCTCTGATTCGGTTAAGCTTTACCGGATCCTCTCTGGCATCTTCCTCTGATTCGGTTAAGCTTTACCGGGTCCTTACTAACCGACTCTCACGAGAGATCCGGCCCAAGTGACCCGGCTATATGTTGATCCGGCTAGCTCTTTGCAACACTTAACACCACATCTTTGCCCTACCCGGGGGCAGCCCCCCGACACCATACAATCTGGTCCGGTGGTCAGTTTGGTGAGTGAGGTTATTACAGATGAGATTAATGATGACCTTTGTAGGCCGTTTACTATGAAGGAGGTCTCGGATGCTTTGTTTCAGATTGGGCCTCTTAAGGCGCCCGGCCCTGACGGATTTCCAGCCCGGTTCTATCAAAGAAATTGGGATGTGTTGAAGGAGGAGATTATTCAGGGGGTTATGAAATTCTTTGATACTGGTCAAATGCCGGCGGGCGTAAATGATACATCTATTGTTCTGATCCCTAAAGTGGACCACCCTGAGGAGCTGAAGGAGTTTCGGCCAATAAGCCTATGCAATGTCTTATACAAAATAATTTCAAAGTGCTTGGTGAATAGGCTTAGACCTATTTTAGATGAGGTGGTGTCAGAAAATCAGAGTGCATTTGTCCCTGGACGTCTCATTACGGACAATGCGCTCTTGGCTTTTGAGTGTTTATATTTTATGGAGCATGGTACGAGTGCACAAGATCCTTTGTGTGCCTACAAATTGGACTTATCGAAGGCTTATGATCGCGTTGACTGGGTTTTCTTGGAGGAAGTGATGCATAAGATGGGCTTTTCTTGCCAGTGGATACGTTGGATTATGTCATGTGTGACCACGGTAAGGTACTCCGTAAAATTTAATGGAGCTCTATTGGAAGCATTCTCCCCCACTAGAGGACTTCGGCAAGGTGATCCTTTGTCCCCATTCTTGTTTCTTTTCGTTACTGATGGTCTGTCCGCGTTGCTACAGTCCAAAATCAGTTCAGGTGGCATCTCACCTATTAAAGTTTGTCGGCGAGCTCCTGGGATATCGCATCTTCTTTTTGCGGACGATACCTTGTTGTTCTTCCGGGCAAACCGTAATCAAGCAGAGAGAGTTAAATATGTGATTGACACGTTTGCGGTGGCAACGGGCCAATTAATCAATGAAGCTAAGTGCTCTATCCTCTTTAGCACTGGTTGTAGTGAAGAGGTACAAGGGGAGGTGAGGAGTGTGTTGAATGTTCAAAAGGAGGATTTTGAGGAAAAGTATCTCAGACTACCAACTCCTGAAGGTCGTATGAGCAGAGGGAAATTTGATAGTCTTCAAGCCAAACTAGCGAAGAGATTGATGCAATGGGGGGATCTATCAGAAGGTGGAAAGGAAATTATGATTAAGGCAGTGGCACAGGCACTACCGACATATATTATGGGAGTTTTCAAGTTACCATTCTCTGTGTGTGATGATCTCACAAAGCTGATCCGTGACTTTTGGTGGGGTGCTGAGAGGGGGAAGAGGAAAATGCACTGGATTTCCTCTTCAGGTGACGGTCGGTCAGTCAGAATATGGCACGACAATTGGTTACCGAGAGGAGAGGAGCTGAAGGTGATAGGAGACAAGGGCCGATCTAGGCTGATCAGGGTGTCTAGTCTCATTGATGATAGCGAAAATTGGGATGAAGCATTGGTGCGGAAGACTTTCCCACCGATTGATGTTGATGTCATACTGAAGATCAAATTATCACAGAGGAGGCCGTGTGATTTCCTAGCTTGGCAGCATGAGAAGAATGGCTGCTTTTCCGTGCGTAGTGCCTACCGCATGGGACTACGGCTATCACAGCAAGGTCGGGAGGTCGGGGCTAGTAGTTCAGCACCATTAGGGGACAAGCCAATTTGGAAGAAAATTTGGAAGTGTAATGTTCCGCAGAAGGTTCGAATTTTTGCGTGGAAGGCACTGTTCAAGGCCCTGGCTACAGAGTGGAATAAGAAAAGGAGACATATTCCGGTGTCCGGGGAGTGTCGTATTTGTGGACACGGTCGGGAGGATACTTTACATGCCTTGGTCCAGTGCCCGCACGCAGCGGCGCTATGGTCGGCAATGCGGGAAGTGTGGTCTATACCAGTGATAAAAAGTGGTTGCAGGAGCGAAGATTGGATGGAACAATGGCTGCTCTCAATGCCAATGGAGATGTGCAACCGTGCGCTTATGATCGCATGGAGAATCTGGCACGCCCATAATGAGGTGACTCATGATAAGGAGCTGCCGACAATCGAGGGATCACGAAGGTTTATCTGCAGCTATATGCAGTCTCTTGAAAATATTTGAAGCATGACACCGGAACAATTTATGAAAGGAAAGCAGGTTCCCGGGGCGACAGCCATGGAAGTACGAGCTGTGCAGCATCCAGCGCACGCGGTATGGCAGCGACCTCCTGCTGGTTTGTTGAAACTCAATGTGGATGGTGCCTTCATAGCTCAGTCTGGGAGAGCGGGTACTGGTATGATCTTGAGACGGAGTGATGGTTCTATTGTTTTCTCAGCTTGTAGGGATCTGAATAGATGTTCTTCCGTTCTGGAGGCGGAGTTACAAGCTTGTATGGAAGGGCTCCGGTTTGCCTTAGACATGAGTGAAGAGCGCGTCAGTGTGGAGACAGATAGCGCAGAGCTGGTGCAACTAGCTACGAGCAAGGTGAGGGACGGCTCGACTCTGGGCCACCTGGTGGATGACCTTCGGATATTACTATCTTCCGCTCGTTTTGCGTCGATATCTAAAATTCCTAGACTTTGTAATAGTGCTAGTCATGAGTTAGCTAGATTTGGGTTGTTGAACCAAAGAACACAAGTTTGGATAGAGTCGGTGCCAGAGGTTTTATGGGACTGTATCCAGAAGGATTGTAACAACACTTTGATTATCTAATACAATCATTTTCCCCCGCAAAAAAAAGATCAATCTTTCTATACAAACTTTAGAAAAATTCTATGTGCACCCTGCACGCACAACCAAAAATATGAATGGAAGCTAAAATTTGGGTCGGACCCGGGTACCCATCGGGCCGGCGGGGCCATTGACTTTTTTGAAATGGGTCGACCCGCGGCCTCAGTTCGGCCTTGAGGCCAACGGGGCCGGGTCCAAGGCCAGGTCGGGCCGGCCCATTCCCATCCTGAGTTACAAGCAGAACCTCAACTCGCCCTTAACACACCTTTAGAAGCGCCACCAGAGCTGGGGTGGCTCATTGCATCATTAGAAGATTGCCTCCTCCTCATCGCACCCGTTTGAAAACCCGAACTAATCTCTATAGGTCATAAGTTAGAGTTCGTATCACCGAAGTGTGGATGAAGGAGAGGAAAGAGAAATCAAGAAGTCCGGTGTCGGTGCGCAGAGATGGACTAGTCGCTCGTGGCACCGACACACGAAGAGAGAAGAGGAACCTTGGTTGTGGTGTATGTTTCAGTTTTTTTTTACTTGGTACGATTTTATAAAATAAATTGACATCTCAATATATGCGAGCGCCTCAGTTTAAACATAAACATTTCATGCTAGTTTATAAAGAGTACATTTCATCCTAGTTATAAGGAGTCATGGATCTATGGAAGTAAAACAAAAAAATAGGGTTGCCGGGCACTCGAGCACTGGTCTGCGAGCTGCAAACCCAAGCAGCTATCCAACGCACTAAAGTAGTAATCATGTCTTTTCTCGTTAACCCCTGTTTTTTGAACTCTGCAAATTCCTCTTTGAAATAAGAGACTTGGCGCCTGGCCAAGCAGAGCTTCCCCTCGCCGGCTCTCCGATCAATACCACCACCCGCCGCTCCCTTTCTCCCCCTCGCTTCTCTGCTCTCCGCCGATTACCACCACCCCGCACCCCCACTGCTACTCCGCTCCCTCTCTCCACCTCGCGCCTCTGCTCTCCCATTGCCGCAGCCCCGCCCCGGCCGCTCTCTCTCTCCATCGGCAAGGATGGAGCAGCCGTGGCTGCGCAGCCGCTTCCACGGCCCCGACGACAGCGTACTGGCCTTCGCCATCCGCCGACTCACCCTCGCGGCGTGGGAGCATCACCTCCGCGCTTGTCTCTCCGCCACGGACGGCCACGGCGAAGCGGAGGTGGAGGCCGGCTTTGGGGAAGACGCACTTCTCCCCTTCGTCGAGCGGGAGGTCTTCGGCGGCGAGGTCAGTACAGAGGTTAGTTCACCAGAACTCACGAATTGATTCTTTCGAACGACTTCCTCCAAATTCTTGATCGTTTCTTGCGAATTCTTGCGTTTCTTGCTCGTTTCTTTGGCGCTCTGCAGTCGCCGCCCGGCACCTGCCGCGGAGAGGTGGAGCCGAACACGGGGGTGAGCCAAGAACCGGCAATGCACACCGGAGCTCTCCTCGGGCGCAGCGCGTCCCAGGTCGCGCCGGCTCCGTGCGGCCACGGCGTCTTGTTCCGACACGGCGCCGGCATCCTCGTCGCCGGGGAGGGAATTGCCCGCTAGCTCGTGGTGGTTCTGTCCGCGGAGCACGGCGGCGGCCGCTGCCTTGGTGCGCCACGGAGCTATGGCGAGGCGGAGGGGGAGGCCTTCGGAGGCGAGGTCGGCACAGGGGTGAGTTCGCCGCAATCTTGGTTTTCGTTTCTTTGTTCTTGCGAGTTTTTCCGCCTCTTTGATCGAAGTTTTTCTGGTTCGTTTTGCAGCAGCTGCAGGGCGAGGAGCAGCCGTGCGCGGGAGTCATCACACTGCAGGGGGCGACCATGTCGAGGGCGGCCATGACTCAGAGGCCAGCACCAGCGGCGGCGTCGAGCCTGACGCAGAGAATGCTGAGACAGGTTAGTTCGCCTTTGGTGCTTGAACTGCGTGTTGTGCTCATTGATCAAATGATCGTTACTTTTCTTTAGACAATCTTGGTTCATCACTGCTTTGCAAGCTAAAAAAGAGTGTTAGTTATGGCACTTTGACTCCTATCACAAAACGCATTTCGAAATATACAAAAAATAGAATTTTTCTTTATCTGAAACTGTTGTATCACAACACTGACAACAGTTCCATTAGTTTGTCCCTTCCTCTGTTTTATTTGGCGATAAAAATGCAGTAAAACTTGTTTTAGGCTGAAAATGATGTAGACATAACAGAAGAAAGTTACTACTAGTATTTAGCCTATTACAATCTGTCACTTCAACCGACGACGGCATGGTAGTTCGAGGCGACGGCAAGAAAGGCCGTGTAGTTGGTGCTTTCAGTTGTATCATACATGGAAGCTAGTCCCAGTTCGCCAGATCCCTGCAGCTCCAAGTCGCCCTCAGCTGCAACTCGCCTGCCGGAGGAGGAGACTCTTTTCCGAACAACCTCCGGCCAGCTCCTCCTCCTGCCAGATCTCTGAGCTCGCACCTTCCGGTCTTCCTACAGCGAGTCCACCGCGCCTAAGCTTCCGTCTCCTCCTCTGCGCCATTGATGGATGCCTCGTCTTCTTCCTCCTCCACCTCTGGATCAAGTGCGCCATCTTCCTCCTCTACCTCCGGAACTTCAAGTGCAGCTACATCTTCCTCAGCCTCCAGATCTCCAGCAGTTACTCCTGCATAAGATAAACATTCATGGAATGGTTAAGAGAGCTTGGTCAGACATAAATAAAATTGTCGAAGCTGCACACAAACTATTGCTCGAGACACGAACGAAAATCATCAGCAGATAAAATGTAGACATGGAATATAACAAAAAACAGTAGCCTTACCTTGACCTTGCGAGCACGCCTTGGGAAGATAACAAGCTTGGCCTTGTAGGTCTTGAGCCTGCTGACATTAGCCTGCATACCCTCGAGTGATCGGTTCTTGCAACGGTGGTCCACAGAGATGCCAATGGTGGGAGTGAGCTTCTTTGGGATTCCTCCTGCCTGCAGTTACATCATAAGTATGTCAGCAGATACATAAACGATATTGTGAAGTACATGGATAACCAACGTAGTGCTCATTACATAACCTTGTTTAGAAGGACCAACTATAACATAATGAGAGGTGTATTACTTACAAACAGAGCAAGCAAATAAACAAGCAAGCAAGATGGCACTAGGATTCTTTATGTTCAAATATCCAGCAAGCATCTAATCCTGTCAAAAAACAAGTACTCGTGCAAACTCCAATACATACAGATATTCAGCAAGGATGCTATCAATGGGATCCATATGTCTTGCTTCAGGAATCAAAAATAGGGTGAAATTGATACTGAAAACATGTCTAGCTTGCATGATCTCACCATCGACTACTACATCTCACCATTCGAAACTATACATAAGTTCAGAAACCATACAACAAATTTCAGAATTTGGACACACATGATTTGGGAAAATAAAGACAGTTTCTAACAGGACTGCATCATATGCTTATAGTACAAGCACAGAATCCAGCAGCAGCAATCATCTATTCCAGCTATATATAGTCAAGCATCTACAGCTAAAGCAAGCATTAACAGAACATGCATGTCTTTGCTGATGAATAGGAGCACTCCATTCACCGAACTTTAGTTTCCAAATAGTTTCAGTAAGCTAGTGATAACAAACATTACAGCAAGCATTACTCGCTACAGCAAAAATCTACTACATCCCAATACTACTCTTCACTTATAGCAAGCTGAGCAGCGCCCCTTCCTTCCGCTGCTGTGCAAAACGTGCCGGGACGAAGCTCGCCTTTGGCGCGTCCGGCTGCCGTCGCAACATGAGACGGATACTGACTCTTGGCTGGTGTGCCTCGGTGATCCTGCCCCCGTGTAACCTCCCTCTGTTCTCCCCTCTCCATCTTGTAACACCACACGACATTTTCAGATAGCCACATATATAAGAAAATTCAGGTGGGGCTTTTGCCCCCCCAATGACCACTCAAAAAACTTATAGCAAGCAAGCACTGATAAGCAACAATACAGAATCAATCAATGATTAGCAATTCTAAACAAACAGATCACAGCAAGCATTACTAAATTCAACAATCATCTGTGTGGTGGAGTAAGTAGGATTGGGAGAGAGGAGATGGGGGAGATGCTGACCATGTAGTTGACGTTGCTGGACTCGCCGTCTCTGGGAAGGAGATACTCGATTGGGGGCCGGCGGCGCTTGTTGGAGCTCCCTCCGCCGCGCCTGCTGGTCCTGGCGGCCCACGAACAATCGGAGGAAGCTCGGGCTCTTCATTGCCCGCGCCAGGAACACCGTCTGCTTCTGCTCCATGGCCTGCATCAGCGCGCGCGTCGCCGCCTGCTCCTGCCGCAGCTTCATCACCTCTGCGATCAGTACGCCCTTGTCGCACTGCAGACTCGTGGCCGAACTGCCCCGCTTCCAGGAAAGCCCCCACCTGCCGTCTTCAAGCTGCATCGCAGCCGCAGGCACAATGTCCGGCATCGCAGCCACTGGATCCGGCGATTCGTCGTCGCTTGGACCAAAAAGATCCAACCTTTGTTGGATGGGAGCGCGGCAGGGGAAGGTGGATGGGAACGAAGGTGGATGGGAGCGAGGCGAGGGAGAAAGGAGAGAAGCTCGGCGGCGAATCGAGTGGAGCGCGGCGGCGGCGAGCGGAGCAGAGGACGAGAGAGAGTGGGTCGTGTGCAGTGTCCGTGAAGCAGATGTACACCGATTTGTTTTTGGGGTTTTTTCAGCCTCTTCAAATGTTAAATTTTTATAACCAGCTGAAACATCGACTCTTCTAACTTACCCTATATATTCTTGCATGTTTCTCATCGTCCACTAGTAGAATCAGAAAAGAATGCTCTAAAATTTAAGAATGAGTAATTTGCTTATTTGCCTAACGCACTGTTTGCTTGATCAGAGGGGGAGTGGGGAGCTGCCGATATGTTTCTTGCCCAGCGGCGGACTGGCCCTGCATATTACATCGACAAGTTTAACCTTTGGCTGTGCATTAAGCTGGGGATTATTGACTATGGCGACGAGATTCCGATGAGATGGAGCTGGATGAACCTGGTGTTTGTTTTGCAGGTGGTGGTCCTCTCCCTCGACGGTGGCGCTCCGTGGAACTCCGGCGCCGACTTGCCGCCTACAGCGAGTCCACGGCTCTACGGAGCCGTTCGGCTCGTCTTCCCCTTCGCCGGAGACCGCGAGACGGCGGATCTGGCGCAAGAACATCAGATCGACGCAGTGATGCAGCGGCGTGACGACGACGGCGTCTTCAAGCGTAGATCCTTCGGGATCGGTGCTCGACGACTTCCCGCCTGCTTAGGGGGCTCTGGATCCAAGGCGTCAAGCGGAGCTTGAGCAGCGGCGCGCCACCGACAGCGTTCGTCGTCTCCGGCGTCGTCGAGTTGCAAAAGGGCTGGGTTGTAATTCCGTTTCTTCTGAGGACCTTTTTGTAATTTGTCGCTGTAATCCTGTGTTTGTCTTCGCAAAAAAAAAAAAAAGACTATCTACCAGAGTGACCCCAGAAGTAGTCTATCCCAAGGGCGAATGGGAGACGGTGAGTCCTGCCTAGATCATGCATGCTAATCTCATTTCTCAAGTAACACATAGATAGTACTAGCTGCTGACTGTTTACTCGCGTGCAGGATCGTGCGTGATCTGTTCGGCCATGATGGTCGTGCACGCCCAGCACCGCCTCGAGTTCGAGCAGCGGCATGGAATGGGATCTTTTCCGTATGAGCTTTGCCCTGGCGATGGTGTGCGGAAGCTGAAGATCTTCGGCTTTTTCAGTGGAGTTTGGTTTCCGATCATTGGCAGTTTGCCATCCAAGGTGCTCGATATGATGATGACATGTACGATCGGGCTAGACCTCATCCATGTCCCTGATCGCTATCTATTTGTCAAGAGCTACGACACTTTCGAGAGGAAGAACATCAAGCCAGGCTGGGCCATAGCTCTCATTCGCATGTGCGGCCCGATGATTGGGACTCTCCATGTTGGGCCAGGGTACTTCTTTTTTTTTGAGAACTGCATATGTATTCAACAAGAAACGAGTACAGAGACTCTGAGCAATACAGCACACATATGCAGGAAGCAAAGCTACAGAGGAAACAACACCGCTGTCCACGCCGGAGACAAAGAAGCCGCACCACCTACTTACCTTCACCCGAGAGCACCTCCACACATGGACATGGCCGCAGAAGCCGTCCGCCACCCGGTGACGGAACCTTGCTCGATAAACGAACACGGCCGGCGCCCTCCACCGCCTGCAGCACCACCATCCAGCAGCCACCAAGCTCGACGAAGCCAGCAGCGTCTCCTCGCAAACGCCGCTTCTATCTCCTACACACCACCACCCCAGCTCCACACTGCCGCTGGAGAACACGCCGGCGTGACGACGAACGAGCTGGGGGACCGGAGTCCCAGGGCCCCAGTCAACGGCGCCGATCCGTCGACCCGAAGCAGGGGCCTGGACCGCTTGAGGCATCCGGAGATCCGCGAGCGCCAGGACGACGGCGGGCGCCCCGCTGCACCCGCAGCGGAGAGGGGAAGCACCGCGCCCAAAAACCACCGCCGACCGCGCCACCACCTCCACAGCGCCGCCGGCAGGACCACACTCAACCCAACACTATGTACATGGCGAGATCCGGGGATTCCCCAGCCTCCCGCTGCCGGAGCAGCCGCCGGAGACGGAGGGATCCCACGGATCGCCGCCGCGCGAGAGAGGATTGACGAGGACGAGCTCAAAAATCGCCCCTGTGCACTGTAGCGCAAAGGGATAAGGTCGCGGTGGGTGTTCTGTTGGGCCAGGGTACTTCATCAGTAACTATGATCCAAAGTATGTGTATCGAGGTGTACCAGGGGGGAAAACCAACCATGCCGTCGTCTGTGTGGCCTACGATTTGGTGCCGCCTGGAGAGCTGCACATACAAGTGCTTTTTTTTTTTTTTTTTTTTGGACAACCACACCCGTCATGGACCCTTGCGATGGATACCGTTCGAGGTATTCGACGAGTTCACTTGTATTGGCGTGGACCCTCTCATGCCCGAGGACCTCCCGACGCCCAGCAACTCCTCTCTGCTACAAAAGGTCTTCTCCTTCAGAAAGTGAGCTGGATGATTGTTAATACTGCGTGCCTGCTTAGATACTGCTGTACATAGTCTTCTTGTATCTGGATACTGCTGGTTTCTCCTTAGAACTTCACGACTTCATTGGCCGACTATTGCAACTGGCAATGTGCTCGCTTACATGCTAATATAGAGAGAATTCCTTATTTGACATTGTGTTAAAGTTGGCTTCCCTATTTGCCCCTGAAGAAAATTTTCTTCCCTATATGTCACTTGGCTAAATTTTGTTCCCAATATAACATTCTGTTACACTGTACCATCTGGATTGTGGTTAGAGCTGTCAGTTTTTCGTTTCAGGTACCAAATTACCCCTGCTACAAACCACAGTGTGTCTTCCTCCTTCCATCCCTATCCTCTCATATTCGAGAGAAATCCCCACCTCCCTGCCTTCTGCGCCGTGAGACAAATCCCGCCGCCCTCTCTTCCGGTGGCAGCCGCTACCTCCTCGCCGGCTTCATCCGCGTCGTGGACATCACGCTGCCGCACGTTGACCGCCTGCCGGAGCATGCCGAGGCGACCATCGACCTCCCCTCCGACGCCCTCCGCCTGTACCTCCGGCGCGCCTACGATACCGCCTTCGAGCGCGAGCTCTCGCGGCTGCTCCAGGAGGAGTCGTCTCGGCCAGATTGGGTGCCTGTACTGGGCGGCACGCCGAGGTAGATGTTCCAGGCCGCAGTTTGGTCTCGATCCTTGCTCGCTCCTGGCCATGCTCCTTGCTCCTCATCCGCTCATGGCCGCCCTGTAGAGGAGCGCGCCGGCTCGATGGGCGCGGGGAGCGCCGAGGCTGGCTCGATGGGCGCGGGGAGCTTCGCGGTACTGCGCGTACCGCTCGCGCCAGAAGGCCGCCATGTCAGGACGAGAGGGAGTCGCCCAGAGAAGGTGCGCTGCGGCAGCTGGTGCGTCGAGCGCGCGTGGGGATCTTCGTGGTACTGGCAACGGCTAGCCCTTCGGCGGGCGACTGGCGCCTCACCGTGCGCCAATTAACACGACGTCGGCGGCGAGAACGAGAACGAATCCACTGCACGGGAACCATAACGAATCCAATCTGAATCTGATCCACTAGCCTGACTGTATTTGTACGGCTACCCCTTTGGTTTTTTTTCTAAATAGAATTTGCTACCTAGCACGGCACCACATCAATCAACAGCCACATGTTGTACGAGAGGCAATAAAGTCTTTTCATGTGCCATTTAACAGCGTTAGTTGTCAAAACAGACGGTAGTGTCATATTGGGAACAAAATTTAGGCAAATGACATATAGGGAAGAAAAAATTCAGGGTCAAATAGGGAAGGCAATTTTAACAGTGTCAAATAAGGAATTCTCTCACTAATATAAAGTAAAAGACCCGTTCACTTGTTGATGCACAGATTGTTACAGTATATGAAGACAGAATTTTACTGGAAGCAGGTTCAATGAATTATCTTGACAGTATTTCAAAGGCAATGTTTTTCTACAAACACCACGGGACGTGGTCAGGTACAATGAAAACAGAGCACTTGGGATACCACGACCCCAGTGAACACAGCCAGCGCGAGCCCAATACTTGGTTTCCTCCCAAGCGACGTAGCAGCAAACCCACAGCAACAGGCGCCCCTTCAAAGGAAGGGTTGCTGAATTACTTCTACACCATCCAGGAGGTGAATAGAATCAAAAAAACGGCGACCAAACGAGCAGGCTGACGGCTGGTGACTGCACTTGATACATGTCCGCATAGCATCAACAAACCTAAGATATGAAAGATCATTATAATCAGCAGTTGCCACTTCCCGGTGAGATAAATGGTTAAGACATTCTTAAGACATACAGACACCCATCTTTAAAAAGGCAGCTCTCAGAGATAAACAAATTGATTAAAAACCAATGGTCATAACTGAGCTAACAAATTTCAGAAACTATACTCAACCAGTATTTCCAGAAACAAAATTAAGGTACTGAAAATGAAGCATACATGCATAATGGACCATAGGTGTTAAAATTGATTAGCATCACAACTATGGGCAAAATAACAACTTAAAGTGATATGTTGTTGCACATCACTATTCCAGGCAAAGCATGTAAGAAATATCAATTCATCCACGTACAGGCAAGAGTTAAAGACCATCATGCACAGAACTGAATGCTTGGAAGTCCCAAGCATTGGATCTTTTTTGTTTGGTAAATACTGGTGACTATAAATGAATAGTTCAGTCATTTATGTGTCCAAAGAACCTTAATAACTAGGTTAAGAAACGTCTCTGAGAAATCACTGACCCTATCACTACCGAGTGTACTTCAACCTACACAAGTGGTCATAAGAGGAAACAGATATTGCCATAACCCATGAAAATAGCCTTGGTTACATGAAGTAGGAAAGCCCTATTTGGACAGAATGGAAATAATGCAAGGCATCGATAAAGTAAGAATCATATAACAGCGATGATAAGTAAATTACCATATTTGATTAAAGGAGCACCATACACTTAGTTTCACACGTGTGCATATATATAAAACGTTCAATTGCTTCTGTAGAAATACGTGCAAATATATTTATTTCAGCAGGTCTATCTGTACTTGTTCTCATAAAAACAGAAGAAACTAAATACACGAATATAAACCACAAACAATACCAGTACAAAACTCTACAAGGGAAACATGTAACTAATGTTTTATAAAGTTGGGGTTCCTTGGATAAAAGAAGTGGACAAGAAAGAAAAGATGAAAGACCATACGTCATGAAAACATGGAGTTGTGGCATGGTAGGCTAGCATACTAGGACACTCTTAGGTATCAGATAAAAAGGTTCATAGTGTCATTTCCCCGATCCAAGAGAAGTTCAGACCTAAGGAACATGGGTATGTGATATATTGCCCTTAATTGAAAGAAACAGCTGAAGAACAATAAAGATACTTTTGTGATATTACAACTTACAGCATGTTGTTAGGCGGCATACATATGTTCCATTTACTCTATCTTAATTCTAAGGAGATAAATATTTGCATGGTTGGAATTAAGTTCTGAGATATGACAGAATTTACCAAGTAGTAGCTCTAATTCAAAACTCCTACAGAGTCGGGGAGATTTTCCATGTCTAACATAATGGAAAACAACTAAAATATCACTTACTCCTCTCGGAACAACCATTTCCTTGTTATTTTTTACATACTGCGTTCCACTTTTTTTAGCAAAGAACTGCAAGGGGAGGTCCCAACAGTCAAATTTATTGCAAGATAATTACCAAATATGCCCATGTCGTTGATGTTTACGTTTTGCAAAATTCATTTGTAGATAACTGATAACAGCATTTCGAGTTTGTCTACAGCACTCTGAGCTGTTCCTGTTTGGTCGAAAAAACAATGTATGCAAGACTGACTTGTTCCTAAAGAAGGATGGAGAAAAGTTCCAGGATGAACACACCTCCCATGATAAACTTTCCATCCAACTCTGTGACCATATTCTGCGGATTTTAAACCACACCCTCTCCAAATATAACAGTCATTAGTGTGCAGCCATTACCTTTTTACTAGAAAATCAAACAAATGCCTGATGGACCATAGCTACCATAACAGCCAAATAAAATATCCTTCCAAGAACTGAAAGACTATCAACAGTCTCCATCAGCATCAACATCCAAATGAGGATCCTTTATTCAATATATTTTTTCTTTTGTCAGGTTTTTTATTCAGAAATTTTACCAGTTGAGGCAGCTGGAAAACCTTCCCATCACTTATCTTGGGTTATATGGCAATGGTTCCAAGGATATTGCATTCTCCAAGTCAATTGGCACTGCTAAGACCCTACAAGTCAATTGGTACTGTTCCTCCAACTGATATGGCTCCCATAATGGCATAATCCATCCCCATCAAGTGCACCAAAATAAAGACTGTACAGAAGTAATCTACATGAATGGAAAACTGTATATCATTTCATAATACAAAGGGTTTGGGCGAATCATGCAGATACACAATTATTTTCACACAGTTCTCGTTGGTTCATAAACACTCCCTGTCCCAATTCGATTATAAACACCTTGGCGGGCGGAACAAGGAGTTGCGTGGAGGGGAGTGATAGATACACAATCATTTTCACGCAATTCTCGTTGATTGATGGTTCTGATTAAAAGGTTTCAAAATTGGCTTAATAAGATTATCTGGTATTGCCTAAATTCAATCTAAACACCAGGTCTCACTTAAGCATGTTGACATATTTACAAATTCGGATCATCTACTGTTTTTTTAATGCATCTCACTAGTTTGAGGTAGGAAGCATTTTGATATCACAATACAGTGAAATGTTAGAAATTAACAAAAACAGGATATCATGGGAACTTGGGAAGAACACAGCATATATCGTCTAAGTACTAAACAAATTGCTTTTCAACAGCTTAACGTCAACAATGAACCTTGAGGTTCAATACAATACAGGTCAAACTTATGCACACAAACACCCTACTAGTCTATAAATAAGATCAAACCCATACACTCTACGGAAACACGGTTGTCCTTAGTTATACGAATTCATATAGAGTATCCTAGAAACACAATATCATGTTCTGTGATTTATTGAGTTTTACATTTGGAATATATAATTTACTTCATTCAGAAATAAACTAGGAACACAATCTTATGGGTATTGTGTTATCTATCCAGGAAAAGCGATCGTGGCACTCCCATATTGTAATAATCCTCATGATTACAATAGAGTATGTCGAAGAAACACAAATTATAGCAACTATAATTTACTTTAGTCCATGTAACTTACCGGATTTAGAACACCACCAACTACATGGTGATAAATGCGGACCTTGGAAACTAGCTCGTCGCTGCCACTGATATAGCCTCCAATAACCTTAAAACAAAATAATCTCAGCACATGCATATATATTGATCTGTAAATAGAGTACTGCAAATTTGGTTAATTAACTCACGTCATTATGCCCGGTAATGTACTTTGTTGCAGAATGAACAACTATGTCAGCACCGAAAGTCAGTGCTTTCTGATTGATAGGGAGGCAAAGGTGTTGTCAATGCACAACAATGCTCCCTTGCTATGGCACGTATTGGAGACAAGCTCAATATGAATGCGGCTGAGAAATGGATTAGTAGGAGTTTCGGTCAAGTATACCTGAAAATATAGAGACCAACAAATTAGGCTACTTGTCAAAGAATAGGTTAGCACCAACAATAGGGGTGAAGAAAATTGCAGAAATAATACTCACATTATTATTATCATCAATATCAAGTGCTCTTGGAGAGCATCCATGTCAGCAGGTCTAGTAACAGTCAACTGGGCATCAGATGTACAACAAATTATACTTCATTCTGATTAGCACATACAGTCTGAAATATCACAGTGCCAATCTTGAACTAAGCCAACAAAAATGAAGCTAACACACATGATACCACTAGGCATGTAGTAGAAGTCCCAAGAAATATGACATTTAGTCTCTGATCTCTATAACATTCTTCAAAGAAACATACTAGTGCATTCTACATTGTTTTTTTTAATATAAATTTCTGCATTTTTTATCAATTCCAGTTCCACCGATGGCAGCAGCTTCCTCGACACGAGCGCCGCTGCTGCCGGATAGTCCCATCCCAGAACCTGGCCGCATCTCCTCGTTCCGCCCGCCGAACCAGTAGGTGGGACATGGATCTCGGCGCTCCAGGACACGAGCGCCGCCGCCGGAGCCTGCAAGTTTCGAGCTTTGCACGGTGGTCACTGAAAAAGGGGATCTCCCCTCCTCGTTGGGATCTACCACGGACAGAAGAGGAAGTCGGTAAGAGGAGGAGGAGGAGGAAAGAAGGTGGCCGGCGCGCGGTGAGGCAGGCGACGGAGCAGGCGGCGGGTGTGCAAATGGGGACGGAGCAGGTGGGGTGGGGGGGACTGAGATCACCATGTAACTCTCTCATGACTCCGTCGTCATGAGAGTTGCGCCGCCAGGCGCGGTGAAGGGTGGCCGTGGCTAGCTGGAGTGCATTGGGTCCGCGCGCGACGGCGTCGTGAAAGAGCTGCGCCGCCGGGCTAGCTGGAGCGCCTCGTCGGCGTCCCGTCCCTCCACGAGCTACTCCGTCGGGAAGCTTTGAGATTCGTATTGCTACGTGGCAAACGCTGAAGTTGGTCCACCGTTCGGCTACGTCGCATAAGATTTTTCTCCGTGCTCAGCTGACGTGACGGGCCCGGAGGGTACGTGGCAATTACCGCACTTTGTTTAATTTCGATTCGAATTGCGATTCGATAGGAATCCGATTCCGATCTCCTAACTATCTATCGATCTTCTTCTTCTATAAATACAACAGAGATCCCAGGCGAAACTCCCAGTCGATCGATAATCGATATACAGACCTAGCGGGCGAGACGATGGGATCCTGGTTCTCTTCTTCTTCCCATGCTCCTCCTCCTCCTGCCTATGCACGTAAACTCACCGAAGAGGAGTGGCGAGCTGCCTGTATATTCTTGATGAATCACAAACACCTTATTATACGCCCTCCAGGACTGCAGTATGTACCCTACTCTCCATCACTCGTTTCTTTCCTGTGTGTTTTTCTTTGCCTCAAATATTCACATTTTCTTTTGTTTCATTTGCTTGTGTGATTGCAGAGAGCGCAGCGACGCCATCGCCATGCGGTATCTCGCCGACTCGGCTCTCACACACTACAACTCCAACCACCAGGTACACACTATCGATTCCATTCAGAGGCAACTACTGTCGTACTATTTTCATATCCTGAATCTCGATTTAATTTTGGACGAACATTGTGCAGGGCGTGGCCGAGTTCCACCTTCCCCGCAACCTCACCAAGGAGTTGGAGCTCAAGGCAGCATGCGTCGGTTTTAGGAAAGATCTCTGGTACCACATAAACTTCTTGGCTCGCCCAAGGGGCTGCGGCGATGCGGACGTCGAGACGCGGCGCTTCTTCGCGGAGCTACGCTTCGACCCATGTTCCGATAGGCTCATCGTCGAGACATGCATCGTCTTAGGAGCGGAAGAGCCCTTTAGGAGCGGCTATGCATTTTGCCCCGATGAGTCCAAGATCTTGCACCCAAGCGACGCCGAGTTTAAGTGCGGAAAGCCGGGCCACGATGACGAGTTCTTCCGGCACAGGTGTGGAATAGACGGGCGCACCAAAGAATTCTTCGACCACAGCGATATGCTAGAGACACCTTTCGTTCTAGGATCAGCACTGCCTCGATATAGTCTGGATTATGTTGAAGAGTGATGTGTATAGTTTGGCTGGTGCAGGAACAATACATGCAACATTAGTTATTACTAGGGGAAGGAGCGCGGCAATGCCGCGCGTGTGGAGTAGATGAAATTTGGTTTTTTTTTGTTGAATTTGTTGTGTATTTAGGGGTGATTAAATTTGTATGTCGTAAGAATATTCGTGGTGCTCGAACATGGAAATAAGCATTATTTAAATCCGTATTTGGAGGATTTGAATTTGTTTTTGTTCATAAATAGTTAACAAATCGAGGGTTCGATTTTGTTTTTTTCGTAAATACACGCACACACGTGGGGCAGGATGCAGGCCTGCAGTTTCTTGTCCCCGCGCTTTAACGCGACGTGCAGGGCCTTGTGCAAGCCGGCCCGGGCGCCCTCGAAGGGCGCGTCGAGCGAGGCGGTGCCCCCGACCCGGACCGCCTCCACCACGTCCCCCTCCTGCACCACGCCCCCGCCGCCTTCCCACTCCTCCGGCTTGGAGCTCCCCGCCACGCACTCCAGCAGCAGCACAACCGTCGCCGCCGCCGATTCTCGCTTCCTCTCCTGCTCCATGGCCCGCATGTTCCTCCCCTAAATCCAGCAACGATAGCCGCTCGCTGACCTTTGTATTCCGGCGCGCTCCGGAGCGGAGCAGAGCCTAGGGTTGGCGGCGGAGGATCGCCAGAGCTCGGGAGAGAGAGAGACGTGGGGGCGTTTTTGCTAAAAAATCCATGTGGTTCGTTGGAATAACAAAGAAGTCTTTCGCAGTGTTAAAATCTGGATTGCGGGTCGCACGAGCTGGTTTTACGAAAACGACCCCGAAACTTCTCGGACCCAGCCCGCAGTCCACGTTTTACCACTGCTAGGGACCTACTCGCAAATCCATGAAAACGCAAGGACTTTTCCGTAAAACATCCTCGCAGTCCCCCTTCCTCCTTCCTCTCTCCCGCGGCGCCGGCGTCGCCGACGGCCGCCGACGCGCTCCGCCGCTGCCACACCGCTCCCCGCCCGCATCCGAGGCCACGGGGAGGTCCGCCGCCGCGGCCGCCACCTCCGTGCCGCGGATCGCGCCCCAGGACGGCGTCCTCGCGCGGGAAACGCCACCGCCGCGTTCACCGGCCGCCGCCACGTTTCGACGACGTCGGCGCCGCTCCGACGACCTTTAAGGGGCGGCGCCGCCCCTCCCAGCATCCCCGCGTGCAGGCGCGTCGGCCGCGGTGACGCGTGCGTCCTAGCTCGCCGCCGTTCGCCGCCGGAGCCGCCGTCGCCGCCGCGGGCGACGCATCTGGGGCTTGGCCACTGTGACGTCAGCATGACGTCACAGTGGCCCACACTACCAGTTTTTTTCCCCCCCTTTTCGGATTAATTCGAAAAAAACACCCCTACAACTCAAAAAAAACAAACTAAACTACATTTCAAAATAGCAATTTGAAACAAAAAAACTTCCAACTTACAATTGAACAATAACAATTATAAAAAATGTCACAAAAATTCAAAAAAACGTATCTTCTATTCCACAATTCAAAAAAAAATGCATACAATATATCGAAATTTCCTAAATTCAACAAATTTTCAGACTACCCGCACAAAAGTTGAACCAAAAAAACACGTGTACAACATAATGAAAATAATATTTCATAACTACAAAAAAAAACTAAACTCCAAACAATCCATATCTTTTAATCAAAATTCAAAAAAAAATCAAAAAAAATCATATCTTACAACCTATAATTCGAAGAAACAAACCCAAAAAAAATATATCTCCCAAACTACAAATCAAAATAACGCAAACAAAACATTAAAGTTTCATAAATTTATCACATTTCCAAACTTTCCACACTTATCGAAATTTCCTGAATTTCGACTACGCAAAAAATACTAAAATTCAAAAAAAAAACTTATCTTCCAGTCTACACTCCAAAATAACAAAATAATTGTTATAAAAAATGTTTCATTTCAAAAAATCATACATATTGTAAAATATCTTTTACAACAAAATAATTGTTCGAACTCAAAAAAATTCATACCTTCATATCTTCCAAACTACAATTAAAAAACATTTTTTTGCAGTTGAAATGTAGTCTTTTTTTGGTAGGGGAGAGGGCGCTGCAATGAGATGGGAATCAACCGGAGAAAAGAGAGAGAGGAGGAAGGACTGCTCGACCCATAAAAGAATGGATTCAAATCCAACCAGAATCTGGCACACAAAAGGAATTAGACTGTTAAATATCAGCAAAAATATATGCAGATCTTTTGCGAGAAAACCTAGAACCAAAGTACATATATGCATTCAGATCTCTGCAAGCTAGCTGTCCAAAATACAACTTGGAGGTCCCTATGGACTGCTCGACCCATAAAAGAATGGATTCAAATTTAATCGTCTTGATGAATTATAGTGCCATCTTCACAATGACACATTGTCATGTAAAACGCACAATGTTGGAAATGGTGCTTTCGAGTGAACCATTTCTCAATCCTGCAAATATACAGTATGCTACAAACAGGCTGTCTACATAGCACACGAAACTCATTTAGTAATAGGGGTGTCACTGAAGTATAAGATGATAAAGACTATGCATTTGCATCCATAATAAAATCTAAGGTAACCAAACTTCACAGCAGTATAACTCAGTTTACTATTGTGTTGGTCAGTAGCTTGGTTCTTTCCCTGTAGTTCAAGTTATAATAAACATGCAAAACTCTATTCCTTGGTGAACTGAGGAACGAAGCATAAAAATCAGATCTTGCATCATATGTTCTAGGTAAGAAGAATATATCGAAGAGAACCGACGAATCAACGTCATAGCACTACAAAGTTATTTATAGAACCTGTCAAAGGAAAGCGGCAAATCATACAGTCTTGTACATAAGAACAGGAAGCCACATTCATATTGAACAGTTAGGCCAGAAATAAATCCGTGGATATGTTCTTCTGTTTCTAGGGAACAGATAAATGTTGTACCAACAACAAACATGTAATATGAATTGATCACATACGAATAGAATATGTGATAACAAAAAGTAGGCATTATATTAACCATGCAAATAAAAAGAAAGGTTGTTTCAAGTTCCCGTAGACATAGTTGGAACATGGGGGTAGCGAGAAAGCTTAAGGTCACTGACTACTCAAAGCAGCCAGGCTGCTCACAATTTGAACAGCAAAGAGTGTCACCATTAGACTTGTGCTTTTATAATTTTGCAGACAATCATCGCAACAGCTTATCACTTCCCAGAAACCAAAATCCTAAGAAAAAGCGAATCGCTACAACAATCACAATATGATTCAAAGTGCTGCTGTGTATCAAGGGAATGCATGGTATTAGCATCAAAACCTCTGCAAAAATCAGGTGAGGTACCTGTGGAATATTAAGGAGTCTCTTCATACTCAGGATCCAGGGTGGTGCTTCTTGATACAGATGATCCTACTGCAGTAACAAATGTAGGGGACATTGAAGAACCCAAACTTAGGAACCTAGCAAGGCTTGGTGAAGCTGATCCAGGTAGAAAGCCATTCATGGATACCGGTCTAGTCTATTGTTCTTCTTTCCATTTATTAGTGGATATAACTGGAATTGTGCTCTGAAAAGAATTCCGGCTATTGGAGCGTGAGAGATTTAGGCCCCCTTCTTTTCAGCTTATTTTCCAGATTCTCCCAGAAGCTACCCTCCATCAGCTTCTCCTAGAATCTCGTTTTTTAAATTTGTTTAAACTTCTAAATTTGTCTTCCCAATACTTATTTAGAAGTTTAAACAAATTTAAAAAACGAGATTCTGGGAGAAGCTGATGGAGGGTAGCTTCTGGGAGAATCTGGAAAATAAGTTGAAAAGAAGGGGGCCTTATTTAGATTTGGGCTCTCAGAAGCATTCCAGCTATTAGAGCGTGAAAGATGACCGGCTTTAAAACCAGGACAATCAATATTTTCTTGCCATGGAAAGCACTCTACGTGAGAAAATAAACAAATATGAATCTACATGCTACAATAGGTTGATTCGTTGGAATTTCACAATTTCACTCTATTAGATCTCTACGTGAGACCACATTTTCCCTGGATGCTGTTGTGCCATTAGATAGCAGTCTACAGAAAAAGATACAGATGAGGGGAGAGGGCGCTGCAATGAGATGGGAATCAACCGGAGAAAAGAGAGAGAGGAGGAAGGACTGCACCAGAGGGAGAGCAGGAGCCGAGGAGGAGTGTAGCTTGCTGGCGAGGGGGAGACGGGGAGCTGCTGGCCTGCTGCTACAGTGCTCGTCTGCTCGATTCCAGGCCGGCCGGAGTGGACGGGGCTGGGTCGCTGCCGGCCGCTCAAGAGGAAGCCTGGAGCGGGAGGCAGACGGGCACCGGCGCTTGACGACCAAACGATCCACCACGAGAGCAGGGAGAGGAGAGATGGGGAAGCCACATGGTGCCGCACCATCTTGTCCAACCCGTGGCGATGGCCTGAGACGACGGCGAATCCCTCTCGCCTGGATTAGGAGCAACACCTCACGGCGGGCAGCAGACGCGACGGAGGGAACGGGGCCGTGCGTTGTCGATTTGGCCGCGTGTCGTGCGTGCCAGCACGCGAGGCTTGCCGGAGATGGAGAGGATAGGACGGTGAAGTCGCCGGCGTGCTTGGATCTGACGGGGGAGGAGCAGAGAGGTGGCGCGGTGCGTGGGCGACGGCGGCGAAATTGGAATCGCCGCCGTGCGGGAGAGAGAAGGGGCAAGGGGGAAGTGCGGAAGCTGACGGGGGAGGAGCAGAGAGGTGGCGCGGTGCGTGGGCGACGGCGGCGAAATTGGAATCGCCGCCGTGCGAGAGAGAGAAGGGGCAAGGGGGAAGTGCGGAAGCTTTTCCAGAAAGGTCCCCAATGTTTTTGAAAAGTGCACCTAAGTCCTTTGGGGGGGGTTTCTTGCAAAAGGGTCGCTGCAGCGCGACGTGGCGTGACGCCATTGGTAGAAACTCGACTGCTACAGTGTTACTGTAGAAGCACGACTTTTGGCGCGATCTAGGACGTCTGTTAGCTCGATCGGACGGTCCACGTTTTTGGGGTGACGTGGCTGCGAGACTGGGCGCGAATTCTTCCAACTTTTATTCATGCTCCTGCCCCTCCCCTGCAGAAGCTGGACGCTCACGCGGCGAGGAAGCACGCGAACCTGAAGGAGCAGGTCGTGAAGAAGCTCCTGGAGGCCGCAGCTCCCCAGCAGTGCGCCGCGCGGGCGGCAGGAACTGGACAAAGGAGATTCCTGTCCCCTTCCTATTTCCTCTTCTCTTGGTTTCGCTCCCTCGCATCTCCTCCAACGGACCCAGTACCCCAACAATGAGGCAACGAACAACAGCGCTGTTGCATCGACGAGGCATGCCGTGCGCGCTGCCTCCCTCCCCCTGCTGCATCGACGTGACACACCGCCGCGTCGGCGCCCTTTGCCGCAGTGGATTGATGGTGCTTGACCCGCCCTCCTGCCTCTGGTGGTTTTGATGCAGGTAACATGAGAAGCATAGGCTGCCACGAGGATGTGCTGGCCAGCTTCAGACGAGGCCACCAGCAGTGCTCTTGCCAACTTCCCAGGTTTTTTCTGGTCATGTTGGCATATATTTTGTTGTTACTGCTTTAGGGAACAATTAGCCATTTGGTTCGATTTTGGTTGGGATTTGTGATTTGGGGTTCAATTTTGGAAAGGCCTTTAATTTGTGCTGGAATTTTGTTTGATCTTGGGCTGTCTCTGCAGGAGATGTGCTATAGCGATCCAGAAACTTGATAAAGGATAAGACAGGAGATGCGTGTGCTTGAGTAGAGGAAGCAAGCTGAAAAAGAATTAGGCAATGTATGGCTTTTAGCTTTGTTGGCTACATGTGTTCAAACATCTAGATAAGAGTTTTATGATATTTATGCTACATATATTTGCAATTGTGAATATATAGGTCATAAGGTGTGCTGTCCTATTTTGCATCATCTGGAACTCCACTACTGCAATGTTTTAAATCATGTGTGAGATGTGTGTCCTATATTTCATGCCTTAACAGCTAAAAAAATGGTGCTCTAACACTATTTTCAGGTGTCCTATTTTACATCATCCGTTTAAAATGTTCTAACGTAGGGTCCTAAACAGTAGAGATGGTATCGATGCTTGAGGTATCCGTTTCATCTCTAAATCTAGCTACCATGGTTTTTTGTATGACCGGCTGCCTTATTTAGATTGGATATCAACCAAGGTGGTTAATCTACAATCCCCTCTTCTTGCTAATTACAGTACTGTTAGTGTAAAAGGATTTGTCTCTTATTCCATGTTTTGAGCATTTGTCTCTTATTCCAGTCCTGTGTCAGGTTCCCTTCTTGCTTTATTGTTCCCGTTATCATTTCTTCAGTACAGCTCGACTGAAGGCAGAAGGGTTCAGCATGGAATTGTGCCAGTAAGGAGCGATGTAGGTAAGTGTGTTGCAGGAGTGTGTGCACCATTCATGTCTCATGGTAAGAAGATGCATACCTTAAGGTTGCTTTTGTCTGTATTACAAATGGCCTTGGGGTTTCATGTGCTGAAATCATAAGAACAATCAGTGAAACTAATTATATGGAAATGACAGATGTGTATGCATTTTTTTTTGGCATCTATAGCATGCTTCGTCTAGCCACTGAAGTTATATTGGTGTTTTCCACACAGACCATAGCTGTTGGAATGAATTTGCTTTGGTCTGCAAAACATACTTTATCTGGCCTGTAGGTCCAAGCACTAAAACTCAGCTGCTAATGATTTGTTTGCGCGGCACCTATCTATTCTTATTCCCATATCCGTGCCACTACAGTTGCCACACTTACGATAGATCCTATTGCGGTACAATTCTCTACAAAAAAACTGAAATGGGCGCGGCAATGCCGCGCGTGTGTGCGTGTAATTTGAATTTGGATTGTTTGAACTTGAAATTTGATTAAATGGCAGTGCCGCGCGTGTGTGGGTGAAATTTAAATTTGAATTATTTGAAATTGAAATTTGATTGAATGGTATGAACAGTTGGTTTTTTTTTGTTTGTGGTGGTGTGTTAAAAAAATCGCTTTTGGAAATACCCCATATTTTGCAGGAAATTGGGAAAACGAAGGGAGTCATACAATTTTGAATATTTTGTGTCGTATCTGATTTCTTTTTAACGTGCATGAAATACGAAAATTTGGAAGGCACATAAAAATTGAAAGCTTGATAATTAGACATCATTTTTTTTATGTGACCACTTCCACATAGTTGTCATTTTTTTTTGTGTGGATGTATGTGGAATTATTGTTTTACATTATTTACCATTTTTCCGGAGTTGTTTAATTAAGATGGGGTGATCTTTCTTTTTTGGAAAAGGAAGTTTTTTTTGTTTGGTTGTAGCATTTTTTTAATAGAAATAGGTAGCAATTTTCTTTGTGGGCATTTAGATTGGAAAATTCATTTTCTATCCTCACGGGTATAGTTCATTGGAAAATTTAAGTATCAGAATGGCTATATTCGGAAATTGTTCATATTTTTAAAGTATTGGAATTCAAAAAAGTGTGTGTTTTAAATATTGTGCAGATTTTACTTTTGTTGATCATTAATTCAGTACTATAATTAGAGTAAATGCATTTACACTATGTCCAAATATTTGGCAATTTTGAGTATTAAAAAATATTTGTATTTGGACACAAATAGGTAGCACGTATTTTTCTCATTATTTTGATATATTTTTAATATTTTTCTGGTGGGAAGTTTGTAAGCTATGGATTTTACAAATTTGACAGGTTTTCTGTTAAAAAAAAATCGGCTGACGTGTGGGCCCGTGGAGGATGACGTCATGATGACGTCATTTGTCATCTGCGGGCGGAGTGAGCACGACGGAGGACGGCGGCGCCGGCGGCGCGCCCGCTCGTTTTGGGACGCGCGTACGCTTGCCGGATGCGGCTTGACGCGCCGCGGCCGAACGTGGTCGCGCCGCTGCTTCGCGGTCGCCGGAGCGCCGCCGGCGTCGCAGAAAAGTAGCGGATGAAGGCGGGAACGGCGCCGGCGATTTCGCCGCCGATGCGGCCTCCCGGCACGCCGCGCTTGGGGAGGAGGTAGGGGCGGCGACGCAGATTCGGCCGTGGTCGGCGATTTGGAGGGGGAGGGTTGTGGCGGCCGTGCTCCGCGTCGGCGGCGCCGGCGACGCCGCGGTCGCACTGGAGAGGAGGAAGAAGGAAGGGGGGAGCTGCGTTGTAAGTTTTGCACGGAGGTCCTCAAGGTTTTGTGGAATTACAATGGAGTCCTTTGCGGGGGTTTCTTGCAAAAGGGACGCTGAGGCGCGACGTGGCGTCACGCCATTGGTAGAAAGTCGACATGCCGCGCCCTTGGTGAGAAATTTGATGCAAGTTTTTACTTCGTTTTTTTAGGGAATTAAAGTTGAAACTTAAACCTGGAGATCATTTGAAATGGAGCATAAATGAGTAGCATATGGAGAAATTCCATATTACGCAAAATAGGTGATTTAGTTCTCCCACATAAACATGATTGAAAGTTGTTTGAACATGCATGAATTTGATACAAACATAATGATCTCATTGTCGTGAACATCTTTGTATGTTATTCACATTTTTCTGATTTAAATAGAATTAGTTATGAATTTTGAAATTATAATACAAATTTCAGCGTTTTTTGCACTTATGAAATATTGAGAAGTGTAATTTTTATGTTTTTGTGTGAAAGAAATTTTTGAGATAATAGATTTTTTTATCCAAATCTCGGTATGTTGTTTGCGATATTTTGAATTGCAGAGCAGCAGATATGAATTATACAATTTTTGATATGTTTTGTAATTATGAAAATCCTCACAGTGGGACCCACATGGCGGTAGGCGGATAATTTCGGTGTATGTCGATATTTTTGAGCCCATGATATAAATGGGTATTTGTATTTTGCATATTTTTTTGCGATCGTTTTGATGAAATTTTTCAATTTTTTCTGGTGGACATAGCTGAAGCTACTGATTTCGCGGCATTTAGTAGTTTCGCAGAATGGTTTAAATACCGTAAAACAATATTTATAAAGTGTTTTAAATTATGTAAAGCATGTTGTACTTTAGAACTTGGTTTCTAAATATAGTGGTTTGGGAAATAATTGTAAAACAACTATTTCTCGCTATTTATAGGTGTGGTATTTTTATTTTGATATATTTAAGCTCATGGTATAAATGGTAGTCGTATTTAAATGATTTAGCAAACTTTATTTAAGTAGGATGGTTTGTACCAAATTGTTTTATTCGGTCTATCATATTGAATGATATCACTGATATTATTTATGTGGATTTTATTTGAGTATAGAAGAAATTTGTGAAATACATATTTTTGAAATGTCGTAAAAGTGTGAGCTGCAAATATTTAGCAATTTTATGACATAAGCAGTGAGCATTTTTGCTATGTGCATGCTCATATATTTCTCATATCTGTAAACATTGTTGTGTCAAAAAGTTAAATTTGGAAATGCCCACAGCCGAAAGTGGTTTAGAATTTAATGTATTGAATTTTAAAAAATAATTACATTTGTAAGTATTTGAAATTTTTAAATTGTTAATAGCGAGAATCATTTGTACGTAATTTCTTCTTTACATTTCTTAAATGCTATGGTTTGGAAGGCAGTTTTTTTTCCTATATTTGTGAATACCGCGGTGTAAATAATTGAAATTTGGAGGTGCGGACATTTGGAAGGTTTTCAGACTTTAATATGTTCAAATATGGTTTAATTTGGCCGTAATTTTCTTATTTAGCACCATATTCAGAGGAAGCCATATTTGTGAGTACCGTGGTGTAAATAATTGAAATCTGGAGATGTGAACATTCAGAGGGTTTTCGGATTTTAATATGTTCAAATATGGTATAGTTTTGCTGTAAATTTCTTATTTAGCATCATATTGAGAGGAAGTATATTATGGTTATATACAAATATTAACCAATGCGAGCAGTTATTTAAATTTGGAAATGGATGTATTGGAGAATATTTTTAGTGCTGAAAATTGTTGTAATTTTAAAAAAACTCACACTTGAAAATGGTTCAGATTTCCAAGTTTGTTCAAACTGTAAAGTTTTGCAGATTCTGGTATTTTTTACATCCGTAAAACGATCAGGTTTGGAAGACACTTCAAAATTTAAAGTATCCAAATTTGAAATTCCGTCGTATGCCGTAAATAGTTAGCATTTAATTTTGTGATCACTCTGATATATCGATGGATATATTTAAAGTCACCGATTTTGCAGCATTTAGTATATTTTGAAAACTGTTCAAACATCGTAGAACAATATCTATGAATCATTTTAAATTATTTGAAGCATGCTCTATTCTATTTTTGTGTTTTTTTCAAAAGAAGACTACAAAATTCATATTTTGTAAGATGGTGTGAAGGTGTCAAATGAGCTTTACGCATTTTCGGAAAATTCAAGGTTTGAAATAATTTGGAAAAGGTTCTAAAGTATTTGAAATGAGTAGTTTGATTTTTACAAATTGTTAGAAATTGGTCTAAATTTATTTGGAGTTGTATTTAGAAAGGTATAAAAGTTTTTAGAAAGAGAAAAAAACAGAACAGAAAGTAAGAAAAAAAAGGGCATGCGGGCTGCACAGCAGGCAGCCCAGCCCAGCAACGGGCCCGTCCCCGCAGCCCAGCCCACCGTGACGTCACGATGGCGTCACATGGCACGGAGCGGCCGCGGCGGCGTCGTCGACGGCGGCACTGCGCCACCGCGTTCTGGGACGCGCGAGCGCGCGCGACAGACACGGGGTGGCAGAAGGTGGCGGCGCTGCTGCGTATTGGTCGCCGGAGTGATGCCGGCGACGCGTGGACACGGCCACGGCCGCCAGGCGCGGCGGCGGTGATTCCCGCGCTTTGGCGGCGTCCCGGGACGCGTTCCGCGGCGAGGCGGTGGAGGGAGCGGCAGCGGAGGCCATGGTGGGCTCCGATACGAGCGAGGAGCAGCGTGGCGGCGGCGCGAGGCGTCGGCGGCGGCGACCTCGGAGTCGCGGGAGAGAGGGGAGAAGGTGGACGTGTGGACGTTTTGCAGAAAAGTCCTCCACCTTTGCTGTAATTCCAGGATAGTCCTTGCGCTCGTAAATTTGTGGTCTGCGGAGACATTTCACGGCTTGCGAGGGATATTTTTTAAATCCTGCATGGCGGCGTCGCTGGGCGGTCGGATCGGGAACGGACGGCCCAGATCCCGCGCGGTACTGTAGATACTGTTCATGCTACAGTACCGTGTGCGAATTGCTCGATCTGGGCCGTCCGATCACGATCGTACGGCTGAATTTGCAAGCGCGGAGAGGCCTCCAATCCCTTCCCCTTAATATATAGGTACAATGCATCTCTCAAACATTACAGATATCCAAGATTAATCAAGAAACACTACTCTGTAATACTGTAGAAGAATGCAGAGGAATGAGCGTACATACCGGGTTCTTGAGGTTGTAGCGCAAGAGGGCACGGAAGGCAAACATTGAAGCAAATTGGAGGTCCTTCTGGCTGACAGTGACAATCGGCCGTTCGTTCATCATTCAAAACATAACAACTAGGAACAATTTCATATTCTAGCTGGAGGAAGAGATCTCACTTTGGTCTTTGGGTGGCACTTGATCTTTTGCCCCGCCGGGAACTGCAGTCGTCGGAGGTGGCATCGTTGGCGGGAGAAAAAGGACCCCATCGTCGTCGTTCAACTGGTTCGACTGTCGTGTGTGGCAGGCCAAGAGATCAGAGCTATATACGGCACACGACAGAGGCGTGGGCGTGGCCCAGTGGTAGGAGTCAGAAGTGGCTGCTCCTCCCGCTCGAGTTCGAGCCCCCTGGGCGTCGTATTTTCGGGTGTCTCTGCGCGGTACGGTGCGTAGGCACTGTACCCGCAATTCTGTTGCTGAGTGCGCGCGCTGGCGCTCCACAGGGCTTTCTTAAAGCCGGGCCTAACAAGCCTATTTAAAAAAAAAAAAATACGGCACACGACGATCCGTGGGATGAGACCTATTCCGACAGGGAAACAGATAACTACGGATGGGGCTAGGCGACGTGCTGTCGTATTCAGCCCATCATCGCTCGATCAATTCGTCCCAGGCCCGGATCTTGTGGACGTGCTATACCGGGTTGGACGAAGTGTGCAAGGCCGGAAGTTGCTCGGGAGTATTTGTTTTGGGGAGAATTGGAGAAACAAAACTTGTTTGCGTGAAGTTTTGGGTTTACTAGTACTTGTTTTGGGTTTTGGTCATCTATGGAAGTAAATCACCAAATTGAGCAACACTTTAAGATATATACTAAATGGTCATATGGCATGCAGCAAGAATGATTATCCCGGCCACGGTGAGCGAGAATGGGTTAGGGAAACTTAAGAAAAAAATGCCACTTGCTTAACATTATTAAGAACATATGTGCTAAAAAAAATTAGATAACGCCGAGGAAAACCAGTAGCAGCAGTGAAAAGGATGGAGGGAAATAATATTTTATTTCTCATGGCTCTCCCACCCCTCCCACCCCACTCGGGCGACTACCATGGCGAGAAGATCTCTTCCTAGATCCAGCCGGGATTTGACTCCCGGATCAAGGTATGGAACCCCAAGATCCCTTCTCCGACCCTGCATCCATCGCTCATCGTCTGGATTTCTCCCCTGGTCACGCATTTCGGGCGAAAGTCCGGGACCACTTCGCAACTCCCGTCAACCCAATCTCATCATCCCATGGTTTTTCCTTGATCGTGTCCTTTGGCCGTGCTTGTTTCGATCTCAATCCGCTCAATGTTGGCCTATCCCTGTCGGCCTGTTTGGGTGCTGCTTACAATGAATTAAGAGTAATTCAGATCAAGGATCGTGTGTTCATGTTCGATGTTTGTTCTAAAGCAGTCGGTTTTCTGATTCTGAAATTAAGATCACATAGATGCAATGCATTTGTTTGTTACTTTGATCTATGGGGATCGGGTGGACCTAACTGGCAAAGAGAAGAATTACTGTGGTACAAAGAACAGGAAAAGGAATGGACCACTGTCCATCGGAGACATAAACAAGCTCCTGTTAGTACTCATTTTGCAAGTCCTAGGATACGTCCCACCACATCTTATCTCCAAGCTGCATCACATCAAGTTCATCGCCATCTCACGGGTGCGAATGCAATTCCACTTGCTGGACATGATACAAGAACTGCACAGGGATCTGATCCCAGATCGGAGGAACACGATCCACAGATCACGCCACCGGAATTAGCGGTTCCAGAGGCCAGTTTTCTAATTTCAAATTTGAGAAAAAACCAGAATATCCCGCCCATCCCGGAGCAAATTTCTGTTGCCAAGCGTACACATCCTCTCAGGAAGGAATATCGGCCGGTCACATGCGATCGTTGCCTAGGATTGGGCCATCGCAAAACGGCATGTACGAATCAAATCAGGTGCAGATATTGTCGCCATTATGGACATAAGATGGTTTCCTGTTTCCACAACCCTAACAAGAAATTTTTTGTTTGGAAACCAATCCAGAAAATCACGGAGTCTTCTCCAGCAAGTAATCGTCAGGCTACTCCTTCGCCCTTTATAAACAGCGTATCGCATGTTTCTGAAACACCTCTTGATCGATCTCCACAAACTCCAACCTCTCACACCATGGCGAACTACCCGTGCGATGTCCTCCCGCATGTGCCCGCGGGGATGACGGCGTTACCACCTGGTCCGCTGCGAACCCAGCGCGGCTACGTGGTTCTCGGTGGCCCTTCACCACGCATCTGCGACGACTGGGCTATCGCAACTCTCACCCCTGAGATCGCACCTGGTGATTTCAATCTCGCCATCGACACCATCGTGGGACATCTGCAGCAGCTTGGTCTCGAGGTTAGATCCACATCTCGTTGTGCAATGGGATCGGCACTGGTTCGGTTTGTTACTGTCACAGATAGAGATGCTGCCATTGAGCTTAGTCCTATGCATATCGGTGAAACAGTACTTAGGTTTGTTGCACAAGATCAGGGGATAAACCGTAGAGCCACTTTACTCACACATGATGTTTGGATTATGTTATTAAACCTGCCACAAGAATTCTGGGATTTTGAGAGTATTGTAAAAGCTTTTGTACCGTATGGGCGTTGCTTAGTTTGGAACGAAGATCAGACAAACCGTGCTAGAGTACTGGTCAAGATTAGAGCATACAATGTTGACACTTTACCTATGAGCTTAGTGGTGCTGAAAAATCTGACAGAGGATGGCAATACGGATTCATGGACATGCCCATTAGTGATTCTGTCTCGTAGGATGCTGGGTGGCTATGCTGGTGACGAGGATCCACTGCCACCTCACGGTGGTAACCCACATCCACTGCCAGGACCCTTTCAGGGTGGCTTTTGGCATGAACAAGCTATGCAACAAGATGATGCAGAGATGCAACAAGAGGCACCTGTCAATGCTGCACCCAATCATGCTGCACCTGCCGCAGTAGTGGATGAACCTGTTGTCCAGAATCAACTGCCAGCAACACCACCTTTACAGCCTGAAGCACACAATGAACCGGCAGAGGAAGACCCAATAAACACTTTCAAGAAACTCATTGCAGCTCTGGTGATCAATGCTGGCGAAATTATTCCGCAGCTTGGATCTGGGCATATCACAGGGGCCAGGTGTAACATCACTGAAAGTACAGGCACTGCAGGAACTATAAGAACATGCACACTGCAAATCAGTACAAGGTGCCCCAATGCCATTCAGCCGCAGCCACAAAACACAGAGGGTAGCTCATCAGTGCAGATCACAGAAATTAGTAGTGATGATGATAAGGTGACTCAGATACCTGTCCTCCCACAGACAGGGCGACGTGGTAAAAGGCAGAAAAAGGAACCGTTGAAGAATGTTCAGACAGTCAGACGCAGCGACAGAATTGCAAGTCTGGCGTTAGGTTTCAAGGACCAGAAAAGTGCAAGGGAAGCAGGAGAGTGTTCTCATGATGCAGGTAACCTGGAAGCCCGTTTTGAAGCAGCTGTGCTTGATGAAAATGAAGAACCACCACCGCACCTGCCCGTGGAAACACTTCAGGTTATTGGAGCAACTCACTGCAAGATGCCACCTACGGTGTTATCTGAAGCGGCTCTCAACAACATCAGTTCCGATGATAGCGACTGATTTCAGTGCTAAAACGACCATGGACAGGGTCTACTGCTGTCTAGTTATCCCTAGGTTAAGTTTTATCAAAAGAGCGTGTGATCTCTCATCTTTTCCTCTTTATCAGTGTGTCAATCATCGATTCTCTCCATGTAATAGTGATACCTTTATTATCAGCTTGAGTTATCTGAACACTTCCTACCTATTTACCTGCTACTTCCATCATGCATCTGTATCTATTGATCAAATCAAATCACGTGCATATGTTATATTCAGTTGCTGCCATGACTGCGTTAATATGAGCTCAGTACCTGTGCTCTGCTTTACCTCATACACAATAGTTTCCCAATGAATAGAGACTGGATATTTTTTAATTGGAATACTAGAGGTATTAATTCACAAGAGAGATGTGATGATTTAGCAAATAAAGTGAGTCAAAGCAATTGCAATGTGCTCTGCTTACAGGAAACAAAGAGAGAACATTTTGACTCCAATTACATTAGGAAATTCTGTCCACGTAGACTAAACCAATTTGCTTTTCAACCCTCGATTGGTAGCTCTGGAGGACTAATCACCATCTGGAATGGGCACCATTTTACTGGTTCAGTGGTTAGTCAGGATAAATTTGAAATCACTGTCAGGTTGGTATGCAATTACAGTGCCAGAGTAATTCATGTGACAAACATCTATGCACCTTGCACCAATGAGGGCAGGCAGGAATTTGTGGACTGGTTCCAACAACTTGATACTTCACAGTATGAACACTGGATCATTATGGGTGATTTCAACATGATCAGAAGCAATGAAGACAGAAATAGAAGTGGGGGCAATATCAGTAGCATGTTGCTTTTTAATACAATTATCCAGATACATGACCTAGAAGAAATACCTCTGAAAGGCAGATCGTACACCTGGAGCAATATGCAGAGTGTACCACTTCTGGAAAAGCTTGACTGGATATTTACATCTCACGCATGGACTACGGTGTTCCCAAATACTGTGGCAACACCTTTGAGGAGTATTCAGATTTGAGGAGTATTGGCTTGAATTTGCTGATTTCAAAGAAACAGTGGAGAAAAATTGGCAGCATATGGGGGTATACAAAAACCCAGCTCAAGATATTACAGCAAGATTTAAGTCACTCCGATATGGTGTTAAAAAATGGAGTAAAACACTATCTAATCTCTCTCTGATCATTGACAATTGCAATTATGTGCTAGCCATGATGGATGGATTGGAAGAACAAAGAACACTGTCCACTCCTGAAAAGAATTTTACTGCTGCACTTAAGGTACATCTATACAAGTTGCTGGAAGCCAAGAGACTATACTGGAGAAAAAGAGCAAATATTAGGTGGGCCAAACTGGGAGATGAAAACACAAATTTTTCCATGCAATAGCCACCAGAAATTACAGGAGTAATAAAATTGCAGTGCTTATGGATGAAAATGGTAATGCAGTAACTGAACATGAACAGAAAGCAGCTTTACTATGGAATGCTTTCAATAATAGGCTGGGAAAAACTGAGAACTCTGTTATGGAATATGATCTAAGCACTCTGATCACTCCACAAGACCTCAGTAATATGGAAGCACCATTCAGCAAAGAAGAAATTGACGATATCATCAAACACATGCCATTGGACAAGTCACCTGGACCGGATGGGTTTAATGGTCTATTCATGAAAAAATTCTGGTATCATATTAAAGAGCAGTTCTATGGATTATGTAACAGTTTTTACTCCGGAAATCTAGATCTGACAAGCATAAACTCAGCATATATTACACTGATACCCAAAATTCAGAACCCAGAAACCCCTGCTGATTTTAGGCCCATGTCATTGGTTAGTATGAGCCTGAAAATTATCACAAAATTGTTAGCAAATAGAGTGCAGAAGCTGATTATACCATTACTGCACCAGAATCAATACGGTTTCATTAAAACAAAATCGATTCATGACTGTATCTCTTGGGCATTCGAATATTTACATCTCTGTCATCAGTCCAAGAAGGAAATTGTGATCATCAAGATAGATTTCGAAAAGGCATTCGACATGATAGAGCACAGTGCTATACTTGATATGCTCAAACACCTAGGGTTTGGTACAAAATATCTGGGATGGATCCAAAATATTCTGCAAACTGCAACCACATCGGTTATTCTGAATGGGGTTCCAGGTAAAACAATCAAATGCAGAAGAGGAGTGAGACAAGGTGATCCATTATCCCCCCTACTGTTTGTATCAACTGCTGAATTACTACAAATAGCTGTTAATGATGCTTGGCAACATGGTATGATCAACCTTCCCTTGGATAATCACTATGGGCAGAAATATCCTATACTTCAGTACGCAGACGATACATTGATTATTATACCAGCAGACAGTACACAAATTGGTAATTTAAAAGCAATATTGCAGTCGTTCTCCAACTCCACCGGGCTCAAGATCAACTATCACAAAACATCAATGGTCCCAATAAATACACCAGCTGAGAAAACTGAGGAATTGGCACAACTGCTTGGATGTAAAATTGAGGCAATGCCATTTACTTACCTGGGGCTCCCAATGGGCACAACTAGACCCAGGGTGGAAGATCTAATGCCAACGATTTGTAAATTGGATAAAAGGCTTTCGGGTATCTCAAACTTACTATCATATTGCTCTAGACTGGTAGTGATTAAATCCATCATTGCAGCTATGCCAAATCATATCATGTGTGCACTAAAGGTACATTATACACACACAGATCATATGGAAAAAATAATGAGGATATTTCTATGGCATGGGAAAGATATTGAAAGAAAAGGCAGCTGCTTGATAAAATGGGACAAGGTATGTCGCCCGAAAAATGCTGGGGGTTTGGGAGTTCTGAAGCTCAGAGACCATAACAAAGCACTTCTGATGAAAAACCTATACAAGTTTTATAATCAGCATGATATCCCCTGGGTAAATCTATTGTGGAAGGCACACTATGATAATAATACTATACCAATCACCAATGGTAGGAAAGGATCGTTCTGGTGGAGGAACTGTCTCTCTTTCTTAGAGGATTTCAGGACCATTACCACATGTGTTCCTGCTGATGGAGCAACAGCTTACCTTTGGTACGATAAATGGACAGAGACTTCATTGGCTATCAAATTCCCTGAACTGTACTCTTTTGCTAAGGACAAATTGATCACGGTAAAGAAGGCAAAAATAATGATCACTGACAGACTACAAGATATGTTCTTCCTGCCATTGTCTATGGTTGCATACAATCAGTGCAATGAATTGATCCAAATGCTTGCTGACATACAAAGTGACAGAGATAGGGATTTATGGAAATTTCAGTGGAACAGCCCAGTTTACTCAACCAGGAAAGTTTACTTAGAACTCAACAAATATCCTGAAGCACATGTGATATTCAAGTGGATTTGGAAATCACCTTGCCTCCCAAAGCATAAGTTCTTTTTCTGGTTAATGATACAAGACCGAGTGAACACCAGGGATTTACTCACTAGAAAAAATTTCCATGTGGAATCTAAATCATGTGTATTATGTGATGCGTCTGTGCTAGAGACGATGCCCCACCTATTTTTCTCATGCGCTTTCAGTGTGGAATTCTGGGAGAAACTTGGAGAAACCTGGGATATGAACTTACAACTCAATGCAATGATCATGGAAGCCAAAAACAGATCGACTAACAATTTCTTCAAGATTGCAATGATGGCTGGTTGCTGGAGTTTATGGAACCATAGAAACAAAATTATTTTTGATAATGAGCAGAGGAGCATGAATACCTGCTATAACTTCTTCAAATCAGCTATCGAAGACATCAGACACAGGGTTAAACCCAGTCTGAAAGAAGGCATGCAGACATGGATAGATAGTTTGTAATTTTCTTATATGAACTTCGGATTGTTTGTAAATATTTACATTTGATAATTAAATGAAAATTTGACGCTGTGGGGGCCTTCCCCACAGTTTTGAGCGTAAAAAAAAAAAGGATGGAGGGAACATACTTAAAATTATTGGGCATTTCACCAGAGCGCTTTGCGTTACGGTAAAAACTAATTGGGAACGACCACTGATAGTAGAAGGCCGACGAGGTTCACCTGATGTACTCACTAGGCTGGCGACGGAGCAGCCGTCGTGCACCTTTCCTATTTTGTATAACATATCTACAAAGAAGTCTGGATCTAGTCAATGTCGTAGGACCTTGTTAGTTAGTGCATAAAAAGTTAAGGAGGGTGAACTGATCAGTAGTACGAAATCTAGTGATGCAGAAGTTAAGTTCCGAAAACGCTGAGCAAAAGACAATAAATATCTTGTTAGGATGGTTTTGTTATAGGCTTCCTTTTCAGCTCAAATTCAAAATTCACGCTATGCACGGAGGACGTTCCATGATTTGTAGTGCGTGGTGTTTGCCGGTTTCCGTAAGTTAACCGTGTGATGTATGGTTTTTCGATCTGGTTCCATAATTAACATGATCAACTCTTTTCTTTTATAATGCAACTGGGGCTCCCCGCCCTTGTCGAGGTTTTCGTAAAAAAATCACCTCGTGTGTAGCTCAACTAAAAAAAGCATCACACCACACCGCCCCTAAACAATCAAAAAATACATCGCACGGTCTAAAACAATCCATAGGGACTAAAGGTACAAGCTTTTCACGTGTGATTTTCCTAATTTTGTAGACAACTCACTAGTCAACGGATGAGCAGGAGAAAGTACAACCCGCTAGACAGCACATGAGAAATAATTTCAGTCTCAAGAATTTTTCAGAAAAATCCAATAAATCAAATACACTGTAACTATTCTAGAAATTTAATTTTTAATAATTACTATTGAAATTTGATAGTTTTTATTACAAAATAGAAAGTCTGAAAATTATAAAAACTATCCGTAAATAACTTATGAATGCTTTATATTATCTGGAAGAACTTTTTAGAGCATTACACTCCTGACATAGCATGTCCAAAGTATAGTGAATCTTGAAAAAACAAATCATAATTTCTCGAAAGTTTCTGAATTAATCAAATACAGTAGTGCGGGTACTACTGTAGTCAAGTTTTACTTCATCGGATGAAAAGTCAAAAGAATTTAACTTCTAGAGGAGAGGACAAGTGAGGCAGTCTAATGACTAAGAACTTTGTATCTGCTCGGAACTATCAGTAGATGATTTCATGACTGCTCATGTATAATGTGCATCTTAGTATTAACATATTATCCTTTATCCACAAAATGATGTACTAAGGGCATAAGGATAACGTACAACTGAATTCAATACAAATTAGGAGTACCCAGTATGGTACGACGTAATACACTATTTTTCACATTCCATCCATCATGAATCATACCAGAGAACTACGTATAATCATGTCCCTACATTTATATGTGAGCTCACCCACGGTACACAGCACCTGCTCAAGCCGAAAAACAACTAAATGTTGAATAGATACCAGCTAACCTTCTTGTCAGGGCAATGGCAGCAGTCGTAGATGTGGTAAATGAGGCCACAATTGCACCTGGCGCTGTAACTATCATAGACACATCCACCCATTATCCGCGATGATATACCGATATCTAGGTGGTACTGCCAAAGACAATTGTGATGGAACCATACGATCGTGTCGCTGGTAGTGGTAGGCATCGACCTGTAGCTGCTAGTCATGCTCCTTGAAAGGTATAAATCGCCCTTCGGGATACCCTGAATTGTTTTGATATCAAGTAATATAGTATTACCTCCGATGGTTGTTACTGGGGCAAATTTTCGCATGACAAGATCAGCTAGTTTGTAAACCAGTAGAGTGTTTTTATTACTCCCCAAACCAAACACTAGGATCTCCAATTCACATTCGGCTAGATCGAAGAAGCCGAGACATTTGCCTTCCGGGCACGTGGCGAACAAAGTGGGTGGCATTAAAGAAGGCGACATCGTCATGCCATGTTCATGGAAAGGTGGATCGAGTTGCAGAATCTGTTGTCCGCCGCTACATGTGGTGGATGCTCCAAGATATATATCTTCCCTTGAAATGATATTAGCTTGGAGAAGAGTGGGAGGTTCCAAGTTGAAACACTCCAATGCTTATCATTGGTGGTAGCGAAAAATACATACCTCAAATAGTGATGCACGATCATGACCGTGGTCGTCCCATCTACGCTCACGCTCACGGATGCAACAAAGTCGAGAGGCACCCAAGCATATCGCCCCATATCAGGAACCATCGCCCAGTAGGATTCCAAGAGGGGCATGAGAGGAGGGAGCTTCACGACGTCACCGGTGAAGGGGTGAATGAGCAAGACCATGGCGTCAACGTCTCGACGGTCCTCCGACTGCAAGAGAAGGAGGCCATCGACCGACACAAGGACACGGTGGCTAGTCAAGAGCGGGAGCCGGACGCGGACAAAGGATCCGTTGGAGGGATTGAAGAAGCGTTTCTTGCCGTCAGCCGGGTGGACATCGTGGCCCTCGGGGAGTATCATCCACTGGCGCGGGTGGAACCGTGGATCGACGATGCCACGCCCCCGTGGGCAGACCGTGCTAGAGCGCCACTCCGTGCACACGGCGCGGAACCGGACGTAGTCCAGCAGGTCCCCGGCCAGCACCCGCCAGCCGACCAGTCCGATCAAATCCATGGGAAGAGAAGACCAGGGTGGAGCCACGTCGCCGGAGTTGGCTGCGGCGATGGCCGGACGGCCGCTGCGATTTGCCGACGGAGGCATGTCGATTGTCGATCGATCTATCTGGCGGCGATCACGGCTCTGCCTCCCGCAAGTCGACTCGGTAACGAATTTACTGGGCTGGGCTGGGTTATCCATAAGCTGATGGGCTTCGGGCCTATATTGTATCAGCTCCCTCTCACAGGTGCGTGGGTAGGACAAGAAAAAAAAGCGGCCGCCGGCGAGAGAGACGGGGAAGAAAGGTGCGGTCTTTGCCTAAAAACTCCAGCGGCGGAGGCGCATCCAAGGAGGCCACCGCCTATATGCCAGCTTGAATCCTCCTCGTCTCTCTCGATCGCCATTTTCCCCTCTTGGACGCAAGGGGAACGGAGATTCGTCCTCCGCCGGCCGGCCGGGATGCACGCCGCCTCGTGGAGCAAGAGCCTGCCCGGCCTCCGGGCCAGCTCATCGCCGCGGCGTCGTTCCACTCCACGCCCGTCGCGCACGCCAAGTGGAAGTCCAAGTGGGATTGCAAGGTCTGCCCGCCTTGAATTCCCCTTTTCTTCCTCGTTTCAATTGCAGCAGGGAGTTCTCTTCCTCTGTAGGATGATTAATTCTGTTTGCTGAGTTCATGAATGGATCACCATGCGTGACATGTGCTTAGACACGCCACAGGAACAGCTATGGGGATATCTATTGGCAATTGTTACTAGTAGCTTTCGATAGATGCTCTAGCAAATATTCAGTTGTAAGCTCTAGCGATGCCCAGCCTGTTGGATTTTGTGTTGGTAGGTACTTTCATACCGCTGCTCCCGATAGATGCTTATTATGCAACATACAGTTTTGGATTTTGAAACTAAGCATCTGAACACGATTCTTGGAGCAGTATTACGCACATAAATTCCCAATTCTGAATATTGAACCACCAACATCTTGATTGCATATGGTTGGTGAGTTTCAGTGTTACACATTTGGCTTGTGCTTAAACAATAAACTTGCTGTATCCTGATTTCAGTCACCATTTCAAGTAGTTATAACATGTGAAGCAGCGGGATACATGACCTTTAATTTTTCTTTGCCTCAGTAGGGTTAAAATATGCTTTACAAGTTGCAGTATGACTTTTGTTCTTATTTTTTTCGTAGATCTATACCTAATATACTAAAATTAGTTTCCTGCTGCCAATTCTCTATGCAGCATGAGCATGGAGAACGGAAGCTATCTAAGGTATGTCTACTGTTATCTGATTTGGGAACATGAGCATCGCCAATAGAAAACGTTCTTCAAGTCCAGAGGCTCAAATCAGGAGTTAAACTTGATGCCACAATTATATAGCTAGTTACTAAGGAATTATATAGTTAGATGCCACAGTTCAGTAGTAAGATGTATTTATGAGATTATGCTTCGGATATTTGCATACGCATGCAACTAAAAAGACTTGATAATATTAATGTTTTTCTGGAAACTTGATGTCACAGTTTCAAAATGAAATTGAGCAGCTTTAGTTGTGTTATCATTCGTTTTTCTGCCATGTGATTTTTAGCCAAACCAAATTCGATTCATCGCGTGGAGAGTAAAATTGTTATATGACTTGCACTTGGAAACTGCCTTACTATTATTAGGTAGCATTCGACAATGGATCTTTTAAAATAGTTCTCATGGGTATTAATTCTTAACAGAAATGTGAGAGATATATTGTTCGTCAAAAACGAGCAGAAGGAAAGAAGGCCCTAAAAAATTACCTTCTATATGGAAAGTCATCACCTCTTCTACAGGTGAAATTTCTATTTGAGGTTTCATTTGAACTTCCTTATCCTTCCTCGCCGGGATAACTAAGGCCTACAAGGATAAGAGTTTGCAACAATAGCCACCATCCATTTTTTTTGATATGGTATCTCAAGTTTGTGATGCACTTGTGTTCCCTCCAGGATGGAAGTGTGGGCAGCTTTGCTAATTCGCATGATCTGCCACGGTTCCAAACCTTCAGAAAAAGACCTCAGGATCACAGTTCAGCAAAATCTGGACAAGGAGTACACCATCAAAGAAAGCGTATGATTCCCTCTTAGCACAATGATGCATTTTTTGCTTTTTGGTGCAATGCTTCCTTGAAATATCAGTGTGGTCCTTTAGCATTTCCGAACTGTTATGTGTAGTTTTTATATCAGTCAAGTGGTCCCATAGGATTTCTATTAAGCTGTTTGCATGTCTGCTATTGCCTTTCTGTATGTCTTGTATAGTACATATGAGGATAGGATTTATTTAATTGGAAACTACGCGAGAATATACTGCCAAGCAACTGCTACAACTCAACTACATGGGTCCGGAATATATGGCATTACATTATGTGGTTTCCTATTTCGTTACAGTCCTTTGTTGAACTTTCACGGGTTATATAGCATTGATTTGTGTCGTGCAGCATACAGATCACTTCAAGTAGCTTTCATACCGTAAAAATGGCACTTAGACGCATGTTCTTATTTGCAGAAAAGAGGGACAAGGCGAAGTTCTATAACTTTTTCTACGAGACACGTCATGTGAATCCTGAAAATATTTTCGAAACTATCTTTGGTGAGGACCGTGGTTTTACTTGGTCCAACATGTCATGGGAGGATTTTCACTTCAGAGATTCATCGTCTGGATTCAGACGGGCCGGTGAATCACGAAGACAAAGGGTTGTAAGCACAGTGAAGACGAAAGCGACGACGACGACATCTCTGAAACAGCCGGCGTCGGCTCACATGCACAGGGTCACCCTTGGATTACCACCATGTGGTCCTCTAACCCTAGATGATGTCAAAACAGCGTGAGTTTACCCTTTGGCATTGCTCCTCAAATGTTGCTTGTATGGCACTGTTACAAATTTTAGCAGTCCTATGGTGTTCACCTGGATTACTTATGGTGTTCTTGTGGTGTTCTTGCAGTTCCGCACATCTGCTCTCAGGTGGCACCCTGACAAGCACCCGGGCTCTTCACAGGTAAACCAGTTCAGTTCTTGTGCGATTTAAACAACAGCACACACCGCTGCAAACTGTCAGTCTTAGATCCATGTGCGAAGATGCAGATGTTCACAGAGGATGTGCTGTTTACATATGTGTGTAGGCCGTTGCCGAGGAGAAGTTTAAGCTCTGCGTCAACGCGTATAACTCACTCTGCACCGTCCTCAAGGCCGCCTAACCCTACTGTTGGTTCCATGGATGGTGTTTCGCAGCTTGCCAACAACAATGTCAGCTGGATGCTGACCTGGAACGCAGGAACCGTTTCATCTGTTGCCAGCATGATGAACTGGAAGCTCCCAGGAGAGCTTTCCATGGATCAGTTGTTTCTTTTCTTCAGCGTTCATTTGATGATATTGTAGCCAATATATCAATCAACCTCCAGCGACATGGAAGGAGGCTGTGTTGTAACAGTTGTAGTAGATGTGAACCATGGATTCATTCCATTTTAATTTCTAAGAGAGAAATAAAAAGAACTTGTCTGAACACAATTATGATGAATTGATGGGGGATCCCTGTGACCCACATAAGTTGAGTGAAATCTTCCTTGATTTCGAGTCCTGTATACTACAGTACTATATGTTTCTGCTTACACAAGATATGTGATGTGATGAGCCAATTGTGTCTCAAGGATGTGGTGTCACATCGGTGTTATGATTAGGCCAAGTGCAAAGCTAGAGCTGGTCGGAATCATGATGTTGGTAGCACCAAGCAAGATCTCACTGACAATTAATGTGGGCAACATCGATTAGTAACTCTGAACATTCTGGCACTAAAAACACAACACATTCGATTCAGTTCTTGGTGAGCAGAAGAGAATCGATTCAGTTATGGTGACAGCATCAGAACAACGATTCAGAAGCTAATAATAATGCTAGAGCTAGAAGCAGAGGATGGCACGGCGGCTGCGACGGAGAATGCGAATGTGGCGATGAGGAAGGCGAAGTGCACCGCCCAGCTGCGCCTGAACTTGGCGAGGTAGCTCTCGTGCGGCTCCTGGTAGGGCACCTCCACGTCGCCGCCGCCACCACCTCGCCCGCCGACTTGAGCATCCGCAGCCGGTCCGCCGCCAGCGCCAGCGTCAGCTTGTGGCACCGCCGCTGGTACCTGCAATTCACCAAGATCAGCCAAGCTTCAAGCCATCCGGAAGCAAGCGAATGAATGGAGCGAAGGGACGGACCGGAAGCCGTTGAGGCAGCGGAGGTGGTGCGCGACGGCGGCGTAGAATGCGAGGTGGGCCAGCGAGAGCAAGCCCGCGGGCGCCCAGAGGTGGCGGCACTGGAGCCGCGCGGGCGGCGAGGTGGCGACGGCGGAGAGGACGACGGAGAGGACGAGGAGGAAGGCGAGGAAGAGGCGCCAGAGCTCCTGCTTCTGCGCGTCGGCGGACCGCTTCTTCTCCACGTCTTGTCGAAGTGCAGCTGGATGACGGCGCCCAGCGCCTGCGCCGCCGCGTCCCGCGCCACCACGTCCACGCCGCCGCCCCCGTGTAGGAGGACGGAGGGAGCGCGGACTCGCGCGGCATTCCGGTCACCAGCCGGTGGTGCTGCTGCCGATCCATCGATGCAGATTCTTTGGTTTCTTTTGCTGCTGGGTGTGAGTTGACTGGGAGTATTTTACGAGCTGGAGCGGGCTACTGAGCTGAATGAGTGAAATGGCTTCTCCTTACGCCATGAGTGAGCAACCAAGAAACAACAGAAGGTAGGTGAAAAACAGCATTGGATGCTTCTTCTCCATTTCGTTTTAACCATTTTGTCGAAGAAGATGGATGAAAATGAGCACGAGAGTGGAGACAGGGGGGGCACGTGGTGAAGCATCTATGTGAGCAGTGGCGTCCGTCGACGTGTACTGATGCGTGTATACTGTTCACGTAATTACGTATGTACGTACATGCTGGTTTGTCTCTTCCTCCCCTTTGCCAAACTAGACCAAAATAAAGAAATTTGTGAATCCCTCAAACCATTCATCCAAATAAGCCAAAAAAAAACCAGTAATTCGTTGTTCATCTCAAGTCGTGAAAGAGTAAGTTACTCTCCAACAAACCACTGCCCGCTTAAAAATGTTTTGGACAAATCTATCAAAATATTAATCGACAAAGGCTAAAATATTCCCGTGAAGTGTATTCTTTATGTATACTAGTTGAATGCCCGTGCGTTGCTACGGATAATGTTCTTACATAATATTTTGTCAATACATGTGAAAAGTCATGTGTAAAAACAAGACATCATTTTGGATATAAAAAACAATAAGATTCCACTTCAGTTAAAGTGTATATCAGACAAAAAGTATAATTTGATATTATTCGAGCATGAAAATAGCACCCTACTAATATGATCTACTCATTGATCTGGTTGAAGAAATCAAGGAACTGCAAAAAGGTTTTGAAGACCACGAGGTTAGGCACGTGCGACGATCGGCAAATAAGGTTGCGCACGCTTTAGCTAAAGAGGGCTGCGGGAATAAAACTTGTAATTCTTGGGTGGATGCACCACCGGAGTTTATCGTGAACTGTTTGGCATCTGATATGCCGGTTGATTAATAAAGAGGCAGCCATTTAAATCTCAAAAAACAATACTCATTGATCCTAGTTAGATATTGTCGTATAATTTCATGGATGTTGCCTCGCGCTTCATTTTCTTCGTATTTGAGCAAGTGTAGCAAAAAATTCTTCCTCAACTTAAAACGATCCTACACAAATAGTAATTGTCATTAGCTTGAATATTTCATGTAGAAATAATAAAAATGTGCAATGTAAAAACACCGTGCATACTGGATGAAGGAGACAAATATGTCTAAATTAGCTTTTTATGAGCGGTGTCTCTCTAGCTTTTTTGTAAAAAAAAGGAAGACAAGCATCACTCTCTTGCTCTATCCGTTGACATCGGTCCCCCGTCCCCCATTCGCAATTTCTCACTCCTCACTCCCATCTTCTTCCACGGGCCGAACCACCGATCCCCATGCTCCTCTCCATTGCCTCGCCGGCGCCCCCAGCCGACGATTGGGGGACGCAGCTCTCGCTCCTGGCCCTCGCGTACGAGAACCTGGAGGACATCTTCTGTTGAATATATGAGCAATTTTCCACATGATTTAATCCATAGAAACAGTAGATAAAACATGGCTAGAGAAATAAGAATTAGACTAGTCATGCAATCTAACAGAAAGTACGCATAAAGCAATTGTACGCATACTGCTAAAAACAAAGTCTGAAACAGGATAGGGTCACATACGGGCCAGTGGAGGACGACCCGTTCGCGTTGGCTGATGAAGACATGTTGCCGAAGAGGACGTCGACGTCAGGGAAGAAGTCGTCGGAGTCCGTGATGGAGAAGAAGCCAGTAGTCGCGTGATGACGCTCCCCAAAAACCTTATCGCCTCTCTCCCGTACAGGATCGCGAGAGACGGGGTTCCGGAGGCCTACTGTTCCGTCACGCGGTGCACGCCGCGGAACGGAATGAGGAAGACTTGATCGGCGACGCAGTGCTCGAGAACCAAGAGGCAGGCGCATGAGACGTGGCTGTGTTGCGGTGTGTCTAAGGAGAGGAGCGACCTCTCTTTTGTAGACACAGCAGGAGGAGGCGAACAAGCACCCGCTGGAGAGGAAACGAACAGACAGGAGGCGAAATGAACAGCCAACGCCCGTTAGCATTCATCTCCACTTAATGCAGACGTTTCCATTCTCCATTAGTGTAGCGTTTCACTCTCCATTAGTGCAAAATGTTTCAGCTTCGTGCAACCGTCCATATTCATGTTCGTCCATTCTGACGAGGCGAGGCGGGCGGCGGAGGAGGAGGAGCACGCGTGGGGCTCTCTCCTATTCTCTCCTAGTCTCATGCTCGTACAAGTGCTAGAAGAGCTCACCTTATAAAGTGGGGCAACTCTCTCTAAACTAGCAATGTGGGACTAAACATTTGTCCCACCTCTTGCCATGTATGAATGGCCACATGGGCCTCTAGAATTTTCAGGAATTATGGAAATGATTTGTGGGCCAAAATTCCAGCATCTTCCTCCCCATGTCGAGCCCGGCGGCACTCGCCCGTGCCTACCTCAACTGCGCCTCCTTCCTCCTCCGGCCTGCCTGGCCCGGCGGCGCTCGCCGTGGAATTCGGTAAGCTCCTCACTGTCGGCTGCTCTCCCACGGCCTATGGCCCCCATATTCCCACCGCCTGCTCCCCACGCCCCTCCCGCTCCTAACGCTGCTAGCTTGTTCCACGCAGAAACTTCTGTCCATCGCCGCCTTGCTCCCATGACCGGACCTCCGGCGCTGAACCCTTGACCTATGGCGCCTCTCCCTTGTCCTTCGGCCCTCTGAACTCTCACGTGATGGCGCATGTCGATCCAGACCTCCGCAGCCTTGCGCGAGGCCGACGATGGGGCGTCTTGCTGATGCCACCCCTGTGCCGCGCTACGCCGCAGCGGCAGACGCCGATCCGGGAGCAGCATTGAGGATGGGATCGGTGGCGGCAGAGACATTGGCGAGGGTTCAAACGTTGTCACTGATTCGTCCTGGTTCCGGATTGATGCCGCTGGTGAGAGGAAACACAATAGGTAATCCCTATTTATATTGGTACATGACAATTACATATGATTTCATATTGGTAGGAGTCGTATAAAAGAATATCTCTGGTTGCCTTTTTTTTTATTTGATTTGGCTACTGCAATCTAGGATAATCTTAATAGAATTAATTGTTTGTTAGTTATAATGGTCCTTGGTTGTTGTGCAGGGTGCTCACAGAGTTCATGTATGGAAAGTAGCAATCTCATGTTGTGCCGGGTTTGAGAGCCGACTGAGGTGCAGGGGCGGAGACAGGGAGGGCTAGCAGGGGCTAGACCCCCCCCCCCCCCCCCAATGGATCGCCCCCCTCAACATATTACAGTAGCTATACAGCGGCTAGTATACGTATGTACGTGCGCTAATGACAGATTAAATTAGCCCGTGTCTAGTTTATTCAGTTGTACGAACGAAAGCCCACCAGCCCATATCCCGATCGTGGCCTTGTTTTCCTGGATCAAAACTAGCTCTACATCTGGCCATACCGCTTCAGCCCAGAGAATTACTACTAGATTGATCTACAATCGATCGTACCTCCCGCTGTTAACTGCCTGCTGCTCGCCGCGTCGCCGCCTCCATACGCCACCACGCCGGGAGATCAGAGCAGACCGGTGCTAGCCGCCCGCTGCCTCCATGCTCCAGACGGCACACGCCGGCAGATCGGAACAGGATACGGCCTGGGCTAGCAACTATGGCAGCTAGCCAGCTACCTCGTCGTCTGTGCGATCTGTGATGTGTATTTCTATACCTACGTATGTTGTGTATTAATATTATTACAATTCAATTCATAGATGCTACTAGTTAGTTATTTTTGTTGGATTGACTAGAAATTATATGTAAATTTGTATACTACCATTGAGTTGAAAGACAGAAACAAGAGAAGAATTGAAAATACAATTCACCCTTCAAAAACTTATGATTCAAAAATAAAGAGAAAGACACCTTGTAAAAAAATGAAGAGAAAGACACCCAAACAGACCAACGATTTGTTACATTGTCATTTTGTATATTCATGCCATACGCAATATATCATATATCATTACGGTACAGAAAAAATTCCTCTATGTCAGTTTTGTGGTTGTCCTCCTCCTCGCCCCCCCCCCCCCCCCCCCCCCCCCCCCTATGGTCAAATCCTGGCTCCGCCCCTGCTGAGGTGGATGTCCGAAGGAGCAAGGTATGACGAATCGGACGAGGGATTGATTTTTCTCCACCCTCCAGTGTTATCATCATGTGATACTTTGCGTTAATATTTATCATTCGGCAACCGTTCTGTCATGCCACCAAAATGTGTTTATATGATTATTAACGATTGTGACGGTGTGCAGACTTATAAGGTTCTCCTGTTTGCTTTCAGGGTTTTACTTATGCGTGTTCAGTGGCAAGATGATCTGGGGATTAGCTTCCCATCGATGTTGCTGATCCCTGTCAGGTTCATTGACTTGGATATGGTGTTGTGATTAATCTGCACATGAGTGAAGGGAGTGTCCTCGCCTCTCATTTTTCTGCTCAATCTGATGGTACCTTGGAGAAGGCTTGCTGGGCTGCTTCTGATCACCATGTGCTTTGTTCTACTCAGGTTTGTCTCTGGAACTTTGAATAAATATAGGCCATTTATATTAGAATAAGGCAAGCTTCTGTCAATTCTAAACTGAATAGTTCCTTTTCCATGTTAAGAAGATTAATAGCTAAACTGAAGACAACCAATAGCTAAACTGAACCGTACTATCAATTCTGAAGTTTAGCTGCTGTTTTACAGTGATTAGTGCTATTTCTGAGAAGAAACCTTCAGTAGCATGTCTTCACGTTCCACCGAAAGAGCTAGCTAGGTCGCTGGAAACCATCAGCTTACGTGATGTGCTGTTCGTATATGAAATTTGGCCAAATCCTTATGTGCTTGAAGTTGAAGGCAATGGTAAGTCAAATTCTTCTCTCGGTATCTCATTTGACCTGTAGAAAATAAACAAAAGACTATATATAAATATTTCATAATTTAAAAATACAAAGTATGAGTAGTTGAGTACTTGAAGTATATATGTACGTGTGAAATAACTGACCTATTTAGTAAGGACCTCTTTAAAGACGATGTTGGTCGTGTAAGTTCCATCAGTATGTAGGGTTCTCTTCTCTTTATCCTTTGTAGGTGGGACAGCGAGAATCTTAACGTTTTTTCTGGCTATAGCTCTAGAAAGAGCGACGTACAATTGCCCATGAGAGAACACAGGCTCTGGCAAGTAGATACCGACATTAGGAATAGTCTGCCCCTGTGCCTTGTTGACTGTCATGGCGAAGCTGAGCCGAATAGGAATTTGTTTTCTCTTAAACTGGAAAGGGAACATCTCATCATCTGAGGGGCAAAGGGGGATCCTCGGCAAGAAAATCCTTTTCCCAGCATGTAGCCCCAGCACAATTTCTGCATCGATGACGTTCCTCTGAAATCCACGGACTACCAGCCTCGTTCTGTTGCAAAGTCCGTTTGCCGGGTCAATGTTTCTGAGCAATATAATCGGACAGTTAATCTTGAGCTTCAACTCATGCGGTGGCAGCCCATTAGGCGTTAAAGAGTTAAGGAACTCAGACGGATAGTAGTTGTATGGGTCGTCCACGGCAGAGTCAAAGCTATGGTAGATCATCTCATCCCCCTGAAACCTATCGGTCATCTTCATATTAATCCAATCGACACATTCATTTCGTGTCGTCAAGATAGCTCTAGAGGTGATGTAGTTTGGGTCTGCCATGTTTGCACTGAGACTGGGAAACACATAGTTTATGAGTGCATCAAGATCATTGTCCTTCTCAGTATACTTCACACATATCTCATCTGGTAGGCGAACATCACCATCACCATTGGTCTCCTCTGTGCCACCGCCGATGCGCAACAGGTACTCCGCAAACCAGGGGTCGCTATGTGCCCTCATATTGCGTTCCAGCTTAAGGTGGCGCATGGACCTCCAAAGGTAAGAACACCGTAGTGTCGCATCAATTATCTGAGCCCTCGATCCCTTACGCACAACAGGGAGTACTTGTCTGAAATCTCCACCGAACACTACTGTCTTTCCACCGAACGGAAGATCTGGTTTGCTCATTATGTCACGCAAGCTATTGTCTAGCGCCTCCACAGCCTGTCGCTTCGTCATGGAAGGCTCATCCCAAATTATGATAGATGCTAGCCGTACTTGGCTGTCCCGCTTTGTTTGGTGAAGTTACAAAACCCGCCATCGTCAACGCTTAGCGGTATTTGAACCGTGAATGCGCGGTTCTCCCACCAGGCATTATAGAAGCCGCGACACCAGATGTAGCTGTTGCCACAGCTATTTTTTTCTGCCCACGTATCGTTGCCAGCAACGCCTTGTAAAGAAATGTTTTGCCTGTGCCTCCAGGTCCGTCCACAAAGAACATGCCACCATCCTGACCATCAACAACATACATTATCTGGTCATAAGCGGCCCTCTGCTTAGTGTTGAGTGACTCTGAGAGATTTATGTCCTCCTCGTTGGGATTTATGGTTGTCTCCTCATAGATCCCCCTTTCCACACCCGAGGCAGTGTCATATTCCTCATTGATCTCTGGGAGAGGAAAATAATTTATGTCCTTCCCCATTGATTGTAGCATATTTCTGATTTCAATCAGAACCATTTGCTCAGCTGCAATGCTGCATGGATTTGTACGAAGATAGTCCTCTGACATTGCCTCCAAGTGTTTCTCCCAAAGTCCGCGCACGTCGCTCGGCTCACAAAATACCAATATTGTTGGAATAGCCTTCGTAGAGATGATGGCATCGCGAACAGTGATGACTCAGAAAGGGAGTCATCCAGCGTGTTGTCCCCTTCTATAAGCCCCCTTTCCTCCGCAGCTTCACGAAAAGTCGGCAGGGTCTCGCCATTAACCGTCTTTAGGTCATCGAAGGAGGTGGCGCCAGTGACGTGGTTCAGGAGAACCCGCAGGTAATAGCGTTCCCCCTCTGCAGGATGTGCTGCCACAATTCTTCCAACCTGTCCATCTGTTTTTTGTTTCCTTCTTTGCCAGAACTTGTCTCCCTTGGGTGTCTGCCAAGTAAAAAACTGAGGGAAGTCCCTATACAAGATACCACGATTCCTTTCATCTAATCTATTTACCTCAAAGTACGCTGTAAGCATTGATTTCTCAGCACCTTCACGTTTAACTATTTCTTGGATACCTTGTCCCTTTTTGAACGAAACTTGGTGCATGTTTGGGACATGGAGTTGCAGCTGCTGCACGGGTGGATGGCACTTACTCAGTTCAAAACCATATATCCTCCACAAGGCTTCTGGGGGAGTCACCCACCTGGCATCTCTATATTGTTTGATCTCGTCTATATTTCCATTACTGTCTGCCTTGTCAGCCTCGCTCACACCTATAGATGCACGATCATGACCCTTGTATATGTATTTGAATAGGTATTTAACTGCCTTTATGCTTCCGCAAGCCTCTACGTTGATATGACAATTAAAGTAACCCAGTAGGTGAGGGTTGTACGATACGACCCACCTATTATCGAGCCATTCCTTTCGTACCAGCGCTTTATGACCGTCTTGACGTCTTCTGTATAGCGGGTATGAGTCCTTGCCTTGTAACGTAGCTTTGTTGTACGGCCTAGGGTAATTATTCTTGCAAGCAGAACGACCCTTTGTGCAGGGGCAATTCGGGTTCAAAACACCACATGGGCCATGCATCATATGCTTGACTACCATCTTATACAGATCCGGGTACCTCTTTTTGTCGGGGAGCTCGGCTGAGATAAGACGGTCGTTGACGAGGGGTAGACTCATCAAGACCCATGGTTAAGGTCCCTAGGTTATGAATATGGGGGAGAGAACGTGGTAGAGCTGGAAGTATCGTCGGCTGACAAGCAGGGCAAAGATTTTACCCAGGTTCAGGGCCCTCGTGTGGAGGTAACACCCCTACGTCCTGCCTGTCTGTTATTGATTGGTGAATATGATGGTTACAAGGATCCCGGCGAGATGTCGATCTCGCTAGGGTTTGTGGCTCTGGTGGTCCGTCGTCTGGTTCGATGGCCCTCCCAGCCCTTAAATAATAGGCTGGGTCTCGGGTGTTCGTAACCGACTCGATTTACAAGTAAGGAAACTCTAAACCGACTATTTGCTTCGCCAAACTTGGAGGATACTCCATCTTCGTGGGCCTCCCTTCATGGGCTTCATGTAGGCTTTGATAGTTGGGCCTAGTCGATACGTGCACCAGGTACCCTCATGGTAGGGTACCCGATAGGCATACCCATGTCAGTAGCCCCCGAGTACTTGTCTGATTCGAAGAGTCGGGCATGGACTCATACATCATGCACGTTATATTTTTTACATCTGCATTTAGAATTCTTATGAAATAGCACATGTTGGCTATGTCGAGTGTTTCATCGACTACGAGTTTTTGCTTATGATAGTCAAGGGATTTTAGCTTAGCAGGCCCAGCACACACGACGGATCGGGGCCGGTTAACTACCATTTGTGGCAAAACCATACTAGCTTTCAATCAAACTCGAGTCCCCGGACTCGAATCTGGAACAAACTGGACAGACTCGAAACGGCCGTTGAGGTCTTACGAAATCGAACTGCAGTATAATTTTGAATCAACCCAACGCGTCCGTCGGGGATAATTCATCATGTCTGCTGACACGGAAAATTTAAGGATAACGCTGCTGGAGCGGTCCTTAGCCCAGCTCGACTGATCGGCGGGTCTTACCTTTGCACTATGCATGCAGCATCCAAGGATCGTCGGATCAACTCGGGAATATTTCGAGTATGATTTTGCTTATGAACTGAGTCGAATGATTTCTCGACTGTTATTTTGCCATAATTCTATCGGGTGCGCGACAGCGCTCCCGATGGGAGTAGCCCCCGAGATTGTGCTTTATTGCTTGCAATGGAGGATAATCTCAAAATCTTTTTACCCTGCACATATCAGTCAAAGAAATTTTTGATACGCTCCCGATGGGAGTAGTATGTTGCAGTCGAAAGAATTTCGACTGGACTCTATGACCTTTGCTAAAAACCAACCGAAACTTATGCGAGAGACCACCCGAAGATATCATCGAGTGCCTTTTATGCCAGTTGTAAAAGAGAGAACATCGTCAGCAATGACGCATTTTGCGACTGCTATCTCTGACAAGCGGTGGCGTGCTTGGAGAAGCTTTGATAAGACGTGACCCTGTGTTGTGGGCCCGTTTATGCAGAGCTGACCAGGGATGACGCCGCGTGGACTTGATTTGACCGTTCTGGCGCATTTTCACGGGGCGTAATGATGGTTTCCTGGATTCTCGTGCGTAGTGGACGGAGTGGCCGGCGACGGTTGCTCTCCAGGGCTGCCACGTGTATGGCCAGATTTTGCGCGGAGCGTGCGCCTTTGATTTGACGGTTACGATCATTTTGCGGTCTGTGGTAAATAGGGGGGACGGCGCTGGCAGAGTTTTTTACTTGCCATTTGCCTTTTTGCGCCGCCCCTCGTCTCATCTTCTTCCTCACGCCCACCTCCATTGTTCTGCGCCCAAGCTCTCTTCTCCCACACCCGCATCCATCGTTGCAATGGCGAAAGGTGGAGGATCCAAGCGTGGTGCCGCCGCCGCTGCCGCGACCGATGCAGCCAAGGGCAAGAAGACTGTGGCGGGTACATCTGCATCCGCCGCGCTGAAGAAAGGCAGCGGGGACTGGGCGAAGTCCACCGTCAAGGACGCCCATCTGCTCAAGCTCCGCGAGCAGGGATTTCTGCCTCCCGCGGAGCAACTCGCCGTCCGCGCTCCATCGCCCAAGGAGGTATGCCCCGAACCACGCGCCAACGAGCGCGTTTGCTTTGCGGAGTTTGTGTCCAGGGGCTTTTCGCTTCCCCTCCACGATTTTGTTCGTGGCCTCCTTTATGCCTACGGGGTGCAGATCCATGATCTCACTCCGAATGGTATTATGCATATTGCGTGCTTTATCACGCTATGCGAGTGCTTCCTTGGCGTCGCACCCAGCTGGGCGCTATGGAAGACCATATTCATGGTGCGTCCCAACAGAGGAGGTGGTCGCACCTACCCCGTGGGCGGCTGCGGCATCCAGGTGCGCAGCGACACCCGCTATTTCCGCCTGAAGACCGTCGACTCCGCGCAAGGCTGGAGGAAAGGATGGTTTTATGCGAGTGTCGAGCAAGACGGAGTCGCCACCTTTTCGACTGCAGCTTACGTCAGGACCAAGGCTTGGGATCACCAGCTCTCAGCCGAAGAAATGGAGGAAGCGCGCCCTTTGCTGACTCGAATCAACGGGCTGCTGGACAAGGTCACAGGCATTCATTTGATTGCCACCTTTGTGAAGAGGCGGGTGTGGCCACTCCGTGCCCGAGCGCACCCCATGTGGGAGTTTGAGGCGCGGGTGACTCCACCCGGATGAGCCCAGAGGAGCTATCAAGGAATGAACTGTGAATCACGTGCGCCACATCACCAGCCTGACGACAGGCGACAAATGCGACGTCGACTGTCCCATTGAGCCGTATGGGTTGGAGAACCCTTTGCTTGAGGTATGTACGTGTTATAGCCTGCTTGTAATGAGGAGTTTGCCACTCGCACATTCTGCGATATGCGATTTTTGATTCTGATTTTGCAATCTGTGATGTATGCTATGCAGGGTCACTCGACTGCTGCCTCCCTTCCTCCTCTGCCTGAAAATGGCGAGACTGAAGAAACACAGGCACAGGTGGTGGACCCGAAAGGGGATCAGTCGCCCATCCCTTCTGCCACCAATTCTCATGTGGAGGAGGTCGAGGAGGAAGCAGCAGAAGAAGTCCAGTCTGAAGATAAGGCCCCCCGACCAAGAAATCGATACCGCGCCACCGAAGCGGCGTCGACTGGCCAAGAAGGCGCCTTCTGCAGCAAGTTCACCCGCGAAGGAGCAGGTTTTGGAGGATGACGAGGAATCAGATTCACCACCTGTTTTCCAAGCCGCTCCTTTGCGTGCGTGCTCAACCAGCTCGACTCTTCCGATTCAGTCGAGTGGCACCCCAGCCTTTGGAGGACCAATTTTTGGCGACTCCGAAGACGAGGAAGATGAGGAGCACAGGTATGTGTGTTTTTGAGTACGAGATTTTTGTGCTGTCACATGTTTGTGCTAACCATCTTTTTGCTTTGTTGTGTTGCCCACAGCGCTGAAAACAATCAGCCTGGGACTCCTCCAGTCGAAAATGTTCCAACCCTGGAGCACTCGAAGTCTGCACCGACGGGAAAAGAGGCTGCCCAGCAAATGGCTACTGACGCTGTCGTTGAGACAGCCAAGGCGGCAACTCCAGATGTCGGGACATCAGTCGCGGCTCCTGAGCCGTGGATGAACCACGTGAGTAACTTTTTGCTTGACCCGTTTAGTTGTAGGTCTGTGAGAATTTTGGATTTTTGCTGAATCCGTGTGCTCGCAGCCCTTCTACCACACCTTGGCAGATTCTGCCAAGGCTTATGTCCAGGTGGAGCAGGAGAGGGACACCATGCGCGCCGAGCTCGAGCGGCTCAGTCGTGAGTTCTCCTTTTTGCTTTTGTTTTGCCCAACTTCTTTTTGCAATGCTTGATTTTGTCGAGTATTGAATGCACGTGATTTTGCTGGGCCAGGCGAGAAGAAGGAGCTGGAAGACGCACTCGCCGCGCAGCGCGAAGAGTCGAAGAAAGAGTTGGCTGCCGCCACCAACTCAGCCGCTGCACGCGAGCGAGAATATGCTGACCAGCTCGCGGCACTCGCGCAGGTCATGGGAGGTGAGTAATCTTTTCTCCTTTTGATATGACAATATAACTTGTCGAGTGTCGTAAAATGACTTATGCCTGTTTTGAATTGTGCAGAAGCTGTTGGCGCACCGGCCTCTGCCGACGTGGCGACGATCTTTCGCTGGAACAGGCTGTGGGCGGCTTAGGCGCTCTATGCAACCAGGCGAAAGAAGCACTCGCCAAATCGACGAGCACACTTGGCGCTGTATACCAAGTGGTGTTCCCGACTGGCGTGGTGCCGTCGACGGTGGATGACTTCGCCAACGTGTTTGGCCCCGGGACGTCCACCATGGCGGGTTTCGCTCGCGCCAACACGGTACGCGGATCCGAGTCCACCATCAAGCTTCTTATGGGACATGGGATAGATTGCGACTATGAGGCAGCACTGTCTGCGTTCCCTCAGAAGCCAGACGGGAAGCCCATTTCCCTGAAGGGGGTGAGCGGAGCCGCGCGACTGGCGAAGTTTTTATGAACACCATGGAGCGCCGGGCACTCGAGACTGCCAATCGTCTGCTTAGGAAATCGAAATCTTAGGTTTAGGGTAGCTGTACCCTTTTGCTTTTTTATGCCTTGTAATGATACCTTCTGAACTGCGCGAGTCTGCGCTTTGTTTTTGCTACCTTGTTTATGCAAAGTCTTTTGCTAATGCTTTCACTCGAAGAGTTGTATGCTTATGAGAGCTTCTGACACAAACTTTGTGTTTGTGATTATGCTCTTTGAACAGTCACGAGAACCTGCTACTGCGACTAGTTCCTCGCAGGCTCCAATCACCACCCGATCCCAGGGTCAGGTGGCAAATGATGCCAAGGTGATGGAGTATATGAAGGCTAAATTTGTGAGAATGGAGCAAGATCTGAAGGACGCCCAGGCTGAGCTGAGTCGATTGAGGGCCAGACCCGCGTTGGCCACCCAACGCGAGGATTATGTGCTCGGGGAGATGGAGCTTGTGAACAGGCAACTCGAGTGTAAGTTCGAGTCTTGCTTTGTTTACAAGCTTTTTGCGTAGCTTTTGCCTTTTGATCTGACTGGTGCCCGTGTTTGTAGGCTTTGTCGACAACTTCCAGGCTGAAAAGATTCGCGTGGAAGGGCGTCTGGATAGCGTGGTTGACGACCCTACACTGGGCGTCAACACTTTTGGCTTGATAGGTACCATGCCCGCATACTTGCCACCCTGAAGGATCGCGTCTGGCGAAGTGCTGAACTGCTGGAGTTATGCCGGGCATCGTTTATTCGCCTGAACGAGACTCTTTTTCCTTCGGGGCCACAACCACAAGGGATTCGTGCTGTGTTGAACATCTTCCGCCAAACAAATCCCATTCGAGAGTTGCTGTCTCAAAGACTTGTAATTGGAGCCAACGCTGCAATGGCGTATATGCGTAGTCGAAAACCAAGGTTGGTGTTGCGGACACCTGCAGCCGGAGAGGTTCTCGAACAAAAAGACTTGGATGACACGATCCAAGCTGCGGAGACACTGATCGAGTGCACTCGCGAACAGCTTTGCGGCCCGAGCTGCCCGTAAAAGACGAGCCTGAGGATTAGAATGGTTTGCGAGTGCAATTTTTGTATAGGGGGCAGCCCCCGAGTGTAATTTTTGACTCTTTGTATATTGTATAGTTTGTATACTTTGATTTTTTGCCGAGCCCCCGAGTCAATCGAGCGGGGTTTGTGAAATATGTGTTGGTTATGAACCGATGACTGTGCAGCCCCCGAGTATTCGAGTGCGGCTGCAAAGTTTTTATGTTTTTGCGGATCCTTGTTACGCAGCCCCCGAGGGTCTCGGGTGCGGTTAAGGTATGAATTATGCAGGTGGTAGCCACAAAGGAGTCGAAGGAACATTGATTTTATTCCTCTTTTGAATGTTAGGCTGCAGGCCGCCTCATTAAAAACCTTCCAGTCCCCTTAGGTACCCTGGTAAGGAAAAGAGCGCGTCTGAAACCTGCAGCCATCCGACATATAGCCTATTACATTGTATGACTGTGAGCACTTTATGCGTAGAAACGGCGCAGATGCGCAACGTTCCAAGGATTGTGAGAGGGTTCGCCTGTCTTCGCGTGCTTCAGTCGATATGCGCCTCCACCAAGGACCTCCGTGATGATGAAGGGACCCTCCCATGGGGAAGCGAGCTTGTGCACCTTCTTTTGCTTCAGTCGAAGAACCAGGTCGCCAACGACGAAGGACCTGGTGCGCAGTCGACGGCTGTGGTAGTTGCGAAGGTCCTGCTGGTAAACAGCTGTGCGGGCTAAGGCCGTGTCGCGCGCCTCATCAAGCAAGTCGACTGCGTCTTCGAGTGCCTCTTCTGCGTCTTCTTCATTGTATGCTTCAACTCGTGGTGCGTTGAACCTTACGTCTGATGGCAGAATTGCCTCTGCACCGTAGACCATGAAGAATGGGGTGAACTGCGTAGAAGTGTTGGGAGTTGTGCGTAGGCTCCATAGCACAGACGGTAGTTCTTCGACCCAAGCACCTGCAGCTCTTTTGAGTGGCACCAGGAGGCGCTTCTTGATCCCACTCGTCACAAGCCCATTGGCCTTTTCGACTTGGCCATTGGATTGTGGATGCGCCACGGATGCGTAGTTGAGCGTAATGTCCTGCTCTTTGCAAAAGGTTTTGAACTCCTCAGCCGTGAAGTTTGTGCCGTTATCAGTGATGATACTGTTTGGGACACCGAAGCGATAGATGATGCTCTTTATGAAGTTGACTGCCGTAGTAGCAGTCGAATTTGTGATGGGGACCGCCTCGATCCACTTTGTGAACTTGTCGACTGCCACCAGTAGGTGAGTATGCCCGCCATGCGATGATTTTTTGAGTGGCCCAACCATATCGAGCCCCCATTGGGCGAAAGGCCAGGCCAGCGGTATAGTCTTCAACGCCGATGCGGGTGCGTGCGGCCTTGTTGCGAATTTCTGGCAGCCGACGCACCTTTTGACTATGTCCTCCGCGTCTTTGAGTGCTGTAGGCCAGTAAAACCCTGCGCGAAAGGCTTTGGCTACGAGTGATCGACTGCTGGCGTGATGCCCACAGGTACCTGCATGAATGTCTCGAAGTATGGCTTGGCCATCTTCGATGCGATGCATCTTTGGAACATACCTGATATGCTGCGCTTGTATAACTCGCCGTTGATAACGGTGTATGCTTTTGATCTTCGAGTCACGCGTCGGGACTCGGTTATGTCATCTGGTAGCTCGCTACGGAGTATGTAAGCCAGAAAAGGTTGAGTCCAGGTTGGCTCAATGAGAAATACCTCGACAGGGGGGTCCTCTGTGCTAGGCATTTTGCTTTTGGGTGGCGTAGTCGACGGAGGAGGCTCTCGTTTCTCCTTGATAGATCTGTGTTCAATACGCTCGAGGAAGACACCAGGTGGAATTTGTGCGCCAGTTGAGCCAAGATTGGCTAGCATGTCTGCTTCTTCGTTGCTTTCCCTTCCTATGTGCCTCAACTCGCAGCCCTCGAAGCTGCCCTAGTGTGTTGTACAGATCGCGATAAGCGATCATGTTGTCCGCGATTGCGTCGCAGGCCTTCATTGTTTGCTGCACCACGAGGTTGGAGTCGCCGTAGATCATCAATCGAGTGCACCCAGTGCCTTTGCCATCCGCATGCCATGGATCAGAGCCTCGTATTCAGCCTCGTTATTGGAGGGTAGCTTGAATCCCATCTGCAAAACATAACGTAGCTTGTCCCCTTTTGGTGATATGAGGACGACGCCTGCGCCTGCGCCTTCATGTTTCTTGGACCCATCGAAGTACATGGTCCAGGAATTGGCCACGTCTGGTGCTCCAGGTAATTGGGCTTCTATCCACTCGGTTGTGAAGTCGGGTAGGACTTGTGCTTTGATAGCCTTCGGGTGCTCGTACTTGATATCTCTTGGAGCCAGCTCGATGAGCCATTTTGCCACTCGACCCGTTGCATTGGGGTTTGTGAGGATATCACCGATTGCTGAGTTGCTTACCACGGTAATCGGATGCTCGGTGAAGTAGTGTGTCAGCTTCCTTGAGGACATGAATACAGCGTATGCCAGCTTTTGATAGTGCGGGTACCGCTGTTTTGATATGGAGAGAACCTCGCTCAGGTAGTAGACTGGACGTTGTATGCTTTGGATGTGCCCCTCCTCCATGCGTTCGACTACCAGTACGGTGCTCACCACCCTGTTTGTAGCCGAGACATACAGGTAGAGTGGTTCCCGTTCCTTAGGTGCGACGAGGATTGGAGGGCTTGTGAGGATCCGCTTGAGATCTGTGAAGGCTGCTTCAGCTTCTGGCGTCCACTCGAACTTGTCCGCCTTCTTCATCAGTCGATAGAATGGTAGAGCCTTTTCACCCAGTTTGCTGATGAATCGACTGAGCGCTGCTACTCGTCCTGCTAGTTTCTGCACATCATGAAGCTTTGAAGGCCTTTGCATGGTGAGGATGGCCTGTATTTTCTCCGGGTCTGCTTCGATTCCACGGCAGAGACTAGGTACCCTAAGAGCTGCCCGGCTGGAACGCCGAACGTACACTTCTTAGGATTGAGCTTGATATGGAAGCGTTTGAGGTTTGCGAACGTCTCCCTCAAATCGTCGAGTAGTGTGCGTTCTTCCCTTGTGGTAATGACAATGTCATCAACGTAGACCTGGACGTTGCGTCCAATTTGCTTTTTGAGGCAGTCCTGCATCATGCGCTGGTATGTTGCACCCGCGTTTTTTAGCCCAAAGGGCATAGTTGTGTAGCAGTAGACCCCGAGTGGGGTTATGAACGCCGTTTTTTCTTCGTCTTCTTGCTTCATCCTTATCTGGTGATAACCTGAGTAAGCATCCAGAAAGGAGAGTCGTGCGCATCCGGCGGTGGAGTCGACGATCTGATCGATCCGGGTAGCGGGAAGTGATCCTTTGGACAGCACTTGTTCAGCGCTGTGAAATCCACGCACATCCGAAGGATGTCTGTATGCTTCTTTTCTACGAGTACAGGGTTGGCCACCCATTGTGATTTCTTGATTTCCCTAATGAATCCTGCTGCGAGTAACCGGTCGACTTCAGATTCGACTGCGGTTCGCTTTGGGCCGGAGATTCGACGCATCGTTTGCTTGACTGGCTTTGCATCTGGAAACAATTGGAGAGAGTGCTCGGCGAATTCCCTGGGAATACCTGGCATGTCGGCTGGACACCACGCAAATATTTCCCAGTTCTCACGGAGGAATTCGACGAGCGCGCCTTCCTATGCGATAGGCAGGCTCGAAGATATGTTGACTGTCTTGGACGGATCGGTCGGGTGCACCTGATGCGACCTTGTGTCATTTGTAGCATTGAAGGATCTGTCGACTGCCAACTTCTTATGCTCTGGAAGGAGTGTGCGGTCGTTGGTAATCGCTAAGTCGGCGAGTGATTCCTCCACCCCGAACATCTCGGAGATTTTGCTGAACTCGCGGTCGCAAGCATCGGACCTTTGAAAGTTTCCACGGACAGTGATGACTCCCTTTGGTCCTGGCATCTTCAGCGTGAGGTACGCATAGTGTGGCACCGCCATGAATCGAGCAAACGTCGGGCGACCAAGAATAGCATGGTATTGTGATTTCCAGTCGACGACCTCGAACTCAATCGACTCTGTCCTGAAGTGGCTTACGTCCCCGAACGTAACGTCGAGTTGTACGGTGCCTTCTGGGCTAATTGCTTTGCCAGGAACGATACCGTGGAAGGTATTTGAAGATTTTGGGAGGTTTTCGACTGACCTGTTCATTTTGCGGAGCGTGTCCGCGAAGATGATGTTTATGCCGCTGCCTCCATCCATGAAGACCTTGGTCATGGCGTAGCCTCCTATTTGCGCGTCGAGTACCAGAGCCGCATGCCCTGGTCGAACTACAGCTGGGGGATGATCCTCTCGACTGAAGCTTATGATGGTTTCCGATCCCTTCAGAAATTCGGGCACGGCTGGAGGTGCCATGACAGCCATGTTCACCTGTCGAGTGATTAGCTTTTGCTGCCTGTTGAGGGGCGACCCTTTTGTATCATGTACATCTGCCCGTGGGGCTGTGGATATTGATCATCTTCCGCCCGTAGTACGGGTTGTATGGCACCTGCGAGATTTGCGCCTGGAGCAGGCTGTGGGGTTGCGGTGGCGGCTGTGGCGCCATGAGAGCGGGCACAGCGTTCGGCTGTGGTACGGGTGCAGGCATGGGCTGAGCAGGTGCTGGGCCATTCCTCTTGAGTCGTATCACATAGTCAGTCGCCATTTGGTCGAATTCCCTGCAGTTCCTTAGGGTGTGATTGGAGCGTAGTTTTCCGTCGTCCCCCTTGAAGAGGTGGAATCTGCACCAGTCGTCCATCTTTTCCTCGAATGACCGCTCGGGTTTTGCGTCGCTACGTTTGCGCCATTCTTGCCTTTTGTAGCTGTCGCTCCGCTGCTCGCGATCTCGACTGTCCCGTCGATCATCCGAGCGTCGATTGCTTCTATCTTGGTCCTCCTTGGCTGTGTGTATCCAGCCGCCATGAACTCGGGTCTGTTATCGTCGTAAGGACGTCTGGACCGTTTACGCCTGCGATCTTCTCTGTATGAATCTCTGCGGCTTCGACTGCCGCTTTCGTAGTTGTCGCGTGTTGGGGAAGCACGGGATCTGCGTACAGAATCCTCTCCATCTGCCCACTCAGTCGCAACTTTGATGAGGTCAGCCAGGGAGGTTGGCTTTTCACGACCAAGTGCCTCTTTGAAGTCCTTCCTGGCGAGACCTTGTATGAAGGCATCCATGGCCCTGTCTTCTGACACTTTGCCAACCGAATTGCGTATTTCGGTCCACCGCCGTATGTATGATCTCAGCGACTCGTCTGATCGTTGAGTACATGTCCTTAATTCCTCGAATGTCTTCGGGCGCTCACACAGAGGCTCGAAGTTTTTGATGAAGTCTCTGCGGAAATCATCCCACGAGTCATATGATGATGGAGGGAGCGATTTGAGCCAGTCGCGGGCAGTTCCTTCGAGCATAAGTCGTATGTACTGCATCGCCGTGGTGTTCGTGCCACGCTGGCATGCCACGGCGAGTCTGTAATCTTCTAGCCACCCAGAAGGTTCTTGGCGACCGTTGTACTTGGGTTGTTCGCCTGTCAACTTGAACCGTTTGGGCATCCGCGTCTCACGGATGCGTCGAGTGAAGCACAATGCTCCGCATGGCTCTGGTTCGCGATCAGAGTATGAATCGCTGCTATAGGATCTTCGAGATCTGCTTCTGCTGGACCTGTGCCGGCGCGTGCTTCTCCTTCCTTCATCCGAGTGGTGGCTGCGACCACTGCGATGATGTGCTGCGTGTCGTGAGTCGACTATGTCGCGATCGCGATCCCTTGCTGGAGTTTTGTCTTCTGGCTGCATAGCCTGTGCCGCTAGAGCTAGCGATTTGAGTTGTTGGCGATGCAGGGCTGCGTTAGGGTCATTCGCCGGAGGTTGTATTGCCTTGAGGTAAGCACCTACGGAGAATAATGCACCCGCAGCAGTTTTGGGCACTGGGATTCCGTTAGCGTCCTCTGTCATGAACGACAGGTTACGGGTGATTGCTACCCTTTCATGTTCTGGAAGGCTTGCCAACCGCGACCTAGGTCGAGGGGTTGGTTGCTGTGTGGACCCGAGGGATTGCTCCCTTCGTCGGGCACTCGAGAGGCTGGCTTGCCTTTTGCGCTCCTCGAGCGTCGCTCGGTAGTTTTGCAGTCGAATTGACTCCTGCCAGTTGAAGTACTGGAAGGTCAACATCTCCTCTGGGGTGGAGTTTGGTGGCATCATAGTGCACTCCTTTATGACTTTATCTGCTTTTGCTGCCATCTCCTCCGTGATTGTCAAGGTTGTGACCCCATCCGGCATGGTTACCGTGCATGGGAATTGTGCAGGCCTGCGAGCGGCAGCGTCTGCGGATGATTCTGCGGTGAAGGCCACGTAGACCTGATGGGGCGTGACCCGAGGACAGGTGTATGTGCTGTCGATTCCAGTCATGGACTCGACGTCGCCGTCGAGGCTCATGTCAGAGCCAGTGTGTTCATCGAGTAGATCTTCGAGGCGAATCTCGTTGTCGATGTGCTCATCACCTATGCTCATCTCGGTGTTGGCGAAGCCATTACGGATTTCTGAGTCGAGGTTGGTGTTGGTGAAGATCTCCGAGTCGACGTTGTTGTCGTTATGAATCGCGGGCTCGTAGAAGTCATCGAGGGAGATCCCGCAGTCGAAACTCTCGTCGAGTGGTAGGTTGAAGTCGATGTTGCTTGTGTTGTATGCTGATTCTGCTCCTCGCCTTGGAGTTCCGTCATCATGAACCTGTCGAGCTCGCCGGTCGACATGGTTGTTGCGGGCGAGCAGGCTTCAGGAATCGACGATGGGGCGAGCAGTCGACGGAGCCTCGAGTGCACCCAGCGCCAGGTTGCGGATCTGTCGAGTCCTGCGTGCCAAGATTGTTTACGAAAAAATTGAATGCTCCAACAGTTAAGCTCAAACCTGATTCAAGGCCGGAAAACGCCTCCTGAAGCTCTGGCGAGTGCGGATTGAAATTCATTGGAAGAGCAGATGCGCTTTTTGCAGGTGAAGCGGGCAGGCTGCCGCTTTTCGAGTGGATCGGCGAGTCGCCGTGTGTCGCCTGGATCGGCGAGTTGCTGTTTGCAGACATGGCCGGCGAGTTGCCGTTTGCAGATGAGATCGGCGAGTTGCCGTTTGCTGGTGTGATCGGCGATTTGCCGTTTGCTGTTGGGACCGGCGAAACTTCGAGTCCAGCGCTATTCTTTCCCACAGACGGCGCCACTTGACGAGGGGTAGACTCATCAAGACCCATGGTTAAGGTCCCTAGGTTATGAATATGGGGGAGAGAACGTGGTAGAGCTGGAAGTATCGTCGGCTGACAAGCAGGGCAAAGATTTTACCCAGGTTCAGGGCCCTCGTGTGGAGGTAACACCCCTACGTCCTGCCTGTCTGTTATTGATTTGTGAATATGATGGTTACAAGGATCCCGGCGAGATGTCGATCTCGCTAGGGTTTGTGGCTCTGGTGGTTCGTCGTCTGGTTCGATGGCCCTCCCAGTCCTTAAATAATAGGCTGGGTCTCGGGTGTTCGTAACCGACTCGATTTACAAGTAAGGAAACTCTAAACCGACTATTGCTTCGCCAAACTTGGAGGATACTCCATCTTCGTGGGCCTCCCTTCATGGGCTTCATGTAGGCTTTGATAGTTGGGCCTAGTCGATACGTGCACCAGGTACCCTCATGGTAGGGTACCCGATAGGCATACCCATGTCAGTCGTACTGCTCGGGCACGTGAGCTTATACCGCCCCTCCATGATGAGCAGGAAGTGGGCATGTGGCAGGCCCCTCTTCTGGAACTCCACGACATACACATATGCCTTCACTTTGCCTAGGATGTCCTTTCGAAGCAACTTATCCTTGAGTTCCTCTAACTTTGCCCTGAAAACACGCACCGTAAGATCAGGACGGTCCTGTGGTGTCTGGCCAGGGTATAGTTCACGCTTGATTTCATCCCAGTTTGGATTGCAGGTCATTGTGAGGAAGATATCAGGCTTTCCATACTTGCGCACTAAAGCCATAGCATCCATGTAGCGACGCTTCTTGTCACGTGGACCACCGATAAATGACGAGCCCAATACTATCCGCTTACCAATAGTGTCCGCCCTACCCTCACCAGCATGTAAGCTGTCAACTAAGCCTTGGTACAGATCTGCCCTTATCGTATCTTGATTACGCCACATGAAGTCCAACCGGGAGTTCTCGATCTTGATGTACATGTCAATCGCAAACTGCTGGAAAAGCCGCTTCCCATGGAGTATTGGGTTGAATATCCTCGGACGGATCTGCATTTTGTAGCAGTAGTAGTCTTTCACAGACACGCATAGACGACCTCCAGAAGCTACATGAAGTGTCCAAAATCAATGTTGTTGTATAAACATGAGAGAATAATGCAAGAGTATGGAATGCGCATGTAGGAACAAAAGGTGAACACTAACCTGCATCATCACCATCATCGTTCCCAGCACGAGAAAGCCGCTTTGCACGCGTTGCCATGACATCATCTAAGGAGACATCAGCCTTCGGGATATCGGTATGCCACCCAAGTTCACCTTTGGGAAAGAAGAGAGGGTACGACAGTGCGTCGTAGCAGCCATAATAGGACCGGATGCCATAATATTCTCTATTATTCCCTTGTAGGATGACGCTATGATCGAACTGCTTTCGACGATCTCTCCCCTCCACCCACACAGCGGCCACTTCCGATGTGGTTGCCACGAAGTATGTCCACCAGCTGTGTGATCACTTCTTTGTCTTTATCAAGCACCTCTTTCCGGCAGCTTCGATATATGTGCTCTAAACTCGGATCATCATCATAGAAGTAGAGCTCTAGGTGATTGCGCTCGGTACCATCTTGTATGACAAACGACCTTGCATTGTGGTACAAGTTGCCATGTGCACGGAATGTATAAACAGGATGCTTTGTCATGTTGGTGGTATCACTATCAAGAGTACAATACAACGAGGTGAACGAGAAATGCCCATTGAAAAACCTGATGTTGTCACGAAAATGTCTTGCATTAGGGTCTACACTCGTCCATAGCCTCATGAGTTCTGGTGGTGTATCATGGTTCGCTAATTTGGTCTTCCCACCACGGCAGCAGAAACCTGGCGGCTCACGGTCGAACCTCTTTGCATGGCAGTGTTTGCAGCTGTCCACATGTTTCAACAAGTGTATTTCTTTGGGAGTAGTGCTATACACCGCGTCGTACGGATCTGGTTCTTTTGAAATTGAAGCATAGTCATCACTTGTCTCATCCATTTCCACGTCATTGTCGGTGTCCTCTAAAATGGTTATTAACATCATGAGTCCAACGAACCTTGCATTACATATACATAGAGCAGCCATGATGTATTTGGAGAAAAATTTACCTTCGCCTTCAAACATGTAGTCTTCGTCGTCAGAGTCATCCTCTAAGATTACACCCTCATCATCTGCTATAATATATCAATTTATTAGATGCAATTGCAATTCAAAATTTGAAAAACCTGTGAAATTGAAAAATACCATCATCATGGCCCTGTGCAAATGCTTGCTGTAGGTGGGGAGTCTCGTGAGGTGGAGAAGCACATCCTGTAAAAATAAAATAGCACGTATGATCATCTAATATGACTTTTTGGGTGAGGGGAACAATGAAGGTAGGATCATTACCATTCCCATTGTTGGTTTCTGTATCCATGGTTAACAGTTCATCTGTCGTATTTGCCTCATTCTTCCTTCCTGCTATGCGGAATGCTTCATTTTATCTACACATTAGTGCATGCCTTTCTCCATGTGCCACGTGTTTTCTATGTGATATCATACTGCTATCAATTGCAGCGGCATCCGCATCCTTGGTTTGCTCTGATGCAGAATGGATATAAACCGGGGTACCGCTGAAATCAGGAATAGTCCATTCACTCGTGGGTATGGACCTGCTTGGAGCAGATGTATCCACGCTATTCCAAATTTTCTCAGGGATATAAGATGGGTTCTCCATGGCTATGGATTCTGGGTTCAGAGTGTTGCGTCGTGCCTTGCGTTGTGATTTCTTGGTTCTGCTTCCTTCATTTTGTGCATACCTTTGCCTTTCTCGTTGCCTTTTCTGTTGTAGCACTACATTTCTCTTATCAGGATTCATTTGTTGATAACGTGCCCTAGAGTTTGCACGCTCCTGGTCACCATTCTGAGCATACCTTTTTTTTTTCCATTGCCTATTCAGTTCTTTGGGACATGCAGATTGCTGTTGCAATATGGGCGTCGTTGGTGGATTCTCATGGCTGGGTGTAGTTGGTTCTTCCTGATTAATGGATGTCATGGGTCCATTTACATCGACATCTACATAGAAAATCAGAAATTACTGACAACAATATAATTACTGACAACAATATTCTTACTGTACCAGATACTGACAACAATAGTACTTTACCAGTCAAGAGATTTGTTGGCTCTGCAGACGGGGCCTGGATTGGTCGCCTTTGGTATGTGTCATTTCTTCTTAGCCATTCATCATCTGCAAATGCATCCAGATTTTCCTTTTCCGAAGCATCGTCTCCTTGGTAAACAAACAAGTAGATGTTACGGTCTCGGCCGAATCATTAACCAACAAGTGATTTTTTTAATTGACAAAAGTGATCCATGTTCGAGCTAACCTTTACTGATTGCCGTGTCGTTCAGATGAGTCAGCACACCTACTGTTGCTTCCGGTTGCGTCTCATGGAAATGAACAGATGGAGCAGTTTTCTTTCGCTGATAAGCTTCCCGCCGTTTTTTGTTCCTTTCTTCTTTCTCCTTTGGATCCATATTTGCATATCGTTCCCTATCCCGTTGCCTTCTTTTTTCTTTCGGATCTGTAGGTGTTTGTTGCGTAATGCATGGCACACTTTGAACTGCAGTTACGATATAATTAGTTGTTGGTTTCCGCTGGCACTTTTCTAGAATAATAGAAAGGTGATCAGTATTACCCTGTGTGATGGTGTTGGTTAGGTCCTTGAAAGGAGACCGGACGATGGATTGTGTTGGTGACCCCATCTGCAGGAAAAGCATCGAGTATGAATGTGCATCCTAAATTATCTTTAAATGTGTTTTTATTATTGTGGATGTAAATAAACGACTGATTTGGGTCAGCACATGGAATCATATGTGCGAAACTGATCTATGTCGATTATGTAAAGCCCGGTGATCTACGCGGGAGCAATATCTCACCGCCTGGCTGTGGTGTAGACGACGTCGATCGGAGGCGAGGTTACAGTGTCCGTCTTGCTTTGATCCAAGGCGAGGCACTGAATGTCACGGTGACACCAGCCCTGATGCATCAACAATGCCGAAGCTGCTTGCACGTAAAAAGCCAAGGTCGTAAGGTCGTAGGCCCGAAGCTGCTTGCACATAGAAAGCCAAGGTCGTAGGCGGGGAGGCGGCGGACAGTCTGGTCGACGGAGGGGAGGTGGCGGTCCGGAGGGGGCTGGGCGGCGTCGGGTAGGCGGTGGCCCGGTGTGGGCTGGTCGAAGGCTGGGCAAGGTGGTTTCTGGGCGGAGGACGTAGGTACGCGGGGCGGGGCGGGGCGGATGCAGGTCCGTGATTAGAGGTGTTATAATTAAGTCGATCAGCTGATTGCGTCGATCCTGTGTCATAATTAGGCACCGTCCGATATGTACAGCTGATTTCGTCCGTCCTGGACGAGACATGACACTTCGTTTTTTTTGTATATATATAAGTAGAGATAGTAGAGACTAGGAAACTAGGAGTGTGCAGGGACCTATAGTTCTAGCCCTCCTTTGGTTCTTTCCGCTTCTGCCGGAGCCGCGAAGATGGTCGTGGGTGCTACTACAGCCGTAGTAGTAGAGGGCGTCTGCTGCATGGTAGAACGATGACGACTTTGAATCCTCGACGGCGGCGTCGCACATCGGCGACCTGGACCCGCCGACCCGTCGGTGCTCCAGCTAAAGGCGGAATATTTCTCACGTCTTGCTGATTGCATTGATAGCGATAGGCATATATAGTACATGGATTATCAGTTTGCTAACCGGATCAGGTAACAATTCCCAACAGCACGAGGAATCAAGGATGGCTAGCTACCTCCGATGCCTGCACATGTTGGATGAGTCGACCGAGGTAGACTCATGCATGAGACGTGTTGTGGTGTTTCTAATCGGGGCGGACCAGGCCGGAACAGGACGTACGAAGACTCCCTTTACGAAAGAAGCGGTTTTTTTCCTTTTACGGTCACAAGCCCACTTCGGTCGAAGTTTGAGGACGTACGAGAAAGGAAAAAAAATGAATTGGTACATGATTTATGGGTGGCAGTGGTGGGTAATTTGTGCGAACTTTAGTGGTATTTTCAACGACGTACGAGAAGAAGACTTAATGCTTTTATTATTAGGTATAATTTTTTTATATTTTATGGAAAATTTCAACTTTGAGTACAAACGGAACCGAAATCAAGAATTGATTTTTTGACGAAACACAGCCAGCGCTGATTTCTTTAATTAAGAGAATCATCGTACAAGAGTACACGGTGAAAGCTCCGGGTGAGGAACCAGCGTAAGCTAACTAAATATCTATGTATGTGTGTGTGTAAGCTATGAATAGACGGGATAGTTACAGAGAAACAGGGGCAGGAAAAAGAAAGAACAAATCAAACAGTGTTGAAATCAAGAAATTGATGAATCCCCCAAACGATTCGTCCAAATAAGCCGATTTGTTTTTGCAGATTATTCAAACTGTTTTTTTTAAGTATTTTTGTACAAAAAAATTTAATTTTCAATCTAAATTATTAGTAGAATAAAAAGGCAAGTCTCAAACATTTCTAACAAAAAGCTGAAATTTTCCATATCACTAATTGATTTTTTTCTTGGAGAAATTCTAGAGACTTACAAACCTCATTCCAAAGTAATCGCTCACAGATGATGCCACTTCACTTCCATTCGAGTGCTAACCGAGAAGAATATGCAGGTTTGCTCCTTATGCACTCACACAAATATGCATGACTTAGAGAGACGATATGCATGGTATCCGAAGAAAATGGTCGCTGCTATATAGTATGTGAGAATCGCTTAATAACTGCAAATACCCATGGCTTAAATGAAATCCGACCTCGGATGCGAATCAATGAGAGAAAACCCTTTGCTCTTGTTCGTCGTGCCACTTCCAACACACTGCGCGTCGGCTCACTCCTCCCCTATTGTCGAAAGCCCGAGCCGGTGTGGTGGCAGGCCCACAACCAAGGGGGTGGCATGATGTCCTTCTACATGCGGAGGCCCTCTCGTGTGGGGCGATAGAGGTCATGTGCGGGGGTTTCCGTCCCTGTGACAAGTTGGTGGAAGAAGATGATGAGAGGCGACGCTCAATGTTTCTTCTTTCCCCGACACATGACCCTAGATCACATCGGTGATCCCCTCTGAGATCGCCTGACCATGTCGCTGAACTTTGGTGGTTCCCGGTGCGGCTACGTCGACTCTGTTGGGCCTAATTGCCACGTCACAAGGTTTTGCTCCGCTTGTGCTTCTCAAGGATGCCACCTCTTGCCTCCTGATCCGTCATGGTGTGCCCCTTGATGCGGCTGCATCTTTGACGCCGTAAGGCTGCATGCTAAGGTGTTTCGTGATTGTCAATCGTAGATTGTCAATTTTTCTGAAGCCGACGTGGAGACGAGGCCGTAACCGACGTGATTAGGATAAGATGTGTGAGAGGGTATCGTTTGTTAAAGACATGTTATATTTACCAGTTTGCATCCTTCTTTGCTTTACTCAATTTCTCCATATATTAAGCACAAATTATTTTTAGGCTTCCATAATTGCAGCATGAAAGACATTAACTACTTCATTTTAGATTGACTGAGCGATATGTTAGCAATCTTTTCAAAGAGGCAAGGCAAATATTTAAATTCAGTGAGATAGAGGTGGCACATGGTAGTTGCTCATTAGTACTTTAGTGCAAGTGGCAGTTTAGATTCACAAAAGAATGCTTGTGTTCTCTTCATTGAGATGGACATGACCATTTTTTATCCATTTGGTCCCCTTTTGCTTTCCAAACTTTTGCTCTTGTGTTTTGAAATATTAACCCTAAAAATAGTGGCACACCAGGCACTTAAAAGATGGCGTCGTATCCTATGCATCCGGTGCTATTCTGTATCCATGCATCCAAAACATTAATGGCCGGCCGATCAAGATCGTACAACCTACATCCATTGTAGGCGATTTTGCACTAAACCGCCCGCTTCCAGCCCTCTAATTTTGTTAAGTTCCCCAAACCTTCGAAAATATTACAACTTGAATCGCATCAATCCCCGTCTCCTCGATGTTACCGGTGAGAGTGTCTGAGAGGTCGCCGTCGCGGGAAGCCGAGGCTACTGGCGGCCGCATGCGCGCTCGCCGTCACCAGAAGCGGGATGCCACTCGATGGCCCCAGCCCGATCCCTCGCTGCATGCTTGTGCTGGCCCAAACCCGGTACAGATCCATGACCATGGCCAGTCTCCATGCTCCCCGTCCCTCGAAAGTTCTGTGGCCAGCCTCGTGCCGTCGCCCATTCCTGATGCTGAGGCTGCTGGCGGCCACATCTGCGATCCGTCGGCTTACACTACAAGCTCGTCCTGTCGGTTACAGATTCTCGTGGCTGCAAATCAAGTGTGATACAAGAAAAGACTAACAGTTGGGACCAAACACAAATTATCTTTGCTTGTATTCTAGCACTAGATCCCAGGATACGATGACTATCATGACTCTGATGCTATATGGCCTGACTCAGTTACAGTAACCTCACGTTAGAGCAGAAGCAATTGTTCTTTCTGATATTTCCATTCACAATATTACATTCACTCCTTTCTGAAAAAAATAAATAATCGCCAGTGTTTAACATTCACATTGTAGATCCTAAGCTACAGGCACACCCAACAAAGAGAAAAATGCAATTCAGAGGAAAATACAAGTACTAGATACATTACACTGGAACAAGGGAAAATTCAGAGCTGTGGCAGGCGGCCAATTTCATGAGCTAGCTTCGTTGCTATGGAGAGGGTCGGCAACAGTACACACAGGAAAAATGAAAAATTCAGAGTTGTAGCAGCGGCCAATTTCCTGAGCTAGCCTTGTTGCCATGCAAGGGAGTAGCAGCCCACATCAGTTTGTAGCCAGCCGCCGTCCTGAGGAGTAGGTCACCACCATCGGAGGAGCGTGCACTGTACGACGACGGTGCAGAGGCCCCGGACGCCGGCGGCCTCGGCGTCAAGGACCAGCGAGAAAGGCGGCAGCGCGAAGAGGTAATCTTTGATCGGAATAGAGTACGTCAGATCGCGTCGAGGCTGTCGAATCGCATCTCGCTCCCGGCAACTGGGGATCGTGGAGCTCGTCGGCGCCGCCATTGATATATCCAAACGTGTGTTGTTCAGGGGTAAGACAGGGGGTTGGACGTGTTTAGGGGTTAATTTTGCATAATACACGGTTTGAATGCGGGCGCTTTAGTGCAAAATTGTGTGGGATTGAGCCGGAACGCACGATTTTAATCGGATGGCTGAACCGCTTCGGATGCAGGGATACACCAACGTGCTGGATGCATAGGATACGACGCCCTTAAAGATTACCCCTAAAAATATATGGACGGCCTTATGCAGTAATATATTTAAATTCAGGGCTGATCTGTCACTAATTAATAAAAAGTAGGGTGTTAAATGAAAAACAGAACAATCAGCATTCACTCCCTCCCCTTTTAAGCGCCTGCTGCAGAGTGAGCCTGATTCTGATTTGGTCACTTTCTTCCACCTCCGCCGCCGCCGCCTCTGCTCGCCGTCCGTCCGGCCTTCTCCAACCGCAGGTGATAATTTCTATGGTCCTGATTTTCTTTGATCCAAATCTTGGCTTCATTCCCCGTCGATCCGATGCATGCAAGGTGGTATGAGCCGCTGTGATTTCTTTTGATTTCGTCGCCGGTGAACTACGATTCGATCCCTTCGTGTTATCGCCAAAGATTAGGATGCCGCGGAGAATCGATCTAGGCATAGTCATGAATCTAGGATCAATTGGATCAAGGACTGCCTCTTCATTTTCTCTAAAAAATTAGATGAAAAGAAAGAGGCTGTATGTTCCTTCCTGTTAGCTGCTAGGCGCGGGTGTGTCACTATGTCTCGGCTTGGTGTTCTTCACTTTCAGTAAACAAAAAAACATATCTTTTTCATGGATTTCACTGGGTGCTTTGAGAAAAATAACAATCAGGACACAACATATGGTGGTTCCTTTTGTCATGTGGATTTCTGATTTGTGGTTCCTTTTGGTAGGAGGATGAGTGAAGAGGATTCGCCGACCGCCGCCGCCACCGAGCAGACGAGGCGCCCCACCCCGAAACTCAACGAGAGGATCCTATCGTCTCTGTCGAGGAGATCCGTGGCCGCGCATCCATGGCATGATCTGGAGATTGGTGAGGATATGACACTTTCCTCGTTTCCTGTTCTGGCTTTACCAGATACCTTGACCGGATAAGCATGCTGATTTAATTCGGTTGTGCATGCAGGTCCTGAGGCTCCCACTGTGTTCAATGTTGTAAGTACTATCTTTACCTTCCATGGAGCATCTTTCTGAGCTGTGAAGATATCTACTAATCAGTATTCTGGAGCTTTAAGTTTGATGGAATCGGGAAATGGTGGCTAATCACTACTATGATAGGCATAAATAATGTATCTGCAGTACAAATAGCATGGTAGATAGATTCAGTACTAACAAATGGATCAATGTATTCTGCTCAGAGAACGATATGACTAAAACTGTACATCGTCCAAACAGAGTCATCATCAATGCTCCCGAGACCTGGAACATTCAGTAGTTGGCAAGATAAATGTCAGTTAATATTTATCCTAGTTGGCAACAATCTCTCCTCGGTTTACTATCTGGTGATAACACGGTATCACTGCCTTGAGCATGTCTTTTCTGAATCTTTATACTGGAACTGTTTAGTTTCTGCTGGACAGATTCAATCTTGAATAATAATCCTGAATAAAATTTCCCCCCTAAAGTAGTCCAGTGATTACCTTTGGAATTCCTACCCTTCAAACCAAAACAGATGTGATACATTTATTTATGTAAATAAGTTTATCCATTGAACATGATTGCCATTGATTCTTATGCAACATGTAGATACGTGAATCTGCTGGCAAAAATTGCTTGTCAGCAATAAGCTAGTAAATTGGGTGCTAAAACTTACTTGGTCCCTTACAATGCATGCAACTTATGATTAAAGAGTCGTTCTGTTTTATATCACACGACAGGTTGTTGAGATCACAAAGGGAAGCAAAGTAAAATATGAGCTTGACAAGAAAACTGGACTGATTAAGGTATGTATTCTGTTTGTAAGATTGTTTGGTAGCTGACTATCACTTTCTAATTGAAGATCAACATGATATCTTCAGTTTTTGATATGTACTTCTGTAAGGAATTAAAAGCAACGCCCAGCATAATGTATTTCTGCCATCGTGCTATATAAATTTGAGTCCTGTACTGCTGTAGTCTTAATTGAAATGTGGTTTTCTACGTGTTTGTAAGCATAATGTCTGACATAATTTGACAGGTTGATCGGATCCTATACTCATCTGTTGTATATCCTCATAACTATGGATTCGTTCCAAGGACTTTGTGTGAAGACAACGATCCACTGGATGTTTTGGTCTTGATGCAGGTTAATATTTCTTGACCCCTTCTTTTCTGATGTATGTGATACACACTTACATTGGAAGTCATGGTGTGGAATGATACATATCTTATTCGTTGATAGGATAACTACTCGACATAACTAACATGCTGTTTAAGAATGATGAACTTGCTACTCCTTTACCACATAGTGTCGGACTGGTGCACATTATTTTTCATTTTATCACCAAAACAAGTTATTTGTGGTTGCAGTGCTTAATATTATGGAATCATGTTGTTCTGTAATGATAATCGTGTAATCTTATCTCCCATGTTCTTCTGTAATGATAATTGTGTAATCTTATCTCCACAGGAACCTGTTGTTCCTGGTTCTTTCCTTCGAGCTAGAGCAATTGGCCTTATGCCTATGATTGACCAGGTATTTTGTGTTCATTCTCATTACGGTGAAGGGAAATGAACGACACTGCTTCTCCTTCTTTTACTGAAGGTCACATTTGTCTGTGATCAGGGTGAAAAGGATGACAAGATCATAGCAGTTTGTGCTGATGATCCTGAATACCGTCACTACAATGACATCAGTGAGCTGTCACCTCACCGCCTCCAGGAGATCAAACGCTTCTTTGAAGACTGTATCCTGCATAATCCAATTTATTATTTCCTTTTTACATTCTATAGCACAGTACATTTGTTCGCATCCTTAGCAGCAACTCTTAGACAAGAAGAATGAGAACAAGGAGGTTGCTGTTGATGAATTCTTACCTGCGACCACTGCTCGCGAGGCCATTCAATACTCCATGTAAGTTCGCTTTTGTCTTGATCTCTGAGATTGCTGTTTTGTTCGTTTGTTGCAAAACTGGTGGCCCTCTACGTTGACACTTTTGTTACTTTATTTATATCGTAGGGACCTGTATGGGCAATATATTTTGCAAAGCTTAAGGCAGTAGAATGTCAGCGGTTGTATCATGAAATTCTCAATTAGTACCAAACGGAAGATTTGAGACTTTGGTTGGTATACATAAATGGACAACAATCTGTACTCATGCTTTTCGGTGTACCGAGTTTGTTGGTTTAGTATTTCTGAATAAGTGATGTTTAATGATTCGAAATTCAATCATATATAACAGATAATTCCAAAGGAGTTTTGGTTGTACTTGTAGCAAACTGTTTGCACAATTCATATTTCCAATTACAGATGCACGGTGGTGCCATTTTGAACCTTGGTTGCAGCTTTATATTACATGATCTACATAATACCACAGTACCCCTTTGGCCCTTCGGTAAGTAATAAATATGTCAATATATATCAACAGCCAAACCACTATAGACACATCTAAGAAGTATATGGTGAAACCTTGCAGCTAGCGGCCTAGAACAAAAACATTCATGAGTTTACAGACCTTCCATCGAAGTCTTCCGCATGCTCATTTAGGTACAAAATTTCCATGGTTTGAAGGAAAACATGAGAGAACAAGATGAACTGAGCGTGCCAAAAACTTACAAGGACATCCAGTTTCTTGGTTACCAAAGTAACTTAATCGTATCCAGAGTCCAGACTGATGTTATCTTCCCAATGGATTGGGCAAAGCAGCTGCAGAGCAGATCGTGCACCCCATATTGTTTTCGTCATGATCCTAAATGTGTTTATGCAAAGCTTGAGATCAAAGTGCAGGGCTGTTTTTTTTAACAGAGTATAGAGCTTTTTTTAGGAGTTTTTCCCTAGCAAAGTTGCTACGGCCTACGGGCCTGTAAGTTGGGCTGCTCCCGGCCCTTTTAATAGTAGTTCGATTCGGGCTTGACTTGTAAGAACGCTTAACGAGGCAAAGGAGTTGCCTTAGTTATCACCGGTTTTATGTTCCTCGTGGGAGGCAGAGTCGTGATCGCCGCCAGACAGATCGATCGACATGCCTCCACCGGAAAATCGCAGCTACCCTCCGGCCATCGCCGCCGCCAACTCCGGCGACGTGGCTCCCCCATGGTCTTCTCTCCCCATGGATCTGATCGGCCTGGTTGGCTGGCGGGTGCTGGCCGGAGACCTGCTCGACTACGTCCGCTTCCGCGCCGTGTGCACGGACTGGCGGTCCAGTACGGTCTGCCCGCGGGGGCGTGGCATCGTCGACCCGCGCTTCCACCCGCGTCGGTGGATGATATTGCCCGAACGCCATGGCCTCCACCCCGCGGACGGCAAGAAACGCTTCTTCAATCTCTCCACCGGATCCTTCGTCCACATACGACTCCCCTCTTGACTGACCACCTTGTCCTTGTGACGGTCGAGGGCCTCCTTCTCTTGTGGTTAAAACATCAAGACACTTCCATAATGTTGCTCCTTCACCCCTTCACCGGTGACATCGTGGACCTCCCGCCGCTCATGCCCCTCCTGAAATTTTATTGGAACTATCGTTGTGTGCCGCCCTACTTCGTTGCCTCCTTGAGCGCGAGTGCAGATGGAACTGCGGCAGTCATGGTCGTGCATCAACGTATACCACGTGTGTTTTTCACTACCACCAAGGACAAGCAATGGAGTGCCTCAACCTGGAACCTCACACCCTTCTCGGAACCAATTTCATTCCAAGGGAAGTTATACATCTTGAAGCCTCGCGCATGTATCTTGGAGTCTCGTGCCGGGTTCAACAACAAACAGATGATTATGCAGGTCGATCCACCATGCCATGAGCATGCCACGAAGTCATCTTCGTTGACACCGCCGAAGTTGATTGCCACATGTCCAAGTCCAAGAGGCGAATATGATGTCCTCATCGGTCTAGCAGAATGTGACTCGGAGATCCTGCTGATTGGTTATGAGGATAACTTGTTTACGGAGAAGCTGATGGTTTACAAAGTAGCTGATCTTTCCATGGGCAAAGTTGCCCCAATACCAAGCATAGGAGGTAATACTGTATTTCTGGATATGGGAAGGAGTATAGGCATCCAAACCGGTGATATGATCCTTTCAAGGAGTATGACTAGCAATTATAGGGCGATGCCTACCATTGCAAGCGATACCATTGTACGGCTTCGTCACCAACGTCCTTGGCAGTACCATCTTGCTACCGGTAAATGGTCGATGATAATGGGTAGATGTGTCAACGGTGGCTACAACATGGCAGATGGTTGCAACTGTAGCCTCATTTACCACCTCTACGATTGGTGCCATTGTACCAAGGACTAGGGGAGTTAATGTATTCAAAATTTAGTTGTTCCTCCATTATATGGAGTCTTAAAGTTTCTATTTCGCCTACATATGTGAACCAAATTAGACGTAGTTTCCTGTGAGATTTAGACTACATGGAGAAGTGTGACAAATAGTATATTTAATACGTATCTTGCTTGGTACTGCTAGTCTGTTTTGAATTCAGTTGTACACAGCTCTTAGTACACGAGTTGTCAAGTAGTGACCGATAACTCCGAGCAAGTACCAAACAGCTTTTGCCTCGTTTTAAAAAACAAAACTCCAAGCTTTGTTTTGTACTCATCTGAAGGTCCTGTGATTGAGATCGAACTTTGAAATTCCGATTCTAACACAAGTATGTTGATTCTAGACTAGAGTGTAGATACGATCTTAAGATCACGTCATGGATAGTGCTGTGCATATTGAATTTCAGTCCACTCTATTAGGCTTTCGAGTAGTACTTTATTTCTTAATCTGTGTCAAACATCTAGTATCTGGTAGAATTTTGTCTAGCACTATATATTTTGTAGGCTACCAATCAATTAATGAGAGACGTATATGGTACGATCATATGAATTTCACTGCAAAGAAGCGAGGTGGCATCATCGAATATCTATTCTTTGATGAAGTTATATGCAACCTGTAGGAGAATCGGTCAGTTGTTTATGCATTCTTAATCCTACTGATGATGGTACTTTGTACTCTCTTTATGTCGTTGAAGAACAGTTTGTTGGTATGTAGAATCGACTAATTAAGAAAATAAGTACATTTGACAAATAATAGGATGCTCACTAAGACGCCTAGGCTTCCTATCCGGATGCTAGGAGGGCACTGGAGTAGCAGTGTAGCACTATGTAATTTCAGTCTTGATTTAAAAAAAAATTATGTTAAAAATCTTTCAATATTGTAGACCTAAGTCTGAATGTGTTTTTTTGCTACTAAAGTCTATTATATCACAAGCCGGAAGGCCACAAAGAAAAAGGATGACATACTCTCGCATTGATTCGATAATTATAAGTTTTTCTCATGTCAGAGACGAGGACCAAACATAAGGAGGTACATATGATATCGCCCAAATATGTTCCCAATGGATGATCAACTCCTATGTACTCTACGCTGGATTCGTGAAAGCAGATGCAGAGCAGATCGTGCACCCCGATGGTTGCGTGGCACGAGAGCAGGAAAGACCGAAAGAGAGAGAACTAGAGAAGTATGTGTCTTGAAACGTACTCCATATTGTTTTGATCCTCTACGTATTTATGCAACGCTTGAGATCAAAGTGCGGAGCTGTTTTTTATTCCTGGAACAGAGTATAGAGCTGTTTTTTTTGGGAAGTATATATTTTTTGGGAAGTATATAGAGCTGTTAAAAACATGCTTTCCATAGCCCGTAAGTTGGGCTCCTCAACAGACTCTACCATCTCTCTCCCGGCCCGTTTCATAATAGTTGGATTCGACCTCAAAGAAAATAGTCCAATTGACTTGTAGGAACGATTAACGACGCAAAGGTTTTATGTTCCTCGCGGGAGGCAGAGTTGTGATCGCCGCCAGACAGATCGATCGCTGCCTCCGTCAGAAACTCGCAGCCACGGTGCGGCCATCGCCGCCGAAAACTCTGGCGACGTGGCTACACCATGGTCTTCTCGCCCCATGGATCTGATCGGCCTGATCAGCTGGCGAGTGCTCGCCGGAGACCTGCTCGACTACGTCCGGTCCGCGCGCTGTGTGCACAGATTGGCGCTCTAGCACGGTCTGCCCGCGGGGGCGTGGCATCGTCGACCCACGTTTCCACCCGCGCCGGTGGATGATATTGCCCGAGGGCCATTGCCTCCATCCTGCAGACGGCAAGAAACGCTTCTTCAATATCACCACAGGATCCTTCGTTCGCGTCCGGCTGCCGCTCTTATATGACCACTGCGTGCTTGTGCCAGTCGAGGGCCTCCTTCTCTTACAGTCCGACTGTCTAGACGCCGCCTTGATCTTGC